>CM029599.1:59908835-61108835 GCA_017311375.1 Mytilus coruscus
CAATCACTAGATGTTTACTCTTCGTCTACTTTTGGCACTTTCTAAATATTATTTGGGCTATTATTTTAGGTCCTTTGTGTCATATAGTTCTATCCATGTTTCGGCACTTATACATCCTTCACTATCAATTTGATTTCTTTGAGCGTTTCCGATGAAGGTAAAAAAGACGCTTCGGACACATACAATTTATAAAGTCTTATTTTAATTTTTTAACATTAGTTTTGTTTGATATTTTGGCCATATCTAGTATTCGTAGTACATTTTTATTATACTTTATAAATCAATATAAAAATAGTGGCTAGTATTTATCGAAAAGCCTATTGAAGCGATTATCATTGCATCTACTATTGACTATCACAGTCCTAAATTGCCCTACATAAAGGCTCTTTCTAAAAGAATATGAAGGGAGAAAGAATGGTTTACTGTTTGCTACCTCAAACTAGTAAGATTACCATTTTAAGTTCCGATTAACTGAGGCATCTTATGCAAACCCAAAATGTAAGACTGTTAAATCTTGAAATGTTTCAACCTTCAAACACTAAATCTTTAATATCATAAAAATCACCTATAGTCCAAGATTTTTTATACAAAATATAAGATGAGCAAATGTAATGCACAAATATTGTGATCTCGATTAATTAAGTTGCATAGAAAATTTCTCTGGCATTAGGCAACTTTTATTATTTGATAAAAACACGGAATAAAAATATACTACTGTATATTTTTAAAACTCAATATCTTGATTATGATCTCGCGAATTTCGTAGAAAAACTCTTAGGATCTGAATGAAAATAACAGTTTATAAATTGCGTACCGAAGGGCTTTTCTGGATTGACCTTCACCAGGAACGCTTTAACATAAACATTTAAAAAACTATTGATATATAAATAGGTAGAAACGTTAGGAGCCATATGACAAAAAGGGACTCGAAAAGAATCAGCTATGGCCAACTTTACTTGAAAGAGTTGAAACCTAAGTTTCTCAAAAAATTCTTATTACGCATTCGTTATAAAAACATTATTGCTTTGGGTAAATTATTTATTTATTTTAATTATTTTGTATTTTCGTTGTCTTCAATATATGAAAATTTTTAAGTGTAATTTCATGGAATATTTTTACCTATTTTTATTAACTTTTAACCTATCTTTCAAAATTTCAGCTTGACGTCAAATGATCAGACAAGAAGTATAAAATTAAAGACAGAAACATATAAAATGACGATAGTATTAAAAAGATAAGCATTAGACTACCTTTTTAACCATGCATGAGCGATGAATTATTTGATTCTAGCACAGTAGTCAGTTCAGTCAATCTACAACAAAAATAGCAAATTGCAACAGAAGTAAATTTGGTCTCATTTTGAAGGCGTGTAATCCTCTATCGCATATCAAAAGTCTTGCAAAATCGGAATTGCCAAATACAATAAAAATCTACCTCTATGACCAGTTTTATTAAAACATATAAGGATTATGTGTATATCTACATTTTGTAACTTATATTTTCATGTATCAACTGTACTTTCGTAAGCTGATATCATAAGCAACATGTATAATGATTACTTTTTCTTATTTCTTTTTCGATGTTCACTTGTATTAAATCAGATAATGAAGATCCGTTTTGCATCTTCTCAAGATGTGGTGTTCTTTGTTCTGATCAAGTGTTTATCCAAATTTTCTATTACTTCCATTAAGAATCGTTATTGGTTATAACCCCAACTGACCAATCCATTAAAAGACAATAAGTCTTGAAAAGCAATTTACATCTCAAAACTCATCATACTGATAACAGATTTTTTCAAAGTTTTCACAGCTGCTTTAATATTTTATTCATTAAAGATGGTATCATCAAATGACCACTATCAACTCATTTTATCATATCGTTTCGTGAGTCTGAACCAATACTCACTGATGTTAGGGGCACCCTTATAATATAAAAATCATATTAAAACATTTGTCATGGAAACAGAAGACATTCATTTATATTGTTCCTAATAATCTTTAAAACATATCTAAGGTCAAATCAAGGTGAACAAGTGCAATATGAAGAACTAAAAAAGAAATATGACATTATAATAAAACATTTGTCATAATTTGTGTTTCGCTTTAGATTTTAAACAATATTACACTTGCTGGATGATTACAACGTCTGAGCTAAAGTGGCATATTTGCAATTTACCTGTATGAAATAATTAAAAGAAACTTTTTAATTGCAGTATTCATTTATACTCTTTGTAACTGATAACATTTCGGAAATGGGTCTAACGATTATTTCAATCATTTTTATTTATGTTCCTGTTCCTATTCCTCCTCTGATAAAGTGCCCGGACGAGATCCATGGTATATTCTATTAGACAGTTGAGTTTCCCATGGTTTTAAAACAGACAGATGGTCAGAGAATATTGAATACGATAGATATTGGCATAATTTGTCAGCAGGTTACCTGTTGTTTGAGTTTTTTATGTGGAATTTATCGTAAGCACATGCTTCCACTGACCATAAAATTATTTTTTTCTTTGAAAAAAAAGAATCGATATTTTTTACTTCAAAAGATCAAATAAAAGAGCGCGCTGCTTTATACAGTATTTAGGGGTTGAAGAAAAAATATCCATAAGTCGTAGAAGAGCACATTTTTCAGATACCTGTCCGACGTTGGTAAATTTTCTGCATATCATTGCAAAGTAGTTTTGTATATAGATAATTACTGCACAACAACAATAATAGAAAGAGAATAACAAATGTCATCCATAAACGATCAAAGTGACCCAGATCATATGCCCTGTAGCTACCATATGTCATGATGTTTTGACCCTTTTCCTTCAAGAGGCTTCCGGTCAAAACGGAAATGTAGTCGCTTGCTTGTTGGTCAGTTTGACCAAAGATAAGAATTAAATTGAAGTGTTTAATTTAGTAATGCATTGGATGATTGTTTATAGATGTATTGATATGAAAGTGGTTGTCATGCAACAGTTTAGAAAGACACGAAACATATCCATAGTCATCCGTGACACTGATAAGACAGTCGCTTAAACCTAATAATTCATCTGAATAGTGAGAAAATTAAGGGATACGTCCGAAATCTAAACGCCAAATAGGATTAAGCTTCTTGCATATCATACACTGAGTAGTGTATTGTTATGAGATGATGATGTACAAGTGGATTTAAAATAAAATATTTATCGTGATTTAACATAAACAAACTTTAAGGGAGATGTAGAGTAAACGTCAATGATAAATAAACCCAACTTCACATTTAACCAACACGACAATTAAATGTCAATGGTCTTCATTTCTGTCCTTTTTCATACGATTCCTAAATCAGGAAACTATATTTTTTATTTTGATCATATTCGGCTTCTAGTAGATCGCTATACTTCAAGTTGAGCGACTTTGTTATTCCATTTTTCCGCCAACAAAAATACATTGCTGTTTCATCTACTTTTACACGACATCATCTTTAATTATGTGAATATTCATTTGAATATACCTTATTAGAAAGTGCCTCCAAAGGTTTTTCTTATTTCCATACAAACAATACTTACAAAAAATCAATTATTGAAAATCGGTTGAATCAAGTATTTAATAAAATACTCTCGTTTTGGGGGTGAATTAATTGTTACAATCACCTGCCATATATACAGGTTTTCGAACAAAGCAAAATCACATTCATATTAGAAATATTTTATAGTCTACAACTTTTTTTATTCTACATACTTTCAAAGCGTAGACTTCATTCAATGTGGTTACAAAGGATGAGGAGCGTGAAAGGTCATGGCACCAACCATTTAATAGGTGAAAGGGGAGTGGCTGGCACTTTTAAATATCTGAAGCAAACAGCGAATGCTCCTGGTGGAAAATAAGGTATAAGTTAAAATATTCAAAACGTAAAGGTTTTTCTACCCCAGGTATCGATTGCCTTAGCCGTATTTGGCACAACAATCCGGAAATTTTGGTTATAAGGGTCTTCATCGTCGTATCATTTGATTTGGCTTTGCAACTGTTTTAATTCAAGTGCTATTGATGAGTCTTATGTTGACGAAACGAGCGTCTGACATACTTAATTATAAACCGGGTATCTGATAAGTTTTTTTGTATCAATGACCACAGATCCTTAACCCATTCGGAAAGCTTACCAAGATCTTCTTTTCAATTTTTAGTTCATTTGTCTGGCATAATCTTTGACTGCTTTTCTTAGTATTTTAAAGTTGAGTTTCCAGTTTATGGATTTAGGTATCTCTCCCCTTCGGAACACACATTTTGCAGATTAGTGTTGTTGAACATGTTAAGGCGACTAGTGATAACGTGAAAAGTCGAATTGTATTTTTTAAACTAGTCTGCCCTTTCACTTACAAAATTCGTTTGGTATTAACCATCATATGACTTTGGCAACCAATCAGAAAATAGTAAAAAAGGTAGTAAAATAGTGAATATAGTAAATGGTGATAATTAGGTAGATAGAACTTACGTCTTTCAATTAAGAATCGTAATGACACAAATGAGAATAAAATTAACAATTTACAAGAAACGCATTGACAGTGCGTCATAACTACAATGAGAAATTAAAGAGAAGCAACGCTTACGAAGTAAAAACTACCCGATGACGCTCCCAAGTAGTAAACAATTATGAACAACCTCTTTCGAACGCACGAAATTTATAAAGCGTTATTTTCATTTGTTAGAGGTGAAGTTCGTGTAAACTGACACACATTTTGGTGAAATAGATAGGCCAAAAACGCAATGATATACAATTATGGCCCGTAGATAAAGTGAATATCCAAAAATTGTAAACCCTAAAAGATTATTTCCCTGAGGTTATTCAACGGTGAATAATAGGGCTTTTCATCATTGAGTGTATATTTTTAGGGTAATTTGTTTTTCCTTGCATTTAAATGAAAATTAAATGAATTATTCCATGTTAAGTAATAATGTGTTACCCAATATAATTGTTTATCATATATGTTTAATATATAATAATCGATCTTATTTTTCTGTTGAGTGATATTGTAAAAAATCATCCTTGGTCTGCGTACTTTTGAGTTCTATGGATTTGTTTGGTATTCTCTCGAGTAGTATTGAAATTTGCTTTTTCGATGCTCTAATCATTAATTTGCCGTTAGGTTGTTCGAATTTTAGTTTATTGTATTGCTTGTGAGGTAAGAAGTACGTAAATGAACTGTATATTCGATTTTAAGGAAAATTTCACACGCAAATATCCCGCAAACTAATACATTTACAGTTCTAATTGACTAAGTACATTTTCGAGCTTATTTGGCCTTATTTATTCACCTAAAATGGAAAATTTGATGAAGTCGTTAACAATTACTTGTTGTTCTTTTTGAACTTTAGAAGACTTTCGGAACATGAAAATATTAGCTGAGTTTTGATGACACAATTTGATTAAACATGACATTCCCAATTAAATCATACGAGAGATGCCCGTGTAGCACCACTTCATACCTACGCTTCTTAAAGTCTTATTTATGGCGTTTCACTATTAATTCCCTCTTTGTAGTTCGAAATTTCTTTTCTGTATTCAAAATAAAAATCATCTTCAAAGATACCGGGCTTATAATTGTGTACGCGCGTTTCGTCTACAATTGACTCTTCAGTGACGCTCGAAATGGCCAAATAAAGTACAAAGTTGAAGAACATTGAGGAACCCGGATTCCGAAAGGTTTTTTCCAAATACAGCATAGGTTATCCATATCTGAGGTAGGAAATTCTTAGTTTTTTCAAATAATTTACAGTTTTGTAAACAGCGCATTTATAATAAGCAGTGGCATCGACCCAGTGGTTGTAAATTAAAACTCATCAAAGATACCAGGCTTATGATTTTGTACGCCGGATGCCAATATTTTTTTTGTCCTCCAAACAAGATAATTTATAGTTCATTTTCATTTTGGTTATTTAATGTTTTATTATATAAATTCCTTTACCATTATTTTTCTCTTATGGTTTATCACATTTCCCTTTTTGGTTATTTAAATATTATCTTTTAGATATTTGACTTTAACATTTAGCCATTATTCTCCCTTTGGTTATTTTTTATTTCGTTTGTCGTTCATTGTTTTATCTGAACCCATTGGAATCAAATTAAGCCGTAATTTAATCAATCTAAGAGTGTCTTGCTTGAGATAAAAATCCTGCAAGTATTGAAACAAAGTCATAGGTGCAGGAAGGTATAATGAAAGAAATGGGTCAGCCAGATTTCTAGAATTGTTACTTTATTTTATACGCATTGGTTTTTTTTCAAGAAAAGGGTAGCCATTCTAGAGATGATGTGCTACAACCATGATAGCTTTGGAAAACAGTAAATGATGATATTCATATCGCATCATAACGATACCTCATTGAAAGTTGTACTTTGAAAGACAAATGACTCTACTCACTTATAAGCACCGTATAATATACATTTAATCCTTTACACCACCAAGTTCTATAAAATACGAAACAACAGTTAAATATTTCGTAATATGGTAGACTAGATTTGTTTTTAAGTTGAAGACTAATATAGCTGCAAATAACTGTTTTTGCAGAAATTAAGGTATGAGGAGTTAGCCAATGATGAGCCTGACTTCACAATTCAAAGTACTTTTTCACGAATAACATAATCAATATGCCTAATTAAGAATAAGAAGTTTTAACTATTCTAGTAGCACAATGTTATTTGATTGTTCAAACACGCCTGCACTTATGTCAAAGGTAATACACTTTACCTATTGGTTTTCAAGTCTTGTGAATAAAAGTAATGGACTCTAAAACGAGATGATATATCATTTGTTTTTGTTTATACGTTTCAAGGACAAAACATAATATTTTATCTGTATGTGGATATTTCAACGGAATTAATGAATTTGCATCCTGAAGATCCAAAATGGTTTACACCTACCTAAATCAGTTGTTTTGTGACTATTTGACTTTGATTAAAAAGATACATTATGCACTGTGTTGACATGAAATATCTTTGATATTGTCATATTTATAAATTAACTGTTTACACAACTTTGAATTGTTCGAAAACACAAGATGTTTTAGCCAACGACTATATAGGAGTATATTTGGCAAAACTTTTCGGAATTTTGGGTCCTCAATGCCCTTCACCATCGTATTTTATTTGGCCTTTTTACTTTTTTTTCACTGACGATTCTTTTGCAGACGAAACGCGCGTCTTGTGTACAAAATTACAATTCTGGTATCTTTGATGAGTTTTTCAATATCATTTAGTTCCATATCCTATATAGTTTAAGACAGTACTTTACCGATGTTCAAATAAGTATATAACATACCAAATCTGAAAATATTTAGTTGCCTTAATCTTTTGATAACCATAACAACAGATGTAAATAATCCAAATATTCCAACTTGGTCATTTCTTACTTTTTGCAATAATGTGTTCCACCTCTTTTGTTTAAATTTCAACTTGATATCCACTTAAGGTATCCCCATTTACTGTAAGTAATCTACAAACACACAAAAAAAATTATTATTGCTATCACTGCGAAATAATCTTGAAGGAATAAAAGGGGAGAAATATTGAAAATGTACAATATAAATCGACATGGAGACATCTTATACGTTCAGGTATTTCACATCCCATCTTTTATGGTGATATACTATACAAGGCACAATAATGTCGTCATTCACCTCAAAAGCTAACCAACCCTTTAAACATTTATTCAGAAGGGATAAGTTACGATACTGTTGTCAAATCATTAAAGAGGGCATTTTTTGGAATTAATATTGATTCACTCATAAGATCTTTGTATCGGAAATAAACACATTTATTCTAAAACTATGCAGTTGTTGGCATGATACGGGTTAGTTCTTCTCGTATAATTTATGATGGTATGATACTAAACCCTTAACGGGAGGGATTGTACTTGATTTTCATATGATGAAGACGTAATCTTTCGATCAGTTTAATTGAGGTATGGAGCTGGCATGTCAGTAACTTGTATGTTTCGGAGTTTAGTGTGGCGTGCATTTCGCTGAATACATTATTGTTTAGGGGCCAGCTGAAGCCCGCCTCGGGTTATTTAGACGAAATATGTATACAGAATATGTTTTCAGCTTGTATCACCATCACTGGTGATCCGATGGATAAAATCTGTCGTAGAGTTGTCACTGGTTCAGACGTACTTATTATATATTATAAAACTATATGCACAGGATTTTCTTGTTTATACACAGTTTTGATTTAGAAGAAAAACCGACATGGTTAGAAAATACAAATAATAACACTATTACAAACACAATTCCATTTTAATATCCTTGTCGTGGTTAGAAAATACATAAAATAACACCATTACAAACTCAATCCCAATTTAATATTCTGGTACGTGTCTATAGATAAAACAATTTAATTTTAGAAATTTACCTGTGATAATATAAACGTCACAAAAAATACGTCACTTTTTGTGACGTTGATCCATTCATGTGACGCGCAGTTTATATTTCGTTTGTGGTGTCCTGGTGTGCTGTCGTAAATTCATGGGAGGTGTCCGTTGTTATTCTGTGGTTTACATGTTGTAATGTACTATTATATTATCTTTTTATGTATTTTTCTGTGCTGAGTGTTCTTGCGTTTGTTTGTACTGTATTCCTGTCACGTAGTGTTGTCATTTTGCGGTATATTTAACATTGCCATATAAGCGGGAGGTTTGGCTAGCCATAAAAACCATTTTCAACCCACCATTTTTTTCTTAATATGTTCTGTACCAAGTCAGGAATATGGCAGTTGTTATCTACCTTCCGTTTCTATGTATGTTGGCGTTTGCTTTTGTTGTAGTTCAGTGTTTCTGTTGTTCCGTTGTTTTCCTCTTATAGTTGATGTGTTTCCATCGGTTTTATTTTTTTACCCGGATTTGTTTTTGCTTAATTGAATTATGACTATTGAACAGCAGTATACTACTGTTGCCTTTATATATATATATTATACTAGTATATATATATATATATATATATATATGGAAAAAAAACCATAGTCCCATTGCTTTCTATGTTAATTTCTGCAATTTCAAGCATTCATAGCTATTTTGTCTTAAGTTCAAATAAAGTGAGAGTTATTAGATGTCAAAACTAAACCTTATCCTGACTGTGTTAAAAATTTCAACATACCTGTAATTTCATATTAGAGCAAAAACGGGTATTTTTTTTTTTATCTGAGCAAAAGGGCAAATATGCCCTCCTATTTTAATTTCACACTTTTTTTATTCAAGAGAAACTTTATACAAGTGTTTTACAATGACCACAACTCTTTAAGCTTTGACAAGGAAGAGATAGAAAGACATTTTTGAATTTTTTTACATAAAAGTATGTAATTACAACAAATATTATTCGATACCAAAACTACCACAATGTTTTACTTACTCACAAAGTTATAGCTATACTTCGTAATAATTTTGTTTAGATATGTACTACTTTCTTGTATATTTTTTTTCCTGACCGGATCCGAATTTGTTGTTCTATGCCTTATCATAAGCCTTGTATCCTTGGTGGGTTTTTTAAACAATAATATTAACTTGAAAAAAATTTGATACCTGCTTTTGTTTGATCAATGGTAAACAATTCCCTTGAAATTACAACGTACTTGCTAAAATGCCTACGCCAGTACACAAGACAAAAAGTTTGAGTTTCTAACACTTACAATATATGAAAAACCTAAAGTCAACACTTTATTACCCTTCGAAATGAAACTCTTCAATATTTGGCCTTATCAGTAGGATCGACAATTGAAGGAAATGGTAGGATGCGTATGTATTGGCAACTGATCTTGGACGTAAATGTTTAAATATGTTGTTAGAATGAATAACTGAATAACAAAATAAAAATGGCGATGGGTATGTTTATCAATAGTCCGGTAAATTTTACTTGTATGATATAACTACTATTGCAGTATGGTTCTTGTATTAACAATTAAAGCAAACCTCCTCCCTAAAAATTAATGAATTTAAATGACGTTTTATATATGATGGAAGTATACAATATCACGTTTATAAAACTAACAAAATACGATTATACGGTCATCATGCATATCCATATTATTTTCGACTATTATCACATTACATAAACTGCTTGATAAATGAATTAAGTATCGACAATTCACGTGGAATCTCAACATATACCCCCACGACACTTACCAAGGAGGAAATCCTGGATAATCAAAGGTCTGTTCTATGTTCCTTTGGAATTTCAACCAAAGATGAAGAACTGGATCTTCCTTCACTGTATATGATACCTAAACTACATAAGTGTCCTTACAAACAACGTTATATTGCTGGGTCTTCCAAGTGCTCCACGAAACCTCTTTCTAAACTATTAACATCTATTTTGTAGGGGTTCGTGTTGCTCAGTCTTTGGTTTTCTATATTGTGTTATGTGTACTGTTGTTTGTCTGTTTGTCTTTTTTCTTTTTCAACCATGGCGTTGTCAGTTTATTTTCGATTTATGAGTTTGAATATCCCTTGGTATCTTTCGCCTTTCTTTTATAAGGAAAGTACTTCAATTGACTTTTGATGGAGGTTTTTGGTTCTGGTGAAAAAAAGGACTACTATCCTTATGGCCATGAAAATGCTGCCGTTCCATCATTGCCTTTTCTTATTCTTCAACTACTGTATCACTAGTCTGTCAACACTGATGTTGTAAGTTCGAACCCCGCATATGGCAGGTGCACTCGACTCCAAACTTAATTGACAAGGATTGTCAGTTTTCCTGTCGAAGGTCTGCAGCTATTTCCGGGCACTCCGACTCCCTCCGCCAATAAAACTGACTGCCACGAAATAACAAATAGTGCTTAAAGTGGCGTTAAACACAAATCAATGATTCAAAAAAACTTTTCTAATGCTGTTCTCCTAATAATATTTTTGTCGGTCTCTTAGCCTTTTTTTTTACCATTATGATTTCCCCAATTGTATCTTCACACTTCTTATGCAATCGCCTTTTTGAACTTAAAAAGGATTTCTTAAATTGC
Organism: Mytilus coruscus; assembly: GCA_017311375.1. Lineage (NCBI taxonomy): Eukaryota > Metazoa > Mollusca > Bivalvia > Mytilida > Mytilidae > Mytilus > Mytilus coruscus. Next base: position 59,919,801 of record CM029599.1, read on the forward strand.
CCTCAGTGTTATGCCCACTATATAACTTTTAATTGATTTTTTAACACTAAGATAAGCGGAAGTAGTTGTACAATTAAATAAAATATCATGAACACTTATTCCAGCTTTAAATACCTGATTCTTTAACAATTTGAACTTTCATTAAGTACAGTTTAAGCATACTTAATTCTATAATAATCTTTAAACGAGATCGTATTCCTGCCTTTATGAAAAAGTTATACACTATAATCTGGAAGCAAATACTACAATCAGGGAGATATGATTGCTGAAGCTATTACTATTGTATTGGCGTCTGTATTCATTCTCTTCTGAAGACCAGATTATTAAGCTTATCGGAAAATGATTTACTGAAGTCGAATGAATAAAATGTATTAAATGCTCATCACTTAAGTACTGATCGCGTTTGAGTCTACTGACTTCAATGAATGTTTGTTTTTCTAATTTCAAATTATTGAATAAAGCGGACATTATTAAATTGTATAACATAAACAGTAAATATCTTATTCTAATTTATTTCCAAGTACGGATTTTTGAAATCATCTAAGTAACAGATGCATAAAATGGCTTTAGTAAATATCTCTATTCAGTCAGCATGTCATGAAATGCAACTGATGTTGGGTATTTTGCTATTCAGCTTTTCTTGTAACTTCAGGTCATGTCATATCATGTCTGCCGCCCTTTCAGGTTTGTTGTTAACATTTTAGAGACATCTGCATCTATTGTACGCTTTTACCTTTGTTACATAATCGTTAATTTATTTCTGTCATGGGAACAAGTAATTAGCATTATGTAATTCAAAGCAGAGAAAAACAGTCGCTTCGAACCAATTTTTTTAGAAATCAACAATTAAGTCTCCATATATATATTGATCTGTATTGCCAGATAACATTATTCTATTTGCCTTTCCGTTTGCTACTCTTCATAGCTTCAAAATGTTAGAAATACCAAAGAGCAGTTTTGTTAGACTTTCAAACTAATCAAGTGACTGAAATCAAGCCAGTCTATTGCTAAAAAAGATAAGCTTCATGAGAAAAGTTTGGAGCAATTGTAACAAAAACAAAAGTATGATATTACTACTATTGTAGTATATGTATTAACAATATTGTTAGAAAAGAAAAAAAGCAATTTTTGAAATGTGATTACTTTGCAATGTTACATTGATGTTTTTATTGTTGTTGTTGTCGTTGTTGTAAACATATTTTTTTTCTATTTTGATCTGAAGCTGATATTGTTTTCTATATTGTGTTGTTGACAAAAGCTGGTATACTATCTTGAATGTCTCTTATGATAATAGTAGAAACGTTGAATTGCAATTGTCGGTGTTACGAAACTGTAGATAAGTATTTGTCCCAAGATCATCATATTTAAAAAGGGAAAGTATTTCGATAGCTAAATATATTTTTTGTTTATTTAATTTTTTTTTTAATTAAATTAAGAAAATAAAATTCGAATTCAGATATTCCGGAGATTTTTATACAGCAAAGACAAAATATTTGATCCTCTCCAAAAAATGCAAACTATTTTCAAGGTCCAAATTATTGGTCTGCTTTCAAGAAACTTAGAAGGCACTTGAGGGAAAGTCAGTGAATGGTATGCTTGACATCTTTTTTGTAGTACACTTTTATCAATAATGTTATGTAATTTCTTGCTTCTAATTTGAATAAAGTAAGTAATTTTACAAGTGAAGAGTTTACTTAACGTCTAATCAATTACAGTAGCAAGGGAGACATGTTATTATTTAAACACACATAAGTCGTAATAATGATTCGTTCCGATATATTGCAGTTAAGCCGTATATTTTATTCTTATCGTAGTGTGAATTTTGAGGACACAATGGTATGCATATATATTGACTCAAATACGCATGAAATAAACATTACTCGTTCACAGTGGGAATTCTGATAAGAATTATCTCCCTTCCAAATTGGAATCTTCGATGTTTGGCACATTTTCTAACGAAAACGTTATCAATTATGAGTTCATCAGAAACATTTAGGTAAATATTAGTAGTGGAAGAAACTGGTAAGTACAGTACCTTGTATGAATAACATCAAAAGTACAGCAATCCACCGACACACTTTACCAAAACATATAGGGATCAGCATTCGGTTTTCGACAACAGACAATTGGGCATACATTATGTCAGGCTTTATATCGCCCCCAATGTTGAGAAGTTTTAAACAAATTATCAGAGACTATCAAAGATTTATTAAAGAAACATTATGATACACGGTATATGTACAAAGCGATATTAGAAAGGTTCAGATAATATCAGCACACTCGACTCGACTGTTATGCAGAAAGGGTTGAAGTTTTCAAATCATATCATTTATTGCAGGCGGCACAGATTATCTGCAGTTATCCAGATGACCGAAACAAAAATAAAGTTAAAAAAGAACTAAGATAAGTTTCTAAGAAAAAAGAAATGTGCTTCAAAATAATCTTTTGGTAGAATCTTTACCGGACAAAATATCGACTGCCTCTAACGTATAAGATAAGTTATATGGTTTGCTACTGCCCCTATATGGATCCATTGAGGGTTAGTAACATCCATAGGGCCGAAGGCCGAATCCCCTATGGAATTTAGTTACTCTCTATGGATCCATAAGGGGTCAGTAGTGAACCGTATAACGAATTCATCGCACACGGGACTTTTCTTGCCAAGTTTTGTGTAAAAATAAAAATAAAATAAAATAATATTAATAGATAACGTCACAGTTGATAGTAGACATGACGTCATAAACTCCATATGAAATCTACTGACCCCATACGGATAAATAGGAGGTCACCACGTGACGGCTTTAAACCAACCATAATATTACTAATTTACCCGAGGTGCGATGACCGTCAATAGCCCACATCCACAGGACGTTTTGCCAGATTTGTTGTCTGATGTCCGTTAACTTCTGAAATTTCTTCTTCTCTGAAACCACGTATCAGATTTTGATAATTCAACACATAAATGATGTATGTAGTCTGTTATACAAACGATCTTAGTGTAGTTCCGATCGAATTAAAAACAGGGATAATCTTTTATTCTGATTGGCAATTTTTCAAAATTCTTTTCTTTGAACCTACAGGGCTATTTTTTTTAAACTTTAAAAGAATGATGATGGTTCTCTACAAATGACCCTCATTCAATGTTGATCGTATGGCACATGGTTTCATCAGTTGAACCATTTCTGTTGACGACATATTTATATATCAAAACCAAAAAAACAGCTTGCACGGAGATTCGGTGTGATGGACAACCTACAAAAACAAATAAAAAAAAACATATATAGGTCAACGTAAGTATTTTAACAATATCGAGTCTAGACAAGGTGTGGGTATTCAAATTTATGCTCCAACAGGGTCAGCAACTTCTGCTCTACTTGTGCACTTGCCTTAGTAATTATTCTATAGAAAATTTATTAATTCACCAATTTGAGGACTTTGTTTGGATGCATCTATCTTATGGAATTTAAAAATGAACGATATGAAAGTTAGGACTAGGTCTACTTTATTTACAATAATAACATTAACAGTAAAAAATGTGCATTTCGAAAATGTATATGTCAGATCAGTGATGCCCGAACCAACAATATTTGAAAATCCAAAAGTAAATACAAACATTTAAGCGCTGATAAAACTATTAATGGCCAAAAGTATAGCTAATTCCGGATGAAGAATCAGAGCTATGCATGAGGACGATATATTCCTCTATTTTAAATCATTTACAAAACATCAAACAATTGATAATATCCGCTTGTTCATGCCAGTACCGAAGTACTAGTTACTATGCTGATAATATCATCGGGGACTAATAGTACACCAGATGATATATCTACCATGTTGTAGTAACGATAACATTTACTTATTTCTCTATTGTCTAAAAGTCAACAATGAGATCGTTTAAAACAATTTTTACGAGAAAACTGGTTACTTGCATTTACACGTTTTATCTTTATGTTGCAATATTCTAGCAGAACATGCAAATGTGTAAATGTCACTCAGATCATATATTCAAAATAGTGTTTTCCTGATTTAAGTGAAAAAAAGGTTGCTGCTAACAGTAAAGCAACTCGATAATGGAAAAGATTTTATTGTAGTGTATTTCATCTTTTCGAAAAGATAAATGGTCGCCATCATGACAAGAATGCATGTCACAAGTGATCACTGATATATTTCCTTTTGTCGTTGTCACAGTTCCATCATTTCTGAACAGTTCATGAATTATTTGACTGATTATGATTTTCACATGACTTTTCCACGTGTCACATGCACATGAAGGGTTCCATTGGTGTGACAGGAATAGTTTACCTTTCATGCCCACTTGCATGGATTCTTAGTTTGAAAGGTACTCGTTTTGCACAATCATAGCTCAGTATTATTTTATTAAAAGATAAACACTGTGTTAACAAAGATTAAACTGTAATTCTAGTTTCACGAAAATAAATCGACATGGTCATTTACCAGGCAAAGTTAATCATGCAAACTTTATTTCATTTCCCAAACATGATTAAAGATTTAGTTTAAGTATGGATTTCAGGCGAGTCAACTTTCAATGACAGATTGTATCTTACCCTATCCCAAAGTTGTTGATTTTATAAACTTTTAGCAAATCTGAAAAGTATTTTGAAGGATCAGTTGCAATTGTACTTTACTTAGCGTAGTAAAATTTTTAAACATTTGTCATATCTATTGACTTGCATCAGTAACAAAAGTTATGTTCAATAAGGATTGTTCACGCTTGTTGAGATAAATCCCTCTCATTGTTGACTTTTTTTGTTCCGAAATTTTATAATTTACCGTTACAGTCATGTTATGATTAATATTGTTCCTACAAAAAAACTCCGAAAGTTGGATGCTGATTTATAGGTCTAATTGACGATCCCTTTATTATTGGTAAGTGATAAGATGAATTTCGGTGATCGCGACTGTTTTTGGAAAGTATGGTTCATATTTTCTCTATCCAATATTGCTGCATTTATGTACTGTTTTTTCATTATAGGAAGAGTAGCTGTTAATCAAGTTATATGCACTTTTTGTTATGCATTTACATAGACCAATGCATTTGAAAAATCACTGTGAATCCAATAGACATCCTCGGTAGGATGCTTTTCAATATGTACTACTATATCAACGACTTTATAATACGAATCAGGTCAATAATGAAATAAAAGCAGTTTGCACGCATGCATTTTCTTAAGCAATTCTTGGAAACCGATGGATATGTCATCCCATAGATCATATGTGAAGATGTAAAGTGTCATCGTCCAAAAAAATGAGAAATATTCTGTAGTTAACGATGCTGTCAACATCAACAACTAACACAACAGTGAAAGAAGTAGTTTGAAAACTGGTAGAATGTTCGAGATAATTAGTTGGGTCATGCATTAGATATTCTTATTATTATTATTTATATACAGTTAAACATAATTGTATATACACAAAATAACGAAAACATATTAGAAGAATGTTGTACTTTCTTGTAGATCACATGACTTTGTTGTTGTATGGAATGCTCATCACGCGGAGTAAGTATCTATCTTCAAAACAAAGAAATATTTTGCCGAAGATTCCCACGAGTTCTTCTTTCCATATGTAATAAATGAGCACACATGCATGGAATAAAGAAACTCATTACGTAATGTTCACTATGCATGTCTGTTAATTAATGTTGAAGTTTTTGTATCAAACATATTTGTTTGAATGAAATTACATACACTCGAGATATCGGAAGAATTTTAATGCATACAAGAAAGATCAGCTATATGAAACATGAGGCAAAATTAGTTTTATATCAATATATGTAGTTGTAAGAATTCCAAAGAAACAATTAATGTTTCATATAATCATTAATGTTTATCAAATGCAATCAAAGTAAACCGATAAATTGCACACTATTTTATTTGCCTTCAGTAAGGAAACAATTATTCACCATATAATTTCTTCTAAATTTTACAACGATCATATTTTTTGCCGGGAATTATGAACTTAGATTTTCAGATAACTGTAAAGCAGCTAGATTGACCAACTTTGGGATAGTTGGCCTAAATTTGACATAAGAAGTTGCTTATCGTTTCTTGTTCTCAATATTTCAATGCTTTCCACCTTCGGATTCCGGGATTTCAAAAATTAAAATCCGCGAAGACTAGTTGTTAGCTCTATCTTTTTAACTGTGCATTTATCCCTTATCATATTTTATTAACAAGAAGTGGATGATGACCAATGTATGACCAGAGAACTTTGCTCTGATATTTCATGCATGAGAGGTTCTACATGCAATATTTTAAACTTTTTGTATATCCTCTAGTATAACTAATCTCTATGGTTAAAGGTAAACGTTTTTAGTAAATAACTTTCTAATTAGATCATATGAAACAAAGGTTAACAATTCAAATATTGACATTTTATAAGATGGTGACAGAATGACTGAACAAAATTTAATGCTGATTATATTCTTACTTATTCATTCATAAAAACCAAAACATCTGTGACACATATTTCTATATAAACTTATATATAGCTAAAAATCTGTATTGATGAAAATGTTTTCTTAAAAAGAAATTCCTGAAATCAGATATTATTAAGAAAAGCGTTCGGTCAACATTGAAACTTGAAAGGACAATGTATTCTAAAATCAACAGTCTACCACTAGTTACAGTCTAGTTTACTTCATCAACTATGCTTAGTGAGGTTCAATATTAGAAACAAGAACAAAATATTAAGGACATCGATACCGAAAAGGCATTTATCATCATTGTCGACGGAGAGCAGGATGAGTTGCAGTATCGCACAGTCTATAAACTTTAAACTCTATCTAACAGTACATCATAGTGTGCGAATGATAAGGTCATGCAGAAATAATGTCGAGAAAGTGCTACCAATACAATCAGATACTAAAATGAGAGCATAACCCTACAACTTGACTTTCATCAATGAGTAACCACAAAGTAAAATTTTTTTAAAAACGATGACAAATTTGAAAACGGCGAAATCTTTCAGTCCTACATCTATGCCCAAGAAATCGCATCAAAATGATGTTGGATTGAAAATCTGCTTTAGAAAACACAAAATTTTTTAATAAATCTGTCACTCTAATTATAGGTTGTTTGTTGATGAATACCACATGTTTTGTTTTCTTGATAATAGGTAGTAATTTTGCATGAATGAATTGTAGTTTAATAAATGTGAATATTTAGTTAATTACAAGTGTAAACAAGTAATACAAATTAAAATTATAGGAAGAAAAATTAAAATTTCATTTTTTTAATGTGTAGTGAAATATAACATCACAAACTTTTCTTCATCCTTTTAATATTTTTAAAATTTCCATGATTAGTTATAAACATGTTAAAATAAACAAAATTTCAATTAATTTCATTGTCCTTGTCCTGGAGTGGTAATATCAGAAACTGGACACATTGTGTATTATCATCTCTACTGTTAACAAATTCAGTTTTTTTTTTTCTTTTAAACATCTGTTTGTTAAGTAATATTATCTGTTCCTTCATCAGCATGAGATGACAAATTTACAGCTCTAATTAACCATTTTATAATTGAGAGAAGATATGAAATTTTCACTCTGAAGGGTTCAGATGTAAGACTGCACATTTTCATATGCCTATATTATATATGAACAAATGGCACAATAAGGACATGAATAATGTCTTTTAGACAATTTCAAATTGTGTGTAGAGAGTTAACAGTGTGTTTGTTCGTATGATGTGCTGTTACATCCTGTCCCAGGTAAGGGTAATGTTTAGCGCTCACAAACATGTTTAACCCCACCACATTCTGTATGTGCCTGTCCCAAGTCATGAGCCTGTAGTTCAGTAGTTGTCGTTGGTTCATGTCTGTGATATTTGTTTTTTGTAAATTATTTTGTTATAAATTAAGCCGTTGAATTTCTCCTAAATTGTTCCACATTTTTCGTGTCGGGGCCTTTTATAGCCGACTATACGGTATGGGTTTTCTTCATTGTTTAAGGCGGTTCGGTGACCTATAATTGCTTATATCCACTTCATTTGAACTTTGGTGGATAGTTGACTTGTCTGCAATGATATTTTATCTCACTTATTTTCATATCACAAAGCAAACGAATGACTATTTTATCACTGTTTCTGTGTGTGTTAATTCTAAGGTCATCTTCCCAATCCATAAAACTGTCCTTCCGCTGGTCTTAGTGTTTTTGTTTTTGTTTTTTTTTTTTTTTGTGTTTGTTTATTTTATGGCTTTATTGCTTTTCAACGTTGTATACTTAATTGTGTTCAAGCACCATTGTCGAAGAATAAATGCGCATACGTTATATGAAATGAAATTACGTGTATTCATATTCTATATTTCATAATGTATTTCAATAATATTATTATGTTAGAATTAAGACAGAAATGTTTTTTTTCCTTTTTGTGACCATCAAACAATGTTATATTGTCATGATATTGCCGATTTTTCTTCGATGAGTGTTTAAAAGCGTACACGATATGTAAGTTAAAAAAAACAACCATCTTCAGTCGCTTTTTTATTTAGAAAGAGTACATCATATGTAAATCAGAAAAACAAACTATGAACAATCAAGTACAGAAAAACCAACCATGAACAATCAAGAAAAAAATCTACAAATCCATCAGAAAGCTGTGCATGCAGCCAATATAAAATCAATTTGAAGTAAACAAAAATTTAGTGATATTTAACATAACCAGTCCGTATAATATCACATATTGTTAACAATTACCATTTATAATACAGGTAATTTTACCAGTTCGATCACAGATTACAGGTACAAATCAGTTTTAATTATCAAATCAACTTCTCAGTCAACGTCATTGTTTATTCAGATGGTCGCTATAATATATTGTAAAAATTCAATTAAATTCAGCTTGTTTTACTTCAAAAACAAGCGGCAACCATTATAACATCAGCATCATTGCATCCTTCTGATAGAAAAAAATCTAATGTATTACATTTAATTATATCGTCAATTATTGTGTCAGAATAATATTTGATTCAAAATCGATTTAAAGTTCGTGGCTTTTCATTCGGTTTAATCCAGGTTGCCGCAATAGAGATCGTTTCGCTCATCCCTGAGATACGATTTGAGATTCGTGTTACATCAACCGTTTAAATGTACTGTCCATAGTTTTCGGACATGCCGAAGTAGCTAGACCGTTTTTTTTTTTTTTTTTTTTTTTTTTTCATTTCAAAATTTAAGCGGCTTATTCCCTACTATGAATATGCTTCATCTTTAAAAATAATGGCTATTCTGTAATTACTTGATAATTGTATTCTGGAAATTGTTCTTTTCTGTAATCAGTATATTTTTTTACCCAATTCTTTAATTTTTGCAGTTATTCTTTATATTTTAGCACCCCATTTTTCTCTATTCTTTATTTTTTTGGCCCATTATTCTCTATTCTGTAAACCTCATCCACACCCTCATGAAAACATGACAGGATAATCAAGATTTATTTTTATTTGAAAATCAGTTAATTTGTATCGTAAACAGTTTTAATATCTTTTGATATATTGCTGAAACCTTAAAGCTGATTGATTCCTAATTTTTGTATTAATTAAGCATACCTAATATGTAAAGATATATCTTCATGTTTTACCATGACTCATTTATTGATTAATCCTGCTTTACAATATTATACTTAAAGTTACCATTTACATAATATAAAACTTCTACAATAGCCTTTTCAGTGTGTGCCCGCAGACAAGGATCGTATTTACTCTTGACTGTTGACTTTTATTGGATAATACCTAGTTCAGAGTTGCAGGAATTCACTTGGTGATTGAACAATTACAATAAATGCTGTTTCATGCACGATAAAGTCGGTAAATAGATCGCCGGTATCTAAAGGTTGACTACAGTACAGACCAATAGTTCTTGGTGTCTCCAACCAGCAAAGTTTAATCAAAGAAACAAAATTCCATTTATTCAGTTGCAAGTACAATTAGCTTAAACACCCAGACATTTGTATTTCAAATACTTTTCTTTATATGAAAATTGCCACAGTTGTATTTCAAATATTTTATTATCCAGAATCGATAAAGCTATATAGAACAAGGTTACGACGGAGAGACATTTTAACGATTGCATTCAGAACTGTGAAAAAAAAATTCGAGTGCAAGTTTTATGTAAACGTCTAAAGGTCGTTTCAACTTTTTACTGTATAGACGTAAAAGAAATTATGACAGTTATCATATTGTAAACAACTTTGTCATATCTTTGTTGTACTTTTACTTCATCATTTTATAGTTATGCAACACCATATGAACCTCGGGAATAATAACTTTCATTGTCCTTTCTTGGTTGTCTTTTTTTCAGACCAAAACTGTGTGGTCATAACTACCAAGAAGAAGAACGAACCATTACAGTTTAGCATCACGATAAAAATACATTTGTAATAAAAACTTTTTTAATTGAACTGTCTATTTAAAAATATAGGTCCTATTCGTGTACAATAACACATAGGGTCTATTAGTGTTCTAAAACATAGGGTCTGTTGGCAACGACAGATAACGGATGCTGTTCAATGAAACTGCTATACACATAAGTACAATAACCCTAAAAGCTGTTACGTATCCATTAACCCTTTATATAAAAAAAAAAACAAAACTCTACGATGAAAAAAGTCTGTAACATGCTGGTTAAAGTCTTCAATGGTCAGATATATATTTATGATAAAAATCATCTAAAACACATCACCTGGCGAACTTCCCATGTGATTCCATTTACATCAGCAATATAAATAGAAATTTGTAATCTATTATTGTATGGAAGTATACAAGTAGCAAGAAAAGGTAAGACTAGTAGTTGTATGAAAAAGACTTTTAGTTCACATTCGAAATCATATTACAAATTGAGAAAAAAATAACATATTTGATTTCCAGGTTAGTGCGTATTGAGTCGCTGCCAGTAACATAATATCAATTATTGCGCAGAACTGTTGTACTGTATCAGAGACATATAATTTGTATTACATGTCTCTGACTGTATATTATTTCAATATGGCTTGACGAATTTGCATGTGATTTGTAGAAAATATATATGTCATTTATATGTATAACGACCCTAAATCCCGTGATACAAACAAAAGTAAAATGTTTGTTCCTCTGTCCAATGTTAGGGACGAATTAGATTGCTTTTCCATCCTAGTGTGGTGTTTTCTTCTTCGTCTTTTTCCTTTGATGGATGACAGATGATAAGTGATGGGACCTACTGGTAATACATCAAAGGTAAATATTGATTTCAGGATAATTGGAAACAAACCGATTTTAATTATGATAGGGATGATTGGTGAGAATAGATTTTACAGACAAATAGATGTATTGCTGTTAATAAATCTAACTTTAGATATGTATTTTTTAACAATTATTAGTATTTATATAGTATACGCGATAACACTCTTACTATCTGGTGTTACGGTCGCGTGACAATCAAGATCGACAATGGTTTCATGGGAATCCAAGTTTACATGTGTTATAACGCGCCGTATATAGAGACTATTATATCATATAGTCATAACCCGAGACACCAATATAAGACCGAGGGGTCTGCTCGAGAAATAATATTGGTCAAGGGTTGATAAAGTGTGTGATAGTTTAAAGAGACGGTGTTCTGCGTGACATGACGTAAAACATATTTCTGGGATTGATGAAGCCTATGCAACAATGACTGATATTGGTATCATCTCGAATGACTATACTACAAAACGATTTTCATTCAGTGTATTATACATAAAATTTATTTATATCTTCTTATAAATTATTAAAATCATTGCGATGTAGCTGGGACCAATATGTATAGATTGTTGGGTTTTCTAAACACCGATATCTTCAAATATCAGCTGCGAGCCACAATATGAACCTTTTTTGGCGAGTGAGCGTAGAGAACAAGCAAAAAAGCTCCACATTGTGTCAAGCGGTTTCATACATCTATGGTTTAACAGTTCCTTCTTGGCCAATCTTGACGGTGCGATTCCTTCTATCAAAACAGTTGTTTCGAAGTACATACATAATTGTAACTATATAAGGCATGCTTTTGTCTTTTTTTTTTTTCTCTTTTCCAACTTGAAAGTTATGGTTGTGAACAAGTATACTCCATAAAATTGCTCCTCGTAAACTGTAAAAGTTGTTGCTAAACGGTTCTAAAATATCTATCGATGCTCCTGTTCCCCCCTTTTGACCTCCCTCCCAAAAAATATTGTCTGACGATACTCATTTTTCAAACGTAAAAAAAAATACCAATCTGTTTATCACTCTACGCTAACTTTACCGTGCAGCATGCCATTAATCGGAAATGTAATTGCTTTCACTGCATTGAATGAAAAAAGTGTTGAAGTTTCCAACTAATCAATGGACGATACAGAACTCGTGCACTGGCGCCGCAACCATTTTTGCAACAATTAATGGCTGTTAAAAACATATGCTTTGTATTAATTCATTAGAGGCAAGAGATTCATATTTTTTGTAACTACAAAAAACTTTCCTAGTGAATAAGAAATGATTGCAAAGATCTATCAGCATAATGTTTTCATATCACTTTACACGGCTAAGTTATAAAAAGACTTTCATATCAAGAAAGTCATTTATAAAGTTAATTCAAGAGATCTGTACCAAGAAAGACAAATTTTGATTCCATGTTATGTTTCTATTTATAACAGGGATTTGGAATATTCTATCATTACAAGACTACATTAATGTATCCTGAAGTGCTTGTTTATAACTAAGGGAATCATTATAATTTATCATCATAGATCATGTATTCAAAACATTGCTCAGAAAAGTGAAATTTAAAAAAAAATAATGGTTCGTTCTTTAACAAACGCTGTTTCTTTTGAGTCGTATTTATGTTTTATGTATCAGATTTTGTGAACAATAATTGTTTACTAATTGAACTCGAAATTGGACTTTCTTTATACGAAAGCCCTTCCTCGAAAAATAAGACCAAAAAGCCGTTTTGTTTAACGAAAAACTTGATATATGGTGAAAAAACTGTTTTCACAAAAAATGTATTCATGTATTCTGTAGAGATAACAGAGATTTGTTGCATACGAAAATTTTTAAAAATCAAACGCATTTAAAACATGTAAGAAATTAGTAGTGAAACATGAAATATCACAAGTATTTAGAAAATGGTAAGAGGTAAGAAATTATAAGTGTTAATGACAAATATAGTGTGTATGTCTGTCTTGCTATTGTACTATAGTTAAAATGTTTTGCATCTAAATGAAACGGGGATAAATCCACGAACAAATGTAAAAGGAAACCAATACACTATATAGTAAACGACATTCGGTTTTTTTAAAGGATCAGACAGAATCGTGCACTTAAAAATAGTAAATTGAGAACCAATATGATAATTTGAATATTTTGAACAACGTGACATTCTGTCAATTGTGTCCTTTGTCAGTATGCGAAGGGATTAAATATTGGAATACCATCAAATTATGTGCAAGATTTAACAAGTATACAAATGTCCTAATTATTTTTACTGCAATACAAGAAAGATTTTTTCACAAAACTGTTTCACGCAGAGTTTTTCGGTTTGATAATGCAACATAAATTAAAAATACTAAACGTATAAGTAATTAAAACATCAACCTTCAAATCAATAATTTATACCGCATATCAATAAATAACTTGGCATATAAACAGATGGTCATCATGCTTTGACATATTAATGGTTTGCAACACATTGTTTTTGAGACGAACCGTATCATCGGCAGGGAAACTGAGAAATTATTCAGATGATTTAAGCACTGGATATACCAACAAATAAATAACATAATATTCCACATACATTCCTTTACGACTCAACGAACGAATATTCAGATCGATATAAACAGACAAAGTCGAACATGGCCAACGTTCTTTGTTGACTTTAAGAAAACGCCATCTGGACTTTTAAGCACACAATAGAATGATGCAGTTGAGTGTTTGGAGAACAACATTTATGACATTTGTATAGGTTTGCATTCTATCAGAAATTACCTTGGTTTTAATCAACGTGCAACAGATGAGAATTTAATCAATTCTGCAACAGTGGTGATGCAAGGTGAAGGACATATGCCAGATATAAGGAAGTGAAATTGTTTTTGAAGAAGCGGCAGTTTTTATTATGTTTAAGGATAACACTATCTTTTTGAGATTTTTCTTTTTTATATTTTCGGACAGCACAAAATCTGAATCGCTTTAGCGAGGCTTTAGCGTTTCATTAACTTAAAAGTTTTAACTGTTGCTTTATGACTGCATGGAATCATTATTCATTAGAGAAGCTTGTACAAAAGTTAATAGTTTAAAAAGCTAATTAGAACAATAAAATCCCAATCTTGTTGAAAAGAAAAATCTTATTAAAACAAACAGGAGTTTCTCGTTTCCAGATAATTGTCTTTGGGAATGTGCTGATGATATAAGTTTGACAGAAAGAAAGCGACCAAGGGACGCTTAATTTACGGTTCGTCAACAAAATAAAAGAAAATCTACAAAACACATGTATACATTTCTATGGTCGTTAATTATTTCTGGTACTCATAAAATGCACATCCATTTTACGTCGACACTTTCAGTAACATAACATTAATTATTAATTCTCACAGCCGTTAATTGTACCCTGGATTTTTTTAAAAAGAGAAATATTGAGTTTTCTTTTTTAACGACCCGTGAAAAATTAAAAGCTGTGACAGTCGGGAAGACATCTATTTGTGATTTGAAAGGTTGAATCGTATTTCGATGCATTTTATTGTCTAATCAATAAAAGAAACCAGTCAAGGTATCATTATTTTAAATGGCATTATAATTAAGCAAGAATTATGGACCATTACTATAATTAGAAATTAACTGTCACTTGAAGTATGGATAAGAAGACTGGTATTGTTAGTAAACAAAAGTGTGTCCAGTCATATCCTGTCAAGATCTATCTAAGTTAACAACTTTAAAGACACGTGTTGCGGCCTTTAGGTCCAAAGAAGTATCATACATTAAAGTTGTAGATCTATATTTACACATTTACATCTTGTCGGTGTTTGTTTTCAAACAAATAAGCTCTAGGGAGTCAACTAAATCCAAGACAATGACAGCATATGGTCTTTATCCAAGGGCTTGTAAGAGAATAGATTAAGATAATCCATATCGATAATGCATATATACACACTTGATTTGAGGGGGAGGTATAATTTGAGAAAGATTTCAGAAATGATTATAACGTTGTTTTGGGCGGTAGGGCGGGGACATCATTATGATTTGTTGAGGATGAGACACATTTTGATCTATGTCACGAGAATTCAGGAATCGAACATTATAAACGAATAGGCAAAATACTGTGTATCTGAAAATGAAATCTAATAAAAACAGAAAAAAAAAACAAAAAAAAGCCTGCCTTTATCGGTATGTATATATTATGTACTTCACTGAACTTAACATAAGCTGTATAGACATGCAGATTTTGTTTGCTTTAAATGAGTAACTAATTAATCGTTTATCCCAAATTTACACCTTTTATGTAATTTAAAGTGGGATATTCTTACGATTCGTTTAATATATTTTGTTATACAGATGTGACAAAAGTATATGTTGTACATAGTTAGTGTACTGGTGCGAATAATGAAGTTCTTTAATGTGACATAATCTTCCGGATACTTGCAAAAAACTGGTAAATAATACAGACGAGGTTTATTTTGTCGGCTTCCTCGACTGAATAAAATTAACGGTACCAATTTTACTGCACCAGATGCAGAGTATACCAATATGCGTATCACATTCATATAACGGCCAAGCTAAATGGTCAGTTCTTAATGATAGGTGAAGTCAATATTTACTTTCTCATCTGGAAGTATGTTTTGATTTTCTACAAACTTAAAAACAGACATATCCTTTGAATGTTTTCATAGAATGTCAGATTAAGTTTCTTTGACACATAACTGCTGTTCAACTCATCAAAACTTCTTGTTTTGTGTAGATTGTCTGGTCATTGTTTATAGACTCTCGTAAGCTTACCAAAACATAACAAACATGTCAATCTTCAGGAATCTATTGTAAAATCAAACGACTGCATGATTTTGTTTTGTAAACTTTGACAGTTGTTTGCATACTAAACACTTCCTCTTTATCGGACACTTGATTTTCATCAGTAGGGTCAATCGTTCACGAGAATAAACGGTTCCATCTTTGCTAATTGTCTTTAAGTAGTATTTTGTCTTTGATATTTATTCTTTTGATATATTTAAGCTGCATTGCCATACTTTGAATTAGTGCACTTCGAGTAGCCATTCTAATTCAAACCTTTTGTCAAACATCCTAACCGTTTCGATCCTGTTTTTAGTTTATTCGAACGGGATCTTTCAACATTGTGATGATCTTTACAAGTACTTTCTAACAGATATTTTATCCGTTAGCAAAAGTACATACATCAACCACAAATCTGGTATTCAAGTAAAGAATTATTTAGGTGTTCCATAAGAGAAATTCACTGGTTTTATTTAGGTGTTCCATAAGAGAAATTCACTGGTTTTATTGGTTTCACTCGTAACACTTTTGAATCATGCAACAACCTCTTCTTCGATCAGTTTTGAATTGCTTTATACTTTATACAAATATATTTCTTACACATACACCCATTGGTTTGGTAACGGTGAATCAGGAGGTTTTTTGGGGGCTGACACGTTTTAGGAATTTCGTTTAAAAACCGTAGGATACATAATTATATCAAAAAAAATATATACGAACATAAACTATTTTGTCTAACATTGTTTTTACCGATTATGTACCTGTATACAAGCGCCCTTTTACACTCAGATCTTTAATCTGACTCACTGTACTTCGTTTTGAGTTTTCAAGCATATTGGCCTCGGACATCGCTGAATAGACATTAGTTGTCGAAATACGGACCTGGTCATGTAAAATTGGTAATGTTTTGTTACTAAAAATTTTCTACGTACTTTTAACTACAACAAATATTTGCTGAATATACATTATGCTTTTATCCTTAGAAATATACTTTATTTACTTCGACATTCAGGTCATTTCTTTACACAGTTGCTGTGTTCTGGAGTTGGGGTTTTGTGTGTTGTTTAACATTATGTTTATTTCGATGTTCAGTATACTTACCAGAAATATTTACTTAAGTTTTTTACACATATAGAATTTTGAATCTGTTATTTATTCTACATATTTTCTAGTGCTGCAAATTACACGAGCTGCAGATTTTCTTTGTTGCGTTATATCAATATCAATTTCTCAGACTGTTTTGCATCATGAAGTTATTATCTTTCTAAAGCAGCATACTACAACCACAAAAAGATAGAGATGTGCAAAAAAGTTTGTTTCCCAGGGTTGAAATATGTCTGTCTTCCTAACATCTGTCTTGTGTCAAACGGTACTCAGCATTAAAGACAAAAGAACATTCCCCATCTTAAAACCCATTAGCTTTTGAAGTTTATTGTATTCCATCATAGTAATTATTATGTCTCTTACACATCTGTAATTCGCAGTTAGTTTCGTCAAACACAACTTGAAAAGATGACATTATACAAATGAACACTAAAATGACAATGCTGTTGTTGTTTTCCAGCCAAACTCTTTGTTTTCACTGCCGTTTTTTCTTCTCTCTCGAGGATTTACGACGTAAATCGAATATTAAGTTGTATTCAGATAAAAATGTATACACTTCAGATATATTAAAGATGAGCCAACATTTTTATTAAAATAAATTAGAATTTAATTTAGAAACAGGTGCACTGTAGCTCACAACTCCTTGACGATGTTTGTCTTCAATTTATTTTGTTATCAAAGTTGCAACAAATCTTATTTTGATTGTATCACATCAGAAGTATGCAAAGTATTGCTATTTAATTTTTGGAGGATATTCTTATGAAAAAAAAACTCCCAGATGCAGATGAACATATTTTGCAATACATTGCCATGTATGTATCTCTTTTTTTTTTAAATATAACTTGGTTCATTTGAAAAACAGGTAAACAAGGGAAAATGAAACACACGATAAACATCAGACAAATATTTAAATTGGCATTGCCTCATTACGCGTGCTGTAGTGTAAAACGCATAGTACTACATTGCACCAGGGCACCTTTTTTATGTCGCGTTGCCAACTCATTACTTATTTATTATCTTGTTGCGCATGATCAAAGCCCAGATGAAATAAATGACTTCACGTAATATTTTGAGGCAGTTTTATCTGTTTTCATTCTATTTTCGTAGTTATTCCTGTAACATATGTATGACATATATAAGCCAAACATGCAATGTTAGACATCAGGAAAACAAATATGATTAATATTGATTCGAGCAAAATTATATTTCATTAATTCTGGGCAAAATGAAAATTTGTAAGTTTCCAACATGACTGTAGTATATTGATTCTTTTCTTACACGTTCAAGGTAACAGATTGCATAGTTATCTTTCACAGCATGCTTTCTTTAAACTAATTCCTCCTCTAAATGTTATGTTTCATATTGCTAGATTTTTCGTACACAATTCTATGTTTATTCACATAGTTTTGTGTTGTCAAGGGTTCTTTTGCAAAGTTAAAGTTTAAAAATAGTGTATAAAAGACAAATGATTTAAAATCAATACTGAAATATGGCATGAAAATTGAAACAAGGTCATCGAACCTTCATGCAGTACTTGTAACAGGGCAAGTATCGGTTCTTCTATTCTATCTATACAACAAAGTAAGTGTATCATGTTTATTGTATTTGTATCTTTGAAGTTGTGTGCATTATCCACGTCTTGAGCGTCACGGGTATATATTCCGGACTGCGTGTGCATGGACAAATACTGCATTTAGCTATCTGTCCTGTAATTTAATGCAATCTCGTCCTTATAAACTTGACGTGTTCATATATTTACTCTGCTTTGATGAAACTATGCATACTTATTTTGTTATGACAACCAAACTTCTGTATTACAAAGAACTTTAAGCAGCAGTAAAAAGAAGTGGAAAAACATGTAATAGTCGACAGTTCTCACGACAGGACGAGATTCAGTAGCATGTCTTAGCTCAGTGGTCTCGAGTGTACCACTACCGAATTAATTTTACTAAGGGGACGACCATCTGATATTCTGGGGGAGGACAGGGAGGATTTTTTTTTCGGATCTATTATTCATTTTAATCTGTTGCTACAATTTTTTTATTCAGATAGACTGAGTGGTTTGAGGAACGCTTTTAAAATCATGCTGGTGTCACATTTTCCGGAAAATGCTTACTTGGTCACATGTTCTTGTTGATCTACAGTTACAATCACGTGTTCTTGTTTCTCTACAATCACACACAAAACAATTCATCTGCCATTAATATTATTTGACAGAATAATTTACGTACGAATAACAGAAATAGTGAGTACAAACAAATAACTTCTCAAATAATATATTGTCACAAGAGAAAATCGGTTAGCAACTGTTAATCCTTTTAATTAACTTTCTGTAACTGTTACTCCCGATATAATTTAGTTATTACAAAACGCGTGATAATTTGACCTAAAGCACGTGTAATACATTTCAACTTGAAAGGTTAGATGGGGATAAGTAGAAAAACTGTTAAAACAATTATCTACCTTCGTTTCATCCAAGTACCTCCTCTTTCATTCACTTTAAATGCTTCTGCATATATTTGTGGCAATATGACAGCTTTGCTTGTTTTAATTTTATGCTGATAATAAAATTTATTTCATTATGTTAACATCAATCGCTCAAACCTTCTTTGAAATATTTGTGGTCGGAATCAAATTATCATGCAAAAAGAAATCTAACATTTTATCTGTGTACGGTGTGCTTTCTCTTCGTCTTTCCATAAGTAATTGTCCTTCTTGTCTTTTTTAATGAACGTGACATGCATTTATTGAGCTTAACACTCAACACTAAGGTAATTTCATTTTAATTTTGATATTGTAGTCAGTGCTTCTTGTAATTGCATTTTTGTGTCATCTCAAAATAACGATTTTCACTGATTTTATAGATACATTTAGACTGATTTTTTAGCTCTGAAATGTGGTACAAAGGTTACTAAGATCGGGGATCTGCTCAATGAAATTGTGCGTCATATTTGCTACTGAAAATTATAATGTTTTCTATTCTGATATATATAGCGTGGCCATATAATCGCGTGCCGGTTTTATTTAATTTGACATCTGCTTATTGCTTTTGTGTTCTTGTTCTAAACATTTACGAACGATTTCACTGTTCGTCCTCCAATATCGTTGATTTTTTTTCCTTTTAAATATATCATATCATCATTCATTCATTCGTATATCGTCCTAGCTTAAAGCACGCGCCTTTTGTTTACTGGTGATAACAATGGATACACCTTTATAATATGAGATAATCACGATCGTTTCTTTACCTGATAAAACATTGAAATCACGATTTAGAAACTGTTGGACATCAATAAACGTATTTGAAAATATTGATTGTGGCCTGCCATCATAAGCAGGTGCACGATTTTTATACACACTCGACTAAACTATTTTAAGGAAGGATTTAATATGTTTTTCTATTTTCAATTTTCATATTTTTAACAAAGATTGATTTTCTTGTATAATGTTCTTAGTATAAATATTCTCTTGCACAAACTAAAACCATGCATAATTGTATATATGTATCAGCTTCTTAATTTCAAACTATTCTTGTTTTGATATGTGTTTTCTTCATTTTTTTTCTAGTTTTTAATTAACGCTGGTTGTGTTCAAATGAGGAAAATAACTAGTTCCGCTTATATAGATATAAGAAGATGTGGTATGAGTGCCAATGAGACAACTCTCCATCCAAGTCACAATTTCTAAAAGTAAACCATTATAGGTCAAAGTACGGCCTTCAACACGGAGCCTTGGCTCACACCGAACAGCAAGCTATAAAGGGCACCAAAAATGACTAGTGTAAAACCATTCAAACAGGAAAACCAACGGTCTAATCTATATAAAAAACGAGAAACACTTATGAACCACATCAACAAACGACAACCACTGAACAAAAGGTTCCAGACTAAGGACAGGTGCAAACAAATGCAGCGGGTTAAAACGTTTTAATAGGTGCCAACCTTCACCCTAACCTGAAACAATAGTGTAACATCACAACATAGAAAGACACACTATAAAATATCAATTGCAATGGCTTAACTCAATCAAAAGACATATTAACAAAAACAAGTGAACATACAATGAACGAATAAATTTGATCTATGACACAATGTTAACACAAAATTAATAAAACAAGATGTTAAACAATATCAGAAAGACAACCATAACATGTATACAAAGTCGCCACCGGTATCAAAAGATAATTTTCCTGTATGTACCGTAAAAAATCAGGCAAACAAAAACGAATGCTTACTTATAACTATATAACACAGTGGCGGATCCAGAACTTTTCATAAGGGGGGCCCTCTGACTGACCTAAGGGGGGCCCGCTTTAGTCATGCTTCAGTGATTCCCTATATAATCAACCAAATTTTTCCCTCAAAAGGGGGTGGGGGGGGGCGAGCCCCCCAGGGCCCCCTGGATCCGCCTATGTAACATTGTAAGAGTCAGTCGAACTGTTAATTCCAGACTGCATACATAACGGTAGATGAGTAACTTTCCATGAAAGCAATGTGTGTTGTTGTTTTTGCTTTCCTCATTTTTCTTTTTATTTGTCATTCCCTTGACACTGGTGTGTTCGTTTCATGGGTACATAACTTTGACTAACATCCTCGTGACTTTTGGTTCATGTTGGGCGTTGTTTACATCTACTATCTATCCCCTGCTTCATCAACCAACCATTTATTGCCAGACGTATATATTAGCAATAAAATATTTTTAATTACAAAAAATCATGATAAAAGATAATATGAAAGAAATAAACCTAAGGATTTGTCAATAATTAATCTTTTAATTTTCACCGATCACCACATTTAGTTAATTCATTACATAAATTGCACATTAGGACATGTCCGCGAAAGAAGAATCGATTCCGTTCAATAAGCAAACGCCATGAAATGGTTTTAAAGTAAATTCAGTGCAAGTCATGCCTCTTATATTGTGTTTGTTATTACTGGATACGTGTCCTCGCAAAACAGTGGTGATTTAATGTTTCCATTTGTTTTCCTTTATTCATGTTTTGGCTTATATTTGTCAACATATTTTTTTCACCACTTGAAATCTTTAAATATATGATGGTTTGAGACCATTTTCAAAGTCTTATGAATGTTTGAATAAACAAAATTTGCGGAAGAATAGATCCAAATTAATTTTATCTATTTGAAAACTATTAACAAGACTTCCTGTTTTAAAATATTTTACACATATACTGAAGCACTCATTGTCAAGACGTGTCAGTATGACGAAATGTAAAGGAACCAAGACGTTATCGATATGTAAACTTTGGATCATCGTAGAAAACTTCGGAAAATCCGAGTTGGTCTATAACCTAAAGATAAGGTGTTATCTGACGCAGTCCTTGTCCTTCAATGCTGAAAATGGTGTCTGTCAACAAACACGTTCAGCTGGAAATGCATATTCTCTAGTCATTAACGGTTTAATTTCTGAACAAATCAGTTTCCATGGATTTCATTTTAAATATATTTATGACATACTAGTATTTGAATTAGCTTGTTAAATATCATGATCTGTTTATTGTCCTTTATATCTTTTATTAGTACATGTATTCAAAATATGATTTCAGATGAGATTAAAAATTTCTATTGATATTCTATATCACAAACTTCTAGATTTCATATTTAATGATGATCCTCTTTTTGTAGATTATTCGAAGCATTTAGAATTTCACCAACCAAAAATTCGTCATGTTTCGTTCTCAATGGTAGCTTAGAAAACTGGTATCTGCAGTCTTCTTCATTTTCTTTTTTTTACTTTATCAGTGTTCCCTCTATAATCAATCAAAGTTAAAATGTTGTACTAGTAAGACAATGTCAAGTGGCCGCTCAAGGAAGATAGAATATAATAAAATGCCTTGCTGAACGCAGCCTGATACGACCGCAGAGGTTGAACCCTGAAGAGTTGGGGGAAATTTTGACACAATATTCAAGCTTGATACTGTCCAAATTTGGATTGTGATCAAATTTTTGACATAATATAGGTTTCCGACACAAAATAAATGTGGTCAAAGATCTTATAAATCCATTGCGCAATACTGTGCAATTGAAGATTTCTTCTTGAAACTTTTCAAAAATTCGAAATTTAAAAAATTTTGAAAAAAAAAAATGTGAATCCCTTAAAAAAATTCGGAAAAAAATCCCCTCCCCCCCCCCCCCGGAGCAATAACCCCAAAACTCAATCTCAGCCTTTCCTTTGTAGTATTGAACCTTGTAGTACAATTTCAGAGAGATCCATACACTTACACACAAGCTATTGTCTGGAAACTAGAAAAATACTTGTTTTTGGCCCCTAATTCATACATGTTTGGGGCAATTAATCCCAAACTCAATCCCAGCCTTCCCTTTGTAATATGGAACCTTGTGGTACAATGTCAGAGAGATCAATACACTTACACACAAGTTATTGTCTGGAAACTAGAAAAAATGTTTGTTTTTGTCCCCTTTTTGGCACTCAATTCCTAAACCGTTGGCCCCATAACCCCTCAAATGAATCCCAATCTTCTATTTGTGGTATTAAACATTGTGGTACAATTTCAGAGCAATCAAAATACTTATACACAAGTTATTATCCTGAAACTAGAAAAATGCTTGTTTTGGGCCCCTAATTCCTAAACGGTTGGGACCATCATCCCCAAAATCAATCCCAACCTTCCTTTTGTGGTATTGAACCTTTTTAAAAATTTCATAGAGATCCATTCACTTAAACTAAAGTTATTGTCCGGAAACCAATGTGTCTTCGGACGACGACATCATACCATTATACGATCCCAAAAAAATGTTTGCGGTCGTATAAAAACTGTCTACAGGTCTTAATATGGTCAGCATTTCGTGGCAACAAGATGAAAACGACGTAAGAAATAGTATGGCATAACATGTACTTCTCATGGATCTTTTTATAACAGACTGATGTTTTAAATCTCGATTTATGGAAGAAGTTTGTGTTGCAGTTTTGATTTTACGTGTTCTGTATTGTTCTTGTTTTCTTGTATGAAAGTATACTCAATTTGTTGTTTTTCAGTTACCTGTTCCGTCTTGTAAATGACGTGTAATTTCTGATATTTTCTTTCCAAGACACTTTATCCGGTGTATTATAATGGTTTCCTGAGTTTAGTCGATTATCTCTAAATGTAATGATCAATTAGGAAACCATTGTCGCTTTATAACCATTGTCATATAAAAAAGAAAGAAAATGAAAATATGCACCTAAAAACTTGCCGTAAATTTCCTGCTGTTTAAATCACGATCAAATTTATTCAAGATTTTTTTATTGACGGATTCCCTGGAACTTATCTTTTGTTGAATGACCATTGCCTATAATTTGTTAATGCTCTTTGTATATTTGTTGTTTCTAGAAATACATCCTCTGAATTATTCTTGGTGTTTTGTTTCTTTGGATATGTGCTTCAATATACTTATAGCAGAGAGAATAAAATGCTCCGCAGGGCGCAGCTTGATACGACCGCAGAGGTCGAACCCTGAATAGTTGGGGCAAGTATGGACACAACATTCAAGCTTGATACAGCTCTGAATTTGGATTGTGATTAAATATTTGACACAGCATAGGTTTCTGACACAGAATGAATGTGGTCTAAGAACTTAAAAATTTTAAATTGGACATTCACCTATTATGGTCCAATATCCAAAATCTAAATACATGGTTAGATTCAGCATATCAAAGAACCCCAAGAGTTCAATTTTTGATGAAATCAAACAAAGTTTAATTTTGGACCCTTTTGACCTCAATGTGGACAAAGTTGATAACGGGGCCCAAAATAAAAATCTAAATACATGGTTAGATTCAGCATATCAAAGAACCCCATATATTCAATTTTCGTTGAAATCAAACAAAGTTTAATTTTGGACCCGATTTGGACCAACTTGAAAACTGGGCCCATAATCAAAAATCTAAATACATGTTTAGATTCAGCATATCAAAGAACCCTATGAATTCAATTTTTGTTAAAATCAAACTAAGTTTAATTTTGGACCCTTTGGACCTTAATGTAGACCAATTTGAAAATGGGACCAAAAATTAAGAATCTAAATACACGGTTAGATTCGGCATATCAAAGAACCCCAATAATTCAATTTTTGATGAAATCAAACAAAGTTTAATTTTGGACCCTTTTGACCTCAATGTGGAAAAAATTGATAACGGGGCCCAAAAATCAAAAATCTCAATACATGGTTAGATTCAGCATATCAAAGAACCCCATATATTCAATTTTTGTAGAAATCAAACAAAGTTTAATTTTGGACCCGATTTGGACCAACTTGAAAACTGGGCCCATAATCAAAATCTAAATACATGTTTAGATTCAGCATATCAAAGAACCCTAAGAATTCAATTTTGTTAAAATCAAACTAAGTTTAATTTTGGACCCTTTGGACCTTAATGTAGACCAATTTGAAAACAGGACCAAAATTAAGAATCTAAATACACGGTTAGATTCGGCATATCAAAGAACCCCAATAATTCAATTTTGATGAAATCAAACAAAGTTTAATTATGGACCCTTTGGACCTCAATGTGGACCAATTTAAAACAGGGCCCAAAATTCAAAAACTTAATACATGATTAGATTCAGCATATTAAAGAACCCCAAGAGTTCAAGAATAAAACCCCATTGAAATTGGTCAAGAAATAAGCAATTTATACAAAGTATCTTCTTTTGCACAATACTGTGCAATTGAATATTTCTTGCAATTGCGCAATACTGTGCAATTGAATATTTCTTGCTATTGCGCAATACTGTACAATTGACAATTTCTTGCTATTGCACAATATTGTGCTATTGGATATTTCTTGCTATTGCGCAATACTGTGCAATTGAAGATTTCTTGCTATTGCGCAATACTGTGCAATTGAAAATTTCTTGCTATTGCACAATACTTATTATATAATAATTTACACATCCTGTTTGGTGTGTATCTCCTGCCATATCATTATTATTTGCTTTTAAATATAAATCAGAGATAAAAACTTAAAATGGAAAATTTTAAAGAAAAAAAGGAAAAAAGGAAAAAAAAATCCCCCAAATTTTTGAACCCCTTATGATTCATCACCCCAAACTCAATCCCAGCCTTCCTTTGAGGTATGGTACCTTGCAGTACAATTTCAGAGATCCATACACTTGAACACAAGTTATTGTCTGGAAACTAGAAAATGCTTATTTGTGGCCCTTTTGGCCCCTAATTCCTAAACGTTTCAGGCAATTACCCCAAACTCAATTCCAGCTTTCCTTTGTGATATGGAACCTTGTAGTACAATTTCAGAAAGATCCATACACTTACACACAAGTTATTGTCATGAAACTAGAAAAATGCTTGTTTTTGCCCTTTTTGGCCCCTAATTCCTAAACGTTTCAGGCAATTACCCCAAACTCAATTCCAGCTTTCCTTTGTCATATCGACATATGGAACCTTGTAGTACAATTTCAGAAAGATCCATACACTTACACACAAGTTATTGTCATGAAACTAGAAAAATGCTTGTTTTTGGCCCCTTTTTTGGCCCCTAATTCCTAAAATTTGGAGGCAATTACCCCCAAAATCAATCCCAGCATTCCCTTTGTGATATGGAACCTTGTGGCACAATGTCAGAGAGATCCATACACTAACACACAAGTTATGTCTGGAAGTTACAAAATGCTTATTTTGGCCCTTTTTGGCCCCTAATTCCTTAACTGTTGGTACCATAACCCCCAAAATCAATCCCAACCTTCCTTTTGTGATATTGAACCTTATGGTAAAATTTCATAGAGATCCATTCACTTAAACTAAAGTTAGAGTGCGAAAACCAATGCGTCTTCGGACGACGACGACGACGCCGGACGACGACGACGACGACGACTACGACGACGACGCCAACGTCATACCAATATACGACCACAAAATTTTTGCGGTCGTATAAAAATAGTATATACTTTGATACAATGGTCACAGCAATGTGGATCATTGTCCCCACAGGATGCATATCCACCATAGTCTATGGAGTGTACCGAAACTGATGAAACTTAGCTGGTTCCCGAATGACTAAGGCAAATGCAATCAAGTAAGATAATTTACATCTTCTGACATCATCTCCAGTTCATTGCAAAGTATTGTTCAACTGACTGATTGAAAGTTAGTAACCAGAAAAGGTGTTCAAAGCTTCCACGATTTTCGACAGGTTTTTCTAGGATAAAAAAACTTCCATTGTATGTCTTAATGGACAACCAGTGTTTAAAGGAAAAGGTGAAATTAGTATATTAAGGAGGTTCGCTACTCAGTTTCAAAATAACAACCTTTTCATAACACTAGTATACATTGATAGGGTATTCATAAAGGAACCAAAAGAACAAAAAATATATATAGGTCAATGTGCTTGTTTTTGAGATATTAGCCATTGAAAATTTGGTGGGAAAATGTTCTCTCTTGATTTTTCATAGCTTTATCATTGACAAGTTTAAGTTCTAAAAAACTATTAAAAAATAACAAAGATTTTATAAGACTTTTACAGATGGCTTATAATTATACATGTAAAAGATTTATAAAAAGAAAAATAGGGGTCAATGGGCAAATTTTTTTACAGCATTAAAATGGATAAAACCAGAGGATTCCGAAAAACTGGCAAAAATTCAAAAACAAGAGGAGCGAACATCCTTAAGGTTGGTAAACTTTCATACATGCTGCGTAAAAAAGAAACAATATATTACTTTAGGAAAATAGTCACTTGTGACCTCTCTTTATTTCATGATTTTTCATGTGAAATACCAATAGTAATAATATAATAATCGCAATAACAGTTATATACATCCAGAAAAAAAACATTATAAATATACATAATATATACAGGCATCACAGAAAAAACAAAGACATGACTGAATGAATGATAGTGGTGAGAAAATGTGAGATTTGAGACAATGATAGATGTAAGTTAGAATGAGATCTGAGCCAGTGTAAGATACATGTAGAATGGGCCAAATGGTAAATGTGAGATCTGTATGAGATGTTACTTCGTGCTGAACCTTGGCTTTGCCTGGTCCTTTTTCTGTGGAATGATGGAAGATACTTGACAATATATCTCATTTGTTCATTATAAATCTGGATAAATACTTCTTTAAGAAGTACAATTAGTACTATATTTTACAGGACAACAATATTTTTTTACAAAACAAAACTTGGAACTTTTGATCCAGATGCTAAATGCTGAATTTAAATGCCAAAAAGCAACAAAATTTCGATGCTTAAAATGCAAGTGACTCTAATAATAGTACAGTAACAAAACATTATTGAACTGTAATAATTTGCCCTATTCTCAGTGTAACAGCTGGGTTGATTTGATCCAATACTGAAGGGAAATTGTTGCTTAGCTTTAAATTAACTGTACAAATTACTAGTATACATATATAGCCATAAAACAACAATTCTATCTGTGTTAACAATTATTACTTCATAAAAAACAACAGTTTTTGCAGACTTAAGCTGAAGCACCAATTAGTTATTTTCAAGCAAAATTGTTTCAAACAATAGATGCAGCTGTACTGTACAATCGTTATTTTTTAAATGCACAATGTATTTTTTTTCTTCAAATCAACTAAAATATATTGCTGAGGTTGTGTAATTTCTTTTATTTTTAGGAATGCAACCAACCATCTTTTGATAAACCAATAATTTTCAAACACTTTATATGACACATCAGCTACATCTAATTTTCTCTATTTTGGAGCAAAATCTGCATCAAACTGTATTCATTTCATAAAAGTTAAAATTCAACAATTAAATACATACAATAAATATTTCATCTTCAACAATAAGTATATCATATGATCTCCATGTCTAGCATTTTAAAAAATAGACAGCATACTGAATCAAACAGACACACTTTTTAACAAATATATTTCTTGAAAAAAATAACACTTTTTTTACTCATTTACTCATCTGCACTCACATCATACGTAACAAAATACACACGTGAATAGCTGCTAAAAATGCCAGTTGCCAATAAAATTGGCACCAGAAATAATTGGATGGATTATTATCACAACTGTTTCCTTCCGTATTCTTTGCATATATTTTGGCAAAATGTACACAAAATGTACACATTGGACTGTAATCAAGGTTTTATGTCATAAGTGTCATAAATACGAAATTTCCAAGCACTAATCCAATGCTCAAACGAAAAACTTTCAGCCTGCTGAACTCACTTGAAACAATTCGGAGACAGAATTATCCTCACTGCATACTAGTCTTTACAAAAGGCACTTTAAATCACAACGTATGCATATTTTACAGCAATATGTATAAATAAATATAATTTATTGCAGTGTTTTGGAATTGTCTGTCATACTTCGGTCGCCAGTACGTCCTCACTATAACATGAATGTCGATGTGCTGGCTCTAAATATAATGTTGATTTTCTAGAATCTTTTGAATATTCTTTGGAATAGTCTATGATATGAATGTCTGTATTATAACAGCTGAAAACAAAACAAAATAAAACATTAAAGCAAATTGTTACAGAGGTTTTCTTGTTTTCTCTTGAACATTTTACACCTTTCATAAGATTCTTAAGAGTAGAAAATTGCAATGAATTCAGATGCTACGATAATTTCTTTTTATATGTTTTCAAGTGGTACTTCATAAAATACTTCAAGTTATGGTTAAGCTGATAATATAAAAATAATTTGTTTTGCATCAGAAGCAACTTTTTCTATCAAACCTGTACATAAATTTCACAAGTAAGAAATTACCCTTTAAGAATACTTAGCGAAAATCAGAACATGTTGTAGTTAGTGTTGATATAAAGCATAACTCACCTAAAATCATTTTTTGATGATGAACTAACTTCAGATGAATAATTATCGTCAATACGATTTCTGTATTTATCACTGTCTTTTGGAGGAGGCGATTTTGAAAACTGCCCCTGTGTATTTAAGTCTTTTCTATGTAAGAACTGCTTTGTATTTGTATATTTTTCAACCTTGCCCGGTCTGAATGTATTAAAGTCTACATTTATATCTTTTTGTAGTTCCTCATTAGAAATCTTATTAATACTAGCAGAAGTCTGATTTGTTGTGAAAATATTAGAATCAGTCAATTTATTGTTAATGTTATTCACTATGTTTTCCTCACTTTCTTTGCTAGTGTCAATTGGAGGTGGATCATTCTTTCTCCGAAGTAATAAAAACATAACCATTATAATTATTAGCAATAATGGTATGCCTGCTCCAAGACAAACAATTAGCAAAAGCTTAGTAGTAGTAAACTCCTCTGCGGCTGAACGCACTAAATCCGTGTTTGTTTGGTTATTAACTGATATAACTACGGGAGTGTTTTCAAGGCTGTCTGGAGTTGTTTGCTCGGTAGGATTGACTCCTTCGCGATAAGAACAATCTTTTCCAGAGAATCCAATGGCGCATTCACATTTAAAATCATTGACTAAATCCCTACATGTAGCTCCATTTTTGCAAGGAAAACTGCTACAATCGTTATCATTTACTGAACAATCTTTCCCACTAAATCCAGGTACACAAGTACAGGAGAAATCGTTTATCTTATCCTCGCATGTCCCACCGTTCGCGCAAGGCCGTAATTCACAATCATCTACATTAATTTGACACAAAGGACCTACAAATCCTGGTATACATCTACATTCGTACCGATTTTCGCGGTCTATACAACTTCCGCCGTTCTGACAAGGGTTTCCTCCTGCAGCTGCGCAGTCATCGATATTTTCCTGACATAGACTTCCATTGTAACCGGAAGGACAAACGCATCGGAAGCCGTTAAGTTCATCGACGCATCTTCCGCCTGAAAGAGAATGCAATGGAAAATTACTATACCTTGAATTTTCATAATAGATTTAAAACGCATTTCCCGATAATGTGTTTCTGTTGTTTTGACAAGGACAAGGTGATGACCTCATTTTTTACTGAATAATGAAGCAATGAATAAATATGTTGTAAAAATCTATGGTCGGCAACCAATGGAAAATGTGCCATGTGTTACAAATAAACCACATACATTTTATCAATATATTATTGAAATAGTGTTATGCTAATCATTTATCGTACTATACATGTACTATAGGTTGTGATTTATACCAGACTCGATATATTTATGACAACTATTGAACCACTAATATGTAATAGATACTGGCAAATGAGCATGTTTTACTACCAATCTGTACTAAACTGCACAACACTTTGCTCTTGAAGATGCAGATGTCATAAGCATAGAAAAGAAAGATGATTTACTAATGTCAGTTATTGATAAACAATCGTCTTCTAGATAACATCCCATCGCTGTTAACCAGTTTTTTTATGTTTCTTATTTGAATCTCTTTGAACTACCACCCAAACAGAAAATAAATTGTTATTGTTATAGAGGTTGTACCTCAAATCAATAGTTGGACTTACAAAAGAGGAAAAGCAATATAGAGACTATCAAAACATTCTGAAACCTTAAACCAAACTTCTCTAACTTACAGTACATAAAAGTAATTTATAGACTTACCATTTTCACAGAGGTTGGAAACACATTCGTTAATTTCCCAGTCACAATTGTAGCCAGTGTATCCAGGCTGACATTGACATTTGTATGATCCATGTTCCTCTGTACAGCTTGCTTTATTTTTGCAAGGGGATGTGCTACAGGAAACAGCTACTGTTTCACAACGTTTACCAGTAAATCCATCTTGGCATTTGCATTGGTAGCCTGATCCAACATCCTAAAAGGAAATATGAACCTATTTCATACAACTGTTGTTTAAAATATTTAGTATATAGAATTAACTTACAGATGTTATCAAAAATAACTGCTGACCTTTAGAATTTAAACCATGAAGATAATGCCTCCATCTTGAATACTATAATATGGTTGGATTTTAAGAATCTGTAGATGATTTTCAGAAAAAGAAAAGATTGTTTCTCGTCTTTTGTATATGTGTATGGTGTTTGGTGTAACACTTTAAAAATTTATTAAAAAAACTCCAACTTACCACACACTGTCCTCCATTGTGACAAGGAAGGTTTTGGCAATCATCTACCTCTATTTCACAATTTGTCCCTGCAAATCCTTGAGGACAAGAACAAGTATAACTGCCTTGTCCAGTATTTGTACATGTGCCTAGATTTTTACATGGTTTATGATGAGTACAGTAGTTCAGGTCTGAAATAAAATGGGAGTTTTTAAGTAAAAAAACAAAAAAGTTCAGGCGAATAAAAATCATCTCTTGCAGTTCCCATATTTTCACAGCTTTGAAATGTATTCTTTGAGTAAGCTATCATAACAGATGCTTAATTAAGATCATTACAACTACCTTCATAAATTATGAGTTGTGTGTAAATATCTGGAAGTATAGCAAAAGTTTTATCAAGGCAACTGGTTTGTTCCAGAGGAAATTTTCATTGCATTTGTTGAAAGCTGTGACAGAGTTGATTGGCTACATTTAGTTAGACTTTCATAAACGCTGTTCTGGAACTTTTCACAGAACAAAAGCAATGCATAGTCAAGCTGAGTAAGTGCCACAGTATCGTATAATCATAGGAAGGAAATATACCTTGATTACAAAAAAGTCCTCCCCATCCTTCTTCACAGTTACATTGCCATGATTCCACACATGATCCATGGAGGCAACCTGGGTAGGGAACACATTTATCACAAAATGGTCCATCCCAACCCATACGGCATCTGTAATAAAAAAAATGTACACTTAGTAAACTTAGAATTTTAATAAAACTATTAATTAATATTGATGTAGGACTAACACAATACACTTTGTTTAAGAAAGCAACAGACTTGTAGGCTTACACGGCTATAATTCAATTATTTTGTAGATCTAACAAAGAAAGAATTTGTTCAAAACATTAATTCTTTTAAAACTTGTAATTTCACCTGTTCACAATATTTATTCAATTAGTAATACCTTGTACGATGAATTAGCATGGTCTATTGTCGATAAAATATTCTGTAGGAAGTTCTTTTCATTAATATCAAGTCGATATTGTAGCCTTCTTTTATTAAATACCAAGGACATTATTATTTCTTCTCAAATATTGACTTAATTACTTTATGTTGAAACAGTTAGACTTGAGTTAGTTTCATTACATTTTGCAGTTTTTTGCAGGTCAGAAAGACCGGGAAATTTACAATAACGTTGAATAGTACATGCCAAAGTAATTACTCATTTACATCTGCTGAATCTAGCATCCTAAGTAACTTGCACATACCCAAAACATAATTTGTCTTGTAATGTTTTGCAAGCCATAACGTTTTTAATTTAGTTTTGTTTTGATCCCATATGGAATGAAGAGTACTTGCATTATAAAAACCACATATGCAAATAATAATACAGTAGTGTCTTCCATGTTGTTGTTTTTTGCTAATGTGCCTTATTATATGTTTACAAACTGCCAGCTTAAAGACCTTGTCACAATGACATTCTTTGTTTTTTTGCGGATTTAGGAATCTCTGTACTTTACCTTATTTTTACTCAGGGTTAAAGAACGTCTTATATTTACATCTTGAATACTTACTTGCATTCGTTTGGAGCATCACAAAATCCGTGATTCTGGTGACAGCCAGTCAGACAAACAGCTAAAAAGAAAAAGAAAAGAGGTTTTTACCATTTACTTCTGCTATTAAGAATCCATGGTTTAACTAGATGGTTTATAAACTTCACGCTGATAAAACGCCAGGGTTAAACTTAATTCGTACAGGATACACATTTTTCTTGTGAAAGACTCTATAATTATATTGCTAGCAGATTCGTTGTCTGCTTTTAACATGCCACACTTTAGTAATTTTTTGCAAGCACTGTTCAATTATTTTGGGAGAGTTTGTTTCCTGGGAACTTAATGGTTACATCCTCTTATACAATTATTTTTTCTGCAACATATGTATCATGGGCCATTTTCAATAGAGTGATGACCGGAACTGCACTTAAATTTCGACAATATATCATGTATATGAGAAGAAACAGATCCTGTCCAAACTATTGGAATTTACGTTTTAATCAGAAGAATATTTTGTATTTGACCTAGTTAAATAAGTTAGCTAGAGATAGTTAAGAATGATTTAGTAAATAGCAAAAGAAAAAGAAAACAGCTGTTTTGTGGCTCTGTCTACCTGGCCAAATTATTGGTGTATAGGAATGACAGCTGGTGCGACAAGACGTTTTACGTGTCAATGCTCATAGCAAAATACATTATTAAAACAAAATTTTAAGTTAATAATACAAAATGTACTTAAATTATTTCAAATTTATAGAATAATCCATGCGAAAAAACAATGAGTAACATCAAGAAACACGCTAAAGGCTCAGAACCTTACATATATATATTATGTTGTTCGGGGTATTGATTTTCCTCGGTTATTTCGTGACTTATGTTAAATGATTCATAATGTCTAAACTATAACAGGTAAAAAATGAGATTTGAGAAGTTTTACGCAAATAAAGATTAACACAAAGTTGAGGATAAAACCTAAATATTTTTATTCAGAAATTTGCTACAAGAATCAATCATTTTAGTGTATTTACACCATTTCTGTCAATTTACATCATACAGTTAAATATACTGTGGATAATTTGAGTGAATTAAATGCGACAGTTCGATTGAATTTTAGGACGAGATGAAGTATGACGAAACAATGACCCCGGGATAATAAAGCCTATCTTTTACAGGGGAAATGCGACAGATGGCCCAGTCAAATTCCTTTGTACTGTTGAACAGACTCAACAAATCGTTTATCAGCAAATATTAGTACGATTAGACCGTTACGTATATTTGATAATATCGTCTTCTCCTTATTATAGAATTCAAAACATTGATTTCAAGTTTGAGATCAATTACAGTCTTACAGACCCAATTTTACATAACAAAATATCATTCATTTGATTTATATTTTGCATATAACACGTATTCGATGATGAAATCACAGTAAAATATTCATGTCGAGGGGAGAACCTTATGTGACCATGTGTGTTTTTGACCAAATACAGTTTAAATGTATTGGTACTTATGTACTAATTTCTTTTTCATGGAAATTCATTTCATCATTACATATTCTCACCTTGGTCACAGTAAGGACCTTTCCATCCGTCCAGACATATTTTAGTCCCATTACCGTCACAATTATAGTGACCAAACTGGTCATCTCTTGGACGACAAAAGTTTGAGCAACCTGTCCCGTAGTAGTGTTCGTCGCATACTACTCTGTATGCGGACTCCAAAGACGTATATTGCGTATTATACATCAGTTGTTGCCATGATGATCCTGCTAATATGGACTTCTGAACTGCTAACCTCATGATCTGTTTCCGAGGACTGCCTGCAAGACAAAAACATTGGGCCGTGAGAAAGCTATTTCGCTCACACGCCCGTCAAAGCGATACCAAATTTAATAATACAGGTGAGCTTTAACAAGCGTGTCAACTCTCCATCGTTCGTTTCTGACAATAGCCATGTTTATTGTTATATGCTAGTCTTGGTGACCATTTCTATCCCAAGCCAACTGTTGATTTGTATTATAATTTTCTCATGCCTGTTTGCACTCCACATAAAGCGATTCAATTATATTCGACTGGCACAAAATTCGGACGTCAATGGACATTTTTACAAACTGAAATTTTCTATACAACTCTAAAATTACTTAAAAATTGGTGGGATTAAATAAAGTGCTGAGAATTGAGACGATTTTGGCATATGTGTTTGTTGTTGTTGAATTTTAAGTCTAGTGTTACAAAATCAACGTCTATATTACTGTATTGAAATAAATTGTGCATACAGGTGTGCAATTCTCTGTTTAAAATGTTAATATAAAGCCCCTGTTCATCAAACAAGAAAATAAGAAGAAATACTGCTGTACAATATAAAGAAGCATTAAAATCAGTTACAGGTCATACAATGCCAGGTATATGTTTTGCCATCTGTTCATTCACATCAAATCCGGAACGACAGTTGTAAATCTTGTAATTTTTATCGACACCAGAAGATACCTTCACAAACAAAAATCCACTTTTAAGAATTTTATAATAATTTGGACTTCAATGGGCAACCACAGAATCGTAAATTTCCACTTAATATCCAATATCAGTCATGAATGTTGTATGTTCACTATATCCATGGTTATAAACACGAGACACGCTCCACATAAATAAATCCTTGTATGAAATCACAACACCGATCACAAATAACACGTTTGTATCGCTTTTAATCCATAAGTTTATTATATAGATCCATATCTTCAAAGCAAAAACGTAATTTTTTATCATATTTCTATAAAACATTGTTGCATAAACAACAATTTCATTCAATTAGTGCACTTGAAATCCTTTATAGGCACCGTAAAACAAATACAAACATCAAATAACTTACCCTGTTTGGGACCTTGTGTGGTTTTATCATGCCATGCTTCCAAAATCAATGAAAAAGTACCCTGAAATTGTAAAAATATAATACTTATAATGACTAATGAGTCATTACACCAAAGTACATTCTGACAAAACAAGAACAGAATCGAGTTCACCTAAACTCCTGCTTCTCACGACATATTTCAATGACTTGGGAACATCTGTGCGACCAGTGACCCTGGATATGTCTTGTATGTCGTAACCATAATCATGTCCTTCCTTCTAAGTTAATGACAACACAAAATGCGTCTTGACACTGAAATTTTACTTGTCACGAGTAAAGCAACACGATTGGTGTCACTAGTCTAACAGGAAGTTCATCCTTCCAGGCCATCATCGGGTGTTCTTATTACTGGATCGTTGGTTTTCTGTAGTGTTTTGTGGACTTTTGTTAGTGCTTTTTTTTTTTAATTTTGACTATGATGTCCTTCTTTCTTTCACTTATGTTTTTGGTGACCCCCTTGGTATCTTCTTACCTTAAGTCAACAACAAAACTCATTTGACGAAAGACAGGACATTTGACTGTGTTTACAGGTACAAATAAATACTAAACATTTTTATGTAAAGAGGCAGGCCAATGGTACATTTCTTTTTATGTACACAAAATTATTAGCTAGTGGCAAAGAGGCAAGCTGTTTCCAGCATCATAACGGGATATACCGAGTGCAAATCGATAGTTGCTAGGTCGGTAATCTACAGTCTAAATCCCTTTTTAAACCATTAACGTAACCTTTTGCTATGACCAAGAAGAAAAAAGATCAGTTTTTTTATTCGTATGCAATGTCTGATTTTGAGTTTTACAACAGACTGCATGGTCAAACCAATATTGCAGTGCACGTTATTTAAATAGGCTGTAAAAAATCTTTGCGATTATCTTACAGGAATGTTAATCTGCCGTACAATCTAATGTTGAATATATGTTGTAAAATTCGAATCGTTAATTGTTTACTTACTGGCCATGAAAACTGGAATGGAAATAAGATTGGATTTTCGAACTTCACAGGTAATTCCTCCTTGAAATCAATTATATTGCCTCCAAGAACGGCAGTCACAAAAGTTCCATAATTACATGTTGGATTACTTGAAATCTCTGCTTGATAGTTTGTAAAACAGATAGAGAAAAACGTCCGGCAAGAATATACACACTGACTGTTTCTGTTCATAGTTCCATTGCAACATTCACCATTTATATTAAAACCTTTTGAATTTTTAAACATTGTTAATTCCAATTCAAAAACTCCCGTGCACAACACCTGAAATAGAAGATAAGTGTGAATTAATTAACTGCAATTAAATTTAATCATTCATTTGTAAAGCGATATGATCTTTTTCTTTTAAACAAGTTAAGCTAATCAATTTGAGAAATACTATAAAACAAGAATATTGGGAACTGTCGGCAATATATCATTAGTAGATTAGATAGATAGGTAAGGTGAGATGTATATGAAAAATTGCTTAAGTACAAATAATGAAAATGACATACCTTTGTTACTATAGAATACTCTATTAATATCCAAAGTACCACAATACGAGGTGTTTTCCACCACGGCATCTTTCTTGTTTACTCTCTCACTCTGCAGTTGTTCACTATTGAGTTACCTTTACACTAGCCTCGTTCTACACTGACTCCGCCCACAAAATTGATTGACAGATATCCTACAAAGCAGCATTCATATCATTTTCAATAATTTGATTTAATTATCCACACAGGTGTATACATACGCTATTTTCACACCTTTTACTACAATAATGGAGATCACTTTATAAGCAAAAACGTAAATTAGTACAAAATATCAAAATGCATAACCTGAAACTATATCCATTTCACTGCGTTTAGTAATAAGTTGATTTTTACCATTTGAGATATTGAAAAAAAATATCATTACGAAAACTATAATTTTATGAAATGAAAGAAATTGTAACCATAAAAAAGGTTACAAATCTCAACAAAAATTGTTTGTACCAATATAACATGTTTTGTTGAAACTGTGTGTCGGTAATCTTATTTTGCACAATCAACTTGTTGCTTCTCTTTTTTTACATGGTTTAAAGCAAATAAGGTATCACATTGTATTCCATTTTCGACTCTTACCTTTATTACCCAAAACAGTTACATTATTCCATGAATTAATATAAATATCTAAAAAATAAAATATTCCGACTGTGTTGAAATACACAAACTCTCTCACGTGTTTTAAATGTGTGGAGTTTTTGGACAATACATTAAAGGATCCATTGTGCTTTCAGCTGTCGCTCGAGACAAAACACCTGTCTCCGTAACCACTTTTAACAAATGCAAATGATTTCCATATAAGGCGAATATGGCACGCGATCAGGTAGAGGTGAAAAAGTAAGCCATTTTAATAAAATTTCCAAATAGTTACCAGAGTAAGGAATAGGGATATTCTTCAGTTTGTAACAAAATGTCAAATTAAAATAATTTTAACAAAATGCACTTGATGATACTTGAAATGCTTTCGATACTAAGCGTCCCAGAAATAGATCAACTGTTTATTGCCAGGTATTATTTATTTCATTGACAATGAAAAACATAGGTGAATAAATAAATTAAAAAACGTATTTTTTTATCATTCAACACATTCAGGGTAAATTTGCTTGCACGTTTTTATTGTTTGTATTTTCGTCATTTTATTATGATAAACATCCATGTTTACCTTCAACCATTTGTTATTATTTACTTTCATTGGGAAGATAAGACCTGTTGAAATTGCTATTGTTATTCATCCGTCACTCAGTTAGAGCCGCAAGTCGGAGGAGGAGTCAGTCACGGTTAAAGCTTTGAAATGAATGATAAAACGAAAGTCGGCACGAGTCGACGCGTGCCGTCAAACTTGAGGTAACAGTGAATTAAAAACCCGCCAAATCTAAAATAATTCAATTTGCATAAAGGTGTTACAGATGTTTTATTCTACTTAACCTTCATATTTGCGAAAAAAATGAAGTAAATTGGTGCATGCGACACTTTGATTAGTCTATAGATAGAATTACAGCTGGAATACACCTGTATCCACGAAATTCTTATTCACGACAAACAAACCGCTGGAATCCACTTGAACAAATTTTGCATATATTAACTGTATTTTGAGAG
Organism: Mytilus coruscus; assembly: GCA_017311375.1. NCBI lineage: Eukaryota > Metazoa > Mollusca > Bivalvia > Mytilida > Mytilidae > Mytilus > Mytilus coruscus. The sequence continues at coordinate 59,959,399 of CM029599.1, forward strand.
AAAAAAATAATACCGAATATAAAAAGAAACATATATGCTGATAAATATGTTTGGTATTATGAATTATGTGACCAGAGACATATATACATGTGTACATATGTCTCTATACATGTGTTATATGTCTTTGATGTGACTAAAGACTTACCGTCAAAGAAGTTGCAGTTTCCTATTTGTATGCCTATGATTAAAAAATTGTGATATATATGGTACATTTCAAATAAGATGAGAAAATATTGCCAAGTTATCTTTTATCATTTTATCAAGAGCAACTTTTGACATTTGCTTGAGTGGGCTCGTTGATGGGCACCCTCGTTTTTCTTTAACCAGATTAATACAGTAATTCTAAACAATCTGTTTGGTATATTGATTATTTAATTGACTTAATTTGATTAGCGTGGGGCACCGGCGTCGGAGAAATCAAGGGCAAAATTCGGATCCCGTCTGTCACTAGGTAATACCTTTTGTTTCCTCGTTAGTAGTAATTGGTCTACAGTGGGAAGTTTACTTGGCAAAAATTAACTCCTAATGAGCAATATACACAGGGGGCATCTTGGAAAAAGTTACTTTACAATGCATATCTTAATGGTGTCGGCGCCAACTATCAAGACAAATAAAATGTTGTGAAAACAAATGAAGAATTCAAATTAAGCATTATTCAAAAATATTAATTTAATAAAAACGAGCAGATTAAAACTATGAATTTTATACAATTAGTTTTAAAATGTAATAAGTACGTATTCAAACGTACTGAGTAAAAATAGAAATTCTCACGGGAAAACACTTGCATGTCTTTTTTATAGTTATTTTCCCGTTTTTTGGAACACTTACTGTTTTGACAATTATTTTTAATGAAATAATAACATCAGGTTTATGTTGATATTATCAGTAAAGGAAATTTGGGTTTGAAGATACTTTGGGGGTACCACTATGTAGGCCATTCTACGACAGATTGGGATAGCAGTACTTTGGCGCGCATGTCTTTGAAGTGATTTAGTAATCAAGATGTTTGTTTTGAAAAGAAATGAGGGACAGGTGTAGGGACCATCTGCCGTGTAACGGTACTCGTCAAATACCAATACATACAACAGGTAGTCTTCACCTGCTTATTGTGTATTTATTTGTTAAGATAAATTAGCATATAAATATTTATATACCTTTTAAAAAAACCGGAACTAATTTTTTACAGAACATTAAAAAGTACTGAACTTAAAACACTTTACAAGAGCATGATTATTTTCTTCTTAAAATTGGATGCTGAATTACAACAACATAAAACAAATAATCGAAAATAAAACAAAATACGGAAAAAATTTGAAAAATACTAAATGGAAAACTTATTTAAAAAGCATGTGTATCTTCACTGTTGCACAGAATCGTTCCATTTTAAATAACAGATGTTAAATTTGTATTCATTTTATTTAGTATCCTTTAATCGTTTTTGATCAACCAAATCATAAACTTTGCAGGATGTTGGGTCAGGTGATGGATGAAACAGACCACGCGTCAACCAGATTATATTCGGGGGACTTTTGATTAATATTGTTGAATATATACAAAAAAATTATTGACAGATGACTTCCGGATTACCACGTGCATTTTCGATTTGTCTGTGATCTTTCAAATAAACCTTGACCCTATAAATTAATTCAGCTAATTATCATCAGAGACATAGTATATATGTCCCTGATATTATAAACCAAAGTGAGAAATGTATTCCTTATGTTTATATCTTCATGCTTATTAATCCTTATTTTCAATTCGAAATTCAATAACTTAGATCAGTATTTCAGCTCTACACGCGCTTTAAATGAAATGATTTTAGATTCGCGTGTCTACAATTTGTGTTCAGAACATATGATTGTTTGACCTTAGAAACATGTTACAAGACCATACATTAGTATAGTATTAACGAGGCATTTGTACTTTACGCGTTAGGTTTAGCGATATTGAGTGTTAACACAATTAAGTTGCACCTTATTAACGAGGTATCCAATACTTTACAATATAACTACCAATGCTTGATAGTCTGTCCATTAGTGCCATCGATGGTGGTAAGGTACTGCCGGAACATTCCCTTATATCAACGAACCATCTAATTTAATTAAGGTTGTCACTTTTTTTATTAACAAATGAGTACTTTTCTATATGAAAATACTAGTCGACATTCTGAAATTTATGCCGTTTTTATAATTTTGTGAAATATATCTATAGAAAACTGGAATAGCAACCCTGAATGCAATACAAGCACAATTCGGAAGAAGAAATGTGAGCTTTTCTTTGGGTCACATATGAAATCCTTTCAAATGGGAAGGTAAAGATGTACTTTTTAGTTCATGGCCAAATAGCAAGCAATTCACACCTTGGTTAATTTGTAAAAGAATTAAATTAAGAAGTTCAAAAACGAGGGAGGAAGCTTAGAGGTATTATTAACAGTAAATTTCCTCACACAGTTGCATTACATTTCATCTTATTTCATTATATTTAATTGGCCGTATTTATACGCCCTTTTACTAGTGTATCACTGTGATCTACTGAATGGAACATACTTTATATTTATAAACATTATCGTCGTATAGCAGCAGCAGTAATAGTTTAGATAAACTTTAACCATATGGTGAATAATTCCTTATGTCTGTCCACGGCACGTGGGAAAAAGTTTTATGCAGAAATTTGATAGCTACTGCTCGCGTATGCCGACCGCGTTTCATCTTTAGGCATCTGTTATCAATGAAGACAAAATACTGAAACTTTACACAACTTTTGAAATTATAATAGCCTGCAAGACGCATAATCATATCACACTCTGTCTACATAGAAGCATGTTTTTCTGGATATATAAGTTAATTTGAATCAAGATGGAAAAGAAATAAATCAACCCGTCGCTTAACAACGATCAGGATTGGAAGCACACATGATACATGGGGGACAACTCTAATTAACTTACTTGTGTATTGCTTCAGTCCATTAAACTTTTTAATAAGCTACATTGAACATCTGAAATCACAAATATAAAGAAGTTCGATTAGAAATAAATAAAATAAAACGACACGATTTTATTCTGCACTGACCATTTGTATTCTAATTTAATTTATATTGTATATTTTTTTTTTGTGTGTGTCACTGTTTGTGTTATACTGAGGTGTTATACGACTGAGAATACTATAACATAGTCTCAGTGTGTCTCAGTATTAGATAATCTAAATCTAGTTATTTGCATATAGTAGAAAACAGTTTAATACATTCTTTGAAGATCGCGGAAGGTGAAAAAATTGCATAATGTAAAAACTTTTTGGCACCAACCTAAAACTATTTTAAAGGGTCATGTATTTCATCAGGGACATGATATACTATTCAGGATTTTACATCCATTGGAGGTACACATTTATAGATATTTAGGTGGTGATCAGCTTCAGGGGTTTTCACTCTTCAGGCTAAGTAAGAGCTTATAGAAGTAAGCTAAAACCCCAGCCCCTCTGCATTGGCGTAGGGGCAAATTGAAAAGTGGCAAGAAAACAAATAAAATAAACATCTATATTTTAAATCTAGTCGTCACTGTGTACTCTATCGTGGTTCCTACACCCATGACACTACACTTAACAAATAAAAATTAAATACGATAAAAAAAAAAAAAAAATAAAATATACAAACTTTTAACAACAGAGATGTTTTGCGATCTATAGAGTTTATAATTAACAGAGACATGAATTACATGTCTCTGTAATTAATAAGTAGGCCAACGGTTCATTATACATTTCATATTTTGGCGCCTTGCAAGTTTTCACAATACTTTTACCTCTGAAGGTTGAAATGTGTGACTCCAGAGGCAGAAGTTTACAGGACGACAAAATCCTAATCAATAACAAACGATAAATTGTCGCTGGTAATTTTGGTTGGTAATTACAGAGACATGCAAATAAACCGAGAATATATTTCGATAAACAAAAGGCATACAAAAAATTCTTGAAAAACAAGGTCCGTAATTAAAAGACGTAGAAAACCCGCTCTCAAAATCCAGAATGGGAGTCAAGAAAATATTATAATGATATTTAACCCGGCGATGTTAGTTAAAATCATTTGCTGTATCTAGGTTTAGGTTAGTGTAATAGTCTCAGGTTGTATTCAAGAATAACAAAAAAAAAAAAACTTGGAGCATATTTGTTGCAGTCAAAGTAGTTCCAGTTTCGAAAATAAAATGTTCTGATAATGGTTTGTTAAGCTTTTCAAACCGCACGAAGTGGTTTGATATTTAGGCTAATTGTTTTAGTATATAAGAATTAATAGTAATACCAGAGGTAATACTAATTTCGGTTTCAAATTAGTTTGGATTCAACTTGGAAGATCAAATAAAAGGGTTCTAACTACCAGAAACTGAAACCAGTTGAGAAAACTGCAAATTATACCCTAAATGTGCAATTGATTGATTTATTAAGCAGATAAAGTGTGGTGACAAGAAGAGTAGGGTTATTCGCTGTTTGTCTCTGACTTTATCTGCTTATGGTAACAGCTGTAAAATTCTTAATCCAAAAGAAAAAGAGAGGCAAAAGATACCAAAGGGACATTCAAACTCTTAAGTCGAAAATAAACTGACAAAGCTATGGCAAAAAAAGAAAAGACCAAATGATAAACAACAGTATACATAACACAACATAGAAAACTAAAGACTGAGCAAAACGCCCCACACCAAAAACCAGGGGTAATCTCAGATGCTCGGAAGGGTAGCAGATCCTGCTCCACATGTGGCACCCGTTGTGTTGCCCATGTAAATACAAACTCGGTGATAAGTCTAATTTGGTAGGTCACATTCAGGGAATAGGAGAACAGGATTGTGGTTACGACGATACTGTAAAGGGCCTACTGTAAAATGGGAAGAAACCAAGGAGGCAAAACCCCCAACTTGGAATAAGCCGAAGAAAAATAAAACAATACTATGACCAAAAGACAGACAAATAAATGTCCACAATGTAAAGAAAACTAAAGTTTGAGTTAAACAAACACCACAAAAAAAGGGGGGGGGTGAACTTCAAGGGTCAGCATAGTGACACTTATGTTATGTGTATAAAAAATGTTGATATTTCCTATCAGGTGATTATTCACCTAGCAATAAGATTGGTAATTGTCTCTTGTCAACACTAAGACATCATCAAATTCCTTAAAAAAAATGCTTCAAAATGTCAAAAAGAATATATTTGTTTGTTTGTTTGTTTGTTTAAATCATCAGAACTTGTATATTATCTAAGTCTTAAACTTGACTGAATGCGAAAGTTTAGTTTTCAGAATAAAGGATAAATGAAACTGTAATTGGTAGAATCTACTCAAACTTTGAAAAGTTAAAAAGCAAAAAATATAAAACAGCAAAATTAAGCAGAGGCAACAATAATCCCATTATAACAGAATCAGAAGCTACTTCTTTTATTTTCTGCTCATTCTTACATTTTATGTTTGAGTGGGGGGAGGGTATGCTGATTAAATTTTTTTTTTAGTTTACATGAATATACATTTCTTCAATCACTCATGGTCAAACAAAAAAAAAAGGGTATAGTATAAACCATTCCAGGATTTTCAAAACCATACATGTAGAATCCAGAGTTTAAAAAGAAACTTCTTATGACATTATACTATTTCTTTATAATGAAAACTAAGAAATAATTGAAATTCTTTTTTTTGTCATTCAATTTCTAATCAGAGACCCCCATTGTGTAAGAAATTATTTGTAAAATCACAGTAAAATCACAGTAAAATTGACAAAAATTAGAATGACACCCAGTTTCAAGTTGTCGTTTTCTAGCAATAACAAGCTTTTTAAAATTTCTGAATCCTTGCATCAATTGCATGTACTAAAATTTTACTGTATGATAATAAATATAATGTTAATGATTTTGATTAAAAAGTTGATTGACATTAGACTAAAGATTAAGGAGAAAACTCTCCTTTGAATATTCTTATATTCTTAATAACAAATTAATTTGGATAATGAATAATGAAGATCCCAATGTACTATTTGCTTTTATAAATATATAAAAGATACTAAAACTGAAGGAAAACATAATCTGCAATAACTAATTTCAATATAACTCTGTAATATGAATTTGATACCCTGTTAAGCCTGCACAGATCATAAGAAGAATTTCAAATTCTCTGGCACCGTCCCTTGATGATCCTTGCTGGCTGGACACAGAATCTATAATCTTAAAATATGTTTTAAAATATATTTTAAATAATTTAGAGTTTGACTCATCTGCATTAAGTACAAGTAGGGACTTCCTTTAAGCATCGACTCTTGGTGCTTTCTGCAGATAAGTCATATTAAATATCCTTTATTAAATATACTTGTTATTTGCAGTATACCTCATAGTCAAATGTGCGAGTGCTTAAATTGCTTTTTTTTTTTTTTTTTTTTTTTTTTTTTTTTTTTTTTTGTATTTTTATATTGAGATTTCTCCGCAAACTACTAATGCCTCTTGTTTGTCTTTTCATAGTGAAAATACACTTACGGGTGCACTTGAGTCAATGTCAACATAGTATTCATTGAATGATAATACATTGCTGCTATTTTGTTGAGTGTATTTCCTATAGAATATTATTTTATTTTATTTTATTTTATTACACATGTTACATATCTATTGTCTGTGTATTGCATATTATTGTTTATAATAATATTGTTTGTATGCTATATGCCTCCTGGGGCCCTAATTTGGTAAATAAAATATTCTATTCTATTCTATTCTATTCTTATCCATGATATGACTTTAGCAAATATACAGAATAAAAATCAAGTTTTAAACACCGAAAAAACTTCATTTGCAGTATTTTGTGTATAATTTGGTTAATTAATTTTGTGACAATTATGCATGAAATTTTTTTTTTCTAAATTGCTTACATACAATTCAAAATGACAATATCCTCAAATCTAATAGCAGTAAATGCTTCCTATTAAAGCACATGATATATTTGATCGTCGTTACATTAAATAATACATGAAATAGTGAAAACAAGTAGGAGAGAAGTTTAAAAGGTGTTCATAATAAATTTAAATGGTTGAGAAACATGCTCGATACATACCAATACATAGATGATACTTTGTTCACAATGTTGTGTGGGTTTTTTATATTTTAGAATTCAATGCCTATTTTTACTATTTATGTCATCTTTCACATTCCTTGATATTTTCCCACAGTCGGTTTATATTTGAATGTACACCAATATATTAATCTCAGCCTTAGATTTATCAGTGACATTTGACCTTAGACCAAGGCAATTAGAAATTTGTTGCTAGATTTGTTTCATTGAAGACAAAAGATCACATAACTGCAAGTAATCTTTATTGAGATAAATCAATATCTGTATTAATATATACCTGTTACTTTTACAATGTCTGTCTAATAAATAAGATACCTTCTAATCTATTTAAAATAAGATAATAATCTGCACTTAGGGTCCAAAGCCTATAATTTATTGATTATAATGGAACAAATTTAAAACATAATTTTTGGGGCATTAGGCTTATTTTTGCCCAATGTACACATTGATGAATTGACCGTTTAAGTTTATCTTTTTTTAAATTGTATGAGGAGGCAAATTTTGTGAATTTGAATTTTTTTACATCACATTTTTCAAATTCCACTAAAACTTTACTTTTATAAAGAAAAAATGAAAATGAAATAGAAATAGAAATTAAAAAAAAAATGACAGCAGTGAGAGATTAATTTTAATTTATTTTTTATTTTTCATAGATTGATGATATATCCCTTGTATATAAGGCTGATAACCATAGATATAGATTTGTTTGTCCCGAAAGTCCCGTGTGGTGCAACCCTGTTGATAAGTATGAGGTAACACTAATAATTTGTACAATTTTTTGTTTATATTTATATCTAACACATGGAACTCAGTGTTACTATTAATAGATATGATGCAAAACTGTAACAAAAGAACCTGGGAAAAGTTTCTCAAACAGATGTGAAAAGATGTCTAGGAAGTGAACTGTTTAATTAAGTTTAAAAGCTTCTATTTATTTTTAAGCTATGTGCACATTTTAAATGTCTTATAGAAATATTTAGACTGATTTATATATATGTTATTACTACATCACTGTGTGAAACGTGATGGTATTTATAAAATAAAAATAAATTGTTCTTTCGATATTCTGTATTTGGCTATAAACTGTTACTTATATATTATATGTATCTCTGTGTGAAATGTGATGGTCTATATTAAATACAAATAACCTTTTCATTCTTGGTTCTTTATAAGGAAATAAACTCTTAACTTTATAATAAACAGCAAATATATAATGCTGCAAGATGATTAAAATGATACTTATAAGGAATTTATTAGAAGAATGTGGCTTTTACCTCTAAAGCCCCCTTTTCCTTGGCTCAAATATCTGGATCTGTCACTTAGATAAATAATTCATGTTACAAGGAATTCTCAAAAAATGTAAATAAGATGTTAAAGTATTACTGGTGCACTTAGGGTCCAAAGCAACTAAAACATGTTTAGCCACTTCAAAGAAAAAAATATATACAGAAGATCATAGATATACCCAACCACATCAAAAAATAATTTAACTGTTTGTCCTGTTATTGTACATGAAAGTAGCAACAGCCTATTTGCTGTTAATTCCAATGGGAAGAAATGTTCTAGCAACAATTTTTATCCCTTCAAAATAATTACAAAATTACATCGTTTTATTACAGAATCACCTGTGGTGAGAAAATATTGACATGCAATATTCACTTCATTATCCACTCCTGTGCCTACAGTAATATCCATATATGAATTTCCAATTATTGTCGTATTAACTGTTACAATAGAGACACACAATGTGATAAATAGTTGCTAAGGACTGTATATAGAGAAATACTGTTTCCATTAGCAGTAAAATTAATATGGAATAAAAACTATTTTCATCATTTATCTATGAAGGAATAAATTAACTGAATTATTATTTAAAAGTTAAAAAAATCTCTTGTGTTAATATACATCAATCATACTTCAGTTGCTTCATTGTTTTCAAAATGTTTATAGTAATCTGTGTAATCACTTCTGATAATGCTTTTTAAAGGCATATTTTTTTCTTATTAACACTGCCCAATGCTAAATAATAGCATTTTCTAGTAGACAAACTCACCATGAATACAGATTTTGATTTAGTCTTTTTTATACGCCCGTTTATGGGACATATTATGGTATACTGTTATCCGTCCATCTGTCTGTCCGTCCGTCTGTCGTCAACATGTCGGACATTAACTCAAAAATGCTTGAACCAATTTGCATAAAACTTTGGTGAATTGTTTATTTCTATTGACGTGAGCTCCATTTAGTTTTTTATAAATTTCAGATTTTACGTTTCCGAGTTATGGGGTTTTATTCATTAAAAAAAGGAGCAGTTTACAGTTTTCAGACAATACCCCAAAAATGCTTTCAGCAGTTCTCATGAAACTTTGGTGAATTGTTTAAATCTATTGACAAAAGCTCCCTTTCGATTTTCATAAATTTCTGATATGACATTGAGAAGTGATTGATCTTTATTCTTAGAAAATGCGACAGGTATATCATGCGCTCATGGCGCAGCTGTTTATTTAAGAAATGCCCATATTGAGTTAAGGCCCTTGATTTTCCATAATATTTTAAAAAGTGTTTTAGATATGATTATGGGGAAAAACCTCAATCAAATGTATGGGAATTTTTTGTGGAGTTATATACCACTTCCTTATGTAGATTTCACTTTTCATTAGTTTTACTTTAAATGTTCTAGAGTTATGGACCTTGATCTAAAAGAAAACAATGTAATTGTTAGTCCAGATTCTAAGTAGAGAACCCTAAACAAATGTATGTAAAATGTTATGGAACATCATGGACAAAATAAAATACAATTTAGCTATGATTTGATAATTGCCTTCTCCCTTTTTTCATAATAAAGAGAAACTCTCAACCATTTTTATAGAATTATAGGTTGTATTAACTTTTTTATAAATTTTTAATTGTTCAAGAGGCAAGGCCCTTCAAATCCCCAATAGTCAACTACTCATTGTCTGATTCTTTGATTACAAGGAAATGCTGAATAGGATTTACCACCAAGTCAGTCAGACAAAAGACTCAGTAATGTATACAAACTATAATGTAAAACATTTTAAATAAATATGATGTAATATTAAATAGAACTATGTACAACCCACATTTAACATCGCAGATTTAATATTATTTATGAAGACCAAAAATTTGTAACAAGAGTTTATCAGAAGATTAACTTCTTCTTGATTGCTTATGCAATGAATTAAACTTTTAAATTACAATCAGTGAGTATTCTAAAGATTTGTAAAATGGAAGAAAGAACTGATTTTGTATTTTGCTGGTCTTTCATTGCTATTGTGCCAATCTTTATAAACCAACGTGCTTAAAAAGCTGCTACAGACTTGTTATATCAAATTTATTTCAAGCTCAGTGGATCATTCTGGAAGTGAATGATGCTTGAAGGTTAACTGCAGGATTTGATTAAAGACGTCTGTAAGAGGATGCATACTAAATAAGTAATCAATATTACCAGTAGAAAACAATGATATGCACACATCCATGCATTATTGATAAGTGTTTTTAAATTTCAGATAATCAAATTTCTCTGGTAAGACCTTTAGGATTGTCTGATCAATGAGTTTGAAGTTCATCTTGAGAATGATTTATAAGAAAATGATGTGATGAACAATTGAGAGAAGATGGTCTCAAATGGTCTGTAGAAAGCAATAACATGAAAGCAATATCTAATTCATAAGTTGTCTGATTAAAGTGGTCCATTGTTTGATGTTGCACGCCCTTCTTACATTGGTATCGGTAGTTAGGCACATGTTTACTTGGCCTAACCTGTGGTAACACCTTTCTGTTGTCTGATTAATTATTTGATATTACAGGTTTGCATGTTACATTTTGTGCATAGTTAGCAATAAACTGTACAGATAATCAAGGATAAAAAGTAATAGCTACAATCTATCTTATGCATGAAATTTTAATTAGTTTGTGTCTACCCTTGTTTTGTGCTGTTATTGCATAACAGTTATGGGAAAAAAACATAGAAGGGTATATAAACATGGAATTGAAATAAAGCAATTTATAATTTCACATTAATGGGGCAGACTGTACCATCATATTGAGCAAGATTGGTTTCAAAGGAATTTAAATGGGAACAAGATTGAAAAATCATAGAATTTTAGAATTATATGCAGTATAGAGTTATGTATATGCTCTTAATATATAGATTCTACATCTTCCTCGGGTGATATACAATATTTTTCTGCTCATAAGAGTTAAATTTTCAAATAGATAACATGTGCTTGACTAATATTTTAAATATTAAAATATGATTGATGAGAGTGGAGAGGAATGAGATGGTGGTTTAGAAGATATTGACCAATTTTGAGGTTTTTTTTTATGAATGAGTTACTCTAGTTGACCCAAGGCCAATCCGCTTTAATGACATCATTGAACAATCAGCTCTTATTGTTAAAATTGTGACATCAAAATTGTATGGGAAAATGCACAAATTTAAAAGTCGTCTATGGAGACAAATTTTTCGATGATTTGCAAAAATAAGTTCTTTATGTGAGATATCATCAGGCATGGTCACTTTTTTAGTTTGAAATTAAAGGAGCGAATTCAGAGGTAAGCCAGAAAATTTGACGTCTTTATTGGATTTTACCTATAAAGAAATGGGCAAGCAATCCACATGTTATTCATTTAAAAAATCAACTGTTCCAGTATAAATTGGCTAAGAATAAGTGAAAGAAAATTATATGCCCAGGTAATAAATACCGAGGGAAGTAAATGAGTCTGCAAGATTTTTGACTTGCACCCTCCTATTTTCAGTTGACCCCTTTCCCTATCCCCTTTTTTTGAAAATCCTTGTTCTGCTGTTAATTAGATTTGAAAGAAATTTTGCAATTTATTTTGAAATATTAGTATGGTGAGGAGGACTGTCAATTTTTTAGAAAAGTTGGCAACTTTATTTTTTGTTGAACATAATTAAAGTTTTATGATGGAACTAAATCATGTTTCACATCTTAAAATTTCCGTTGATCCACTCATTTCAAATGATTAATAATAGTTTTGCACTTTTAATCTCAAAAGGATTGTTATTGGAAATTTTTATTAATTAAGTCAGCATATCTTCTGATTAATTTTTCGATATCATTGGATTGCATGTTAGTTCTCATATAGTGAAATTCATGATAGCAAAATAAAATATTACAAATACCTTTAAAGGCAGTTGTATTAAATTATATATCTAACCAATATCTAAATGTGTAAAATGTTAATCTATTATTATTACTACCACAATTCTCATGCAGTAGTTAAATACATAATGAAATAGGAATAATGAGTTGGTTTGTCATAGTACAACAATGTAAAATATTGCATTATATTAATATGTTGTTTAGTTGAAACAAGGATTTGTATAAACTAACTATACAAATCCTTGGTTGAAACACATTAAACATTAAAAAACTGCTTGCTAAAAACTATCTAAAAGCTAGCTTTGAAGTCACATGACTGTATATCAGAATATATATCCACTATGTATCTTTGTATTGAGAACTGATCATGAATTTAAACATGCATGGTACCAAATTGTTTCTGATATGACCTTATACAACTTAGTGTGAAAACCTTTGGGAGTTGTGGGGTATTAGACAACAGCACAGAGTTCTGGGGTATTAGATAACAGCACAGAGTTGTGGGGTATTAGACAACAGCACAGCAACCCAAAGACATAAATAACAAAAAGACACCTGGAGGGCACCATATAGTCTTCAACAATAGTGAAATTACTTGACAATTTGTCGAGCTTTAAATTAAGAGTTAAGTTATTTTTGTCATTTTCAAGAAATTCTCTATTATGGAGAAAATTTAAGTTGATGAGGACCTACTCAGTTACTTATTTATTCCACACTTCCTAGAAACAATAGTTTTGGCTTAAATTTATATATTCCCTGACATTTACTTCAGTCTACCCACCCTATTTTCAATTTTTAATTCAAATGTACTTGTTATTTTACGTACTTATAACATTAAAAGAATAGGATGGTGCATTAACAAAAAAATCTGCTCATCCTACGTAGAAAATTTTAATTGAATCTACAATAGCTGTTCTGATGTAATTATTGCATAATGCATTGGGATAACAATCGTGCTTCACCATGCTTAAAGGAAGGATTGCCATGTCAGCATCCTGTCTATTCTGCTGTCAACTGGATGAGCAACCATGTTATATGAATGAACACGAAACTGCATGATAAATGGACATGATTGAATCCGATATAGTGACAAGATATAAATTTTATATAGATTAATTTTATTGTAAACTGAACGATGGAGGAGAAATATTGCACTGATGTGAAAGATGAGGATTATCAAGTTTAAGAATGGAATTAGTTTACATTGTTTATATACACCATATTTGTCTTACCAAATACATGTATGAACTTTTAATCAAGCCAAACAAACATATACTTTGTTTCTATAGACATGTTATATGGTAATGTAAAACCACCTCATTTAAAAGACCCTTATTATCTTGTAATATCATCAAGGATTATTAGGTATCTTATTTTAGTCAACTGAATTTTTAAACAAGTTCCACCAAGTAGCCACCGTATCGGGTGATTAACTTTGTATGGAAGACATCTTGGAGACATAGAAAGCTTCTTTACTCGGTTGATGACACATTGTAAAGTACCGTTGTATGACAGTTATAGATACTACAGGTGGCCTACCAAAGATTTTAATCGGCAATGCAATTTAAGATGTAACTTAAATTTTGACCATAAAAATAATTGGGACGTATTGACTACATTGATATGAAATAATGATTGCAGAAGTTTTGTAAAATGATAGCAGGTTTGCTGTTCATATCAGACAATTTATCGGAGACAGGTAATGGAGAAGCACCTGTCATGATTTCTGAGGTCAACTGTCATGTAGTTCCCATTAATAGGATTAATTGTTGTCAGTTATTGAGTAGCAATAATGATCAATTATTTATTTATAGCTAAACATATTTTCTGTTCATGAAAAATTTTCTACTGTTCTTCTCTTTTCTTATATGCTTATACATGTATTTATAAAGTAAGAATGATTTTATTATGCCCTCCCTTTTACCCTCAACTAAATTCAATCCTCAGAAATACTTATCTGTCAAAGACATAATGAACTAATAGAAACTTCAAATTCTAAAATACAATGAATACATGAGTAGGAATAAAACAAATCATAACCAGGATGTCATATATGTAGAATACACACATTGTTACTTGATGTCAGGTTTGAATTTTGATGATACACTTGGTATAAAGATAGCTTGGAATCTGCCAGGTATAAGTAACGAACAACTTTAGTAATTCATCATTGATGACTATAACTAAAGTCTTGTCCAGAAAACCACATATAAAAATAAGAAATATGGTTCCCAATGAGACAACTCTCCACCAGAGACCAAATGACATGGAAGTTAACAACTATAGATCACTGTACGGCCTTCAACAATGAGCAAAACCCATACCTCATAGTAACATACATTAATTGTCAATGAAATTTATGATGACATCACATAAGTGATATAATACTTTTTTAATTTTTCAGAAGCATTAGATCTGATGATGATTAGTGATGTAAACAAATGGTGATTGTCATTCAACTGAAAAACACCGTCACAATAGTAAGATTTTGTTTTAATTCACTCTAGGTTAAAAATGTGTTTTATGAATGTATATCTTTATACCTACATACATGTTCTATGAATGTATTTCATTCATTGTTTAATATTTGTACATGCATTAAAAAGGAATCGTGAAGATACGTAACGAAACAGAAAGCATTGATGTATTAAATCTATGTTGACCAAAGAAATAGATCAATGAAGAGATAGCATGATTTTTTGATAGCTTTATAGAAGATCGTACAATGGTGGTATTGTACAATGATAGTGATCACACAAGTTTGATCATTTATTGATATCCACTCAAATACCACCCATTCATTGCATACTTTATAACTTAATCACAGATAAGTCGAGTAGACGACATATTGAATACTTTTGTTAAACACATATTTTGCATGAAATTTTCGATAAAGGATGATAGTTGTATCATTAATATACTGTACAATCGATTGTCTCTCTTTTGATAGGTAACAGTTAATCCTGTCATAAGTGGTTAATAACCATGAAGTTAGATAGTCACTCTTGAAACAGCACTTGCCAGGTAGTTTCCATTTAAAATGATGCTTATGTCTTACATTACAGGGTATGATATTTTTTATGTATTCAGAAATATAGATAGTCTTTTATTTGGGTTTCTTTATAAAGTACAAAAAAATTCACTCTACATCCACCAAATATGAAGTTATTATAAATGTCTCAAAATATGAAGTCTTCTGAGTTATTTTTCATAAATAATTAATCATATCATGTCGTGCAGTTATCTTTGGTGTTTATAAATTTAAGATAAGAGAACAAGTGTTATGTCCACACTGATTCAGAAATGGTGACATTCATGTTATGGATTGTTGTGTCCACTTCACCACAGATATCACCATTTATCCTTTAATCCCATCAGATATGATCTTAATAGTACAGACATCATTTAAATGCAGGTGACAATATCTGTATTTGCTGCAAGTCATTAAAACGACCTACCTTTGTTATATAATCATTAGATTAACTTCAGTGATAAAACCCATAAAAGTTCTTGATTAGTTCAATGGTAATTAAAAGACATTGATGATATTTCAAATTGATTCACAAGTTGAATAACTGAAAAAAATCTTTTTTTCATCGAGCTGTATTTTATGACGAAATATTTTCCCTGTGATATATTTTGAATGAATGAACTTGTATTACTTTGCTGCAAGGGTTGACCAGAGTTAAGCACACAGAAATTTTGATAAATTTGTGTCAAACAATTTGCACTTTCTAGCATATATATAAAAAAAGATTAAAGAAGAATTGATTTAAGAAAACCAGTTGTTAACAGAGATCACCATTAACTTCTAATGGTCCTATAAAAACCACCTTACTTGAAAAAAAATCCTATATCTTAATGGAAAAAACAAAGAATTTGATAATGATTTTGTAGAGACAGATCTGAGCCTACATAGTTCTTTATAGTAATATAATCCAGTATTTATACTGACATTTTAATAACTTTCTTTTATATAAATAATCAGATATTGGTAATTTTTATTATTTTAGCCAGACAAATTCATATAAAATGCCTAATTCTAATGCTCACTAAAAGCCTAGTCTTGTATTTTTATTTCACTGCTAGATCTAGCGTTTGAAAGAGGTTACTGATAAAATTGCTGAGTTGTCTGATCTTATTGATTCTTTGGTAAAATATGATGGAAGTTATAAGAAACAAAAGATGTAATTCAAAGAAGAGGAAAAGATTATTTTTTTACATAGAAGCTTTGTAATGTAAACATTTAATATAGAATTTTCCTTGTAAAAACATTTTGTTATAAAGTTTAAATTCTTTCTTTTATACATTGTAAGAAGGAAGAAATGTGTTGATATGGTATTTCATTTGCGGTTTCTTGCATTAAATTGTCAGTATTGTTTAATCCCTGGAAGCAATTTCTCAATAAATTGCTATTATTATTTCATAAAGAATTAAATATTTAGTTCTAGTTATTAACTTTTACTGTAGCTTAATATACATTATTGTGTAGATGTGTGTGTTTTCAGTTTAAAATATTTCTTAAATATTTGATAGTTTTATCTTGGTTGATTGAATTTTTTTACAGTTGGCTTTTGTTTTTCAAAATTTGTTTTAGTACCCTATTAATATTACTATAGGCTTTGGTTGGCCCACACATAAATATATATATTCTAAGTAAGCTGGATTAATATGCTCCAACCACTCAATTGTAAATGAATATAGTGTTACCCATATCCTTCCTTCCATCCTTTTAAAATCAAGCAGATAATTTTCCTTATGCCTATTGAAATTAAGTTGATTTTTGTTTAGAGTCTTTCTGGATGACCTTCTTTTCATGCTATTATTGTCCTCCAATTTTGACAGTAACCAACACATCTAGTTTTGGTTAACTCTTCTTGCCCTACATTAAGCCACCTTGTTGGTCTGTAATTAATAGCTAGCAAGTGTGAAAGTTATGAGGCTAAACTGTGGCTGGCTGAAGCCAAAGACATGAGTATTTGGTATTTGCTGCTTCTCCACCATTCATTCGGGTTTCAAAAGTTTTCTCTGAATCAGAATAATATGTTTTGGAACTGTAACATGTCTTTTTATGGACTGATACCTTGTGAATTAGCATGTTCAAAACCAGACACAGCCTGCTAGTCTAGTACATAGTGGAATACATTCATATGTCATCAACATGGTGCTGTCATGAATTATGCATGTAATATTTGCCACTTGATGTTAAACAGCTATCAATAAATCTTAAACATTGATGGAAATTGTAAGTGGGGGAACTGACCCAGTTTCTAAAATAGACTTCTTCAGTTTGAAGAACAGTTTGTCATGTATTGACAATTTCCCTGTTGTAAGCTTTATCTTAAATTTCACCTTGCCCATATTAATTAAAATTTAAGTAATTACTGCACAACGATTTGATTTTAGCACTCAGCAAATATTTTTCTTGTACTCAAAGATTGCTTTGATTTTCTCTCAGTTTCAGCATCGATTTAAATATTGATGTTTCCCAATGGTCTAGTAAACTAGTTATAAATATTGTTACATATTCATTCAGAAAGCTCTTAACCATTGTGGAGTAACAATAGCTGAACATAGAGAGCCAAGTACACATAATTGAAATAGCTTGACAAGTAATTGATCAGTAATATATCATACTCACCAGTTTTAGGAGGTGCAGAAAAAACAACATAACCTTCTAAAGTCCTGAGTCAACTATAGTGGATCTTAAGCCATGAGAAATATAACAAATATGTGGAAATATTGTCAGGTTTATCTTTAATATCTAAACTTAGTTTAGGATCATTTAGGAAACTGTTTATCAATAATTAATGCTTAAAGGACCAATCCATGTTCTTTTGTACTGCGATCAGAATAGTTTCAATGTATCAAGTGTATGTAAGCTTAGTAACAATTGTCGGCAACAGAGCTGAAAAGTTTAAATACAAGGAGAATTGAAGTTCTAGTGATGCATTAAAATGCTTGTGTCAGATTTCATAGTACTGACTTGGTGGGAAACAATAGAGTCTGATAACCTTCTTACTGATTTCAATCTATTATTGAGTCTCGCCATCAATAGTCAGTCCCCATTAATTATATTTTAAAGGGATTATACAAAATAGTTAAATGAATTATTTTTAACTTTATCAAAAATAGTTATCATATAACGAAGCTTAAATTAATGAGTCTTTGATTCATATGTAGATATATGAACCCTGTGTTATGAATTGCTTCATTATCACACTTGAAATTTCCGAAGACACCTTGCTTTATGTCTTCTGTTTAACATTTTATTTACTTCAAAAGCTATTGTAGGTCAGATTGATTTTAATTTTTTTGTTTAAGTTTGTTACCGGAACTTCAAAATAATAGAAATATTGTAATTTATTGTAATGATTTGCAACTACTTTTATAAGTTGATACAACTATTTTCTGTTTATCAATTTGTAACATAATTCAATCTAAGCTGGAGATGCATTTTTATAAGCATATTGAATAATGGAATATCCATCCTTGACTTTGATATTGAAGGAGATTGATATTGGTCACTGTCCTCAGTGTACTGGTTCTAAAAGACCCTGCGTCTATTAAAAGTAATGGCTGACTAAATTAACTATAAAACTATTCTATTATTCACCTATAGGATTGATTGATTGATTGATTGGTGTTTAATGCAACTTTCAGCAGTATTAGTTCTTAGTTGCAGCCAGTTTTTATTGGTGGATGAAGCTGGAGTGCCGACAGACAACTACTGACCTACGGCAGGAAAACTGGCAATCCTAGTCATTTAAGATTAAAATAGAACACACCTGACATTGTGAACTTTTATTTTTCTAGAAATCTGAAAGGCAATCTTAATTGGAATGCCTTAATAAATGCTAAAGGTTGGAGCCTGTTAAAACATTTTAACCCGCTGCATTATTATGCACCTGTCCTAAGTCAGGAGTCTGTTGTTCAGTGGTTTTCGTTTGTTGGTGTGGTTCATAAGTGTTGCTTGTTTCTTGTTTTTTATATAGATTAGACTTGGTTTTCCTGTTTGAATTGTTTTACACTTGTCATTTTGGGGCCCTTTATAGCTTGCTGTTAGGTGTGAGCCAAGGCTCCATGTTGAAATCCGTACTTTGACCTATAATTGTTAACTTTTTATACATTGTGACTTGGATGGAGAGTTGTCTCATTGGCACTCACTTCTTATTTATATTGATTTGGTAAAATCATAAATTCATAGCTTTGAGCATCTTCCTAGAGTTGAAAAGCTATTGCATTTGTTCTTTTATCTTGCAGTACTGCACATATGTGAATTATGCTAATAATAAGTTGCATCCTGTTGTGTAAAGTTATCCTACATAGAGGATTTCATTGATGAAATTTGATCGAGAAAAAAAAGTTGGAAACAATATAGTATAAATTATAAGTTTCCCATGCCCTTCTAAACTTGTTACAATTTCTTGTCGTGATTTGTCAACAAATTGAGGCTTTGAACCTGGCTGACTTAATAGAAAAATTGAAACAAGTATCATGTTATTATATGGACCAAAAAATTGAATGAGTTAAAATATTGCACAATAGATTTGATAACATTACCAATGTCATTTGCTACGTGTAATTTTAGTGTAAAGCTCACATGTTCACACAAGATACATCGACATGTGAACTGTTGTACCTTTAAACATTTTAATCTCCTCTTTAATATATAGCTTTTCAATTTCTTCAGTTAATTTTATACTTTTCAAATCTTAAGTTCTTCACATTAACATAACAGAAAAAGCGTCAAGATGTGATTCTAACAATGAGTTTCTTTTAAATAAATTTACTGGGCTTGAGTGTGAAATAAGCAATTATTCAAGTGATTTGCTCTTTGAGTGGATTAGCAAAACACTTTTTCAAAATTATAAACTCAAAAGAGATAGTTTTGTAAAAAGAAATTTAAGTGATAGAATACAATGTTTAGTTAGGTAAGAGTATACTAGGATTATTTACCCTGGGAAAATCTCAAATTCAAATCTTACTTTCTGAAGTTAAAGTTATTTAATAGATTGCTCAATTGCACAGATTTAAGAATTAACCTTATAACTCAGATTTCATGCAGAGGTGATTTTTAACAATTGCTTTAAAAAGGAAAATAAAAATTAAGTGAAAGATGTAAAAATATCATAATGGGTCCGTAATCTTTGCAATATGATGACTTCGGTGTGTCTTTCAGTTTCTTACAATGTCGTACAGCAGTGTCAGAGCTTTAAAAATCATAAAGACAACCATTTAACTCCAATTTGAAGAGATAGATAATATTTTATAGGATGGAGAAGATGACAAAAATTTCATTTCTTTTTATTGCCTAATAATTGAATAGAAAATATGATATTTCCATATTTTCTATATATGATTTTGTTCCCACGCTCTGAAATATAGAGGGTTATCGTATTTAGAATTGAATTTAATAGTTGAAAGATGTACACCTTAAGCACTTTCTTTTTTATCACATTAGCAAGAAGCAATAACAGACTTTTCTCAGACTATTAAAATTTTTGTTGTTGTTATCTATTGAATAATTGTTTTAAATCGAATCAACAAGCACTTACTCTTTCATCCCTGTTACTAAAATTGGCAGTTAAATAAATCTGCTCTTTTTTAACATTCTTTTTGCAGAGAAAAATCATTTGCAAACTGTTCTGGATGAAGTTCTTTACAACAAGGTTTGATAGTTCCATGCTTTGCTCTTTTTATTACTAATGGTGATTTGATTGCCAAATTATTTGCTTTTTGTCGATCCTGCGACATTTATGTCTCAAAAGCAAGACATAGTGATCCTAGACTCTGTCTTCGGCGTCAACATTTAGGTTCAGTCTGTGGTTAAAGTTTTTTTAGACGTCAATAATTTTGTCAAACCTTCATGGAATTTTATGAAAATTTGGACAGGAGGTTGTTTATGACCAAAAGACAGTATCCAGAGCTAAATTTTGAAAATATTTATTTTCATTTTTCTGTATTTTACTGATATATGGACTTAGGTTTTTATGCCCCCGCATACACAATGCTTATTACCACATAATACAGATTAAGTTCGAAATTGGGTGGCGTCACTTTTACCGTTCTTGAGTTATACCCCTTTATACACATAAAAATTGCTGAATTTTTCGTTTCCGTTCTCTAACTTTAGATTGCCTCAACCAAATGTTATGAGACTTATACACAATGCTTATTACTACAAAACTCAGATCAAGTACAAATTTGGGTAGGGTCACTTTTACCGTTCTTCAGTTATGTCCCTTAATATCTTTATATGATATGCAAGCGGGGGCATCATCTGTGTCCCATGGACACATTCCACATTTATTTACAGTTAACATTCAGGTTTAGTCTGAGGTTAAAGTTTTTCAGTCATTAATAATTTTGTCTTTAAGATATAAATATTTTTCATTGTCAGTATTTTTCTGATAGATGGACTTTAGTATATTACAGTTAACATTAACAGACAGTTTGGGATTCAATTTTTTTACATGATACATTTGTAAACTTTCGTGGATTGTTATGAAACTTGGACAGAAGCTGATCTTTGAGACCAAGAAACAGCATCTAAAGAAAAAGATTGAATTTTTTTCAAAACTTCTGTATTTTACTGCTAAATGGATTCACTTTTTAAGTCAACATTGCACTTATACACTCAGACAAGTCAACATTACACTTATACACTGACAAGTCAACATTACACTTATACACTGACAAGTCAACATTACACTTATACACTGAAAAGTCAACATTACACTTATAAACTGACAGCAGAAATCACAGGCAAGACACAGGGTTCCGTGGAACCCCTTACTAATTTTTCATCAACATCTACAGTAAGTTTAGAAAATTTCACACTAAAAAAATAAGAATTAAAGATATGAATTAAAATAGGGTTAAATTACACCAGGAGTAGTGCTAGAATCAACACCTTTTGTTATTGTTTCTGTAAATAAAGTAAATGTAGTATCCAAATAAAATGTAATACCAAATTAATTCTTACAGTTCTGCCAAAATAATATTAGAGGTCAAGGTAAAGTGATAGAAACCTAAACTCATGCTCCATTTTATGCTTTATACTGCATGTTCATCTATGAAATTTGAATAATATGAGTAACAGGGATGTGAAGTATATGTCAATTAGACAGATACCCATTAACATAAAAAATGAAAAGACGTCTTTGAGGTCAACTTGATGGTCCCAACAATAGACAAGTATCTATATAGTATGTCAAGCCATAAATTGCCTCGACTGTAGTCAAGTATTTGCTTGCTTAACAATAAGTGGCAATTATTTCATACATATTCAGAATTAGAAACCATTAACAATTGATACAATATGTAGGTTCTGTAATTTAGGTCAACTGGAATAAATGGTGAGAAGTTTGGACTGCCATTGAAATCGATAGTATGATGGATAGAGAGCAAAGATTTTGCCTTGCAACAGGCCCCCTATAAGAGTTGTTGCAAGAATTTTTGTAAGGGCAGAGAGCTTCCTCACCCTTTCCGATGCATAGGATTTAACATCCCCATTCGATCGGAAGTTGCTGTTTATTTATACATCCTGCACAGCAAAATGGATACCCAACTTAAGCAAGGGTTTTACTTCCAGAACAGAAGTGACCATACTTCTATAATCTAGACAAGCAATGAATCAATTACCAGGAACTAATAAAGATTTCCCATTAACAAAAAATGTTTTTAAAGGACAAAAAAAACAAAACATGGCAAAACAATATTTACATAAGTCAACTACCACTGAAAAGGTTCATATAGCCATGGTGCAAGTTATTGTACACAAAATAAATACATTTTACTTAAGATAGTGTCAAACTTAACAGTTTTCGTTTGATTATGCTATGAACTGCGGACCATATGGAAGTGAAAATAAGTCAGTCCAGCTAAAGTTTAAAATGGTCAATATTTTGTATCTTTTTAAACAAATTTTAAAGTTAATTTGTCTGGGCCAAAAATTAAAGGCATGCTTATTCCTGTGAGGTATATACTATAAAGAAAAGAGAATTTTTTTTATAAACAGTGTTGGTCTCCCTCTAACATCTTGAGAAATGCAGTGTGTGGATATCCCTCAAGGGAGGTAATAATCTCCCTCGACTTATTCCACCCATAACCTCAACAAAAGACATATTTAAAAGATTCAGGGATTGGAAGGGTTGCAGCTCTTGGAGGTTAATAGTTGCTGAACATTGATTACTTGCTGCATTTGTCAATTTCAAATCATTTAACCAAATTAAGCTTTTGCATACTATGGACATATTGTCTTCCATTTTTTTTTTAAAGATGTCTAGTAAAATAGAATAAGAACAAATTTTAAAGATTTAAGAATAAAAAAGTCTTGGTTTGACACAAACATTGACATATAAACTTTTAGTATGTGAGTTGAAAAGATGTTTGAGTAGCCTGTATATGGGGATATAGCTCCTAGAACTAGGGTATACCAAACCTTATCAACAATATTTTGTGGGTTCTCATTCAAGTGTTCCTCATTTTTTTGCATTAATGGAAACTTTGAAGTGATTTCTAAATTTAGTGCACTTGATGTTACTCTGTGAGGAGTGCAAGATGATGTACAGTAAATGATATTAATTTCTAAAATGTTTTTGACATGCTATTAATCCAGTGCAAGTTTGCCAAACAAACAATATACGGCAATATATCTTTGTCATATTATAAATTTTTGGACCAGATGTGGCACATTTGCAGTATGATAGAGGAGTAAAATTGTTTGAACATTATAAATATCAGTCATTTGTTTGTAAATGGTGTTTATAACTAGTGGAATGATCACATCCATCTTTTGACGTACTCCTCCATACAACCTGCTACTGACCCCAATGAAAAAAAATTGATCTCCGTAATATGGTATCAATCATAAAAATATATCATTACTTGTCGTTTCAATATTTATGACCAAATGTTACCTTACAGTAAACAATCTATGACACATAACACTGTTGACAGCTTATGCTGGCTTACATTTGTCATATTTTTATACATGGCATTTTCTTTTTCAGGAATTTTTTTTTGCTTGACAAAAGAGATTGATGGAGTAGTTTCCCTTATAATCAACATCACATTCAAGATTGTTTTTACAGGAGGTATATTATTTTGGAGTATATGAATTTTAGTGAATCATAAAATCATTGAATGGCATTTTGAAAATTTTTGATAATGTAAAATTCTATTCAGTGGAGGGAATAGAAAATTAAGGCAATATTATTATAGTTTAAAATTTTCAAAAAAATTTAATCTGAACTTACAATTTACTTGTAAAACGAAGGAGTTGGGTGTACCATTAAAAACATATGATTAAGATTCTGTGATCATCAAACAATTAGTAATTGACTTTAAAACAGCTTTGAAATAAAGAGTTTAGAAGATTTGCAAATTAGAAAAATAAATTGTATTTTGATTTTAAAAGTAAATTTTGTTATAAAATAAACAAGATTTTAAAAAAGTGAAAATTTATTTTCTATGATAAGAATTTTAACAGGCTGAAGACTGCTTCTAAATTATGTTTTTTTATCAATTAATGCATGATAGTTAGTGATTGTTATGTAATATAGTTATCTGTTGCAGATAAGGTTTAAAATTATGTCCCTTTATAACTGATAAATGTCTCAAAAATTGGGTATAAATCAGCTGTTGTCTCAGACGTAGGATTTTCTTGGAATGATTTGATGTTAGCTCAGAAACAACCCATATTGATGATTAACTAACATGTTATTTTCTTCCTACGAATGATCTTTATTCTACAGTCCTGGGCTCTCGGTCATAAAACTTTACTCAGTACTCAGAGTACAAAATTTGTGCTCGAAACACCAAATCCATGATTTTGATTGGTTGATATCTGAGTCTGAGTACGAAAATCGTGCTCGAAAGTTTTATGACCGCAAGGCCTGGCTTTGCTATGATTAGTGATTTACAAGGTGCTGTACTTGAAAATACATTTTTTCTGAATATACCTTCAGAGACAAAAGTTTTGAAAACTCGTAATAACATGAAGATTGAAAAAGAGAAGATCCAGCAATTGATGGAAAGATATTTTTTTTCTAAGGGGGGTTAGGGTTAAATAGCATTATTTTGTCAATTTTTTGTGGGTCTGATCCCTTGACTCATCCAAGGGTCTAGATGGGTAAGAGAACTATTATGTACTCAGAAAACCAGTTCCATGGCTTTCAAATGTTTATGTTTGAGAATACCTGAAGAAGGTAAACCCAGAAAGGGCTTAGGATGCACAAAATTTATAAAATGTTATATTCATTAAACACTACATGCTTTATTTTTATCCAAATTTAGCATTTCTGGTTTGTGCATTTACTTCTTAATCATGTTGGTGTTAAAGAATTTATGGTTACCAATACTCTCAGATACTTTGTTTTTTCCATGATCTTAGAAGTGTTATATTGAAACAAGTTTATGCATTTATGCTGAACTTCCTTTCTTACTTAATAAATGCACCAATGTGATATGCGTTGCACTTTGGAGTACAAGTGACATCATGCCACAAAGATTTATGTGTTACATGAATTATATCTTGCTTATGGAACCAATAAAATGTACAGTTAACTCTTGCTAAATATTATCATGTCACCTGGCACAAGAAAACAGTGATGTAATTTTAATGCTGTAGGCATGAACATCAAATAAAGAATATCCAAAGCAATAACAATTTACTCTAGAAGTTGTAATTTTCAATTGCTTGTAAATTGTTTCTAGTGATACTAGTGGAGTACAGTAAAATCTTACTCAAAATAATTTCTCACCGTCTGTGTTTCACACAGTAATGCAATATTTTGATTCATTATTAAAACATAGACATCAAAGTTACTGACTGTACAGTCAAACCTTTATGTAAAAGTCTTTTTCAGGAGTAACTTTATTAGATAGGTGACCTTGGAATTGAGATTCAAAATGTATAAGTATCACTACAGTGGGACAAGAAAAGGATTACCTTAAAAGGCATGTTTTTGCTTCAAAGAGGTTACCTATATAGCAGGTTTGACAGTTTGTATGTTTGGTTTGATCCAACATGGTTGTGGGCCTTAGTAAATTTAAAACTGTTCACATCATGTAATTAAGTTCACTGGATCCACACCAGTGTACATATGTTTGGATCCTTTCAACATGTTTGCATTCATGTAAGGACTACAGCACATCAGTTGATCACTGATATTATCCTTTTTCATGGAGCAGACATGTTGAATAGATCCAAACATACATATACTGCTTGGAATTCCATACAGCATGTACAGTGGCATAGTCTCCTAATGCACTATACAAATTTATTCAGATATCTACTTTTTCAAATCTTGATACGAGCATGTATCACATTTAGCTTTACATTACACAATAACTCAAGTTTTCATTGACCTGATTGAATTTTCTAAGACCAATTATATTGAATTAATGAAGTTAGCTTGACTCTTATATCAAACCACTTTATAACTGCATGGAGATGTAATTAAGAGTGTGATGTTTTGCCAGCAAAATTGTGTCATTAGGACATATATTTCTATTTCAATGAATTCCTAATTATTATGTGACCTACTTTCTTGTTGTGTTTTTTTTGTGGATTTGGTTTGCCAGTTTTCAACAAAATATAGGTCATTATATATTTTTGTCCAAGATGACTGTGTAAGTTTTAAAATTACTGTTTTGTAAAGTGATGTGTATAGGATAGTCTGATCAGCAAAACATTACAACTGTAGATACTTAATTGTCTGTTGTAAAGTTTGCACCCATGTACCGGTCTTACAAGCTAAATGACTTAGTCATGAAATTTGATTGGATCTGAATCCATCTATAATAGAGTCTTTCAAGCTAGAATTAGTAACTATGTCCATGCTTCACTGAATATTTGTAAATTTTGTGTTTTGATACTAAATGGCCTACAGTCATATTTTTGCATGGTTTGTTTTGAAGGGGGGAGCAGAGGAATGGCCTGATACTAAAAAGCGCAAATTTCAGCCATAAAGGAGACCAAGGCTCACTCAGTCAAACCTGTGGATCTGTTCTCAAGATTTTGTAATCTCATAATCAAATTTTCCACAAAGAAGTAAATTCAGTAAGGGCCCATTTTGGACCCAAATATTAAGTTCACTATTTCAAGTGTTTCAACTTGATGCAAATATGTGTTAGAAAGTGAAACAGGACACTTTTTGATGAATTCTTCTTAGAAAGCTTTGCAGTTACACCCTAATTTGGTAAAAAATAAGAGATTTTAGTGAAAGTTGACAAAATCTCCAGAATTCAGCCTAGAAAACATAGAGCTCTTCTTAGAAAGCTTTGCAGTTACACCCCAATTTGGTAAAAAATAAGAGATTTTAGTGAAAGTTGACAAAATCTCCAGAATTCAGCCTAGAAAACATAGAGCGCAGAATATTCAACATTAAATATTCATGTTAGATGGTTCATTTGTTATAACAAATATTATGTTAAGTATATTTTTTGTTTAGGCATGTGATATATGTTTCTGGACCCAAAATCTTGTTGAAATTTGCATGTTTTTATTGAATTTGGTGGAAAATTAAGATTTAGGTTAATTATAAAGTCATAAAAAGAAGACTGATATGTAAATTATCATACAAATATGCCTATTTCCTATCAAGTCTTTGTCAAAGCTGTAATACATTGTGATAATTGCCATTTAATCCTAATTTGAAAATTAAGCCAGAAGTAGGGGCAAAATCGCAACCTTATCGAATATATTCCTTTGTTTGAAAATTGTTGGGATTTTGTGTCACACAGCAGTGCATTGTGCAGCTTATGTATTTCAATCTGACATACCAATGCAAATAAAGATACTCCTAAGATGACTGAAAACAATGCCTGGGATATTTTCTAAATAAAACATGATTTATTTTTTCATTGTATATTTTTTAGTTCAATGAAATAAGGTTTAACTGTAATTATGTTGCTTTACTCATTTCAATTTAAAATAAATTATTGATATGTTCCAGGCGAGAAGATGCAACTAACGAGATTTAGGAATGGAATAAGTGAGTATTTTTGTTTATTGCCTCAACTCTGTCTGCAGTAAAAAACTGACCAAGTAGAAAGATAATGATGTTAATAATACATGTAAGGCAATAAAACGAGCATTAGATCTAACTAGATTTCCAGGGAATCCTCCACGGCACTTGATTACTACACCTAATTGTTAACAAGATCTAATGTATATATTGATATTCATTCTCTTCATCAATTGTTGTTTACATGCACTTCTTGAAGCAATCAGTCAAGTAAATGATTATATTTACTGATTCAAGATTCTTTTTGCTATTTAATTAAAAAAAACTGCAATAAAGATTGACTGTCCGACAAATATGAATACAGTTAGAATATGAAACATTATTTTAAATGAAATATCACAAATAGATCCTATCAGTTTTGTGCCAGAAATGGGATAATGACAAAGTAAAAGATCTGAGGTCATTGTGCTGGAAGTATAATATAAATGATGGTTTTTGTACAAAATAGTTTTAATTTCTAGTGTGAAATGAAGGCTGTGTATGTGTGTATTTTTTGTGTTGAATCAAATTTTGAAAAACCTCTCAGCTAGGAAGAAAAACTCCCAAAATCAAAAACACACCCAAGCTATATAAAATTTAATGACAAAATTTTCATTCAAATTATCCCATTTTAAAAACTTTTATCTAGAAAACATAACTATGGCCTTATTTAAAAAAGAAATTTATGATATTTTTGAAGTTAGAGAAGAAGTCAAAAAGTTTCTTTCTAAATAGACTTAGCACTCACGGTTTTTGTTAAAGCTACACCTTTAAACCTATTAAAATGGCCAAAAAAGTTAATTTCAGTTATACTGGAGATGTTATAACTATCACTCTCAGAACACTCAACATTAAACTTACAAAATAAATCCTATGGAGTATGTTTTTATAGAAAGCCACATACCCTGTTTGATAGACAGACAATTTAGTTAACATATTGAACTTGAATGTTTCTAAGTTACCTCTATAAAATAGAAAATTATCTAGAGTAAACACATGTTGTGTGAAGCTATTGATTTGTAAAGTACCCTGCAGGGACATGCCACAGAATATTTTTTGAAAAAATACAGAATCCAGTGATGCTATCTGGCATTCAACTTGTCTTGTGATTATAAAAAAGATTGAAATGAACATTTCATATATCTACATTGTCAGGTAACATGCTTAAAGAACATTACCAACCTTAGAAGTCGAAAAACAAGTCCAACAATACAAGAATCCATTTTATCCACGCTATACTATATTGATGTGGTAACACAACCTTTGTGCCAGCTTCCACTTTTAATTATAACACCTGACTGAAATGTTTTCCCAGGTACGATAATCAATTAAAGGTAGAAAATTCAATAATGTTTATCATAATCAAATGAGTACATGACAACTTATTTACTGTCCCAAGTTTCCAGTAAAATAACGGCTGTATTTTGATCAAGACGGTTTCATAATGTATAAATACATAACTTAAAACTATCCACAAGACTTGATATGTAAAAGCAGTGGAGCCAGGTTTTGTAGCGATATTGATTTTTTAAACAACAGACTGCACAATCTTTTGTTATTGTTGTGAAATGAAGTTGATATTTTTTATAAGAAGTATTTTTCAATGGGATAAGAATTTTTACATTTGTTCAGGAAGATAGGATTCGTGAGGTTATTATCCTCAACATTTTTTTATTGTTACCTGATGTTACATAATTACTTCTCCTTATGGGTTTTGCTTGCTATTTCTACCTTGTGTTACACAATGTTGATGTTACCTTAATGAGATTCATTTAATTCCATGGGAACCAAGGTTTGTCATTCCGGTAAAAATTTAGTTTCAGGAATACTTTTAAGAGCCTATACTTTGGGGAATATAATGGCAGTTGAATTTTTTTATTATTTTTGCAGGAATCAATAAATTTTGGTAAATTTTCCATTAGCTCTTAGACACAAGAATATATAGCACATGCAACAAGATTATTTACCTAAATGTTTATCTATATGAATTACATCTCTCCTGTAATATGTATTTTGGACTTCCATTCGGTCAATATTTCTGACTTTTTTTGTAGGAGAATTAAATTTATGCTATCATTTGACAGCAAAATCATAATATTTCAAATTCCTAACAGTGTAAACTTTGTACATACGTATCAATCATCTTTATGCAAAATCCACTTCATTTCGTAATACTTCAATTACTGGCAAATATGGCCATTAGCTCTCTTCATTCCAGTATGTTACATACAAAGCTATCAGATATTTTGTTTTAAAGTTATCTTCACATTCAATTATAGATCACATGATTAATGTAAAGACCAAGAACAAAAAGTAACATGATAACTTTGGTAAACCTTATTATGTAGACTTAGCAAACAGGAGATATTAAGCTAATTATGTGCAGTTAATTCTTGCAATTTTGTCTGTGCAATATGTCTGTCCATTTTGTTGAAATATTGTTGAATGGACACACTTATATGAGACAGAGAAAATTACTGGCCAGCAATGTATGTGATAGGAATTTAAAATGGGTAGATATCCAACATTTAGAATACTATGAGTTATGAAATCAGTATGACTCAAATACTTAAACATCATTTACCTTTAATTTTCCTATTATACCTAAAAATAAAAGGTGAAAAAGGTAATAAGGTCAATTATTTTTCCATAGCAATTTAGGCTTTTAAATTCTTTATTGTAAATCTTTTTGAAATCAATGAACCATACTAACCAGAACCAGAAAGTGAGTTTTGTATGATGTCTTCTTAACAATAGCTGAAGTTTGGAATTAATAACTTATAAAAGTATTCCATTCTACAATAGACATTGTATGATATTTATCAGTCATCCCTCTTGTTTAAAAGATTGTTTGATTATCATCTTTGATAAAATCCATTAAAGTTAATTGTGGACTAATGTATTGCCATTATG
Organism: Mytilus coruscus; assembly: GCA_017311375.1. Lineage (NCBI taxonomy): Eukaryota > Metazoa > Mollusca > Bivalvia > Mytilida > Mytilidae > Mytilus > Mytilus coruscus. Next base: position 59,990,552 of record CM029599.1, read on the forward strand.
ACCATCAATGTGGTCAATTTTTTACTAATTACTGGTTCGGGATGTTATAACAATCTGTTGTAGAAAATTGAATGATTTTATTGATAGTTTACATTGTAATATAAAGTGATGGATTGTACAGGTTCACTCTAGTACTTTGTCCTGTTATAACAACCCACATCACAGAATCAAATAATAATAGCAAAAATAGCAACATGGAAATCATCACCAACCATGTTGATTTGAAAAACAGCAACTGCATAAAAATGTGTATAAATATTGATCAAATTTCTGAGCTTGTACTTAAAAGACTTATAGAATTTCAAATACAATTTCATCAGCAGAATATGCAAGGGCAAAGAACTAAAGCTGCAGAAAGTATTAGAAAGTCATTGATTGAAAGTTAATTTTGTAAAGATTACGGTTAGACACCTTTTCTAATATAACAATACAAAATGTACTGGATGAACCTTAGGTAAACAACGACAATGCCACCACAGCCACCTGTACAGAAATTAAACCTATTTTGGAATATTTTGCTGGATTGAAGTACATTTCTGGTCCTTAATTCATTTATTTCTTGAATTTGTTTTTTAAGGAGCGCTTTTCAAAAATAATACTTCTCATAAAAACAAAGAAGGGCAGATTTTTTATTCTATTTAGACTGGAGGAAGTTTTTATTTATCTATTTTGATGGAAGTTGAGAAATGACTGCTACCATATTTTGATGATTAGATGCTAAGTAGCCTATATCCCTGTATGTTGTTTGTTTTAATACATAGAAAGTAATGAGGCATCATGCTTTCTTTCTCCTAAGTAAACCATTTGCACAAGGATTTAGACTTCTTGACAGAGTTTGAAGTATCCTTGAAAACTAAATCTGGGTTTTAAAATCTGTTGATATAATTTGAGGAAGGATTTAAGGAATCTAACGGTTAATAATCCCAGAAGTGTTCTATCCCTGATCCATGCACTGTGTGAGATCGGTAAGAAAAGAAAGATAAAACTTACTTTTTTATGTGATTCAACATGTTCTTCATCTGCAAAAGAAAAAGATGAATGTAAATAAATTGATGTAATTTTAGAATACAAATAATCAGCAAGTCACTAATGAAAGTGTATTTCAGCTATTTAACCCTTTTCTATGCCTGATAGCCATTAGAATATTAATGAACATACCAGAGCATACATATGAACTGTCTTTGTTGTGGTGATTTCTTAAGAAGGCAAAGAAGTCATTTGCCTGAGAAGACATTGAGAATAGATAAACATGCTCTTATCCCTGTAGTGCAGTTGTGTCATTTGTCTTTTACAGAAATAATCATGAAGCAATTGCTGTAAAATCCAATTGCCAAAGTTCAGAGAATGATTAACTTATGGCCAAATCATTCTGTCCCTGCATGGCAATCGTAAAGATAATTAACCCTCACTAGTGTCTAATCATTAGGTAATTTGAAGAAAAATGGATTGGTCTTTTGATTCAGACAAAGTATTCGTAAAATTTTGATAGAAAGCCAAATATAAAAAAATAACTTTTGAGTGAGAAAGAAAGCTGAAATTTCTAGAAAATGTTTTACGTATTTATTGGACCCAAATATGTTTGTTGTTTTAGCTCATACGACTTTTTTTGGTTGTCCCGCAGTATGACTTTGTTAGACTTTTTCACATAATTATTCAACATCTTCCCTGAAACTATCAAGTGAATTTAAACCAAGGGGTCAATTGTCTTTTAAAAATTGTAAGTAAAATAAAACACACTCTTTCAACATGATTTATTAATTATTCAGATGTCTTATTTTTGTTGTATATTTAAAAGTTAATTTGTTTCATTTTCTTATGAACATTTATTAAGCATTTTTTCAACATGTATAACACATTTCTTACTTGGCTGCTATGAACATTTTGGTCCATTTGGATATCGTGGGATAGATAGAGAATGAATATTAGTATGTTATGACCTAATGTATTCAAGGTTATAAAATTGTATAGAAAGTAGAGAAAAAGTGATGTATTAGCTGTTTTATTTGATAAAAGTTACTTTGCTGTCAATCCTTATGTTTAATTTAGCTTTCGTATTAAGATTCTATCTATTGAAACAGGTAACTTCTTGAATAACATTATAAAATTTATGTTCGCAATTATTTTTACTGGATAGAATTCCCAGGGTATATTTTTATATGAACAAAGATGCACAAATTGAAATTTAAATGTCTATAAATTTTGAGAGGTGTCCTGTTTAGTTCAGTTTCCCACCCATTACTTTGTATAATATGAGATAAAATAAATCACCATTAAATGGAATTAAAAGTTAAACTTCCCTCTTCACAAGATATGTGCGAGACCAAGTACGTAAATAGCATTGTTTGTCTAAAGTCTGTTGATCAGAGCCTTTGTTTATAAATTGAGTGACCTGATATTTTAGGAATTTTATTCACAGCATGTTCAATCAGTGTTGGTAAAATAAATGGTCAATAGTTTAGTTTTCTAGACCTGAAATTTGTTTGCTTAAGATTTTGAGTCAACCAGATTGTCACCCACTTACTGGGTAAAGATTTTAAAGGAAGGATATATTTTATTTAATCTTTGTTGAGATTTCAGGAAATTGTATAGGACAAGTATATCCTTAGTTCCTTTCAACTAATAGAGTTACAAAAACCTCCTAAAAAGTTCAAATTTGCATCTCATTATCCACAAGTTAATTCACACAAAATGTAAATTAATGTCCTATTTAAATGATTAATCTTGTTTTCAATGCATTTGCAATTTTTTTGTAATAGCATTAATTGTAGGTGGACATTTAAAGGATCTTCCTCTCTTAAAGGTTTAAATAATGAGGTTTTTCAAGCACATGATAACAAACAGTTTCTGAAAAGAAAAATGTGTTAATGATAATTTATGTTAGCCAGTTCATTGACAGGTTGAGGGTATATGGTTAAACTTGTGTGTCTCCATACTCTTTCATTGTATTTTCTGTAGGAATATCTGAATTTATGGGAGATTATCTTATGAATCTCTGAGGGTTATCAGATTTTATGCATATTGATAACTGGTAGTTTCAATTTAAGCTCAACAAGCAGCTGATGATTTCACATAAGGAAAGCATTGATGTTGTCTGCTCATGACTTCTGCATTATAGAATTTAAGAAAATTGTTACATATAAATGTTGCAAACTTCAATTTCTGCAGAGATTTTGGTTGGAATTTATAAAAACCCTCAATGACTACACTAGATATTGTAACAGGAATAATAACCATACTAAATACTTCTATACCATTTTATTTCACAGAAAAGTAAGGAAAACATGTATTTACCAATATTAGACAATATGATGTTTAAATAACATGCAACATAGCTATTTGACAGTCTGGACTATTAAGTCTAAATGTCAAACGGACCACGTACACTGTTATGTAATTTAATGAATTCTGCCTCTTTCAATTCTCTTTCCAATAGTATTAAGAATAATTCTTTTCTGATAAAGAACTTTCTTGCATGCAAAACAATGATAAACTGGTTAAGAAGATTGAAAACATTTTGTCTTGTGATTTCAGATTGACATGGAGTTATAGGAGTGATGTATTGACTTTGTCATGAGAAAGGGAATTATAGAGTCTACAATCAATCCGCAGACTAATAAGATCTGAAACAAAAGACTTCTGAAGACATGACGATCCATTCATTGCTATTGATGTAATGTTTCAGGTATAGTAGATAGTCATCTTGTAAACACCCTCCATGCACCAAGTAAACTTGTAAACACATGTTACATGGATGTACTGAACTCCTCAAGTACCATATAGTACATGTAGTTATAATATGCTCAAGAACCATTAGAACATTTGACAGAGAGAACATGATGATGTAACAAAATCTTTTGAAAACAATTTTTTATGCCCCCACCACAGCAGAGGGGGCATTAAGTTTACCCTTGTCCATCTGTACGTCCCTCCGTCTATCTGTCCGTCTGTACATCCCAAAATTAGTTTCTGTTCTCTAACTTGAATTAGACTTAACCAAATGTTATAAAACTTGTACAAAATGCTTATTACCATCCACCACAGATCAACTTGAATTTGGGTGGAGTCACTTTCAACGTTCTCAAGTTATGTCCCTTTCTAAATGGAAAAATTGCTTAATTTGCTGTTTTGGCACTCTAACTTTAGTCTGCCTCAACCAAATGTTGTGAAACTTATTCACAATGCTTATTACCATCAAACACAGATCAAGTTCTTGGTTTATGTCCCTTTGTGTATTAATACATTGAAGAATTTGCCGTATATTTACAAGCAGGGGCATCAGTGTCCCATGGACACATTCTTAATTTATTTTAAAACTTACAAGGATTTTTGGATATGAAATTGTTATTACTGGCAAATTGGGAGATAAATAGTCATTTTAAGAATATATTTTACTATTGTACAAAGCCTACAAAACTCCTTTATTGTTACACCTAGTACATGTACACATATATATGACTACTAAAAATTTATTAAAAAAATTAATCAAAATGTCTTAGTAGAAGTTTTTTAATTAAATTTTTCAATTACTGCACCAGGTATACTTTAAAAAGTGACAAACAGTTACATAAGAGGCTGTCATAATTCAGGTCAACAACATTATAACAGGTGACTAACGGTTAACATACAAGTCGAGGAGGAAACATCAATATTTACAGTTAAATGCATCTGCAATATACTCTGCCATGCTAATGCTGCACAGAATATAAATCATCAATATTATTTATTAAACACATTTGTGTTTCCTGATTTTCATTGCTTGATCAATAATCTTGAATATTAATTGAGTTTGGCTTTGTTTGGGAGTTGATACACTGACCCTATAAATATGTATTTTTTCGCCTTAGGTTCCATCCAACCATGATCTACTTACCTGTCAGATGTTCACATGAAATTTTCACTCAATTTCACTGCACAACCTTTTTAATGTCTATAGATTTGTTCATAATTTTATGCATCATTTAAATGTTTATAAATTGATCTGATCTTACGGTGAACTTACCCTTGTTAAATTTCATTATTTATTCATGGCCAAATTGTATTATTTTTATGCTTTGATGTTTATTGTTTATCGATATTCATTTTGATGTGTTTATTTTGGAACTAAATATTTCAACAGAAGAGTATTTGGCCATTATCTGTTTGCTTTAAACCATTTGTCCATTCTTATCAATTGATTTTAGAAGCAAGTTATGTTGAATTGCTGTAAGCCATTTAGACCACAAGAGAGAAAAAAAGCTATGTAGAAATCAATTTTTCGGGAATAACTTTTTTCTAATGTGTAACCAGGTAGAAACAGTTTACCTGGAGATGACAGCAATATCATATGACAGCTCTGATCATCTGAAACAACTGAACATTTAGATGCCTCATTGAATTTCAAGTGTAATATTGTCTCATGCCAATTGATTCCTTTGTATTTATAGTTTTTGGAGAAACCCATTTACATTGCTTAATTAGAAGTCTGAAATATTTTGTGTAAATCTCTGTGGTATTTTGATTATTTGGATTTCTAGGAATTTGCTGATTTCAGATAGTGATTCAGTCATAGAACAATCACTAGGAAAAGAGGTTTAAGTCTAAACACCACTTCAAGATGCAGATATTGTGATTTTATATTTTAGGTGTTTCAGAAAAATTGCTATTTTAACATAATTGAGGATGGTACTAGCCACTTTGATATTATTCCGAGAATACAGCAGATTTTCGTGACAGTTAGTGATTTATATATTCAGTTTCCTTCTAATGTAAGACTTGTACTTAAAACAAGTCCATCATAGGCTTACAGTGATTTATTTTCCATGTTATATTTCTCACTAATAAATTGCTTCATCATTAATAGTTGGTTAAAATTATAAAAATCCATGTGCTATTTACCAATGGATACAAGCATGGAAATAATCAATCAATCAGAAACAAGGTGTTTTCAAGAGTTATGTCCCCTCTTATTTTCTGAATGGCTCTAATATGACAGGTTTTTTATTTCAAAAAGTCAAGCATCTACTGTATTATGAAGAATTTGATAATCTATTCAACTTTTGCAAATTATATGAGCTTGAATACTCCTTGTTCAAATAGTTTGTTAATTTTGTTTTCTCATAATTCTATGTCTGTTATTCATTTTACCTAACAATTTATAAGAGTAAAGTAGTTATATAAGTTGAAACTTCTGAGCCTCAGGGTCGAGACTTGAATAATAATTATATTTGAGTACACTCAATTTCCTTTTTTTGAAATTTTTATGGGGGAAATTGTTATTTGAGATGGAAATTATACAGTCACTCCTGAAAATTAATAAATATTTCAAATATTTGCTAGTTAGTAACTAAAGTACATTAAATTGTTTATTTTAAAAGATAAAACATTATTAATTGTTTAAACATAATGGATCTTTAACAGATAGAATGCTATTTACTTTATTATTTAAATTATGAAGTAATAATTATTATGAATAAAACACCCAGACATACTTATTTCATGGTGTAGGTATATTTTCTTTTGTGGTCTTTAAGAAGATACAAAAATATTTAAAGATGATTTCATAGTTAATGAAAATTATTAATACATTATAGACCTTTGAATGCTAAAATATTTTACATGAATAATTCAAATATTATTAAAAAATTCTTACCATTTAGTCCTAGGTGTATCTAGTACATTCCAATTAGGTACTCAATATAAAAAGTCCACACTAGTTTCAAATTAGTCCATGAGAAAAAAATATTGTGTCATAAAATATATTTCCTCATTTGTTTTAAAGGCAAATGAAATATAATTAATTTACCTGGTAAAAACATCCATTATTACATGTATTACGGTCTTATGAATTGTCAACTTTGACCTTGCATTTAGCTCATCAAGTGTCTCAAGACCGTGGGAAAACTTTCAAGCTTAAATATTGATATAAAAATTAAGTGACATCACTTTATTGTTGATAAACTTTTACCTGTAAAATATACCTGTCGTTCCTTTAAGGTAATACTACTATCAGTATAAAATATCTTATAATGACTTTTCATGGTTTATTATCACTTTCATTCTAAGATCTGTAACAATCATCACTTGAGGGGTCAGAATAATCGAATTGGAGAGAACAGGAAAGATGATGGGACAGTTACTTTTTATGGTATTCTACCCACTGATCATTCATTATCTTCTTGAATTTGCATTCTGTTTTCAATAAAACAGTATATTTATTGAGCCATTCTAAAGTTTAGAACCTATCATCTTTAAATCAGTTAATATAGGGTCTGTTCAATGGAGGGATGATGGATCTACCTGACTACTGCTCTATTCAAATTAAACATCCATCAATTGTTGTGGGTCCTCTTTTATAGTTAAATAGCATCATAATCGGTAGGGGTTAATATGTATTTCTTATCATGTCTAATATCAAAGAATTCATAGGAAAAGGTGTTGACATCCCTATATTTCAGATGAGTGAAGAAATCGGTGATGGAAATAGCTTAGTCATATTTTGATCTTGTGTTTTTACATTAACCCTCTAAGTGGAGGTAAATGCATGAAACAGAACATTAGTCATGGTATTATAGCAAATTACCCATATTTGCTTGAGGTGGTAGCCAAGGGTCTGATATGGGTAGATGTGAAAGATACAGAGTTTAAATTATAAAAGAGTGGTTTTATTTGGGGAGGGGAGGGGAGGGGGTCCAAAGTAAAAAGTAAAAAAAACTGACTTATGGTAATGTAGGATGGATGGACGGACAGGTGGGGAAAAGAAAGAAACCTAATTTGTGTAATCAACTCCTCCTTCAGTTTTCCATCCAGATCCTTAAACTTAACATATAGGTTGTTCACATGTTGAAGTTGTGCATCTGAAATGATTGAATTGTTTGAGGAATGTCAAGACTAGAGAACTTAGTCACTTTCAGCAAAATTTACAGTTTTCAACCAGATTCCATGAACTTCATAGAAAGATTTTAATCTGGATCCCTGGAACTTTGCAGAATCATTGCAGTTTTGCACCTGATATTATGGAATTGTTTGTGGATCTGCTCTAATTCAGCCATTTGAATATTTGATACATGTATTATTTGTCTCATTCAAAATGGAAATTTTTTTTTTAATGTTTACTTTCCCCGATGTGGTAAAAAAATTTCATAACTTTAGTAGATGACTAGTTGAAATGGTCTTAGTGATTAAAAACTATACTTTTACATAGAAATAAATTATTTTGTCCAGCCTGTTACTGTGTCCATCACATTTCTGTGTCCACCCTTAAATGTATCAAGCACAGTAATTGTGTGGACATTGATTTTGATGAACTCTTACCAGGAATTCAATGTTCTCATATCCTATTATTTCCATTGTAACTTTCTGCATTAGTAAATAAAACCCTATACTTCAATTTTTGTATTGAGATTTATTCCCTATATGTATCTTACTTATACAATTTGTAGTTTTGCATTATAATATAGTGTAGTAAAAATTAACCTCTGAACCAAAACAGTATTGTCATTTTTATCTAGTTACATTATTTGATCTTTTCTTTTGAAGATTTTATGGGAGCCACTATTTTCTAATGAAGTTGTTTTTATAGTAAAAGTACAGTTAAATACATATCATAGAATTATCATTAAGAATGTTTTGTTTTTATCATTGCTTAGGGGATTATTTTAATAAGACCAAGTTACCAACATAGATCACGATTCAGTCACAGTTTGAAAAAGTTGTATAAAGGATAAAAAAAAGACGGTTTATATCCTCATTGTGAAAAATTTTCCCATACCTTTGTGATTGTATGATAAATATTACGGGTTAACTCCTGTATAATCACAAAGCAAGAAACATTGAATGAGAAGCCGACAAGTATTTTAAATGAAGACCATAGTTTTTACATTCAGACCTGTTGATATGGCTTATTGTTTAATTGAGTTGTTCCTGACAGAAGTAATATAAAAATATCATTTAATTTTAATAAAACTGGTTCATTTGTTAATCAAGACTAGGAAAGGGTCAAGTAAGCTTCATTGTTCAGTATTTTAGGATGAATTTCTCACTAAAACATGTAAATCCGTTTTGACTTTGATATCTGGCACCGGTATAAACCAGGTGTTGGCATATCTTTGGAAGTATCCATGAACCTTATCTATATATAATACTAGAATAAATAGGACTTATATTTTCAGCTCAGAGTGTGGAAACGTGTAGCTCTGCTGTTCACATGGATATTTTCATGTGGTATATTTTTTTCATATCTTGCATTCAAAGTAAAACTACAAATATTCATGACACAGCAGAGATATTGTGTCTGGCTACACACATTCATACACAAAAGCAGGCAAAATGATTGGGGCGGTTTTCAATTGAATTTAACAAAAATACCAGAAGTTTACTCAAAGAAGAACAGGCCAAAGTATTTTATGAATATTTTCAACAAAACACTTTAGCCCTTTTGAACATGCATCTCTTATACCTGAAATATCTTCCATTTACATTGCATTTACTGGGAAGGCTAAGCAATTTCATAAAAATATGCAGTGCCCACAATTCAGATGATCCAAATTTAAACAGTGAAAGAACATCAAACCAAAAGAACAAAATCCAATTTTGTATCTGGCTCACTGCAGCAAGACAATTTATTTACTTGAATTTTTTGTTAAGCATTAAGTAAATATTTATTCTTTTCTGAAGAATTAGAGTGCAGTTTTGTTACATCATACTAGATTCTTATCACTTCATAAAACAGTCACAGATGCATGTGATTATGAAATTTTAATGAAATAAGATAAAAATGATATAGAAGACTTATCAAATATTTTTATCATATGATGACAGACATGCCTTGTATCTTAAAGGGGAGATGAGATATGATTGAGGAGAACTAGGAGGAATCTTTGGATACAATTAGTGAGTTTAAGGGAAACTTTCAGGACTGTTGATTTGACATTCATAAGATGTCAGATTCATGTTTCACTAAAGATATTGACAGTAACTACCAATATTAAACCCTAAACAAAACATGCAATTTAGGACCAGTCATAAGTTATACAATCTTTTGTGAAATTAGCACCAGATTTTATGATGAAGTCTTTTATGCTGAAATAAAGCTTTGGTTTATTTGTCAAAAGTTCAGTTTAAAAACTTTATGTTAACAAATTATGGCAATACTATTTATAATGCAAATTTTCCAGAATTATAGTGAAGAAAGATAAAATTGGTATTAAAATCAAATAATTACATCAGGAAAACCAATTTAATTGTTATGTTAAATGAAATGATACAGATTTACACCCAAAGTCATACAGGTGTTATCTAATTTGCTTGGATAAAACTCAGATGAATTTAAGGTAAAGTCACCAAAGCAAACTGTTTCACCTTAGTCATTTTGAATATCAACACCTTACCAATGTTTGAATGGCTTGGGGTAAAATTCAAATTAAACTAACCAGTTGTAAAATTGTTAGTTCTATAAGTTTAAGTGTAATGTTCAGTATTGGTTGGGAAAAACATTACAATTTATCAATTATTAATAGTGGCAGGCAATTTTCATTTTTTTAAAAATTGGTCTTTTTTTTTTATGACATTAATGACTTGCAAATTTCACAAAAGCCAAAAGAAAATACTACTACTTGAATGATTCTTTCTTAACCTTGTGACCCTGTCCTTATTCTAAGGTCATATCATACTTAGTTCAACAACAATTTATAACATTGATTTTTTTGAAAAGCAATGCAGCTTTCTAGTATCATTTTATGTTATATTACATAGGAAATAAGTTTATAGATATGTACTTTCCTACCTTGTTTTTATCAAGTCATCCTCTAGAGAAATCCACATTATAATAGTAAATAAGGCTAATAGCTCAAACTGATCAATTTTTTAGTCTTTCAATTTAAAAACCCAAACAAATACAATATTGGGAATAATTGATGAATGGATGTTTGTTTATGGAGTATGGCTCATTGTATTGTGGAATGTAGCGTTAAAAACTGATTCAGGCCTAAAATGGTCGGGAGTAAGAGAAAGAAAATCACTTTGAATAATGATTAATGATAGAATAAAGGTACGTTTGGATAAAACAAAGGTGTGTTTGATTATTGATCAAGGTAATACAGGTGCTTCATGACAAAGTTTTTGTTAACAGATATCAGATCTAATATAAACACAGAAAGGTGAAAAAATATTTAAGGAAACATGTGACCACCTGTGAAGTTATGGGCCTTATTTATAATTAGATACCATGGGGTCAAAGTCAAGTTTATATATTTATTCATAATGGTATAATAGTTTCATTTGATGCCAAATTGATGTTTCATCCTTGTGGAACTTGCAATGATTGCCAGACTATTTTAAATACAGAAAAGCTAATAACAGATATATAAAGTTGGTCACATCTTCTTGTGTAACTCTGAAATAAGCACAGTATACCTGTAAAACCCCTAAATTTAAAAATTAAGTCAATGCCCTACTATAACACAACAAAATTATGCCATACAAAGTACTTTCTTATTTCACTAATGATAGAGACAGTTTTGAACACTCAACTGCACATTATCATAGAAGTATGTAATATGCAAATATGATAATATGTTCACTTTGAGGCAATAGCAAAAAAATAATGGATGCTCACCAAAATGAATTCATCTGTATGTAATTTAACCTATTTTTTCTGCTGAAAATGTAGACATTTATAAAATATGTCATATTAAGATTTCCAGAATGAAAGCCATTATTCAAAATACTGTAAATGGTGTGTTTTTATTTCAAGATTTCTAAGGGCAAACCTGTTTGCAAGTTTCAATTTTCATGTTCGCTATTCTCTCATTTTGATCTTCCTTCCAAGTCAATTATACACAGGGATTTTTTTCTGATTTTATCTTAATTGTAAACCTAGAGATATTTAACTCCTCACGGAAATAATCAACTTTACAGTAAAAATTCAGTTATGAAAATAGCATCAACTTAGCATATGATCTTTGTGTGTTCTAATAGTATAGCACAAAGAAGTACTGGGAATTGAAAAAAATGTAAACAAATCATCAGCTAATGAAAAATATTTGATTTCATTATCTACAAAGAGAGAAATATAGTTTTGTTTCTTTTGTAAAGAAAAAAATCTGCTACAGTTTCTCAATCCTTGTGACTTCTTTCAAAAAATTGGTGGTACTGAATATTTTGTGTATCTTTTATTCATAAAAATAAAAGCTTTTACTTGTTGTGCAGAATGTAAAAGATAAAAAGCTTTTTTTGGATTTGAATTATTTAAGATAGTAATTACAGCGTATGCTTTTGATTACCATCTTAAAACTATAGTTAAGATTGGAGAGTGCAATCAGCATGTCAGTCAGTTACATATTTATTGCTGGATAAAAATTCTTATTTGCATCATTTGTAGACAATTGACATATCTTAAAAGATAAAACTAAAAAAGAAATGCAATCTTGCAGTTGTCCTCTAATCATAACAAAAACTGCAGCTCATAGTGTGTTAGTCCCATAATCAATACTCTACTTAGTCTATAAGCAATTAGCAGTACAGTGGTGAGAAAATAATAAAATCATCCATTCTGTAGCAGCTTACAGTACACTTCAATGTAGTTCAATTATCAATACTCCAGCCAGTCTTTCGCAACTAACAGTACAGTGGTCCCCTTATAAACTAACCATCCAACAGCTGATAGTACAATAGTCAAATTTTATAACACCAATCATTTTACAGCAGCTTACAATGAAGTTGACCCCTTGTGTCACAGCAGCTAATAGGTCATTAGTCTCCTTTTCACCAACCATTTGAAAGCAGTTTTTACAGTTTAGTGATCCTATAATAATCTTGCAACAAGTATAGCAGTAAAATGGCCCAAACCATTCTTCATCAACATACAGTGCGTCCCTTTATAATAACATTAACCTTTCTACATGGACATCAACATACAGTGCGTCCCTTTATAATAACATTAACCTTTCTACATGGACATCAACATACAGTGCGTCCCTTTGTAATAACATTAACCTTTCTACGGAAGTATTTTTTTGTAAATACAGTATTAATATAGATACATGTATTGTAGAAGCATTTGTACATTCTTTAGTTTCGTAGTATTTGAATGCCATTTTTAATAAAAGCCCTGCACCTCCTTTTCGCGTTTGTTTTGGCTGGTTACTAACAACAGCCAATCAGATTGTCTTATTTGAATCTTGCTTTACAAATAATACATAAGTTTTCATTAATATGATTGTAAAATCATCTATTCTACACTAGTTTAACCTTGTATGGATAAGAATGAATAAAAGGAGATGTGAATGTAATATCTTCGATTATTCCGGGAATGTACCACACAAACCTTCGGGACAATCAATTATTACATAACGTTGCTACAGCAATACAAATGGAATTTTTGTAATTATTTATTTAAATACTATCTGAATAATCAAGTCTTGATCCAATCGTTTATGAGGTATACATCAATGAGACAACAACCCAATGACAAAAAACAATCAAAAGACATCTAGAGGGCAACACACAGTCATTTACAAACTTTGTGAATTCATTACAAATAGTAGCAAAAAAAAAAAAAAAAAAAATGAATTTATAAGTATAAGATAGAACATTTTTACTATTATAAATTTTCTCACGATTGAGTAATAGAAAATGCTATCAGTATATTTGTTGGGGAAACTGTCAATTGATTCTTCAGAAATATTTATGATCATCATTAAAAAGTGATAAATTTCAGACTGAGAACTTTACTGCAGAAAAAATGAAGTGAAATCTGTTCAAACAAAAGATAGGATGCTAGCTATCAGTTGTTGACAGTATATTGCTTCACTGACAGAGGGTTCTGGCAGAATACTTTAGATAATGTCAAACTTTGCCAATTTGGGTACACTGACACAGTAAATAGACTCTATCAATTTCATAATATAACCAAGGCAGTTTTTTGTATTGATTGATTGCTTTACCCTCAAACATCCTTATCATCCTTCTTTAGGATGGTTTGGTAACTTCAGAATTTCTTCAAAAAGGAATGAAGGTTATCTTTATTACATCTAAATGAACTTTTCTTTGTTATCTATTTACTCCTAACCCCACATCTTTGTTGTACTAATGTACTACAGTGAAATTTGTATTTTATTTTCTAAGTGTTGCCAAGTTTCAACTTATCACAAAAGTTAGATTCCCTTTCTCTCATTATTTTTTAAGATATTGCTATGAGATATATCTTATCATTTCAAATTGATGCATTAGAGTTTTTATATTTCTGAAGTCTGTAAAATTAATAGTTACTATTAGAATTAAATGATAAGATGTGCAAAGGCATAAGTTAATTTCTTTTTTCAAGATTGTATTGTGATTCTTTCAGAGAATTAACAACGTTAAGGAAATGATATAAAATATTTTAACAATTGTGCATTTTGAAGGTTTTTTTTTCACATATTCAATATGCATATTACAATAAAGAAAACAAAAGCTTCATAACCATTAATTGATGAGCAGGTTAAGAAAAATGTTTTCAGAGAAAATAAGTTAATTTCCTATGGAAATGTGAATATTAATTAACACCACAAAGGCACTTGAAGCATAGAAATAACCCTTATCCAACCTCATTCTTTTGACAGTTATATAAAATGATGTTTCTTTATCATTTTATCTCATTTCTCGTTTTTTGCTCATAGATTGTTTCAGCAGCTTAAGGTAAGATGGAAAATTAAAGGGAGGTACATGTAAGCTATGGTTACTCTAAGATTGTATGTATTTAAATAAAAATGTGCTAGGTAAAGTTTACAGTTGTAAGGGTTGTGCGATTTTGAAAATTGAAAAACCAGCAAAATTGTGCTGTGGTGCATTGATTTTCAGATGAATTGAATGAAATTCTGTTGAATTTTTACTATACGCAAAATCTTTTGAACTTAAAAAAACTTTTTGAAGTGGGTAAAATCGGCACTGTATGCATGTCTCACTGAATTTGATTGAGAATTATACTAAACCTTAACAGATTTCAATAGTGCTTGAAAATTGGCAGTTTTAATTTTTTTATTTTTTAGATGTTGTACCTTGAAAAATTTAGGAATTTTTAAGGAGTTAAGTTTGCACAAGTGATATTTTTGCAGTTTCAGTTGGTTAATATCTGTTTGAGCATTATTCAGCAGTTGTTTATAAACATCTGTTATTGAATGTCATTGCACACCTCCCAACTGTTAAAGAAGTGTGTCAACTTTTTTTTATCAAATGTACATGTCATGTAAGTTGTAGAAATAAAAACAAGTGTTGCTTATCCCAAACATCTCTAAAATAGCAAAAGAAGTCTTTAACAGGTTGAAACCTCGTGGGAAGAGATAAAATTTAATTACTATCTGTTGGAATGGTTGGCTTATCAGATAAAATCCTATCAAAGTGCTATTACTGACCAGTGTCAATCTGATAGAGACTGCAGACAAAATTGCCTTACAGATGTTTAAAGATAACTGAATACAACTACTGAATTTTAATGTTGAAAGATCAAAACTATGATGCTGCGAAGAAAGGTTCCAAAAACTGTACATTATTATAGTTTACATGTCAGAAAATCATGAAGATTTCCGATATCTTTGGCTGGCTTCATAGTGCGTAAAATACAATCACAGGAATAAGAGAAATCTTGGTGCGTAGCCGAGTTATGTAACTTATTGATATAACAGTGTCTTATCTGCATACTATGACAAGAATGCATGTCATACAAGTGTGGCATAGATAAGGCAAGGGCATTAACCCATACATCACAAGTAGGTATTGTTGTTTTCCATGTTTATAAACAATGTATGGCTACTCCTCCTAATTCATAACATTGTTTATACTTCAAATGCTAAAATTAAGGAGAGGCTCCTTAGAGAACTATTACAAAAGTTGTTTACTACAGAAGAAAATGTTGCAGTTGATCTATCTCTAAGAATTTGGCCTGGCAACGCAGTGAGCTTTATATGAAATGTGCAACTTGAACAATATTGTTATATTGCTGAAGGCAGGACAATATAAAAATAAGGAGATGAGGTATGATTGCCAACAAGACAACTATCCACTAAAGTTCAAATGAAGTGGAAGTAAGCAATTATAGGCAAAAGTATGGCCTTCAACAATGAGAAAAACCCATACTGTAAGACATTTAATGTACATTTCTTGAAACGTGCATAGTGCTTTCTTTGATATAATGAAATTGTGGTAGTTTCAAAAATCCTTCCTGCTTTATAGTGTTTGATTGAACAAAAAATGTGGAGATGAACTCAATCTGTCATACAGTTTTTCCATCAATGTTTACTTATTAGATTATTATTTTATAATGATATAACAGCGGAATAAGGACATCTTGATTAATGTAGGGTCTTTCTCATTACACTTGGCTTGATTTTCTAAATAAAGGAGGGTCAAGGTGAATTAGAATGCAAATAGGTTAATGGTACTATTAACAAGTAAAAATAACCCTTTTCAAACAAAGATAAAACAAAGCAGAAAAAAATATTCCAAGTTGTAAACTGCACTATGAGAGAGAGATATGCCTTATGTATACTATCTTTGTTAAACATTATTAAAAAATAAAAACTGAAAAATATTATCATACGACCTAGGCAAACAGTATAACATTGAGAGCATGAACATTTTTTATCTATGAGGAATGCTACGAATATTATTTTGTTTCTGGGGTGCATTCTGATAAACCCATATCTAATGCCAAGTTTCAAGCCTATATGTTTGTTTTTGATACAAATTTTATATCATCATCAAATACAAAATTTTGCACTTAGCTTCTTAATTATAAGGGCAAAAACATTAAACTCATTATACCTGTATGCCACACAGTTTATGGTGTATAATGTTACAAGCAATTTGTTCTGTCCATCTGTTCTTGATTTCTGATTTACTATAAGAATCTAAACCTTGGTAAAGATCAGGGGCATAGTTTACAAGAAAATAAGGTTTTGTCTATTATAATTTAATCAATGACACAGACAATTTTTCTCAATGGTCATAGGAAGAAATATATTTGCAGCTTTCATTTCATCATAGTGGGTGGAACTCTATTCAAGAAGTACTTTACTTTTGCTATTTTTTGCTATTACTACAAAAATCAAGTTAAATGATACTCTTAATGACTGTATTAATAATTGATTACATATCATCATTTGACCTACAAGTATGCATTTACTAAGACTTGGTAAAAATGAAGTGCCTGATTAGTACCTAGTACCTTTATAAAAATTTGAAAATTTTTTTTTAATAAAAAAAAGAATCTGATATGAACTCTCTTCTTGAATTTTAGTTTTAAGACTACAATTTTAAATGTAAAAGATGGTTTCAGTTTCATTGGACATTACTCAACTTCATTGATACCATATTAATTTGAATGCCTGGTCAGGGAATGGAGATTTAAATTTGTTATTACAATTTATGTGTATCACAAAAAATTACTGTATTTTTGATGTATTATAATCTCTTATACAATATTGTGTAAGATAAATCATTATGGAAGATCTTGCTGAACGAAAGGAGTATAGAACGGTAGATCCCCCAACCTGTTACCAAATCTATTGAGAATGAAGGGTTGGTTTAAACACTTTTAACAAAATTTCAATCAAACTATGGCACCATCTGATAAGAACCCCCTCCCCCTCCCCATCCCCCCTAATTAGACTTCAGTATCTGCTATTGCTATATTGGTATGTTATCTTAAAAGCTTATCAGTCTATGAATTTTAATACAATATTTGCTATTTTTAACCTTGACTTTTTGTAGAACAAAAAAAACAAGGTGCACTCTATTCACACTAATTAGTAAAAAAAGTGCAAAGGTACTGATTCAAATGTTGATAAGAAAAAGAATGGAGTTGAACTCATTTTATAAGTACATATAGATTGAGATCAATGTATTTCAAACAACTATTTTGCTTCTACTATATGTTACTACAAGTAGCATTAAACACATTGATCAGTCAGTCGGCTGATAAATCTAGTTTCTACTAAAATCAATGTGCTGTCGATTTTTGTATTGAAACACCTTGTTCCCATTTATCTTTGACAAAACATAATCTTTTTTTATTGTAAAAGCTGCCAAATTTTAACACAAAGATCTGGAGAAAACATCACTTTTGATTGTTTTAGTAGTTGGTATCAGGATGAAGAATAATTACTTAATTATTGTTGACTTACACGTGTAAACAACTAATTACACATATTTACTTTGTGGAATTTACACTTTTTTTCTGGAACAGTGTGTACTGAAAGCATGATTTTTCTGGGTATGATTCAACTATATTATAAATGGAAAATGGATTGTTATTTATACATAAAAATTGGTAGATGAACAAAATTAGATGACATGCATTTCTATCCTCTGCTACATTTGCTGAGTAACTGAAATTTCGGTTAGTAAACTTAAACATCATCTGTAAAATAAACATAGATTTAGTAAAATTGTTTTTATCTGCTTTTTTTTCAGACAGAATTTTCCTGGAGGTTACAGTCCTGTTAAAACTGTCTAGGTCCAATAAAATTTCATGAAGTAAAGAGTAAGGTTGTATGCTGACAAATTATAAGTAAGTTATCTAAAGGATTTGTATACAAATCCTTGGTTATCTATAGATTTTCATTTGCGTGCAGTTCTATTAAACTAAAACATCCCCAGTAACATTAAATAACCTGGTTTATTTCAGAAGGGACTATTTTGAATAAAAAGATATTTTGTACTGCATGTAATGTCAACCAAAACCTTAGAAAAAAATTGATATTTCACATCTTTCTTCCAAAGTGTTGAGAGGCCTCGGTGGCCGAGTGGTCTAAGTGGTCGAACTACTGTATCACTAGCCTGTCAACACTAAGGTTGTGAGTTCGAATCCCTTACATGGCAATCTTAAATGACTAGGATTGTCAGTTTTTCTTCTGAGGGTAGGTGGTTCTTGCTGGTCACTCCGGTTTCCTCCACCAATAAAAACTGACCGCCTTGAAATAGCACAGTAGTCCTGAAAGTGGCATTAAACACCAACGAATCAATCAATCCTAACTTTTGTATCAATTTTCCTTCCCAGTATGCATCACTGATGAAAAGTCCACTGGATTTTTTTTTATGTATTGTTGGGTTGCTGTCTCATTAAAGTTCATCCTACATCTCCTTTTATTTAAACATTATCAGGAGATTGCAAGTCAGGAGCCTCTAATTCAGTAGTTGTCATTTGTTGCAGTAAATTATATTTTTTTTTTGTTTATTAATTTGTACATAAATCAGGCCAGTGATTTTCCCCGTTTGAATTGTTTTACATTTGTCATTTTGGGACTAATATAGCTTGCTTTGTGGTATGGTTTTTGCTCATTGTTGAAGGCTGTACAGTGACCTCTAAGAAATATCTTCTATGTCATTTGGTCTCTGGTAGAGAGTTGTCTCATTTGTAATCATACTGCATCTTTTTATTTTTGTAATGTTTTTATGGATAACTGAAATCTATTCTTGTATGTACTTATCATTCTAATAAACCTAAAAAAAATTAGAAAAGATTGTTTAGTATACAGCAGTCATACAGCAACCAAACAAAACCATTAAACCAACAAGACATATAGAGGGTGACAACATGGTCTTAAATGATGGACAAATGAATTTACTATATCATGACAAGCTTTATCAATCATGTATCTCATCTAAACTAGTGACTAAGT
Source organism: Mytilus coruscus (assembly GCA_017311375.1). Lineage (NCBI taxonomy): Eukaryota > Metazoa > Mollusca > Bivalvia > Mytilida > Mytilidae > Mytilus > Mytilus coruscus. The sequence goes on from CM029599.1 coordinate 60,010,183, forward strand.
ATCTGGCTTCTAGCATGCACAAAATGAGGGGATACAAAAGTTTAATGAGTGCTCAGCCCTCTTCCTTATAACTCTATCAGAGCAATACGACAAGACATATTGGACTGTTGTTTTTTCCTTTGGTTTCTTTTTTCATAGATTATTTCATTTTTGTTGGACTAGTATCTAGAGTGGGTGACGCATATTCGCCGCAAAATTCATTCATTTCCAACTACATCCGACCTACATTCGAATATTTGAAAGTTTTTATGTAGGTTTCAGAAAGTTTACTATATGAAAAAAATGTTTGATAAAGGAATTCTCTTCAAAATATTGGTTAAATGTTTTAAAAATGAACGCAAACTCAAGAGGAAATCAAGTTGTTCTTGTACCATGGGGGACACATTTTCGCCGCAATGTATGATATGACCATCCTCATTATCCTTGTACATTATAAAAACAATTGTTTGCAATTACATGATTAGCTTGAGAGATCATTCCTATACGATTTTTCTAACAAATATTTACTTTATGATCTGCGCCATGCCATATAAATCTTACATAATTGCCAAAATCGTTCAAAAACACCTGCGTATTTCTTTATATGTGCGAATAACATTGGAAATGGGGTAAAGAGGAATATCAACAGTTCGAACATTACAAACAGAGTTAAGCATCTATTTAGGCAAGTATTGGGTAAAGGCACACGAAATTTACAGAAAAAATTGCAAAAACGGCAAAAATGTGTCCACGGCGAATATGCGCCACCCACTCTATGTTATAAACCTGAGTGCAAACTTATCAAAAGACCATTTAAAAATTTCATTTATACAGTATACCTAAATACAACTGTCTCTCATATCATACTAAGCAAAATAGAATCAACTGCCTAATTGTCATTCACATCTTTAAATACATAACTGTATCTAATCAAACAAGTTTTTTACAAAGCTTATAAATACAATGATTTACCCATCTTGAAAATTTGAAATAAATGTGTTTAATACCAGTTCATGAAGATAGATAAACAGCAACACACTTTATGATCTGAAATGTCCTTAACAAAAACTAAATCACAGACATATAATTGATTAACCTTCATTTGATGAGCAGACTTTATCCAAAATTTTCTCATAAAGTTGTCCACAAAAAAGATCTAAAGTAGTACACTAATTAACTAAAGTTATAACAAGTCTAATGTATTAAGGACACGTTGAGGCCACTCTGTATGAAGCCTTTATACATTGATACATTAACTTCAATGTTATCTATAAAAACAAACAACATTATTGGTAAATAAAGATAATTAAAGTCTACAAGAATTAATCTCAGACTCACCTGTACATCTAAATGTAAACAAATTGTTTGACTTAAGATTCCATGTTATAAAATCCCTGCAAACTTTGTCCTGTGAGAGGCACTGGGCATGGATCCAGAGAATGTCTTAACTTCCCTACCAGATGTCTTACTACAGCTTGTTTAACAGAACTTGTTGCTTTTTATGTTTCATTCATCTGATTTATAATTTAATCCGCTTGAAAGAATTTCATTATGCTTTTACAGATTTCCCATTATAATTTGTTTATGTTTTCTATGACAAATCATCTGTACCTCACTTTCTTGTTATATAAATTTTTTGTTATGATACAGAATCGTTGTTGAAGCCATTCCAACAACTTCTTGATAAATGTTTGCTTTTTCTAGTTTTGATATCTGTCCAGATTTAATAACTTAGAGTTCCTTCCAATTAGTGACGTTACTAGTACAATTAATGAGAAATTATCATATTTCATGCACTTTTTAAGATGACAGTCATGAAGAGGATTTTGTAAGTTATATTTATTTTTTTAGCTTTTGTGATGGATGTATCATTTCAGATTTTCAAAAATGTTTTTACTCTTTACAGCTTTTGTTTTGTAGAATTTTATAATAGAGAAAAACTTCAAAGTTGGGCTTATATTGAAGATGGCAGGTATATTAAATTAAACAGTCACTTAACTCTTAACATCTTAACATGGAAACTTGAGTGCTTTGCATCTAATGCGACTTCTGTTGACAAAAAACAGATAAGATCTTACTACAACAGAATGCAATTCAGATGTAAAAACTTCCTCTTACTTCTTCCTGCTGTTTACTTCTTGTTTCCATAGAAACAGGTGTACACAAAATGAATTGCCCCTATATCAATTTTGGGCGTAACTATTATCATGATATAAAAGTGATAGTCCCTATGTTATTAAATAAATGTCAAGACCAGATATTCATACCTTTATCAGGGTTTTGTACACTCAAAATGATTGAACAATCAATCAGCGGTAAAAAATTAGTTACGGAGATTTCCTGAATGTGAAGGATGTGATATGATATTGACCTCGTAATTTATTGCGATGAACAGGATAATATATATTTTGCTTGCCAATTCCCATCTGTATTTTATGATAGAGAAAACACATGAACTTAATGTGCTAATTGCCTAATTAACATAATTGATGTATAATTATATTGCATAATTTATAGATAGGTATTTTGGATTGTATTGTTTTCTTCCTCAACATGCATCAAAGGGAAATAACTCCTGTTTTGTTCTTATTTTGCCAATATGTAATAGGCTGCCTCAGCACTGCTGTTGGAATGTTACATGTATTTTTATTTTTGGATAGTTCATGCATTTTTGCTGTGATTTATCACTAGATGCTGTGTGCTGTTACATATGCAATATGCAATTTTGTGTCATTGAAGCAGTGGGGCAAAATAAGTGCCAGATTTTGAGTAAAACCCTTATTTTGTCTCATTTGATAGATTTTTGTGCTAGTGGATGTTTTATTAATTTTTGTTTTTTTTTTCTTGATGATTATTTTCATTAGTTCTTAAACAGTGAGTCTTAATACAGATTTATTTCTGAAGTGACAGATTCGACAGAGAGGATTTTTGTTATTGACTTTGAAAAAAAGGAGAATGGATAGGGAACTTTTATTACAATTCTAATTTGCCAAGTCTGCCAGAGTAAGAAAAGTAGTATGAATACAGAGCAAGGAATAAGTTGTTTGAGGTGGCTTGTATTAGAGTCTTTAAAATAACCCCAATTTTTAGAGGTTGTAAATAGACCCTTTTTTCTAACTGAATTTTGCCCTAATCAAGTCCAAATAAGTATAGGGTACAGGGAGTCGGCCTCAAACAAATCAAATTAATAGAAAGGTACAGAAAGTCAACATTTTCAACAAAATGTCAATTCCAGGTTATGGTTTGCTGAATATGCTATTTTGTATAGGTGCATATCATTTATTAAAAAAAAAAGGGTGAAGGTTGCAGATAGAATTTCCCAAATGTTCCCAAGTTTTAAGGACTTAAATTGACACTAAAAAACTAAATTATGAAAATAATACAATAATACATAATTAATTGTGTTAGAGATGATGGACACTTTAGTCAACCGAAGCTATTTCAGGAATAAGTTACAGGTTATTACAACAAAAGTTTTTAGAGTCTAGGATGATGAGATAAAGAAATTTTCTCTATTCATTATTCCCACAAACCACAAAGATTTTGATCTGGACTTGTTTGTTATGTCTATAGTATTGTCTGATTTCTGGCTTATCTTGTCTGAGATGATTTCATACCTGACTAACTATCCTGTCAGGACAACTAAACCTGCCAGATACCTCATCCACTTCAAGCAGTCACTCCTTGCATAAAGTATTTAAAAAGTAATAAATATTCTATAACTATTTATAAACTACACTGATTTGCATGCAATCAGGAAGAAGAATATGTTGAACTTTAAGCTGAAGTTTAAAGTAATTCATTGCTTATTAACTTCATGCATGTGATTCTGATATTTTATTTGATTCAGCAGTTTTGTATTACTTCAACAGGAGCAGATCCAGCCATTTTAAAAGGGGGGGGGGTTCCAACCATATTCCCCATTCAAAAGCATTGATTGTAAAAAAAGGGGGGAGTTCCAACCCCCAGACTCCCCCCACTGGATCCGCCACTGTTCAACCTGTTTTGATGGAAACTCAGTTTAATCTAGTTGAATTCATGATGCACAAGGTTAAATCCTGCAGCCTGCAGGATTTTAAGTAGGCTTTATTTTTTCACTTTGCACTTTGATGACTTGACTGTGGTTCTCTACAGTGGTTGCTTAAAATTTCTGACCAGTTGAACAGTTTGATTTGCTAAAACAAATTGCAATTGGATTGGAATTTTGAACGAACTGTGATTGATGGTGAGAGAATCACTTATAATCAAGTCACAGTAACTTATTTAGAAATTGCTTATTTCTCCTTTAATTATTGTAGAGACAAATGTGCCATTTCTTATAGTCAAGGAGTTGTGTCATTATGAATAATGCAACCAAAAAAATGACAACTTATATTAATCTTACAAGTGAAATTACTTTCAGTATACCTTTAGTTTTAACAATAAGATGTTGTGTGAAAAGAGTCACTACAAGCTTTGTACAAAAAAAAAAAAAATGTAATGAAAATCTAGAAAAAAATATCCATGCAAGGTCATTTGATTTTTGCATTCAAATATTTTTCACAGACCAGAGAGCTTCAAAGAAAAACTGGTAAATCCTTTAACTTGGTAAAGTAGAGAAAAGTTTTAAGTATCAGCTGGCTCACTTTTTCACTACTCTAGGCTTACATTTTTCTTGAAGACTTGAGATATACTTAAAATCATCTAAAATGAAGTCATAATGTGCTTGAATTTGAGAGCACTGATAAGGTAACAGATAGTGTTTACTATATTGCACCTGTCATACTACAAGTCCATATTTCATCTACACATATCCTACTGTTTGATACATAACATTTTGAATGATAATTGCATGTTTATCATTCAAATATTCCAATCATTGCAAGTTATTCACTTTAAATCTTAAGTCAGTAATGTGAAATTTATATCTTTAACAAATTTTTATCATTAAATTTTAATGACTGAATAGTTTGGATGATTTTTATCCAGAAAATGCATTGGTTTTTTATCGAACAAAATCCAAAACAAAATTCTTGGCTAGTGAAATTGTTATTACGTAAATTGAAACACTGAATTTCAAAAATTTCACATTTCACTTTTAAAGACATTATCGCTCAGTTCAAAATGCATTTCTGCAGTATTTTGGTATCATAAATGCAAATTTAATACCTGTGTATTTGCAAATCAATTTGAAAAGTATACATGTAATCATATATGCAGTCTATACATGTCAACTCCCATACACTGCTTCTGGGAGAAGGTGGTCACTGCAGTTAACAAAAATCTTAACAGAGATTAGTCTTAATTCATATTATACTGTTAAGGTGCCACTGAATTGTCACTTATACTTGATTGGGTCAAAGTGGATACTTTTTCATAGCCATTAATTTTGGTGATGTTCTGAAAAAAAATTATGTGTTAAAAAGAATGCAGGAGTTAAACATACTTAAAGCACTCTCATAGTACTTTTTATTCTGCTGATTTAGAAATCATGCTGTCAAAAACTCTAATATGGGCAACTGTACTCATGTCATCCACTCAATCATATATTTTCTTTTTAAAGTTATATACTGGTATTACTTGAGGCAACATACTTGTTTGATTGGAAATACATGTATATTGTTAACCAGGAGGCAACAGACATGCTATGGTCTATTTTCAATGCTTCTATTAAATGTGTATTAGATTATGATTTGACGTTTGATGAAATTGATTTTTTATAAAGCCATAACAATTTTATCTGAAGAATTTTGTACCTTGACAAGATTTGGATATGATTTCCTCCAAACAGCATAACTTTGACAGGAGTCTGACTGTGAAATCAATAATGAAAGATTATCTTTATGACAATGATAAATTTGAGCAAACATTTATTTTTTTTTAACTAAATTTTATAATTTAACAGACAGATTCTATTTTGTCAACTTGATTTTTTCTGTAAATAATAGACATCATATTGGGTAGGCCGGAAAAATGAAAGAGACAAATGACAATTCAGTGGTAGTTTAAGATATCAAAGATGTACCGATACTGATACCAAGCTGTGATATTTTTTTACGCCTTTGTAATTTTGTGGTTTGCTTTATCTTCTAGTTCAATGTGAGAAAATATCTCAAGTATATTTTTACCTGAAGGGTCTTATGTGATGTTAGATTTTCCCATAGAAATAAGTTGTAGGTAATGCCAATGAGAGTGAATAGCATTATGTAAAGATCTTATTCTCTTGTGTCATTTTAAATATGACTGACATTGTACAACCAAATCATTTGAATATTTGCTAGTGAAGAGGTACAGGAAATTTGGTAAATGATATGAATCTTCAAAATTTGATAATTGATTCTTGAACTCTTTTTAACTGTGAGTTGATCTTGTAGTGAAGTTCAAGCTTTTGTTCCATAATGCAGACCTCAGTGTGATTTTGAAATGAAGAACAGTAATAAAAGTACCATTCCTTTAATGTAGGGATTTTGTGTCATGATTGAATACACTGGATTCCTTCTTTTCTGTTAGTAAACATTTTTCTTGCCCCTGCCGCTAGGAGAAGGAGGCATTAAGTTTTACCCTTGACCTTCACTCTGTCCTTCAGTCTGTCCCTTTTTGTTTCCACACTTACTTAAGTTTTCCTTTTCAAAAGTTTATGAAACTCATACACAAGGCCAAGAACTAAAAGGCACAGACAGAGTTCAAATTTTTGTAGTAAGTCACTTACCGTTTGAGAGTTATGCCCCTTTATAATTAAGAATTTTTTTTTGTTTCCCTACACTAACTTAAGTTTGCCTCATGCAAATTTTATGAAACTCATAAAATGTTAAGAACCACAACTTGCAGACAGAGTTACATAGTTAGAATTTGGACAGTGAGTCACTTACCGTTCTAGAGTTAAGCCCCTTTATAACGTGGAAAATTGCAAATTTTTTTGGCGTTTCTACACTCTGACTTAAGTTTGCCTCATGCAAGATTTTATGAAACTCATACACAATGTAAAGAACCAAAACTTGCAGACAGAGCAGTGAGTCACTTACCATTTTAGAGTTATGCCCCTTTATAACTTTATAACAAAAATAACTAAGACTGGAACAATAGAACTCTTCAAAAATTAGCAGTGACATCAAATGCTCTGAAAAAGTACTTTCACAGATTATAAGCAAAATGCTGACTATACAGCAAGGGTTTTTCTCATTGTTGAAGGCCGTACAGTTGCATATAATTGCTTACATCTACTTTATTTGAACTTTGGTGGATAGTTGTCTCATTGGCAATCATACCTCATCTCCTTATTTTTATATTGAGGAGGGCATTCATGTCCTCAGACACATTCTTCTTTTATTTAAATATGCATAGAGAAGCTTTTAACTAACATTAAAATTTTGCAACAATCTTAATGTAATAGTATCTTAAAACAAATTGTAATTTATGATGTATTTATATTAATGAAGATCGTTATGTAATAGATTACCATATATTAAAAAATAACATTTGTTTTAATTTATTTCAGATAACGTATAAAGATTAGCTGCTGGGACACAGGGTGAAGTTTGACCAACATTACGGCACCCAATGAGCACAGAGATAAAATTATAGACATTTCAAACATAAAAGTTTGAGAACTGAGGTAATCATCAAGAATTAGATACCATTTTATCAAAATAATCTTTCAAAGATCTAAAGGAGGTGAAACTTAAGAATGGTTTGAGTTAGAATGCCCAGTATATGTTAAAATATGAATGTTTTTACCTCTGATTCATTAGCTTTCAAGTATGTAAAGAAAACAGTAATAATGAAGGTGTATGGGTTGCTTTGACCTGCCTCAACACCTGCATATCAAAATTGTTAGCTGCATAAGTATGCATTTGCTTTCCCATGGTCTTGTTTATCAACATTAGGTGAAATATTTGCATAACTCAATTGATTCTTAATTTGTTGTTTATAAATGACTGCAGTAGTCGTAGCATAATTGAAGTTTAAAAATTCAATATAGTTGTGGCCATTAATATACATTTAGTGATTTAGAAACAAAAAGTTTGCTGTCTTTTGAGAAGATCAATTTAAAAACTGCTTCTGCTTTTATGTCACTTGCCATTTCCAGCCAAACCCTAAGGGTTGACTGGGGTATAACATATGGTCCTTGGACTTACCAGTCCAGCAGTATAACCCTTGTGTCCATTTGGTTGTGTGGTGTGTATGAAGACTCAGCAATGTCCAGTTGGAATGGAGACATTAAATCTGATGCACAAGTGCACAAATGGTCTCTGAACAGTAAAGAATCCTTGCAACAACTCTCTGATGGGTCTGTAGGTGTTGCAAGACAAATTTTCAAGTCTATTTCAGAATGTGCATAACATATTTCCCACTGGCTGTTAAGCAAGCAGTAATTAAACAAACATTCCCAGCTATTTGAATTTGTCAAAATAGATAGTTTCATGAATTATATGGTGTCAGAAAAAATGGTAATGACTGCAGTTGTCAAAAGTAAAGTCATGATTTTCCTTGTTGATTAGAAAAAAGGAGTTACTACCAAATACAAAAAAATATATAAAAAAAATTCAGTCACAACATTTTCAATGAAAATTACATGATAAAGAGATTTGATACGGCTGGTAGAGGTAGCTGTATTGCACAAGTTAGCTAACAACAGGGGCATTATAAGGTCCATGGCTTCAAACTTCCACTTTTAAACAACTTAATAAAAAGAAACCTGGAAAACCATGTGCAAAGGTTTTATTTTAAAATAAGTTTTAATTAACTTATCAATATAAGATTAGGACCACTACTAGCATACCAACAATTGTTTTAAGCTTACCACAACAGGTATACAAACAACACCATCATATCAACAATTGTTTTAAGCTTACCACAACAGAAATAGGTATACAAACATCACCAGCATACCAACAATTGTTTTAAGCTTACCACAACCGGTATACAAACAACACCAGCATACCAACAATTGTTTTAATCTTACCACAACAGAAATAGGTATACAAACATCACCAGCATACCAACAATTGTTTTAAGCTTACCACAACAGGTATACAAACAACACCAGCATACCAACAATTGTTTTAAGCTTACCACAACAGAAATAGGTATACAAACATCACCAGCATACCAACAATTGTTTTAAGCTTACCACAACAGAAATAGGTATACAAACAACACCAGCATACCAACAATTGTTTTAAGCTTACCACAACAGAAATAGGTATACAAACATCACCAGCATACCAACAATTGTTTTAAGCTTACCACAACAGAAATAGGTATACAAACATCACCAGCATACCAACAATTGTTTTAAGCTTACCACAACAGAAATAGGTATACAAACATCACCAGCATACCAACAATTGTTTTAAGCTTACCACAACAGAAATAGGTATACAAACATCACCAGCATACCAACAATTGTTTTAAGCTTATCACAACAGGTATACAAACAACACCAGCATACCAACAATTGTTTTAAGCTTACCACAGCAGAAATAGGTATACAAACAATACCAGCATACCAACAATTGTTTTAAGCTTACCACAACAGAAATAGGTATACAAACAATACCAGCATACCAACAATTGTTTTAAGCTTACCACAACAGAAATAGGTATACAAACAACACCAGCATACCAACAATTGTTTTAAGCTTTTACAGACTATACTATAAAGACATATATTGAACCACCAGCATGCTTACCATGTTTTAATTTCAGCTATTGACACTGACGAGACAATTTTAAGTGCATTTGTCCTCGGAAGACAGGCTATCTATTTCAATCAGCAAACATTTACTGATTAATTCCTTTCAAAAAGCTTATTTTCAAAATATATTTGTAAAAACTATGATAATAAATAGTGACAGAACAAATTTAAGAGTAATTGATGAGAAATCATTGTCATTAATAAAGCTAAGAGTCAATAACATATCCTTATCTGCATATTATACAAGAACTTGCTAAAACAGGATTTAATCAAGTAATGTTTTTGTTTAATTACAGTCGGGATGATGTAAGTTTCCATACAAACACTTTGTGAATTGAAAGCCCACTAGAATATTGAACATCTGCAGTGTCCAGGTAGGTTGAAGTTTGTTGCACCTCTAGTCAGGTGTGTTAATTTCCATCCAATAGATTCACAGTTTATATTGTTATATTGTCAAACTGATAGCTATACTATCATGGTTTTATCGATCAGGTGAAGAGGTTTCTTATTTCAGGAGACTGTATTAATAATATAATTGATAAAACCAAAAACTTGTGAGATCTGAAGCTCATTTCAAGTATACAATGCTGTCAGTATGAATAAATGTAGATGATAGATAAACTTCAATGAGACAGCAATCTAACAAATGCAACAGATATTTAGATGAATTGCATTCAAAAATTTTGTCTGACTAAGCTTCTTTGTGGTTTTATTGTACTTAACCTCGTATAATTACCTTTTACGAAGTTCTGCCACAGCATCAAGTTTAAAGCTAAATAAGATGAATTTTAAAAATAATTTTTAGTTGTAATTTGCATTGTGGACTAAATGCCAAAAAAAACCACATGATTTATCAGATCATCAGAAAAAATTTTGAGGGACTGTTGTCATGTTATTTGGATGGTTATTTTTGCAAGAGTTAATGCCCTTTTAGTACTTTATATGCTTCTTTACATAACAATTCATGTGACTTCACTGACAATCTAGGTAGTTGGCTAGATTATGTGCAATTGATCATGATTTATTGCAATGTTTTAATTGATTCTTTTTTGCAGCAGTGAGACCTTTTTCAGTATACATATTTTAATAACCTAGTGACAGCAGTAAAAGAAACTTTATTATAGTTTTCTCTTTCGTTAGGATGTTTGATCATGATAAGTAATTGGTCTGTAATTCTGTGATTTTTAGGGGTTTTGACCTTTGAATACATTATTTTAGCATTATGCCCTTAATATAAATGTGTACCTTTTAAAATCTATATGCTGGACTTGAATAATATAAAAATAAGGAGATGAATTATGATTGCCAATGAGATGACAATCCACTGAAGTTCAAGTAAAGTGGATGTAAGCCAGATAACTGAAGTAAAAATACAACAGGAAACTGTATCTTTTTTTTTATAAAATGCCTCAAATACCAAATTTAGGTTCAAGACCTGTCATCATTTGATGTGAATATTTATTTCTGCCTAAGGTGTGGATTCCAATCCAAGGGAGGTAATTACAATTAAGAAGCCTCCTCTGCAGATAAGCTATCTATTGAAATACAACAATGTTATTGTATGAATTGCATAATAAATGAAGTAAATCTGTCACTTGAAACATATTTATATAATGGTGCTGTTTACATCTTTTCATTGATTTTATAAGATTTATTGTCAATTTTTTTTAGTCATTCAGTTTAAAAATTTGAACCTTTCAAAGTCAAAGTTGTATCAATGACAGAATTTGTTTTGCAAGCTTGTGTCATAATAGTATTTCTAGTAGGTCCCTAATGGTAATTAAATATTACATGTTTATAAATCTACTGATAAATTATCATTTTAAAAAGCATTGAATCACCACTATTGACAATAAAACAGCATTTAAAATATCCACTTAAAGCAGATTTTGGAAGAAGAATGCATTGTGATCTATTTTCAACATTACTTGATCCTTTTAGCTTGCTGCTGCATACATAATGAAGACAGTTTTAATATAAATTGAATTTTTCATGAGAAACACATTCTAGCAAGTGTTTTTTTTTTTACCTCATTGAAGATACTAATGAAAAATACTATTGTGAGGTTTTTTATGAATAGAATTCTGATTAAATTCTACACATTTTAATTGTTAAGAATTGATGTCTTGCATTTGCAGTTGAATTTCATTACAAAAAAGATGTGTATTAAAGATTTTTACATCTAATATATTATCTTAACACATTATCAGAAGGAGAACTTATAAATTCAATGTTAACTAATATGCTAAAGATTTTTTTCTCACTGAAATTACAGTATGACCCCATTATGTTATATCTCTTGGCCTGTCTTTATTATTTCTCGGTACTGACTTGTCAAGAGAAGCAACAGTTGTTTTTACCAGATTCAGTATCATTGGTTTGCTCTTGCTCCTAAGTGTTTTTGATTTGTAAAGACTCTGCAAATACATCTACTAAATTCAATGTCTTGTCTTCTTACACTTTTAAGGAACTAATGACTAAGTGGCATATAATATGGCTTTGTGGCTTAAAGAGTTGGAAAATATCTACCTGTGCAGATGACTTTTGCATACCATAACTAGGTTGTACAGTAGGTAATTTAGATTCACACAGGTCATTTGTAAAAAATATAAGGTATGCTCTGTCCATTGATACACAGAATTCAAAAACACCATAGAAATTTCATTTATTTGATTAAAGTTCAACAGAACTAAAAAAATACCATTGAACCTGGTGAAATTTACCTCTATAAAATAAATCTTTTATTCAATAACAGACATTGGAAACTTGTTCAAGCTTTCTGTTTGGGTCAATTCATGAATGAAAAACTACATATTTTGTTTCTAAACAATTTGTATATGAGACGACTTCATCATTAAGTTCACCATAGTTTCCTCAATCCATCAAACTGACTACCATGAGAAATTTAAAGTGTAAATTTTGAAAGGTTTTTTAAAGGAATTTTTAAAAAGAACCCCTGGGTCTTCTGATAAAACATTTATCACCAATTCCTTCATCATAGGTATAAATGATTTGATATATTGTCTTATATATATAGTGTTAATTTTTGTAAATGTATACTAATGAATCCACCTCTTCCGTTGCAATTGTAATTAGTAAGTAAAGATAATCAATATTTTTCAAAGTAAGATATTATGATCATTTTAGTTCTAACAACAGCATTTACAACTAGCATTTCAATAATCATGTTCTAGAACTATAGCATAAAAAGTTCTAAAACTAGAGCATAAAAAGTTCTAAAACCAGAGCATAAAAACTGATGATGTCATTCCACTGATTGGGATAAAAATCGTTGTCTTTTCCCATTTTAAAGTAATTATATTCTAGTCCATTTCATTTCACTTCAAAGATCTAAAATCATGCCATTAAATAGTTTCCCACAAAAAATCACATCAAAGGAAGTAGGTATTCAGGTAAAAAGTACAGGTGAGTAGAAGATATTAATTGACTGATAGTGATGGATTACATGGTTAAGTAGATAATGACCAATCATTGAATCCTCCCTATAATTGTCACTTGTATTGTTCCCGCTGATGACAATATAATACTGACAAAATGACATACAAGGCTGAGATTTGTCGCTAGTCCGTAATTTTTGGCTTATTTCAGAAGTGTGTTTGATGAAGTATAATTCCTATAGACAGAAAATCTATACTACAAAGAAGAAGGCTGGTCACTTAGTTTAAATGGATTAATATTTTTCGATGTCTTTTCTTTTTCTCTCTGTTTGTTTTAGAATTAAGGTAGACACTTTTTGTACCTTTTTCTCAGGTAGTATAGGTGAAAATATGTTCATTAGTTAGTAAAATTGGAATGTGATTGAAGAATTACAGGCCTAGATCTCTTATGATCAATTTGTCAAAAGTTTATCAAACAAAATACTGCACAGAAGGTGACAATCCTGGACACTGTAGATTATATAATCAAATTCTTCACAAAAAAATGACATATAAAAGTAAATATTTTATTCCTGAAGATGATTGTGTGACTTTATTGTATTCAGATTGTTATAAGGTATATTCTTGTGTGTTGTCTTATCCAAGATTTTGTTCAAGTTGTCTCATTGTTTCTTGTGGATAAAAGTCTTGAAGAAGAAGGCAACATTTGTTTTCTACTTTGAGTTGAATTTATACTGTAATAGTCCCATATTTATAAAAAAAAGTTGAAGTGAAGTAAAATGTAACTAGGCTGTGTGCTTAAATTTAGACTTTGTGGTATTCAGATATACTGTTGATTCAAAACTAAAATGGAGAGAATATAAATCAGTATTTTCCACTTTTCAATAAATCTAGATACTGACTGGCTGAGGTTAATGGCAGTTCTCTTTGATATGATAGTGTATTAACCAGGCATTACATTAACAGATTAATTTATTAGATTGATTTTGGGGAGGGGGAGTGGGAGGTAAATATGTTGTTGAATAGCCCACAGCTTAATCCAAGAATATATCGTGACAGCTTATCAGGAATAAGTGTCATATGATAAAACAACTAAAAGACTTTTAACTTGATTGATACAAACTTTATCATCCAAAAAAACATCATATCAACCTCAGCCAATAGCCTTGGTAGATGATAGAATACATGTATTCTTGAGTTAATAAATCTTTGAAACCACTTCTTTATAAGTCATTTGTTAAGTGTATCCAGTAGGAAATATCTTTGTTAAAGCTAACTTTAGGCATTTTTGTAGATTAAAAAAGATGATGTTGATTCTGATAGAAGTATGGAAATCAGATATGGTAGGAATATTCCGCTGAAGGTATCTACAAAAAATATATACTACTATCCATTATTGCCCCCAGTGGATTACTTTTTGGTAGTAATATATTGTATCATGGAGAAATCTTTGTACTGATATCAGAGGTTTTAGAAGCTTACCTTTCCATTACATAATTAAAAATTTTCATCACTTAACCCTAGACAAAATGTATTTAAAATAATTTTCTCCATTACTCAAAATGGTCACCAAGGCTCATCCTGCATGGTCTTATGTTGGTTACAACACTTGGGTCTGTTGAATAATTTACTAAAAGTTCATGGGCACCTTTAGTTCAAATTATATGCTGTATAATTTGAAACTTAATATCATTTAAAAGTTAACATAACTTGAATTTTTGATTGTCTTTAAGACTGCTTATAATAAATATTTAATGATTTTTGTGAAAATTTGATAATATGTTCATTCATCATAGTGGGAATAAGATTACAAACTGAAATCAAACACTTTATGTTCTGAATGAATTAATACTTTAAAAAATGCTGACATGAAAAAGAATTATATTTCAATCTTTCAGCATGTTAATATAATGCAAAATTGTATATGATTGCTTCTGAATTATATATTAATTTATAGCAAAGTTAGTAAAGGATATAATATGATAGAGTATGGTAAAATGGATAGCATGTGAACCTATTTTTCATCCTTTAAAAAGAGAGGGTACTTATCATTCAGTTTAATTTCCATCATGCATATTTGAAGAAGAGTTGTTTCCTTACATATAAAACTTATGTACATAAAAAGTTTCCTATGCAATATAGTCTCCTGTTACAAGGTTCATAAGAAAAACAAATTGTTTCTAAGGATAATTTCTTTGTTATATATTAGTGATTCAACCCCTCACTTCTGTTATATGGCAACAGTTACTTTGTTGAAAACATTTTCCACAAAAAAAAAAAAAAAAAAAAAAAAAATTTTCCATATGAATTGTGGACTACTGGTGTAATTGTATGAGGAAGGATAGAGGACTACTGGTGTAATTGTATAAGGAAGGATAGAGGAAAACCATTTCAGAATTCAAGGGGCCAAAAAAGTTGCCCTATCCCTCTCCTTTGGCAATATAAA
Organism: Mytilus coruscus; assembly: GCA_017311375.1. Classification (NCBI taxonomy): domain Eukaryota; kingdom Metazoa; phylum Mollusca; class Bivalvia; order Mytilida; family Mytilidae; genus Mytilus; species Mytilus coruscus. Next base: position 60,025,682 of record CM029599.1, read on the forward strand.
GAAAAAGAATATATTTATCAAGTAATCAAATAGTTATACTGGTAATTCTACAAATCAAAATACATATATTATTCAAAGGAAACTTGTCATATGAATAATATTATACCCTCAAAGGCTTCTTGTTATCTTATAAATATTTGATATTTAAGTGGAAAATTTGATGACATTTCATTCATGGTTTTCAAAAAATGAAACTGAAGATTGAAATCAAAATGAGGAAAAATTGTCAGAAGATATAATAATCATCCTTCTATTATAATTTCTGAAGAATTATTTGTCAATGTGTGGACAATAATAACATTGTAAAAACAGATCTTTACCTTAAAAAGAGGATTGACAAAAATGAAAGATTGAAATCAAAACAAAAAAACAAGGACTAAATTGTCTGAAATGTCAAGTTCTGAATGAAATCATAATGATCTGTCTTGCTGTTTTTGTGAATTCTTTATTTCATTGTGTCTGCTTTTTTTGAATTCAAAGGAATAATTGAGAAGATTATGAAAGAAGTGACTTTAGAAAATGGAATAAAAGAGGGTGTTTGATTTAGGTGTGTTTTGGTTACTCCAATTCTCAAATCATGGACAATACAGTTGAGTCATTATTGTTCCTTTGTTTCAGTCTTGAGGAGATTTTTGTCATATACTCTGTGTTCATTTAAATCTGATGGTACCAACATCATTTTCAATAAATTTGTAATAAAAGATTACTCGACATTGTGGTAAATGTCATCTGCTTTTGTTAAAGCAACTATAGAAAAATACTTAACATCATCGACCCTTAAATTTTATTTTATTTAATTATTTATATTGATTTGTATCAGTTTTTTCTGAACTTAGATTTATTGTTAAATAATTTCACTGATCAAGATAGAAAAAAATAATTGTAAAGGGTTCTGTTGAATTGCTCGAAGGGGGAATTCAAAAAGTTTGGGGGAGGGGATTTTTTTTCAATTTTTTTAAGGGGTTCATATTTTTATGCCCCATTTATGGAATGGGGCATTATGTTTTCTGGTCTGTGCGTCCGTCTGTCTGTTTGTCCGTCTGTCCCGCTTCAGGTTAAAGTTTTTGGTCGAGGTAGTTTTTGATGAAGTTGAAGTCCAATCAACTTGAAACTTAGAATACATGTTCCCTATGATATGATCTTTCTAATTTTAATGCCAAATTAGAGATTTTCCCCCATTTTCACGGTCCACTGAACATAGAAAATAATAGTGCGGATGGGGCATCCATGTACTGGGGACACATTCTTGTTTTTTCAAAATTTTTCAAATTTCAAATTTTTGAAAAGTTTCAAGAAGAAATCTGCAATTGCATAGTATTTCACAATAGATTTGTTAGATCTTTGACCACATTTATTTTGTGTCAGAAACCTATATTATGTCAAAAATTTGATCACAATCCAAATTCAGACAGTATCAAGCTTGAATATTGTGTCCAAATTTACCCCAACTGTTCAGGGTTCGACCTCTGCATTCGTATCAGGCTGTGCTCAGTGAAGCATTTTATTTCTATTGGTGTTATTTCTTAATCTTCTAGATGCTTCATTCCTTGTTTCTTAACATTCACTGAAGGTTTGACAAAGTTATGGATGTCTAAAATACTTTAACCACAGACTGTATCTAAATTTTCATTTTAAAGTTCATTTATCAATAAAATACGGAAAAAATGGAAAATGATATTTTAAAATTTTTGCTCTAGATACTGTCTTTTAATCATAAAAAAGCTTCTGTCCAAGTTTCATAAATATCCATCAAGGTTTTTATTTATTTTTAAATAAAAAAACTTTAGTAACATACCTAAATGTTGCATATGCAGACACTGCCGGAATGTAGAATTGCTATGTTTCTTTTTCGCATCAAAATGTTGCTGGCTTGACAAAAAAGGGGAGTATTGATAGGGGTAATGTAGCCATACCAGGTGTTATTGAGTCAGGAACCTTTTCAGTGGTTATTTCTATGGTTATAACTGTGTGATTTTGTCTATAAGAATAGTTGGTGTTAATCATAAACTTTTGGTAGCCTCTATTTGCAACTTGTCTCGATTTTGACATTTTAGAGTTTGAGATGGAAATGGAATTGGCATAGAAATTTGTCTATTATTGAAGACCACATGTTGACCTTAATGGGTCTTTGTGGTTTGTTTGGCGGGGTGCAAAATCACATACTCTTTAATTGCTTTATTTCATGTTAAGGTACAGTTCTAATAAAGTAGTATTTTTTTAAAACCTCTCACCAGAGGTCATCTCTGTTGGGCATTACTAATCTGTAATGTGACAAAGAAAGAAATAGGAGTTCCAGCATTTCATGCAATAAAAACCTGTCAGATTCACATTTTGCTTTATAACCATTTGATGACTTTGACCATTTTAAAAAATGTATTAAAAAATATGAATTTTTGATAAAATGTGTGGCTCAAGAAAGAAAGTGTTGATGGAATTCGAAACGAGGAAATAAGATCAAATTTGTCTGAAGATTTCAAGTTCTGAATAAAATAATAATCATTCTTCTATTATAAATGATACAGAATTTATGTCAATATGTGGGCAATATTTGAATTGATTTTACCATAAAATGATGATTGACATATTCTGAATGAAACAATAATCATCTATTTTGCTGCTTTTTGAAGACTTATATTTGGATGGGACTTCATTTTGAATTAAAAAGAGTATTTGAGTTGAATAAAAAAGAACTTTCTGTTAAAAAGGAAATCACAAAAAATGTAAACAAAAAGGGTGTGTTTCATATATGTGCATTGGGTTACACCAATATTCTCAAAATATGGACAACACAATCGGGTTATTATTGTTTTTTAGATCAGAAAGATAATGTTTACCTGTATGACATGTATTTTATATACTGAAGTAATACTTTAATTTTGTAGGTACATGTACCAGTTTAGATGGACCAACAAAAAGCTAATATTGATATTCTTTATTGTGGTCTTGTCATCTGCTCCTATAACAGCCATTATAAATAATTAATTTCACTGACTTAAATTTTGTAAATGTAAGGTTCATTTGCCTTAAAATAACAAAATATATATGATTTTCAATTATAACCATACCATAAACTGCCTTCCACAAAGAATGGCAGTTGTTGCAACATGCCTGACGATAACGTTTTTTCATTGATTTTGTTTTAATTTCTACCAAATAAAATGTGTATTTCCATATACTGTATTACAGAAATATTATATTGCTTAAAAAGTGAGCTTAGCATCATAGTACATTTTTAAAGCAAACTTACCTATCAAGCTAAGCTATATGTACCATTATTGATTTTTAGAAATAACAATTTTAGAATACAAAACGTTCATAAGAATGTCTGGTTTTAAAAGGCATCATTAAAGAATTTTCAATAATTTCTTCTTTTCTTAAACTTCTTGCTCTACTAGCTCATTTAGTTCATTATGGCTTTTGTATGATACTTACTAACTGTGGTGAAACTATGGCTTAAGTTTGTTTCAAGAACTAATGAAGTAAGATTTCTTTAAAAGCAATAATCTTTTTTTTTTTATTGATTTATCAAACTTAAATATTTTCTACATAAAATTAATTTTATATAAAATTTGTGTTTCCCATAAAAGGGTACTAATGAGTTTTCCTCATCTTTTGGTAAGTTTTTGTTTTCCATTATAGAAAATCTTTCGAAACTAATGCATTTTTGGATTATTTTTTATGTTTTCAGGAAAACCTTTTTAAGTTGACAAATTTTGAAAAACTTTGAAGGTAGCTGCATTGATTTTCTGGAATTAATATATGATCGTTAGGATTTTCAGTTGTGGTCTAAATACAGAATAAAGGTGCTTTTCATAGAAGTTTGGATATTCCAGGAGCTATATGTTTAGTCATTTATTCTTGATTAGTCATGGCTGTTAAATCACAAAACAAAAAAATGTAAACAAAAATGTAAATTCTTACCTGTTAAAGAACTGCAGGTATTGGTATAATTATCCCAATCTTCAAGAAAATTGTTTATAATAATCACTACTGTATCATTTGACAATTATCCAATTATAATATATGGCACGATTCCACAAAAAATATATCAGTTCACAAAAATTTGTCTATGGATGGAAATCTACAACCACTAGATCGATTGCACCTTTATGATTATATGATTGATGTGATCAAAGAGACAATTGGCTTGACAAGGAGAGGTGAGAGATGCTCCTGGCTATGTCAATATCTGATCACTGACCACATTATCAATGATTGACTGACTAATCTTGACAAAATGATTGCCTCCCAGAAAAATGTAGAAAAATATAAAGTCGTCAGTTATACACCCCAATATACATCTCTATCGATAATCAGCTGATTATAAAGTCAAATGATGTGAAAAGTACCTGGCTGGCACCTCCCAGTTGTACAGGTGGCCAAGGTAGTTAGATTTCACCTTTGTTTCTAGGTGTTTAGTGATTTTTGTACAAAATCTGTCCGTGTATATAACTCTATCAAATTTAATATCTATAAATTTTAACATTCAAGGACATTTACACTGCATTTGATAAAATTTCCAACAATTGATCTAAGTTAAATAATCAAACAATATAAAAAAAATACTTTGTTGTTAGAATTTTAATTACAACTGCAAGACATTGGCATTCTTATAATTGTTTATTGTAAGAAGGAGAACTTAGTCTAGTTAGTTGTTCATTTTCAAGCGAAAGTAATTAATTTTAATTTCTACTCCCTTTATTATATAATTTACATTCCATCTACATGAAAAGTGGACCATGGTATAGATGCTTTTGATTCAATAGTTGTTCTGTAAAACATGACTTATTATGTGTTTAATTTGAAACAAGGAACCAGATTTTGCTTAGTCATAGTGACATGTGCTGGAATGACCAATGATTGCATGTGGAAGGAGCCTTGGTGGTCGAGTGGTCTAAGTAGTCATTACTGTATCACTAGCCATATAACACTGAGGTTTGAGTTTGAATCCTGTACACGGTAGGTGCATTTGACTCCAATCTTAATTGGCTAGGATTGTCAGTTTTCCCATCGAAGGTTGGTGGTTCTCTTTGGGACTCCAGCTTCCTCTAATAATAAAAACTGACCATTACGAAATAGAGCAATTGTGCTGATAGTGTTGTTAAACACCAATCAATCAATCAATCAATCAACCTATACATGAATATATAAAGGATTTATGCCTTGTAAAAATCCCTCATTAGTATAAATTTATTTGAATAATTTAGTTAGGTGGTGCTTTAAAATTGAGCACAACAATTTCTGTATTTTTGAACAACAATCACCAATACCACCACTGTTCCTATTCCACCACTGATAGACTGAATTTGAGTTATAAATGATACATATAACATCAACTTCAGGTTCAATAGTGGTATTATTTATTTAATAAATGAATCCTGATGAAATTTTCACTTGATATTTTTTTTTAAGAAATTAGTTGACATCTTTCTTAAAGATTTTAAATATTCAATTGCACAGTATTGTGCAAAAGAAGATACTTTGTATAAATTGCTTATTTCTTGACCAATTTCAATGGGGTTTTATTCTTGAATTCTTGGGGTTCTTTAATATGCTGAATCTAACCGTGTATTAAGTTTTTGGATTTTGGGCCCCATTTTAAATTGGTCCACATTGAGGTCCAAAGGGTCCAAAATTAAACTTTGTTTGATTTCATCAAAATTGAATTATTGGGGTTCTTTGATATGCCGAATCTAACCGTGTATTTAGATTCTTAATATTTGGTCCCGTTTTCAAATTGGTCTACATTAAGGTCCAAAGGGTCCAAAATTAAACTTAGTTTGATTTTAACAAAATTGAATTTTTAGGGTTCTTTGATATGCTGAATCTAAACATGTATTTAGATTTTGATTATGGGCCCAGTTTTTAAGTTGGTCCAAATCGGGTCCAAAATTAAACTTTGTTTGATTTCATCAAAATTGAATATATGGGGTTCTTTGATATGCTGAATCTAACCATGTATTTAGATTCTTAATTTTGGTCCCGTTTTCAAATTGGTCTACATTAAGGTCCAAAGGGTCCAAAATTAAACTTAGTTTGATTTTAACAAAATTGAATTCTTAGGGTTCTTTGATATGCTGAATCTAAACATGTATTTAGATTTTTGATTATGGGCCCAGTTTTCAAGTTGGTCCAAATCGGGTCCAAAATTAGACTTTGTTTGATTTCAACAAAATTGAATATATGGGGTTCTTTGATATGCTGAATCTAACCATGTATTTAGATTTTTGATTTTGGGCCCTGTTATCAACTTTGTCCACATTGAGGTCAAAAGGGTCCAAAATTAAACTTTGTTTGATTTCATCAAAATTGAACTCTTGGGGTTCTTTGATATGCTGAATCTAACCATGTATTTAGATTTTGGATATTGGACCATAATAGGTAAATTAAAAAAATTAAGTTCTAAGACTACATTCATTCTGTGTCAGAAACCTATGCTGTGTCAAATATTTATTCTAATTTGGATGGTTGATTTATAAAGGCCCTTGTAGTTTTAGCTCCTCATTCACCCAATAGGCCTTTTGATGAAATTAATCCAGAGAAAGGGTTTGTGTATATAAACAAATATTTGAAACTTTCTTTTTTGGAAATCATTGGTTTTTTTTATTATTGTAGGCAAGGTTAATAAAGACTTAAGGTTGTATATAGCATGCAATATCATTATATGGTTTGTAGGTATCTGTAAGAGTGAGATATATAGATTCTACCACTGCATCGAGTGTGATAGATATTTATCCACTTATCCACTCGAGACAGTTAAATTTTCAAATTTAAAACGCGAGGCTAGCCAAGCGTTTTAAATATTTAAAATTTAACTGTTGAGAGTGGATAAATATCGTATTACACGAGATTTGGTGGTGGAATCTGTTTCTCTAATGATTTTCTAACAATATGCAGGCAAACTTATGCCTTCTTTTCGAATGATCTGCAAAACGAGGTGTTCTTTCTATGTGACGTCATCAGGCATGGTCGCCTTTTTTCATGCTGTCACAATAGGAAATTCAGAGGAAAGCAAGAAAATTCGACGTCATAATCGGATTTTAACCAATGAAGAACTGAGATCAAACAAACCACATGTCGATTAAATTTTTTTATACAATGGGTGCAGAAAGGGATAAATTGACGAAGAATTAGAGAAAATTAATTACATGTAAAACAATTTTAAAAATTACTCCATTTAAACTCAAAATGAAGTAATTTATAATGACCATTAATAATTTTTCTTTCTTTCTGATGGATATTTTCTGTAGAAGAGTATTTTATGAAATAAAGTGCAGAGATGTTTCAGGAAAAGGGTCTTTACTGATAACCATTTATCCAGGGAATGACTTGCAATTTTTCTTGTATTATGTATACTTAAGAATATTAAAGTCATCGTTTTGAAATTCAAGTCTTGTCTTTATAACTTGCAATTTTTCTTGCGGTTTTAAATGACTTAATTTTATGAATGAAAATGTGTATAAATCATAGTAACAATGTGTTGTATGCTCAAAAATGGACTTCAACTGCAACACAGTTGATTTATTTTTGTTCCCTGATTTGGGAGGAGAAGTAATCTGAGTTCTAAATGGACCTGTTTGTTAACGTACACCTGTTATGAACTTTATATCCTTTCACATAAAATTCCCACTATTATGCAACTAGTTAAGGTAGTAATTCTCAAAGGCTCATTTCAGGTAAAAAATAAAAACAAACGTTATAAAATATTTTTTTGTGAAATTATGGATATTGTGTCCTAAATTTAGACTTTAAACAGATTATTGCCATTCTAATTTCAATTTTATTATTTATCAGTTTAATTCCGTAAAGTATTTATTACATGTATATGATATTGGGGTTTTGTAATCATTTACATCTCTCAGAAGTAAAAAATAATTTCCTTAAATGTTAGAAAGAAATTGACTCGACAAGTTTAAAGATTGAATAAAAAAAAAATTGTATATGTTCCAAATATAAAGAAATTATTTTACTTCATGTGAATAATGTTTGGACAAAAGTTAATGATCAATATAGCCCTCTTTTGTAAAGTTGATCAATAAATATATGACCATAAGTTTACCACAAATATCTGACAAATGCTTTATCATAAAATAAGAGAAGGAAATATATAAAGTATATATATAATCCAATAAATCATTTGTATAATTATTGTCATATACATAGAAACAAATTGTTATATTATTGACCCATCATGATCAAACTTATTATTGCTCTGTTGGTCACTTCACAGGCAAACAGTACATAAACTGTTACCCTCAGGCTAAGTTTAACACAAAAACTGCTATATCTTTTGTTTAGAAAATAAATTTTCTATCGGATCATTTGACTTTAATCTGTTATATTTGACATGTTGTTCTTTATGATTATTTCTACAAGTTGTTGGACAATGTTAAGTATGTGAGGTGGTGACTTTTTTTAGACGCCAGTCACGTAAAGCACCTGACGTTTCAAAGCCTACAGACAATTATTCCTTATAATAACTTCAAATTATTTTATATTCCTTTGAAAGAAACATTTTTCCTTATTAAATTTTGAACAAAAGGAATTATATTTATAGTTTATTAAATATTTTAAATTCTTTTATAACAGGCATTTGGTTTGTGAAAATAAAAGTATATAACATGGACAGCATGTTTGGTTTAATTATTCTGTCAAGTGAAAATCTTAGGTCTGAAAATAAAATAATTGAATTAACTTAATTTTTGTTATCATTTTGTTACATGTCAATTTGGTATGTTGAATTAACATAGGTATACGTAACTTTATAATTATATTTTTATAAACTCACTTTTACATTGTTCTGTATAAATATAATTAAATTTGAAAGAAAAATCTTTGGCAGTGATTCAGTTAAATTGCATGGATTTCATCAAGTCTTTTTACAGAATAGATTTCAATTGACCACATATTTAATTTGGCAAGCATTTTTTTCATTTTTTGTGCATATTTTCTTTTGTCAGTTAGATTTCTAAAACCATTAAAATTTTGACATTTTTAAAAATTACATCCAACAACCCATCAATCATCACAGATCTACATTAGATTCTCACATTTTCCACTCCTTAAAAAAAAAGTTTCTAAACTAAGTAATATAGAATTAAAAAAAAACTGAAGTATAAGAGGTTGTGCGTTTTCTGCAAGATCACATTTAATATGACATACCATACACACAGACAATACTAAATATATCCATAATCCAAATCATAAACTGGGGTAGTTGAAATGTATAGGATGAGTGGGTTTTTTAAGGGTTCAGAAATGAATAAGCAAAACTAACTTCTATTTTAATGGTCAAGAATGTCTAAAATTTTCTTTATATACTGACCAAAAAATCAGAAAAATGCATAAAGGACCTCTATCAATATTGCCTTAGCTAATATATATATAGAACACTATTTTATACTTAACCTTGTATTGTAATGAAATGGAAAAATTAGAACAACTATTCATTAAGTTTCCCGAAATTACCCAGTTGCTGCAATTTGATGGACAACTGCTGTATAGAGAATGATATACAATGGTAAAACTAAATGATCAACTGCAACTACTTAGTAGCGCTAATTCAAATATATCACCAATTTTCCAAAAATATCAGCAGCCCTACTTATAAATGCCAGTAGGACAAACAGAATAAATGGCACACGATTCTGTTGCAGGTGAGTGATCAATGAGCCTCTAGCTCTTCAGCTGAATAACTAACTGTTGTATGTTACATCTGTGGATGTCACATATTGGACTATCTTCTCCTACACCTTTGTCTAGTGAAGGTTTATTAAAGGTTTAAATTATTACAAAATCACTTAAGACAGCATTTTAAAGATGCTTTAAGAACACCATATGGTTAGATTTCATTATGGTTGTATTAAAGTAGTCAATAAAGACATGAATAAATTTCAAATGATAATAATGAAATCACTTTAACATTCTTAAATAAATATTGTCAATGATTTGAATATTAATTGTCAACAAAGACACATGCATATGAATTTCCATGATTTTGGATTCTGGAGTAGTCAACATTTATTGTAGATGTCATTTATTGTACATTTATGAAGGTAGTAGGGCTATTTTAGCAATCAAGTTGCTGTAGGGACAATGAATTATAATATCACTTTTATTTTACATGTTTATCAGAATTATGTTAATTTTGTAAAGATTACATAGACCAGAATAAATTAGATTCTGTAAATAAGAAACAAAATAGTATTCAATGAAGAAATCACCTTTTTAACTTCATATATTTCATGTAGCCTTATTGGTACCTTATACATGTAATGTCATTAGATGAAAAGGAAGCCGAAAGGTTGAGGTTTGAATATGCATGGTACTTGTATATAAAATTTCTATGTACCAGAAGTATAGGATTGTTTGAAGTTTTTTATGGCTTTTAAAAATTTTAGGTTAGTTTTGAGTCTTATCAGTTTTGAAATAATAGCACAACGAAGGCATTTCTCATAAAAGAACATCACACTTATACTTTTAACTGTTTCGATAGCTTTCTTTTCAGTGTTGATTTATTACATAAATCCAAAAATATTAGTTAGCTACAGTAATTGTATGTTGTTTAGAAACAAGGTATGAACTTTCCTCTGCAAAATTGATCTTTGACATTACACTTTAGTTGGCTTTAAGGTATAGATCTTAATGCATGAACTTATGCACCATTTGTATGTTAACCTTTTATTTATACCTTTCTTCTGGCTCAGAATAAAGTTATATTATCAATGAAGAAAGGCTATTCATTCTTCATCCAGTACCTTTAAATGTATTACTATTAAAAAAAGAGGGACAAACTTGATATCATAAGTAAATTTGTAATTTGTTGAAAAATTTTTAATTATGGTTCACCTGTACCCATGAAATCCACAAAATTGGTATCCCACAAAGGTTCAAGTAATCACAGTAATGGGAAGCATGATCTGCTTATAAATATTTTTCTGAATGAATTTCAAAAGGCTTTTCTACATTTTGAAGTAATTAATGTCAGCATCATGCAAAATCTTACATAAACATTAGTTGACATTATGCATAGATATCTTGTGAAAAGTAAAATCACAAAAATACTGAACTCCGATGAAAATTCAAAAAGGAAAGTCCCCAATCAAATGGCAAAATCAAAAGTTCAAACACATCAAACGAATGGATAACAACTGTCATATTCCTGACTTGGTACAGGCATTTTCTTATGTAGAAAAATGGTGGATTGAACCTGGTTTTAAAGCTAGCTAAACCTCTCACTTGTATGACAGTCGCATATAATTCCATTTTATTGAAAACAATGTGTGAACAAAACAAACAAAAACAATAGGTAAAAATGTCACAAATAGGGGTAAATAGTCTAATTCTGTAGGTCATATTCGTGAAAAGGGAACGGGATTGTAGTTACGACATAAGGAGCATATCCGATATCATCTGTGAAATGGATATTCCATAACGGTCAACCAACTCGTGATGGCGTCCGTAAAATTTACAAAGTGATGATTTCAACTTCACCATTTGGAACTCTTGGTTTAAAAATGAAAATTCACAATTGGGAAGCAGAAATCATCTTTTTTGTCGTAAAGTTTTGTTTTCAACCGACCCTCATAGTCAATTTCTAGATATAAGTCGTAATCAAATGGCAAAATCAAAAGCTCAAACACATCAAACAAATGGATAACAACTGAGCAATACTGGTTCCTTAAAGGTACCATTTGAGCTATACTGGTTCATTAAAGATACCAGTTGAGCCATACTGGTTCCTTAAATATACAAGGTGAACAATACTGGATTCTTAAAGCCTTTTGTTACATAAATATTTTAAGGCAGAGGCATCAGTGTCTTACAATTGCCCTTCCCTATTTCAATTGTATATTAAGAATTGTTCACCTATGATTGATAGTTGATATATAAATATAATATGTATAGCTTTATATTACATGCATATCTAACAAAATTACACCAATGAGATTGTATCACAAGCAACCAAAAACAATACAGTAGCTTAAGGACAAGAAGATTGAATTATAATATCACTTTTATTTTACATGTTTATCAGAATTATGTTAATTTTGTAAAGATTACATAGACCAGAATAAATTAGATTCTGTAAATAAGAAACAGGTTTATGCTCTTATAATATACTAGATTATGGAGTGTGTGTCCGAGCGAGAACTTCTCTAGTTCATTACTTTAGGAATATTTATCAAAAGTAGTATTTCAATTTTCAGCCCCATTCTACTATTTAGTCAGACGTCAGTCGCTACCCTGATATACCCTATCTTTTGTTTTATTTTTCGGTAATTAATGACGGATAGCGTTTGACATCTTTAGCCGAACAGAATTATCATTTTACATAATTTAATTGATTGTATGCTGGTTCATATTCTGGACGCCAGTCTTTGCTCCTTTCTAATTAAATCCACAAACAAAAACAAATATGAAGCTTAGAAATGGAAAATATTAAATACTAAACTCGTTCAAAGGGTATCTACACGTCTCAATCTTCAAAATCGCTTATCTAAAAATACTACCATCGCTAACATTTTTAACAATAAAAATCGTGGTTACCCTTCTATCGATAAGTGTCATGCCAAAAATGACTTACATGTCCCGTCTTTCCACCAACAATACGGTAAGGTCCACGTTTAATGGTCGCACATTTTCTTTAAATTTTGAAACTGATATAACTTGAAAACAAACAGTATTATTTATTTACTCACATGAAACAAACCGGGATGCGGTATTCAGTACGTGAGGTGAAACTGGGCGATTTTATCTAAACGCATCGCAAGAACACCTGTATCGTTTTAAAAGACCCAATAAATTCAAAAGTATCATTTATCAACACCTTAAGAAGCACAATCATCCTATTAAATATTTAACAGTTCAACCTTTAGAAGTAGTAAATAAGCAGCCTGGTGAATCTCATTCAAAGTTTGTACGATCACGGAAAATAATTGAATTAAATTGGATTAAAAAATTACAGACAGTCTACCCTCTCGGTCTTAATGATAATATCATGGGAATTGGTAATATATCAAGAACCGATTCTGTTAACATTTTGGATATAGTTTCTAAAACTGTTCGTAAAAACCGTTCTCATGGTCGTAGAAAAAATCGCAATCAAAGAAAATTTCGGACCAATCATACCAATATTTCGGACCTAATTTCTATTTCAAAAAACAACGGCAGACATTATCTGTTAACAAAGCTCTGTTCATTACCGGTTAATAAGTTAAATAAAATTTTAGAGGATTGCAACACAATTTCATATAGCAGTCCTAAGTATGAAATCGTTCAAATTATAATGGCATATTGTTATTCTAAACTGTTTCCCAAAATTGATCGCCCTGAAGATCATAAAAAACATTTTATTAAAATAAAGTATGTCAATAAAGGTTTTGATTTTGTAAATATTGCGGTATTTTTAACGACCATTCTGTTAAAGAACAAATTCCTGGATATTTTGATAATACTGAGCTCCTCTTATTTGTTATATTTACAAGAAATCTACCCGAAATATGTGTTTAATTATAGCCAATTGTGTAAAGATGTTAATATCAGTGAAAATACACCTACTTCATGTAATTGTAGTAATTCGAATACATTTATGGACCCATTTCCATGTTATAACAGGAGATCTTAACATCGTTCAAGACCGAGAGTTAAAATCATTCCTCAGTAAAGGACCTAAATATCGTCCCCGTCAATCATTAATTGGAATGAGTGTCGTAATATCATCCACGACTCACTCCATACTTACTGTTTAAAATGGATAAAACGGAAAAAGCTGACAAAAATCTTTGGACTCTTTTTTAATTCAGTAATGAACATAGTTGATATAATGTATTCAACATTTTAAAGAACATTTTACTCTTAACAACAACCATAATAAACCTATTTCTCGTATCAAACATAAACTTAAAGAACTAGCCAAGGAATTTGTTTTGTCCCGGCCGATAAAGCTGCTAATAATATCATTATTGTTTGACGTAAATTTTACATTGAGGTCCTGAAAAAGAAATCACCAATTCACCAACATTCCAACTGACTCCATTTTCAGAAAACGACATCTGTAACAAACATACACTTTTAGCTACCTCTTTACAAGCAGAACCAAATACAATGAAAGTCCCAACTATGTACTGGCTTCCGAAGCTACATAAAACACCTTACAAATATAGATTTATTTCGTCTTCAAGCCATTGTTCCACTACTAAATTGTCTATTCTTCTTACCAGTTCACTTGGTACAATCAAAACCTGATAATAAATTGTTCAAATAAGGCCTTTGAAAATAGTGGAATTAATTACTTTTGGAGTGTCAAAAACTCGTTGGAAGTACTTGATAAATTGCATGCTTATATTGGTGATTTTGAATCTGTTCAAAGTTTTGATTTTTCTACCTTGTATACCACATTGCCTCACATTCTCATTAAGAAAAATTCACACACCTAATTAAATGGGCATTTAAAAGTCAGAATGTGAATACATATGTTCTAACTCTTTTAGGTCATTTTTTAGTAGCAATAAACAAAAGAAATATGTCAATTGGACATGCTTTGATACTATATCTGCCCTTGAATTTTTACTAGATAATATTTTTGTTCGCTTTGGAGATTCCGTATATCGTCAGGTTATCGGAATTCCAATGGGGACTAACTGTGCACCACTTATTATGGACCTGTTTTTGTATTGCTATGAGTTACAATTTATGATTAAAATCAGCAAAGACCCATCGAAACAACATCTGATACAAAATTTAATAATACTTTTAGATATTTGGATGATATATTGGCTCTCAATAATGACGACTTCAGTATGTATACTAAAGAAATTTATCCTGTTGAACTTACTTTAAATAAAGCTAATACTAACAATGACCACTGCCCTTTCCTCGATTTTGATATCCATATCATTAACGGAAAGCTTAATACAAAATTTATGATAAAAGAGATGATTTTTCATTTCCTATCGTTAATTATCCATTTTAGATGGTGACGTTCCCTTGTCACCATCTTACGGTGTTTATATATCTCAACTTGTACGATTCGCTCGTGTATGTAACAACGTTTCAGATTTTAACGAAAGAAATTTATGTATTACTGAAAATTATTACACCAGGGTTTTCGATATCACAAACTAGTCAAAACATTTACTAAATTTTATCATCGGTATAAGGACATCATTCGTAAATATAGCTCAACATGCAGACTTCTTATACGTTCAGGTATTTCACATCCAATCTTTTATGGTAATATTCTTTATAAAGCACTAAAATGTCAGTATTCACCTCAGAAGCTAACAAAACCTTTAAATAGACTTATTAAGAAGGGATATAGTTACGATACTGTTGTCAGGTCATTAAAGATTGCATATTTTGGCTTTAATATTGATTCACTTGGGTCTTTGCATCGAACTAAACACATTTATTTAAAACCAGTTGTTGGCATGACACGGGTTATGCTCTTCTCATATATTTTATGATGGTATGATACTAAACCCTAACGGAGGGATTGTGCCTGATATTCATATGATGAAGACATAATCTTTCAATCAGTTTAATTGAGGTCTGGAGCTGGCATGTCAGTTAACTGCTAGTAGTCTGTTGTTATTTATGTATTATTGTCATTTTGTTTATTTTCTTTGTTACATCTTCTGACATCGGACTCGGACTTCTCTTTAACTGACTTTTAATGTGCGTATTGTTATCGCTTACTTTTCTACATTGGCTAGAGGTATAGGGGAGGTTGAGATCTCATAAACATGTTTAACCTCGCCGCATTTTTGCGCCTGTCCCAAGTCAGGAGCCTCTGGCCTTTGTTAGTCTTGTATTATTTTTACTTTTAGTTTCTTGTGTATAATTTGGAGTTTAGTATGACGTCCATTATCACTGAACTATAAAAGAAAAAATTTCTCGCTGTAAAGACATTTTTCCCCATTTCCATTTCAAACGTTAAATAAATGCTTTTTAGATGAACAAATTGGTGTCAACTTCTTGCTTTGTTTTTAAATTGGCAATTTGCACTAAATTATTGTTCTTTCCAATGATATTGGCCTGTTGTTTGTGGAATAAATTGACATTCCAAATTAAATTGAATATCGATAAACAATGAGAAATGATTGATAACCGCCCTGTTTTTCACAATGCTAATTACACCATAAAAGGTATGACTGGTTCAGTGAGGTCAATAGAGAAGAAAAAATAATCAAATAAAAAATATCTCTATATAAAATCATGGTAAGATATAATCATAATGATATTTACCTTTTTATATGGGGTCGTGTCATCCATTATTCTTTTAATGACCATGTTCTCAGGTGTAAAAACAATCGATTGACAAGTGCGTCGTTACTTGTCCAGCATGAACCATCTTTCTTAATTGCCTTGCATTGAATCAAGTATCATTGTCGCTTCGCAAAAATCTTAATAAACGAAAAAAATCAAAGAGGAAGTTTTTCCCCCTCGAAGGATTTGAAAGATTTCCCAGAATGTAAATCAAACTGGAAAATTCGGTTTAAAAAATTAGATACTTGAAATAATATTCAATGTTATTGTTTTGATTAACAATCAAAGCAGGTTAAATATTGATGAATTGATTCAATAATGCAGAAAAGAGGGTTTAAATTGGAACATACCTGGGTTAAATAGATTCTTTTTAATCAGAGACTCTCTGCAGGCCATTTTATTATAAATATTACAAATTCCTTGAAATAACACTTTGCACGAACATATGTTCCTTTATTGATGTACAGGACATTTAGTAGATAGCCATATTTGACTAAATTTTTGACTGAATTATAAAAAAAGACCATGAAATATTAAAAGGACAAAAAATGAACAATATATTACTTCAATCTGGAGCAGTTTTTGCAAGGTTTATTATATCTTTTTCTTGTAAAGATTTTTGAATCAATTTTATGATCTCTTAATTTTCTACCAGATGTGGGAAGTAATATATATCATCTGAAAGGAATAAAAAAAGTTGCAGGAAAGAAAAAGGCTTGATAATGCGCGTGTTTGGTCCCTTATAATGGGTTATCACAAATTGATATTACGTTCAGTCTCTGAATTTATCAAAAAACATCAGTCAGTTTTCTCAAGACATTAGTCTGTCAGATAGCAGTACAGAAAGTAATAATGTATTTGAATTTTGTTTTACAAAATGCTTTTGGCATTCAAACTTCTAGCATTTAAAATAAAACTGCTGAAAATGTTTCATTTTGAGATCCTAACCAATTAATATTTAATGAACAACAAACCTTACTCAAAAATATGTTTTTGACACAAAATTTCTAATATTAAAAAGACTCTTGTGTGAATCATATATCTTTTTGGGTAAAACTGTTACTCAAATCTTGATTAAAAGTATATAGATAATAACTTTTATAACAAATATGTAGATCTTTTGTGGAAGAATGATTCCACCTGCAGGAATTTAGAAAAAGTGTTATTTCATACTTAGCTTCTATTGACAATGTTATTTATAAATCTAATAAGTTTAGAAATTGTCCTGTAAATCTTTTTTTTTTGGCTTCATAGGGTCACTTGAGTATTTTGGGGGTAAATATTGATTAGCTATTTTTAACTTCAATCAAGTCTCAAAGGTTCCGATTTTCTGCATTGCTATTTTTTTTAACAGGTTTATTTTAGGGATTGCATAAGATGGTGTTCTCCTGTAATGTTTATAACATTGCTGTATGAAATATTAGAGTGAACTAGGCTTGATTTCAGAACAAACAATTTAAGCTTGCTTCAGTTCTCTTTAATATGGTATTGTTAAATTTTGTTTTGTTTGTACTTTTGCTTTTGTTATGTTTTATACCAATATTATAGAGTAAAATGCTTTTTCTGTATTGAGTTTAATTGTACGTTCTTTAATATCCCTTTTGTAAGTCCACTGATACTGTATAGTTGCAATAATTAAGCTTGTTTGTTTATGATGCAAAGTTTATATGTATATATACACAGGTTCTGTCTATTTTATAGGTCATCAATGAAAGTGAGGCTCAGTACTACCCATGACACCAAGTATATCATGCTGTCACTAAAAAGTAGGACCAAGACTTAAAGAATGCTTAACCTGAAGAACTCTTAGTCTGCACCATACAAAGGTCTATGTGGTAAGTTTTGTTTCTGTTAAAAGTAGTATGTGCAGTAGTGTATATTTTAGTCTTCCAATCTGAAAGATTTATGGTAATAAACAATGTTAAGAATTTGATATCACTTGGCACTAACATTTTAAAGTCCTTGCCTGAAAGTATGGAAGGCATATAGTAAATATGAAGGTATGTGATTAACACCTTTTTGCAAAATAGAATATACCCCTAAAACCAGATCTTCAAATTTGTCGCAATGGTTTCCAATCACGGAAGATGTCAGGGTCAAAACTCAAATATTAAGGTTACTATGAAGCATTATACAAGTAATGGTAGCCATGTTTTGTTTTGGTTATGTGCTGACCTTATATGATCTAGATTATATGTAACTAACCAATAGTTGACCAAAACTGTCAGATTTCTCTTTATTGGAGTTTTATTTTTATATCAGTTTTTTTTCCAACTATTTTTTGAAAAGTGTATTGTAAAGAGAGAACAATAAAATGCATAAATGATCAGCAAGACAAGATCCATAAATAAGTCAACATAGCAGAAATAAATGACAATTTTTACCTTATGGCTATACTCTATAAAAAAAAAAACTATGAAAGAAAGAAAAAAATTTAAACAGCAAAAATGATCAGCTAAACAAGACCTGCAAATAATTCAATATGGCAAAAATTGTCAGACAAATCGTTATTGGAGTAATTGCATCTAAATGACAATTGTTACCCATTTTTTTGCATTTTTGGCTATTATCTTGAAAATTTTAATATATAAAGAGAAACAGTTAACTGCAAAAAATAATCAGACAAGATCTTCAACAAACTTTGAATTGTTTTACATTTTGTTATGTTGTTGCCTATGGGTTTGCTATGCAGTATTGGTTTTGCTCCTTGTTGAAGGCCGTATGGTGACCTGTAGTTGCTATTATCTATGTCATTTGGTCTCTGGTGGATACACGTAGTTGTTTCATTTGCAATCATACCACATCTCTTTATTTTTTAACGGGGAATATAAACAGTAAAAATGACAAGCAATACAAGATCTACAAAGATCAAACATTACCTAAATCCATAGGTGTTGTTACCCATTCTTTTATTTTTGGCTATTATCTTTAAAACTGCAATAGAATATTTAAACTTTGTCTGAATATGAAAAAAATATGTGGGTATGATTGCTATATTCCATATAGCTAGTATCCCTGGGTGATTGATCTAGTTTCATTTTACCAAATGTCTCTGGGTTATTTAATACAAAACTAAGAATATGAGCTTGAATACTTTTGAAGACACTAAATAATCAGAAAGAATACAAAGCTAAGAAACACCTGACCAGTTTAACTGATTTTTACCTGGGGATAAAAGTGACAGATAAAGGTAAAGAATTGTTTGAAGATAAACTGTTATCAGATTGGGCTGGATTCATATGGTAATTAAACAATATCAAACTTCTGTCCATCCATTCCACCATACCAAGATGAACTTACATAGATAATATACTATTTGTGACTTAACTTGTAATTAGGATAACAATTTTCTCAAATAGCTTATTTAAAAATCTCCTACCATATTTTTGTTAAAATCAAACAGGCACAGTTTCAGAAGGGGGTACACCTGGCACGCACCCTCCACCCTCCTTAAAAATAAAGAATAAATGTAGTAAAGGTCAAATTACAGTCAAATTTGAATTAGTTTAAAAAACTTATCTTTCTTGGGCCAGAAATAGACCTTATAATGTCCCCTTCTCCTTTGTGCAAGTTTTAGGTTATAAAAAGAACAGCTACCTTTCAATTTTGATGATTTTCAGATAAGATTGTTCCACAGATATGGGATTTCAATCATCAGAAATAAGGCAACTTTTCATTTATCTGGTAATTTGATTTCACTGAATCACTTGAAAATTTTGAACACTGTCACAACTTATATACATGTATGTGTAAGCTGTCTTTTGTTTCAAAAATTCAAATTAGTCAATCAAGAATTATAGGACTTCAATCGTAATTAATTTGCCAATCTTCAAATGTCTTGTATATATTTTGGGGGAAAACAGTGCAATGTTGGGTTGCAATAGCACTTTATTGTTTTTGAAAGTTTGTCAGAATAAATTATTGATAGACATTTTTTATTATAACTGTAGAAAGTCAGTTTTATATATCCATGATGAAATAATTATCAGAACATTTTTGAAACACTAAAACAAAGCCAAATGTTTAAGTGTTCAGTTGACCACAGTCTCCTATAGTTTATTATTAAAGCATTTAAATCATGAGTAAATATTTCAGTATGGTATCTGAAGTGGCCATGCCGAGGTCAGGTGACAATTACCACGGAAAGGTGTTGGTGATGACACTGATAATTTATATCAGCTTATTTCTGTGGGTTAAATATGTCAGTCATTTACTGACCAAATATAAACAGGAAGGGCATGGAAGCTTCCCTTAAATAAATATTTGGATCATTGTCCTCTTAGAAGGATTAATTTTGTCTGGACTTTAAGATAAAAGCTTGCATGATACCATTTTGTTACTCATCTAGAAATGATTTTCTTTGCGATTTTTTTATAAACTACCAAACTTTTACTTATCTTTGTATAAGAATTAATGGCCTGTCATTGAAGATTTTCTGTTACATTGTGAAATAAACTCTGTTTAGACTTTGTTTTTTGGTGATTTTTGTCTCATTCAGATTATGCAAGTTAACCCTCTGGTGTTTTTTATAACTGCATTTTCTATAAAATTTATAGGAATTTATAAAAGCCAGTGTTATTGCAAATTAATGATATAAAATTTAATGAATTAAACATGGGCTTTGTTTGTTTCATACAGGTTTAGATATTAAATCTCCAGGCAAGTTAAGACAATATTTGATGTTATAATGAAAATTTCTGCTATTGATTACCTGAAATTGAAATTTCATGTACTTATTTAGACAATTAACCATATAACCACCAGACATGCTATATCAGTCTAGCTCCAGACATGCAGATCAGTAATAATTTTGTAGACAGTTTTACTGGAAAGAGTTCATCCTTGACAAGATTGTAACAGGGCATGAAATGATATTAAATATACTTGCATAACTTGTATTTAGGACTACATCCATTAAACTATTTAATCAACACTCTACCTGAAAGTAAAAATACACCAACTGACATTATTTCAGGAAGAATTTGGTGCATACAATTTTTTTTTAAAAACCCTCAGCTCCTTTCTATTTCACCTCTCCCCATAAAGAAATCAGGTAATAGACTATCGAATTTTAGCTGTTTAACTGTCTTAGTAGAAATTGTCACTATCAAACTTAACTTTGTCTAAGTCTTATGTTGTCATGATCAAAGTTTTTCATCCAGAATTTGGTCAAAGAAAAAACTGCACAGTGATTGGATAATTCCTGTCAAAGTCCATCCAAAAAGGATGAAATTCTAAAGTCATCCAAGTTTTTGAATAAAGTCTTCTTCGACAGTTGTCACTATAAAAAATTCATTAAAAAATTTTAACCATGAAAACTTTGATAGTGACAAAGGGCCTTAACACTTCGACAGTTCATGATGAATTCTGGAGCACTCATAGATATGTGATAAGACTAACAGTATTTTATCAAATCTTAAAGAAAAATAACTTTGTGTCATCTGTTGTCCTTCAATTTCTCTGTGAATATTGATATTTAGAAGACTTTAATACTGTCACTAATATTGACAGAGAATTCAGTAAAAATAATTCTGAAAATTATATGAAAGGCCAAATGAAATCAAGCAAAGGGTAAAGTTATTAATTCCCTTTAAAAAAATCTAGTTGATGACCTCCACTACCATAACATTTTGTTGCCATATAGCTACTAAAGATAAAAGATTGCACAACATTTCTATAATAATTTGAATAGTTCTTTTGAGGTCAAACTTCCACGAAACTGATACAATAATGATCAGAAATTAATTTTTATAGGGCGTACCACTACCACACTATTGGGATAAAATAAATATTTGCTGACATTTATGCTCAGATGAATAACCAGGAAAAAATTATGGCAGACAGCAACCAATGACAACCACTGGAAATTAAAGGTTCCTCAGCAGGTTTGCAACAAGCACATTAAAATCTGGTGTGCTTAAACATGTTTGTGAGTTTTTAACCCTCTACGCTTTGACAGTGGTTTATGCACAGTGCAACAGTAGAACAAACTGTAAAATCAGTTGAAAAGGGGCTAAACTCATCAAATCGGTACTAAAAACAAAAAAACACTATCAAAATGACAAATGACAAAGTTTAGCCTTAAGAGTACTCACAGTAACTCACTAAAAGCTAAAACTAATAGACCAAGTTTTTCCTAGTCTTGAATATCGATCAGTAGGCCTCTAAAGAATGTAGAGAAAGACATGTTAGAAAAGATCTTGTACAATGCCAAAATTTAATCCAGCTTCGGCCAGATTATTGCAGAAATTGTTGTATTTATTTTTTTCAGAATTACTGAACCCATAAGATTATTCCAGTGAAACATGTTGCCTTATTAGGTTTGAATTATTGGTAAACATGGCGGCCATGTAAGCCTTGCAGGTTACTTGGAATCTGTAATCTTTTTTTCATAGATTTCTTCACATTAATACTGAGAGGAAACATGAAAATAATGTAAATTTTGGTAAAAAGTCAAACTATGGTTAACATGTCAGCAACCCATCAACATAAATGAATACTTATGAAAATTTATCATATTATATGTGCAGTGTCACTTGGAGATGACTTTCAAGAAACATCTTGTCAAATGCGATAAAAACTTAGTCAATGCTCATCAACCTTAATAATCTGAATATAAGAGGAGATTCACCTTGCTTTATATCCAAGGTTATACCCAAGTCATCATCTTGTTACTACAAAACAAGCATAATTTAGATTTGATCTTACACAGCATAGTCCAAATAATTGTCTTGAAAACAGGACCATGGTAAAAATAAAAATTATAAGTAATCCTTGAACTTAGAATTTTTACAAAAAGAGGAAATATTATGTTGATTTTTAAGGTTAAGCAGAGTAAAGAGTGGAGAAATGTGGGATTTACATTTAGCAATTACAAGTACATACCCAATCCTCCACACTTTACATTTTTTACTATTTTTATTTCTTTTTTAATTTTACAACCTGAAGTCCCTTTTTGCAATTTGCAGGATTTTGACATTAAGTTGTTACTATATATTGGTGTATGTAAACTTGCTCACTAAATGCTCTCCCAAAAAAAATATTGCCATTACAAATATCCCTTTCTACTGCACCAAAGATTTTTTATGCAAATTATATGCAAAAAAGGGGTTATTGTCACATTCCCCAAAGTGACTGCTATACATGCTATAAATGAAGGGAAAGCATTTTTTTTAGAAAGAAAAAGCAGGAAGAATATTAGACTGGACAGACAGCTAGTTTTATTACATAAAATTTTATTTGTTTTATACTGTCTGGCCCTAACAAAAAAGGTAAACATTGATGTTTAAAGATTCAGGATTTGCAAGTATTGAAATGTATGTCCAGAGTTAAATTTTTTGGCAATTTATTTCATCTAGAAAAATGTGCTAGCAAATTATAGAATTATAAAGACATTTTTGTCAAATCAGTTTGATAATATGATTTTCTCTTCTATTTGATGAGACAATAATTCATCCCTTCACTTCATCTCTATATGGCACTACAGATTTTAATTATAAAACCGAGACAAAATCAAATTGTGATCAATTAAGTAAACATTATCAGAAGTAGTATTGACAAATCTGACTTATGATTTACTGTTATCAGTTCTGATTGGCCAAATTGGCCTGACTAATATTTTTTGTCATGATATGAAATTTGATGAGGATCAGTATAGGTAGATGAATGTAATCAATCTTTGATATCTACTTTATCATATTACTAGTCTTTATACTCCATTAATTGTTCTTGCGATGAAGTAGTCACTCAAGTTTGTCTGTATTTGGAATGATTAAAAATTAAGACTCTTATCACAATTTATTAGAATTGATGGCTATCTAGTCATTTAATTCCTTTATACAAATGTTACAGTTTTCATGATGTATGAGTTTTTGAAATGATTTTGTGTAAAGAAAATCACGTAAGTAGTTAATAGAGAAATTGTCCCACACTAGAATATATGCTTATATTGCAAAAATATATTAAAATCAAACAACATGTATTCAAATGAAATATTGATCAACAATCCTATTGCCAAATTGACATGCAATCAATTAATACACCAAATCCTTCAAATGCCAAACAAATCTGGAAAAAAAAAAGACGCCAAACACAAATGAAATTCCTGAATTCTGACAGGAACTTTATTTTTTATGTCTTGGTTAAACTTTTGCTTCAGTTCTCTATCAGTTGTGATGCTAAAAGAAGCAGTTATCAACCTTAAAAAAGCAAGTGAAACTATAAGACAACTTGGCATCATGATGACCTGAAGTGATCCATTTCATGCTATGCCATATGTTAAAGTTGTAACACCACTAGTAATTCAGGCCTGGTCAAAAAGAACATACTTGAAAGAATGTACATATTTAAAACAAAATAGCTCCTATGCATAAGTGTAACTTTTAAAATATGAAGAATTAAATATGCTGATCAATATCAAATGAAACTGGAAGGACTGGTGGTCATTGTTGTGACTCAAAAATGGTAAAATCTGACATACAATATTGGTCGCTTTGGCAGGCGACCTTTCAACCTGACATCTCATTTAAAACAACATGTTATCTGTGACCTGTGACCGTTTGAAATGTTCGTAACCTTACTTAAAAGACTTACTACAATTTGCTAAAAAGTGACCTGGTGACCTGAAGCATTTTTAAAAGTGACCTTGCAACCTAAGGGCATACTCTGCTTGAGCCCCATTGTAGAACACTTTTTAACTAATAAATTTGAATAAAAATATTATATTACAAAAGAAATATAAAGAGGAGGGTTTATATTTTGCAAGTTTCTCAAATCTGAAGTACCTGTTTTGATGCTTCTCAGTTCCGGAAAAGCAGTATGCTCTTGTATGCAATTAAAGGTATGTTGTTTTTTTAATCCTCATTTCAGTGATATATCCATGAAGCTTCACCACTGCAGTGATATACATGTGATATTTCACCTCCAGATATGATATACTAGTGATATTTCACCTCTAGATATGATATACCAGTGATATTTTACCTCTAGATATGATGGACCAGTGATATTTCACCTCTATACAAACAAAAACTAGACAAGGATATAGTTACGATACTGTTGTCAAGTCATTAAGGATTGAATATTTTGGTATTAATATTGATTCACTCATAGGGTCTTTGCATCGAAAATAAACACATTTATTCTAAAACCAGTTGTTGGCATGATACGGGTTATGTTCTTCTCATATATTTTATGATGGTATGATACTAAACCCCTAACGGGAGGGATTGTACTTGATTTTCATATGATGAAGACATAATTTTTCAATCAGTTTAATTGAGGTCTGGAGCTGGCATGTCAGTAACTACTAGTAGTCCTTTGTTCATTTATGTATCATTGTCATTTTGCTTAGTTTCTTTTGTTACCTTTTCTGACATCGGACTTGGACTTCTTTTAAACTGAGTTTTACTATGCCTATTGCTATGTGTTACTTTATTCTACAATGGCTAGAGGTATAGGGGGAGGGTTGAGATCTCACAAAACATGTTTAACCCGCGCATTTTAGTGCCTGTCCCAAGTCAGGAGCCTCTGGCCTTTGTTAGTCTAGTATGTTTTTTTAATTTTAGTTCATTTATATGTTTTTGAGTTTAGTGTGACGTCCATTTTCACTGAACTAGCACACAATTTTAGTTAGGGGCCAGCTGAGGACCACCTCCGGGTGCGGGATTTTCTCGCTGCATTGAAGACCCATTGGTGGCCTTCGGCTGTTGTCTGCTCTTTGGCCGGGTTGTTGTCTCTTTGACATATTCCCCATTTCCATTCTCAATTTTAAAATTTGAGGTGGTATTAGGTTAAAGTTTGGATTAACCATACATGTTGCTCCATGAGTGGGGGAGGCCTTAAATCCGCCTCTGGAAGGTGCTGATTCAGCCATTTTGAAAAGGGGGTCCCAACCCCGAAACACCATGAAATGTTCACATAATTAAAAAAGAATTTAAAACTAGATATGGACAGTGCCGCCCCTTTTCTGCTCTGCAATATGCATGAGTATAGTTCCACATATTTTAGATTTGACAAACAGTGATGTTGGCATACAACTTGAAATTGTTACGCTGTCTGTAAGACACAAATGATGCCCCCGCCTGACCAAAAAAATGATTAAGACCTGTCATTTTCAGAATATTTAAAAGAAATCAAAATCATGTGGCCATGCACACCTCCATTATGTGTATGAACATCCTACAAAATATTAAAGCTGTACCTCCAAAACTGTAGGAGGAGATAGCCAGACAAACCATGATCTCTTTATGCAGCTAGTACCAAAAAAATGACCAAGTTCAACTACCTATCATTTTCAAGTTAGGCACAAATCTCATTGTTTCAAGAAGACTGGTCACATGATCACATTACTACATTATGATTTGTACATAGCATTTTATTTGAGTTTTTTTAAAGATCAGCTGTATAACATATAAGACTATGCAGCAGTCAATATACAAGACTCGGGGCGGTCGGCCAATGTCTAAATTTGATATTGCATGTTGCATGTGAAATCTCGTTTACTAATTGTTTTTTTGAGATCATACTAATTAACCAATCAAAATTAACATTGCATTTGAATTAACCAATCAGCGCTTAATTAACAGGGCTTTTGTTTTAGGCACAAGCGTCTAATTATTCTGAAAGCAACGCTTGCTTTGAGCAGACATTCAAATTTTTCTGGGAAATATTTTATTCCCACCCTCCACTCCCTAGAGGATATTTTTTACTTTATTTGCTACATTACATATATTATTTTATGTAAAAAGTATTTACAAAATGTAATTTCAGCGTTTATTGTATTGTTTAATAAGTAGAGTAGTAATGTTTTCAAAAGAACTCACAGTTATCATGTACTTTGTGTTAGCCGAGTACCACAGATTTTCAGCTTGATTTTGCTTTGTTTGTTAATATGTTTATTGCTTTATTGATATGCAAAGAAAATATTAAACTGTGGTTCTTTCTCCCAAACCTGTGTTTGTTCAGTTTATACCTTTAACCAAGAACCAGTTAACATGTCTTGGGCCCCTTACTGATCTCTGATTAGTGTAAAACAGATGCTTTCATTTGCATTGTATCTTCTCAGCTTTTGGTTCGGGCCCAAAGAGATAGCACCTAAGTATTGGTACCATAGGCCCTAAATAGTATAAGGAGCAATATATAGGGAGGATTGGGGGGACTAGTAATGTGGATTAATCTCTAGATATGATATACCAGTGATATTTCACCACATTAATGACTTTTTGACAACAATGATATATAAAGGTTATCACTATTAACATGCTAATATATATTTGAAAGTGGAGTAACGGTACATATCACTATGACACACTCTTTATTTCGTGTCAAGGTTACTCTTTAGGAACCTTTCACATTGGTTAAACCAAAGACCATTGTCACCTTATGGTGGAGTGTAAAGCAGACAATTATTCAGATGTTTAAAGTTGACCTTGAGTAGACAAAATTAAAGAAAATGTGCTCAAATTTCCTGAAATTGTGTAGAGAGCTAAGTGAGAAGTAATAAAAACTGTAGTGATATTGGAAATATCACTAGAAACATACAATTACTAAGTGAACATCAGGGACTCTTGTTTATTTATGTTTGGTCTTTATTAACATTGCAGTAATTGGATTCTTTATTTTAAAAGTTAATATCCTGAAATTTTAATTTTGAATTGCAATGATTTGTTTCCGCCAATAAATTAAGAAGTTCACAAGTCTGTTTAAAATTCCATCAATAATGTACTTAATATTATCCTAAAACATATGTATTATTGTAGGATTAATGTCAGTACTGTTGTATAATTGATCCAGATTCACTAGACTTTAAAATGTTTTCTTAAATTATTAATAATAATTGAATAATTAACAAGTTTTTATCTGAAAGACATTGAATTGTATTACATTCTCAGGTTAAATTGAGGTCATAAGTGACAGAATGTAGTGTTAATATAAACTGGATATTTATTTTGGGTCAGTTTATAATTAACACTCAATATGGATTAACTTACCAATCTGCAAGTGAAAGTCTATTTTTGTTAAATACCAAAAATGTATAAATTCAAAATATGTCATATGTATATCTCCTTTTAAAAGGAAGGTAAAGAAAAGCCTGCATTTTTATAGATAATTTCTCCTGAGAAAAGAGATGTGAGTTGCTGTGATTACTTGTCAAACACTGTAACAAGGGAGAAAAGAAAGAAGTCGTGGATGGAATTCAGAGCAAATCAAGTGAGAAACAGGTATCAGTTTATGGACAAGACAGGTAGCTAAAACAGGACAATATACCTCTAGACCTTCTAAAAGGATTCATATTGTCCAGTCTCCAAGGGTATCGTCAGCTCAATAGTCAGTGCTTTGGTACTGACATATAGTAGAATGTATAACATATTCTCTTAAATTCTCTATTAATAAATTTAGAAACTATTAAAAAAAAAGTAATGTTTGAACTCCCTCAGGCAAAGTTAATTAGATGTTTTGGTCATTTTGCTTCCTAAGAATTCAAGTATTTAGACATGCTAGACTTTCAAATTTTTTGAATTTGACCATTGATGATGAAGGAAAATCCAGAAAAAAGCCTATGATGTTCCAAATAATTGAAGTGTTATTTTCATCCCCTAAGGGTATTGTAAGCTCAGTAGTCAGATATTCAGTACTGTCATGATTTATAACATATCATTCTTAAGTTTTAGAATATATGAATTAAAGGTTCAAACTCACATAGACAAAGTTGACCTTAGGTATATTTGGCTTTTCTTTTTTTGGTCCATTTTGTATATATAGCTCCTCCAGTATTCCAGTATTTAAATATCCTTGGTTTCTTAATTTATGAGATTAAGCATTCCTGATAAAGGATAAAATCTTGACCTTTGACCTATTGGCTCCAAAATAAATAGGGATCTCCTTCTTATCATACCAAGTCTGGTAAGGGTATTCCTAATGGCTCAAAGGATTTTGTCTATAGGGCCTACAACAGGGAGCAAAACCCATACCATAAAGCAAGCTATATAAGACACTGGGATGAAAAATATGAAACAGTTCAATAGAGAAAACAAAAGGTGTAATTTTTGGTCAAATTTAAAAAAAAAAAAAAAAAAAATGACAGACTACAGCCATTGCCAACCATTGAATAACAGGCTCCATTTGGAACAGGCACATAGAATGTGGCAGGTTAAACATACTGATCAGCACTCAACCCACCAAAAAAAATAATAATAAAAGGTTGTTTATACATGTTGCATGTTGAATTTATGAGAATTTAGTTTTCTTCGAAATTATGTAACTGCAAAGTTAGATAAAGTATATTATCTTTTAGATTATTTCATTTTATCAACGTGAAAGTAAGTCAAAGGGAAGTAACTCCAGTTAAATGTGACCTTTTTTTATTTACATGTCTAGATGTTAGACGAAATGTTAATTAATATATGTAATAACAATGATAATTGTAATGATTTTATAGTTCTGATCCTGCCTGGAATTAAATGTATGTGATTTTTATAAAATGAAGATAATAACATCTGTCTGAACTTTTTAATGTTTCATTTTAATATATAAAATGTTTTTCTGTTACAAATCATGATGTATTGTTTTATGTGTACATGTTATGCTGCCCATCAAGGGCCCTTGATTGGAATAATAAATATTCTATTCTATTCTATTCTATTCTATTCTATTCTATTCTATTCTAATTCTATTCTATTCTATTCTATTCTATTCTATTTAATAATTATAGTTGTGTTAAGGTAAACACTTTAATTTCAAAATAATGACATGAAATACACACCTTACTTAAGATGACAAAAGAGATCAAACAATATATAATAAACTTACAAAATCCTCAAAGTATGACTAATTTTGCAGTAATTATCGAAATTTTGTATATTGAAAATGAACTGAATTTTTAATATAACAGTGCACAAGTTCGCATGAAAGTGCTGCATTATATAATTGTATCTCAATAAAACTAAATATTGAGTCAATGGGTGTTGCCCTGCCCATGTGTTGAAGGAAATGAATAATTCTGGAAACTAGAATTTCATGAGTGATCAAGGAGGATGAATAATTGTAGACTTATTCTAAAAATAGTTATAACACAGTATTATGTCACTTGTCATCAAAATTTTTGTGATTTTCTTGGGTGAAAAAAAAAGAAGTAACCAGTATCAGTTGCAGGTGTAGGTCTTCAGGTTGGAGTGGATTCATTATCACATTATTTGGAAAACAATACACAGTTTTATTAAGTGTTTTATATAAAATTGTATATAAGAATAATAATTGCTTACTTTAGTATTAACTGAAGTAGATTAAGATATTTTTTGCATTTTATGATTTTAATATTAAACAAAAATACAAGTAGAAAATTAATGAGTGTTTAAATACAGAATTTAATGCATTCAGGGTAATGTTTACAAAAGCGTACACCAATACATTGTGATCTGTTAGGAACAATGGGAACATTGGATATTGGATATCCAATAAATAGTGTATCTTTAATTTCATTTTGGTCTGCAGTCATTAGAATTACCCATAATCCTTTTCAGATTCTGTAGGATTCTCTGAGATATGTTGTTCTACCCTTAAATGTTCTTATTGGTAAGCTTGAGATGCTTTTTATAAGTTCGTATAATTGCATATGTTTTTTTTTCAAAAAAAAGAAAACTGTACATTGTTGTTGGAATTGATAAAAGGAAGCTCCCTTTCTTCTTTTCTTTATTTTCTGGTTTGTTGTTCCAGAGAAACGAGACTTAAGTTGTCAGATTTAAATAATTTTTGTGGAGCCTGCGAAAATTATTTCACAAAAGCTAGACAAACCGATCCTAGATTCTGTCCTCGTCGTTGGCGGTGTCAAGATATAGTTTCAGTCTGTGGTTAAAGTTTTTTTTAGATATCAATAACTTTGTCAAACCTACATGGAATTTTATGAAATTTGAACAGAATAAAATTGAGAATGGAAATGGGGAATGTGTCATAGAGACAACAACCCGACCAAAGAGCAGAAAACAGCCCAAGGCCACCAATGGGTCTTCAACACAGCTAGAAAATCCCTCACCAGGGGGACAGAAGCTTGTTTATGACCATTGAAAATACAGTATCCAGAGCAAAATGTTGAGAATATTTATTTTCATTTTTGGGCATTTTGCTGATAATTGGACTTATTTTTTTTTACAGTTAACATGTAGATACAGTCTGGGGTTAAGGTTTGTTACACATCAGTTACTTTGTCAAACCTTCATAGAGTTTTATGAAATTTTGGCAGAAGCTTTTTGATGATTAAGACCCCGTCCATTTTTTGAATCGATCTAAATAAAATCAGTTAGAGTTCACATTATCTTTCATTCTAACGATCTCTATCAGTCTAATCTGAACCACTGCGTTGACACTTCAAGAAAAAAACGAAATTTATCTGACCTAATTACCCGGGAAATTGTAAACACTGTGTATAAATAGAAATATTTAATCAAATTAATGTGTTGAAACACACGCTTGCAAACAAATAATGGACGAAATAATTTGTTTCACTTGAATTACAAGTTCAAATGTTGATACTGCTTTTCATATAGTTTTTTTAAATTTTCAGCCCTTTTATGTTGGTCATCCATTTTGTAATAAATTACACGTGTTATTTTTCCGCCATACATGCGCACAAATTATTTTCGATTCAATCGTACTAGTTTAGATCGATCACTGCGTTCACATGTCGAGTTAAATCGGTTCACTTTAGTTCTATTCAAACTAAACCACCTCTTTTGGTGTTTTGGTGTTTGATTCAAGATCAATTTAAGCCCAATGTGAACGCTTTAAATCAATCTTAAGTGAACCCATCTAGTTTAAATTGATCTAAATATCCAAGTGTGAACAGGGTCTTAGAGATAATGTCTTAAGCAAACCTCTGTCTGTGGTGTGGTGTGGTGTGGTGTGGTGTGGTGTGGTGTGGTGTGGTGTGGTGTGGTGTGGTGTGGTGTGGTGTGGTGTGGTGTGGTGTGGTGCGGTGCGGTGCGGTGCGGTGCGGTGCGGTGCGGTGTGGTGTGGTGTCTGTCAATCAATCCGTCCATCCGTCTGTCGGTCCGTCCGTCCGTCAGTCTGGCAAATCAGTTTTCCACACTTTCATTCTTCGTGCTTGAAAATATTGATTGGATATTTAGTATATATTTTAACCATACCAAGTTACAGATCTAGTTTAAATTTTGTTCTGGTCTGATGATTTTGTGCAGAGTAATGGTCCTTGGACTTTGAAAATTTCATGCAAATAATCAGTTTTCCACACTTTTTTTGGTTATGCTTGAAGATATTGATTTGATATTTGGTATATAGGTTACCATGACAAGTTACAGCTCAAGTGCAATTTTTTTTTGTTTTTGGTCCAAATGATCATTTTGCAGAGTTATAGTCCTCAGACTTGGAAAATTCAAGCTAATGGTCAGTTTTCCACTTTTTTTTTTCGTCACACTTGAAGGTAATGATATGATATTTCTTAAATAGTTTACACCTTGACAATTTGAAGATCAAGTTAGAATTTTGTTCCAAAACAATCAATCAATTTTTAACCAGTAGGGGACTATGTATTACCATGCAATACTCTCAGACTGCTTTAACATTTACAGACAGTCTTGGATTAAAATTTTTTTTTCACGATAAATTTTTAAACCTTCATGGATTGTTATGAAACTTGGACAGAAGCAAATCTTCAAGACCAAGATCTAAAGGAAAATTTGAGATTTTTTGAAACTCTATTTTACTGATAAATACACTTTTTAAGTCAACATTACACTTTTACACTGACGGCAGCAATCGCAAGCAAGACACAGTGTTCTGGGAACCCCTGAAAATTTTTTAAATGTTGTGCACTAGCTCGAAAGAGAGGCGAAAGATACCAAAGGGACATTTAAACTCATAAGTCAAAAATAAACTGACAACACCATGGATAAAAAAGAAAAGGACCAACAGACAAACAACAGTACACAAAACACAACATAGAAAACTACAGACTGAGCAACACGAACCCCTACAAAAACTGGGGGTGATCATAGGTGCTCCAGAAGGGTGAGCAGATCCTGCTCCACATGTGGCACTCTTTGTGTTGCTAATGTTAGTATAAACCCAGTGATAAGTCTAATTTGGTAGATCACATTCAAGAAAAAGGGGACAGGAATGTAGTTTCGACAATTTGAACATATTTCAAGTATTGTTGGATCCAAATTTTACAAACTCAACATTGTTGTTGAGATTGGTGAATGTAGGCTGGCTTTTGATTTTGAAAATTTTCTAATTTGTCATTCCAGAGCTATGGGACTTTAAACAGTCATATTCACCCAATATTTATTTGTCAAAGGGTATTCTCATGCATGTTTTTCTTCTGATTAAATGCCCTCTATATATAAATATATCGTTTTATTAGTCCCCTACCGACGAAGTCGAAGGGGACTTTAGGTTTGCACTCCGTCTGTCTGTCTGCCTGTCCGTCTGTCTGTCTGTCCTTCTGTCAGTCCGGCAAATCAGCTTTCCACACTTTTTTTCTTCGTTCTTGAAGATATTGATTTTATATTTGGTATTTAGTTTTATCATGACAAGTTATAGATCAAGTTCAAATTTCGTTCCGGTCTGATGATTTAATCCAGAGTTATGGATGGACCATAACTCTGGACCATATCCAATGTTCGAGTACTATGTTAAACCATATTTCTGTACAAAGGGAGATAACTAATTTTTTAAAAGACATTCTTTGTTGAAGAATTTTTTGGCAGGTTTGTTAGTTATTTAGTATAAACTAATTTTCTGAATGCTATATATATAAAAAATTATGAAGAGAAACCTTTAATTAGATAATAATCTATTTTTATTATGTATATATTTCAATACATTACATTGTGTAGATAAAAGTTGTTGACATTTTATAGATAAGTTACAAATCTATATTAGTTTGTGACAAAAGAAAGAAAAATATTTGGAACTATTAATTATATTTGATTATAATTTGAAAATAGATATACACTGTTACATAATTACATCATATCTAATTTTAGAGAACTATTAATCATATCTAATGTTTTTTTCATCATGCTTATATGATATTGATTGATAATTGGTATATAGTTTTATCATGACAAGTTACAGATCAAGTTCAAATTTTTGTTTCGGTCTAATAATTTTGTGCAGAGTTATGGTCCTTGGACTTGAAAAATTCACTCATATAATCAGTTTTCCATACTGTTTTTAGTCATGCTTGAAGATATTGACATGATATTTACTTTTTGTTTACACCATGGCAAGTTATATAACAAGTTAGCATTTTGTTCCAGTATAATGAATTTTTACCCGGTAGGGGACTATGTATTGCCGTGCAATACTCTCAGAATGCTTGTTTTTGCAACAATTTCAATATGCACAATAAGGGCGTATCATGTGTTCTTGGTGCAGCTGTTAAATTACTGCATACTATACCTCAAATTTGTCAAAGAAATACCTCTACTCAAAACTGTTTGGTGATTGTTACTACACTTTTATTTGTTTGAGTGTCTAGGACAAACCATTACAGAATGTAAATTAACGCTTCATCCATACTGAACAAATAAAAACTTTACATAAATGCTACACTAAAAATTAAAAAAAAAAAACACTAAGGAATGAAATTTATGTTGCCCAACTAATTTGAAGATCACTTCTGTGGTAGATTGAAATATGTCATGTCATTTTAATATCATAACTTAGAAATATAATAGATACAGGTTGAACTATTGAGATGATATTTTTGAAATAAAATTACTTCAAACAAGGAAAAATTTAACATTGGTTAAATGCTTTACGGATAAAATTACTTCAACGAGGAAAAACGGACCATTTGGAAGATTTTCTTGTGATAAAATTATTTAAACAAGAAAAAATGGACAAGCTATTGAAATTCTTATGTAGCTATTGGAATGCCACTTTAATAGTTACTAAGAACTTAAAATGCCAGTTCAAGATGACCCCATAAAGATATTTTTCACATGAAGGAAGAGGTTAGAATTGAATAATTTAGACAAAAATCAGGAAGTTTTTCTATGCCTAGAGAAATTTCAAATGTCAATTTTGTTGAATCAAAATTCCAAAGAGGGAACTTTACTCAAACAGATTGGGTTTTAGGTACACTATATATCTCAAACTGCAGTATGTGCAGTCAGATTGTTTCAATTGTTAAAAATAATGATGATGCAAAGTTACTATTGTATGTCTTTACATGAATACTTCTATTACTCTAACAGTAAGAACAAATACAGGTTCACAGAATTTCCCTTTATTCAAAACATATTTCATGTCAAAATTCAAAACTTTCATAATAGAAGTTTTCTACTGAATAGTTTCAAACATTGCTTTTATTATGGGATAAACATAGATATTTTTGGATAAAGATTTTATTTTCCAAGATATTAT
Organism: Mytilus coruscus; assembly: GCA_017311375.1. Lineage (NCBI taxonomy): Eukaryota > Metazoa > Mollusca > Bivalvia > Mytilida > Mytilidae > Mytilus > Mytilus coruscus. The sequence continues at coordinate 60,061,337 of CM029599.1, forward strand.
ATATTTATTTACAATATTATTTGTAAATACTAAATTTTTGAACAATATAACACAGTTTATGGAAACTCAGAATAGTACTGTGAATTTTCAATTTGAGAGACAAATATTTGTTTACATTTCAAATTATTTCTGTGTTTACACACATTTCTGGATTGAGAGTCATGTTTTGAATAATGCAAAATCATCATCTATCCGAATTTTATTGATGCCCTGCCGTGCATATGGTAGGGTTATATAGATTGACTCTTGCCCATTAGTATGTCTGTATGTTTCAAGTTTGGTACAGAATAGAGAATGGAAACGGCAAATGTGTCGAAGAGACAACAACCCACCAAAGAGCAAAAAACAGTGCAAGACGACCAATTGGTCTTCAACGCAGCGAGAAAAGCCCTAAACAATAATGTATACTTGTTAAGTGAAACGGAAGCCACACTTAACTCTGAAACATACAAATGAACCCAAATATAAAAACACCCAATATGAAAATAAGATGTGGTATAATTGCCAATGAGACAACTTTCCACCAAATGACATAGAAGTTAATAACTATAGGTCATCGTACGGCCTTCAACAATAAGCAAAACCCATACCGCATAGTCAGCTATAAAAGGCCCCGAAATGAAAAATGTAAAACAATCTAAATGAGAAAACTAATGGGCTGATTTATGTAAAAAACAATAAGCGAAATACAAATATGATATACAGCAACAAACGACACTAACAAAGGCTAGAGGTTCCTGATTTGGGACAGGCACAAAAATGTGGCAGGGTTAAACATGTTTTGTGACATCTCAACCCTCCCCCTATACATCTAGCCAATGTGGAATGAACAAATATCTATTTCTAAGAAACTGATATGGTACTATAAACATTGCCAATGATTTTTTTACTACAGTCCTCATTGTTCACCAACATGTGAATAACAGTAACCTCCATTTGATTGATTTTAAATTTTTAGTTTAAATTCACTTTCAAAACATGCATGGCATCAATAATATTTTACTACTCCAGTCTTCTTGTATAGTCAATGCTTTTGGGTCTTTACTTAGATTTAGCTGTTTTCTTTCATCCCTACTGATGACCTGGTACTATGTTGTTCTGCTGCCTTTGTGTCCTGTGTTTATGTATTTATTCTAACTGTTACATGTATATCAATGTGTCTCATCTCTTCCTTTGAAGTGTAATAAGGGTCACCATCACTTTAGTCATATAGTCAGTATGCAACATTTTATTTTTAGTTTTGAAAGTTCCACATATTGTAAATACTAAATTTTTGAACAATACAGAGGCATTATCTAATTTTTATTTTAAAATTTTCAAAAAGTTTAAAAAATATTCTTACATATTACTGAAGGGATTTTTTTTGCATTGGTTCCACTGTGTATTAGGTATACCAATTACTGACAAGGTCCTGACTTGAGCATATGGCAGGGGTAAACTAGTTTTTTTTTTAGATCTCAACCCCTTTTTCATTTTGATCAATGAACTAATTAAAGAACATACAATAAAAATCAGTACAGGAAAAGCACTTGTCGCTATAGTAATAGTTTTATGAATAACAAAAACACAAGTTCAGACAAATCAATGATAAGCAATACCATATCAAAGAATGCTGAGTAACCGAAAGCAAGCTCTAAGCATCTAAGTACTTAACTTGCTCATATGAAGTCGACAATACTGTCTTTCACTATATATATTTCAATTTCAATATTTTTATGTTAATTTGAAGAAAAGAAAAACAATTACAAAAGAGATCTTTTACTTATATGAATATTATCACTTATGTTTTCTACATCTACTAAAACTAAATCGAGGTAAAAAAATAATTGAAAAATGGATTGATAGAATAAAATAAAACTCATTTATTTAAAATCTTACCTACATGTATATCGTAGATGAAAGAAAAAAACAAATTGATTGATTATTGAAAATAATTAAGTCTTAATTTTCAAATATATGTTCTTTTTTTTCAGATGAAAATATACTACCTACCTGCCAGATGCTTTAGTAAAAAGTAAGTAAATATATGAGGGTATCACATCATATTGGAGAGCCAATCATTAACCACTTCCTTTTCTTAGAATTATTGATTATACTTTTTGATTCATCTCTTCTGTCTGGCTTTTAATGGGCGTAATTACTAGGAAAATTTGTCTGGCAATATGAAAAGCCAGAAGTACTTTTTCTAAAGATTTCAAGGTTAAGAATAGGGCTAGAATAAGCAAGAAATGTTAATTTCAATATATATACCATATACAGTAAAAATAATAGAATTAAGTACAAAAGATTTTTGGAAATTGATATAACCACCAAAATTAGAAAGTTTAGCTTGTTTGTACCAAATATTGTAGATGTGTATCTTAACTGATGACCCTTATTTATCTAAAGTGTGACTCAGAATTTTATAGGAGCCATCATATAGGGTCCTACTACATGTAAATACCACAGCAAGTATAAATTGTAATGTAACTTGAGAAGTAATAAGGATTATTTCATTTAAACATAGATAATACCCATGGAAGGCAGAAATTTTACTGATGCTCTTCTATTATTAATGATATTCAGCTTTTATACAGAATATAAATATTGAAGTATTCACTAGTACAAAATGAAACAATTTGTGACGTAATTCACTGTGACTTTCAAGGTACACTTTTGTACATTTGTATGCATAGGCAGTGGCGGATCCAGAGGGGGGGTTCCGGGGGTTGGAACCCCCCCTTTTTTTTGGACGATCAATGCATTTGAATGGGGACATATAGTTGGAACCCCCCCCTTTATCTTGGGTTGGGAACTCCCTTTTTAAAATGGCTGGATCCGCCCCTGATAGGGGTGTGCAACTAACATTTGCTATGATCTACAAGATTTGATTTCTTTCTATGTATGTGACATACCTTCTGATCTAGCTAGGATTTAATAGTAGAGGGACACAGTGTTAGCTTGGTTTCTTGTCTGAAAAATTGAAATAATTGAATAAATTAATGTTTTTTTTCTGCTGGATTTATAACTTTGACTAAAATATTCACTAGTACAGAGAAAGTATTTTGGGGTTGTGTAAGATTTTTTCCAGTAGTAAAAATGAAATTTTTTAGCCCTGCACCCTCAAATTTGGGCTAGCTTGAACATTGTCAGGTGAAAATAATGCTAAGGATATCCCCAAACTTCAAGTGAATTAAAGATGTCAATAATCTTTTATATCATTGAGGTCTTTCATTAATTTTGTACTTTGGATGCAAATACAAAATGCAACGTACATCCTAATTTATAATGAATAATAGTGCTATTACATAAGAAATATCAATTCAAATATGAAAACATGTAAAAATTTTATTTGTTTATCACAATTCTAAGATAAGGATAACAAAAATTAAACTAAAGCCGATAAATTTATGATATTTTATCAGAAAGATATGTTTTAATTTTTTCAGATGATGCACTGAAGTGATTACAGACTTGGATGAAGATGTTAGTAGATATTGTTTTCATAGCATTGACATTTTAGAGAAATCTTGATGGAAGGTGCTAATTTTCAGTCAGTTTCTGGTGGATATTTTATTGATTTCAGTAAAATCATTTAATTCTACATAATGTCAACTACTGAGGTGAAAAGAAACAAACAACACATTTAAAAATATTTGTTAATTTGCTCATGTATTGTCATTAATGTCACATGAATAAAATGCGATATTATTAGTTATATGAAATGTTTTATAATATGTCAAGCTCTTTATTACCAGTAGCCTCTAGAATAATTATCAATCATTATAACAAAGTCTATCACATATCTGCTTTTTAAAAACAAGTTCCAAAAAGGACAATAACTTAAAAATTTAACTGACAAGGTTTCTTACTTTTACATGTTTAACAAGTTTTTTTTAAGACCAATTCTTTGATTGAACAACAATGATATGATCACAAACTATGATACAACTATCCACCGTAGACCAAATAACATAGATTTTAGCTACTGTAGGCTGTTTTAAGGCCTTCTGCGATGAGCAAATCCCTTGGTAAAAAGGCACAGTATTACCACAGTAACAACAACCATTAAATTACAGATTCCTGACTGATTCTCCACAGAGAGTCATATAGTAAATAGTCATGTCACAAACATAGCTCAGCTTTAGGCCTCTTCTGAACATTTGAAGGTCCCCACTATGTATTGGTTCAAAATACCTAAACTACACAAAACACCCGTAAAATATCGCTTTATCTCGGCCTCTAGTAAGTGTTCTACTACTAGACTTTCAGTGATTTTAACAAATTCCTTAACTACTATCAAAGAACTGATCATTAATTTTTGTAATAAAACATATGAAAATAGCGGAATTGACCATTTTTGGAGTGTAAAAAATTCTTTGGATGTTACAGATAAATATCGTGCACTTGATCGTCCTTTTGATTCGGTTGACAGTTATGACTTTTCCACTCTTTACACTACACTTCCACACAATCTTATCAAACAAAAGTTGTCCTATTTAATTAAATGGTCGTTCGATAAATCTGATTGCAAATTTATTTGCTGCAACTCGTATAAAGCCTAAACGAGAAAGATAAATATGCTAGATATACTTACTGGAGGTGTGATGAGATGATTAAAGCTATAAATTTTCTCCTTGCCAACATTTATTTATGTTTCAGCAATAAAGTTTATCAACAGACTGTAGGTATTCCTATGGGTACTAATTGTGCCCCTTTAATAGCAGACTTGTTCCTGTACTGTTATGAATCACAGTTTATGGCCAAACTCAATAAAGACCTGTCAAATTCCATTTGATTGATAAATTCAACAACACTTACCATTATCTTGATGATATTTTGTTCCTCTGGCACCATCTAACGGTGTTTATATATCTCAACTCGTTCGTTATGCCCGTGTCTGTAGTGACATTTTGGATTTCAAGGAGCGTAATCTATGTATTACGTGTAAATTATTAAGTCAGGGATTTCGTTACCACAAATTACTTAACACCTTTACTAAATGCTTCCATAGATACAAAGATTAAATAAACTTATTCTAAAAGGTTACCTATTCAACACTGTAATTAGATCTTTAAATATTGTTTTTATTGGTATAAATATTGTGTCGATACCTATATTTTGGCATGCACAAGGTCATGTCCTTCTCTGACTGTTAATGACGTCTTTACATTAAATCCATCGGATGTTGGATGTGTACTGATTGATATTTTAGTCTTAGATACATGATGTTTTTATGCCCCATTTATGGGCATTATGTTTTTCGGTCTGTGCGTCCGTTGGTTGGTTCGTCCGTTCGTTAGTTCATTCGTCCGTCCATTTGTCCGTCTGTCCCTCTTCAGGTTAAAGTTTTTCAGGTTAAAGTTTTTGGTCAAGGTAGTTTTTGATGAAGTTGAAGTCCAATCAATTGAAACTTAGTACACATGTTCTCTATGATAAGATCTTTCTAAATTTAATGCCAAATTAGAGTTTTGACCCCAATTTCACGGTCCACTGAACATAGAAAATGATAGTGTGAGTGGGGCATCCGTGTACTATGAACACATTCTTGTTTATTAGTTGTTATTGGCTTTGAACTAGCTGTCAGTAACTGCGAGTACTCTCAGATCTGTACTTAGTGTCTTTTTTGTTGTTAGGGATGAGGGATGGATATATACCCTGTCTGTGTTTTTGTTTGATGTATTTCTTTGTATCTATCTGATGAGTTAAGCCTTTTTCAACTGATTTTTATAGTTTGTTCTGATGTTGTGCTGTTACACCACTGTCCCAGGTGAGGGGGAGGGTTGAGCGATCACAAACATGTTTAACCATCGCCAAATTCTTTATGTGCCTGTCCCAAATAAGGAGCCTGTAGTTCAGTGGTTGTCGTTGGTTGACGTCTAATATTTGTTTTTTGTAAATAGTTTTGTTACAAATTAGGTTGTAAGTTTTCTCTATTGAATTGTTTCATATTTTTCTTGTCGGGGCCTTTTATAGGCGACTATACGGTATTGGTTTTTCTCATTGTTGAAGGCTGTATGGTTGCCTATAATTGCTTACATCCACTTTATTTGATATTTAGTGGATAGTTGTCTCGTCGGCTATCATACTACATCTCCTTATTTTTATATTATTTGCTTTATAGAAATATTACTATAAAATGGTTGGTTTGAAAGGTCATTTTTGGCGAGTTTACAACATTTTATAGCAGGAGGGATAAATCATTGGCGAAGGTCATCTGCTGCATACACATTTAGGTTCACTCTGTTGTTAAAGTTTTTTTTAACATCAATAACTTTGTAAAACTTTCATGGAATTGTATAAACCTGGATAGAAGCTTTTCTATGATTAAAAGACAGTATCCATCTAAAGTTAAAGTTGTCAAGAAATCAATAACTTTGTCAAACCTTTTCAAATTTTACAAAACTTATTTCAGGACCTCAACAATTCGATTTAAGGATATCCTGAAATCGAATTGTGAAGGTACTGAATTAATTGTGTATCTTCATAAATATGAAAGGATATCTTTCAGTCTGTCCCATTTCCGTTTCCACACTCAAACCAAAGTTTGCCTCATGCAAATTTTATGAACCTCATAAACAATGCTAAGAACCAAAACTTGCAGACAGAATTTGAATTTGGGTAGTGAGTCACTCACAGTCATAGAGTTATGCCCTTTATAACTTGGAAAATTGCAATTTTTTTTTGTTTCCACACTCTAACTTAGTTAAAGTTTGTCTCATTGAAATTTTATGAAACTCATACACAATGCTAAGAACCACAACAAGCAGACAGAGTTGGAATTTCGAATTTGGGTAGTGAGTCATCACTGTTATATAGTTATGCCCCTTTTTAACTTGGAAAATTGCAAAGCTTGAGTGGGGGCATTCGTGTCTGCAGACCTTTTTTCTTTTATTTTGTTATTGATTAACCGATACTAAAGTAATAAAAGGCTGTCAGTTTTAGTTAATAGGTTTTAGTGGTTCTTGGGAAGCTTTTTGTAATAAATAGAAAAGGTCTAGAAACCTCAGAAAAAATACTTTTATGCCAAATATGATTTGAAGTCTTGTAAGTGTCTACTTCAGTCCTGATCAGCCAACAATATTTGCTGTACTGGATTGCATGAGCTAAATTACACAGAAAATATGTAGTGAAATCAGTTAAGTCAAGTGCTGCTAAACTAGTCTAAAATCAAACATTACAGAAAAGTTTCTTGACATTTGGACAAAAAAAAATATTGGATATATTTCAATCCTAGCTGCATGTAGAAATGATTGTTATAAATGAATGTCTAGACTGAGTTCGATTTGTTAATTATCTAAAATCCTAGAATGAATTATTTGAAAACAAAGATAACACTGTGTTTATAAATTAGTTACCAAGAAAGTCCCAATCAATGTGTTATCTTGTTACGTAATTGTAAGGTGGAATTCAATCAAACCTGTTGTCAAACCATGTAGCACATTAAGTATCAGCACTGTGATAGATTTCCTGTCAAATGTTATGGTGAAATATGGTAAAAAATACCAATAGGATGTTAACTCCTCCACCAGATGATTTATTATTCTGCACTGTATTTTCCAATGAATAGATGCTTTTAACTCCCAAGTGAATAGTTATATAAGCATAGGGCTTTATTATTTTATGATAGAATTTGCCTCAATTGACACCATAAACCATTTTTGTCGAGCCTGCAAAATTTATTTCACGAAAGCGAGACATTATAGCAATCCTAGATTCTGTCGGCGGCGTTGGCAGCGTCAACATTTAGGTTCAGTCTGTGATTAAAGTTTTTTTAATACATCAATAATTTTGTCAAACCTACATGGAATTTTATGAAATTTGAACAGAAGCATGTTTATGACCAAAATATAGTATCAAGAGCAAAATTTTCAATATATTTATTTTCATTTTTCCGTATTTTACTAATAAATGGACTTAGTTTTTTTTTACAGTTAACATTCAGATTTAGTCTGAGGTTAAAGTTTTAGTTAACATTCAGATTTAGTTTGAGGTTAAAGTTTTTTTTAGACATCAATAACTTTGTCAAACCTACATGGAATTTTATGAAATTTGAACAGAAGCTTGTTTATGACCAAAAGACAATATCCAGAGCAAAATTTTGAAAATATTTATCATTATTTTTCCGTATTTTACTGATAAATGGACTTAGTTTTTTACAGTTAACACTCAGGCTCAGTCATCATTAACTTTGTCAAACCTACATGGAAATTTATGAACTACAGTATCCCGGGCAAAATTTTGAAAATATTTATTTTCATTTTTCAGTATTTTACTGATAAATGGACTTAGTTTTTTCACAGTTAACAAGTAGATACAGTCTGGGGTTAAAGTTTGTTATACATCAATTACTTTGTCAAACCTTCATAGAGTTTTATGAAACTTTGGCAGAAGCTTTTAAATGATTAAGGATAATATCTGAAGCAAACCTTTAAAATTTTTTTTTCATTTATAGTAATTTTCTGAAACAGTTAATATATACAGACAGTTTGGGATTAGATTTTTTTGACATGATAAATTTGTAAACCTTCATGGATTGTTATAAAACTTGGACAGAAGCTAATCTTCAAGACCAGGAATAAGCAACTAAAGAAAAAATTTGATTTTGTTTAAAAATTCTGTATTTTACTATAAATGGACTCACATTTTAAGTCAACATTACACTTTTACACTGACAGCAGCAATCACAGGTGAGACACAGGGTTCCGTGGAAGCCCTTACAAATTTTTGTCCATACTAATCAATTTAAGTAGCATCCTCAAAATAAAAGAGTTTGCTCCTAGCTAATAGACTACCATCATATATCATTCAAATAAAGTAACATGAAATGATGGCCACAGTATCTCATAATGCATTTGGATGATATCAGGTCATTTTACATTTGTTAGGAGCCTGTCTGACCTTCCAATACTTAACCAAATACCAATCTATCAACCTACAGGTCACTTTGCATCTGAAAGCAGAACTTTGGTGTAAAACTTAACCAAAGTTTATGAAGCAGGCAGTGTGAGTCAAAGGTTTGATGGATGTTAGCATACCCTCCTGGATGCATTCAATAAGATGTATGACTAAGGACCATTTTGTGTCTTGTCTTAAAACTTTGGCATATTTGAGACATAAAGTTCAGAATGATTTAACCTTTGATGGGAACTCTTAATAGGATCTTCATGCATTCCTGTACAGAGTAACAGAATTGTAGGTAACTCAATATCCGAAAAATTAAACTAAACTTAACCAAAGGAAATGAAATGAAGTATTATATGCATATGTTCATAGTGACCTACTTTTGGTAGGAAACTTCCCTTAAGGATGTACACCTCTGAGGAGCCAAAAATTTCTAGACTAAAAAATGTTTTTTCTTAACCTGATTTCTGAGTTTATATGACTAAGAAAGTAATTGATGAAGAAAAAATCATATGGTGGTGCACTTCTGTTTTAGCTACAGCCATTTGAACGTACCCAATTTTAATGATTTTCCCATTTTTCATCAATTTTTACCCATTTTTGGGCTATTATCATAAAAAAAAAATCACATTTTCACAATTAAACTTTTTTTCATACTTTCACTAAAGATGAAGTGGACCAATCTAAATAAATTTAACTTTAAAAAACTATAGGTTGGTGTTAATATTAGAAAGTTTTATAAAATTTTGTTGCTTTTTCATGTCAAATTGACCAGGCGGTCAATTTTGTAAATTTGGGATTTTTTCCTTTTTTTTTAGAACAAACAGCATATTATTTCAACTTCTTTGTTATAAATGATCGAAAAAATACATATCTAAGAATTTTGACAAGATAAAATTTATATGGGATGTACATATTTTTGGTAAAATCATTTCTTTGTACCCCTCATCCATTTTGGCTGATGAGACTGACCGGATTAGATAAAAATTTGAAAATTTTATTTCTCAAAAACTTCTTATTGTAAGTTCACAATTTTTTCACAGAGTTAAGTTTGATTATAATATTTTTAAAATTCTTTGATATTTTCCACTTATCACATGTTTTGGAAAGAATTCCTGAAGGGTTTACATCGGTTAACTAAAGGGAAACTCGAATATTGTCTACTAACTGAACAATTATCTACCAAATAATAAGCTAAATACTTTGAAGGTAGTCCTAATTAAAGTGATAAAAGTTACAGGGGGACAGATTAAAAAAGTTGAGTGCAGTTTCAAACCATTTAACATTAAGTGGTGGCTTTAAAAAATTCTGTTGTGAAGTTTCAGAGGAATTGCGGTGACTATATGTTGCAGTGGTATATCATGGCCTAAATTCTAAGTTCAAAGGGTATAACTCCTAGAAAATACAATGAATCATAATTCCCTGTTGATATGCACATCTACATAGTATGTCCTTATTATCTACAAAGTTTCATGAAATTCTGTTGTGTGGTTTCAGAGGAGTTTTGATGACAAACTGTTGCAGTAGTATATTTAGGCAAAAATTGTAAGTTCAAAGGAGCTTAACTCCTAGAAAATAAATGGGGAATGTGTCCATGGGACACAGATGATGCCCCCGCTTACATATTATATAAAGTTATAAAGGGACATAAATGAAGAACGGTAAAAGTGACGCTACCCAAATTTATACTTGAACTGAGTATTTGTCTTGCCTTGACGGAGTCAAAAAGCGAGACATAGGTATGCTGCTTCCGGTGTCGGCGGCGGCAGCGTCAACAATGTATTAGTTTGTGATTAGGTCTAGTTCATGGTGAACCACTAGTGGTAGGTCAATGATATTTGGTATGCAGTTGTATTAGCATTGGCACATCTCATTACCATGGAAATTATTTGGCCCCGCCCCCTCAGTCAAGGTCTATTGACTTTGAAACTTTGCTTAGTTTACATGTATTAGTTTGTGATAAGGTCAGTTTATGGGGAACCACTAGTGGTAGGTCAATGATATTTGGTAAGCAGTTGTATAAGCATTGGCATATCTCATTTCCAAGCAGATTATTTGGCTCTGCCCCCTCATTCATGGTTCATTGACTTTGAAACTTTTGCTTAGTTTTCATGTATTAGTTTGTGATTAGGTCAGTTTAAGGGGAACTGTTAGTGGTAGGTCAATGATAATTGGTATGCAGTTGTACAAGCATTAGCACATCTCATTTCCATGGAGAATATTTGGGCCTTACCCCTCAGTCATGGTCTATTGACTTTGAAACTTTTGCTTAGTTTACATGTATTAGTTTGTGATTAGGTCAGTTTATGGGGAACCACTAGTGGTAGGTCAATGATATTTGGTATGCAGTTGTATAAGCACTGGCATATCTCATTTCCATGCAGATTATTTGGCCCTGCCCCCTCATTCATGGTCTATTGACTTTGAAACTTTTGCTTAGTTTTCATGTATTAGTTTGTGATTAGGTCAGTTTAAGGGGAACCGTTAGTGGTAGGTCAATGATAATTGGTATGCAGTTGTATAAGCATTAGCACATCTCATTTCCATGGAGAATATTTGGGCCTTACCCCTCAGTCATGGTCTATTGACTGAAACTTTTGCTTAGTTTACATGTATTAGTTTGTGATTAGGTCAGTTTAAGACGAACAACTAATGTTAAGTCAATGATATTGGGTATGCAAATGTATTGGCATTTGCAAGTTTCATTTCCATGGAGATTATATAACCCCACTCCCTAATTATGGTTCATTGACTTTGAAACTTTTTCATAGTTTACAAGTTAATGTTTGTGTTTAGGTTTGTTTAAAGGGAACGACTTATGAAAAGTCAATGGTATTTGGTTTGCAGTTGTATTAGCATTGGCACATCTCATTTCCATGGAGATTGTTTAGCCCTGTACCTTCAGTCATGGTTCATTGGCTTTGAATATTTGCATAACTTACATGTTAAAGTATTGCTATTTTAATTTCAACATTTGCATTATCAAAAGAACAAATAGGCAAGACATATCTCTGTGTTAACAGTTTATGTGGTAATAAGTATTGTGTATAAGTTTCATATCATTTGGTTGAGGCAAACTTAAGTAAGAGAACAGAAATGAAAAATTCAGCAATTTTTCCATTTGTAAAGGGGCATGACTCTAGAACGGTTAAAGTGACGCCACCAAAATTCAAACTTGATCTGTATTTTGTTGTAGTAAGCATTGTGTATAAGTTTCATAACATTTGGTTGAGGCTAACTTCAAGTTAGAGAACGGAAACGCAAAATTCAGCAATTTTTCCATTTGTAAAGGGGCATAACTCTAGAACAGTTAAAGTGACACCACCAAAATTCAAACTTGATCTGTATTTTGTGGTGATAAGCATTGTGTATAAGTTTCATAACATTTGGTTGAGGCAAACTAAAGTTAGAGAACGGAAACGAAAAATTCATCAATTTTTCCATTTGTAAAGGGGCATAACTCTAGAATGGTTAAAGTGGCGCCACCAAAATATTAAAACTTGATCTGTGTTTTGTGGTAATAAGCATTGTGTATAAGTTTCATAACATTTGGTTGAGGCAATTGGTTGAGGCAAACTAAAGTTGGAGAAGGAAACCAACTTAGGGACGGACGGATGTACAGACTGACAAGGGTAAATCTTAATGCCTCCTCCGCTACTGCGGGGGGGCATAAAAAATTGAATCACAATTTCCTGTGGATATGCACATCTACATTGTATGTCCTTATTATCTACAAAATTTCATGCAATTCTGTTGTGTGGATTCAGAGGAAATTTCGATGACAAGAACAGGACTGACAGGAGGGTCAAAAACATTATACCCTACGCAACTGTTGCGTTGGGTAAGAAAGGTTTCTTGTAGTTCAGGTATAAAACCATGGACCAATTGATAAGAAAACTTGATTCAAGTTATTTTTTCAATATTATACCTAGTACATATCCTGATTTTGCTCCTATTTATCCTTTAAAACATCATCTAGTCCATATATGGTATATTGAATCAGGACAGCAGGCAGATAAGTATATTGTTCTGTGATGTCATGAATAATAACAGAGAAAGTTTACCGGTGCTTGGGACAGTGCCCCTCCTTTTTAAGTGTACAAGATTTTTTAATGAATTTCCATTAATATTTCAGCTAATTTTCTTGTGTTCTTACTCTTACTAAAATAATCTTACAATAACTAGATTATACATATTGCTCCTATACTGTTAAAACAGCATAATGGAGAATACTTAGTAAACACATGTGAAATAGTCTCATTTAGGAAATTCTCCAATTTTGCTAGTAATGGTCTTTTTGTCTGTTGTATTATTTTAGCTTTGTAGCAGCTCAATCAAAATAACATACTTTTGTGGAAAGGATTATTTTGGTAAATGCTTGGGATTTAATTTTTTAAAGGCAACTTTCAATAAAATGCTTCACTGAGCGCAGCCTGATATGACTGCAGAGGTCAAACCCTGAACAGTTGGGGCAAATTTGGACACAATATTCAAGCTGGATACTGTCTAAATTTGGATTGTGATCATATTTTTGACATAATAAAGGTTTTTGACACAAAATAAATGTGGTCAAAGATCTTAAAAATCTATTGGGCAATACTGTGCAATTGAAGATTTCTTCTTGAAACTTTTCAAAAATTTGAAATTTGAAAAATTTTGAAAAAAAATATGAACCCCTTAAAAAAATTGTGAAAAAAATACCCCCCCACAAACTTTTAGAACCCCTCCCCCTTTGGAGCAATTACCCCAAAACTCAATCCCAGCCTTCCCTTTGTAGTATAGAACTTTGTAGTAAAATTTTAGAGATATCCATACACTTAAACACAAGTTATTGTCTGGAAACTAGAAAAATACTTTTTGTTTGCCCCTTATTCCTGCATGTTTGGGACAATTACCCCCAAACTCAATCCCAGCCTTCCCTTTGTGATATGGAACCTAGTGGTACAATGTCAGAGAGATCCATACACTTACACACAAGTTATTGTCCAGAAACTACAAAAATGCGTTTTTGGCCCCTTATTCCTAAACTGTTGGTACCATAACCCCCAAAATCAACCCCAACCTTCCTTTTGTGGTATTGAACCTTCTTGTAAAATTTCATAGAGATCCATTCACTTAAACTAAAGTTATTGTCTGGAAAAAAACAAATATGTTTTTTTTCGTACGACGACACAGACGTCGACATCATAGCATTATACGAACCCCAAAAATTTTTTGCGGCCGTATAAAAAGTACCCTGTTTGATTCTGCTACTTCTGATTATTTCTCAAATAAAGTAAAGTTGCAGATTGCCTCTAAAAAAATGGGTCAATATCTCAAAAAGTCTTGACATAGAAGTTCTTTTATTATATTAGCTCTAACTTCCAAATGGAATAAATAGTTCACAATGGAATAAGTATTCTGGAAAATTAGTTCCAATGAAAAAAATATCACAATATTTGTTCCTGAAAGAATAAAGGGTATAGAATATTTGTTTCAACAGGAACAGATCATTATAGCATTGTTTATAACAAAGTTTCCTGAGGAACTTCTTTTAGGTGGAACAAATACACATTAACATAAAATGCTCTGCTGGACGAAGCTTGATACGACCGCAGAGGTCAAACCCTGAACAGTTGGGGCAAGTATGGACACAACATTCAAGCTTGATACAGCTCTGAATTTGGATTGTGATCAAATATTTTACACAGCATAGGTTTCTGACACAGAATGAATGTGGTCTAAGAACTTAAAAAATTTTAATTTACCTATTATGGTCCAATATCCAAAATCTAAATACATGGTTAGATTCAGCATATCAAAGAATCCAAAGAATTCAATTTTTGATGAAATCAAACAAAGTTTAATTTTGGACCCTTCTGACCTCAATGTGGACCAATTTGATAACGGGGCCCAAAAATCAAAAATCTAAATACACATACATGGTTTGATTCAGCATATCAAAGAACCCCATATCTTCAATTTTTGTTGAAATCAAACAAAGTTTAATTCTGGACCCCAATTTGGACCAACTTGAAACTGGGCCAATAATCAAAAATCTAAAAACATGTTTAGATTCAGCATATCAAAGAACCCCAAGAATTCAATTTTTGTTAGAATCAAACTAAGTTTAATTTTGGACCCTTTCGACCTTAATGTAGACCAATTTGAAAACGGGACCAAAAATTAAGAATCTAAATACACGGTTAGATTCAGCATATCAAAGAATCCCAATATTTCAATTTTTGATGAAATCAAACCATATCATTATTATTTGCTTTTATATATAAATCAGAAATAACCAACTTAAAATGGAAAATTTTAAAGAAAAAAAAAAAAGGAAAAAAAGGAAAAAAAAAAGAAAGGAAAAAAAAAATCCCCCTCCCCCAATTTTTTGAACCCCTTATGATTCATCACCCCAAAACTCAATCCCAGCCTTCCCTTTGTGGTATGGTACTTTGCAGTGCAATTTCAGAGAGATCCATACACTTGAACACAAGATATTGTCTGGAAACTAGAAAAATGCTTGTTTTTTGGCCCCTTTTTGGCCCCAAATTCCTAAACGTTTAGAGCAATTACCCCCAAACTCAAACCCAGCTTTACCTTTGTGATATGGAACCTTGTAGAACATTTTCATAAAGATCCATACACTTACACACAAGTTATTGTCCTGAAACTATAAAAATGCTTGTTTTTTGCCCCTAATTCCTAAAATTTTGAGGCAATTACCCCCAAAATCAATCCCAGCCTTCCCTTTGTGGTATGGTACCTTGCAGTACAATTTCAGAGAGATCCATACACTTGAACACAAGTTATTGTCTGGAAACTTGAAAAATGCTTATTTTGGCCCCTTATTCCTAAACGTTTTGGGCAATTACCCCCAAACTCAATTCCAGCTTTCCCTTTGTGATATGGAACCTGGTAGTACAATTTCAGAAAGATCCATACACTTACACACAAGTTATTGTCATGAAACTAGAAAAATGCTTGTTTTTTGCCCCTTTTTTGGCACCTAATTCCTAAAATTTTGAGGCAATTACCCCCAAAATCAATCCCAGCATTACCTTTGTGATATGGAACCTTCTGGTACAATGTCAGAGAGATCCATACACTAACACACAAGTTATTGTCTGGAAGTTACAAAAATGCTTATTTTTGGCCCCTAATTCCTTAACTGTTGGTACCATAACCCCTAAAATCAATCCCAACCTTCCTTTTGTGATATTGAACCTTATGGTAAAATTTCATTGAGATCCATTCACTTAAACTAAAGTTATTGTGCGAAAAACCAATGTGTCTTCGGACAACGACGAATACGACGCCAACGTCATACCAATATACGACCGCAAAAATTTTTTGCGGTCGTATAAAAATGACTGGGTTGCAATATTTGTGACTAAATTTGCTGAATTAAGACATTTGGTATACAGACAATAACTTGAGTATATTGAATGGATCTCTATGAAATTGTACCACAAGGTTCCATACCACAAAGAAAGGTTGCAATTGGTTTTGGGGATTATGGCCCAAACGATTTAGAAATTAGGGCAAAAAGGGCAAAAACAAGGATTTTCTAGTTTCCAGACAATAACTTGAGTATAAGTCTATGGATATGTATTAAATTGTGCCACAAGGTTCCATACCAAAAACGAAGGTTGGGATTGACTTTGGGGGTTATGGCCCTTACCATTTAGGTATTAGGGGCCAAAAACAATACTTTTTTAATACCTTATATAAATTGCTTTTTCTTGACCAATTTCAATGGGGTTTAATTCAAAGTCTTGAATTCACAGGGTTCTTTAATATGCCTAATCTAACCTTGATATTAAATTTTGGATTTTGGGCCCCATTTTTAAATTGGTCCACATTGAGGTCCAAAGGGTCCAAAATAAAACTAAGTCGAATTCTTGGGTTTCTTTGATATGCTGAATCTATACAAGTATTAAGATTTTGATTTTGAAGTTTTCAAGTTGGTCAAAATTTGGGTCCAAAATTAAACTTTGTTTGATTTCAACAAAAATTGAATACATGGGTTTTTTTAATATGCTGAATCTAACCATGTATTTAGATTTTGTGCCCAGATATCATATTGGTCTACATTGTGGTCCAAAGGGTCCAAAATTAAACATTGTTTGATTTGATCAAAAATTGAATTATTAGGATTCTTTGATATGCCGAATCTAACAGTGTATCTAGATTTTAAATTTTGGGCCCCGTTTTTAAATTGGTCCACATTAAGGTCCAAAGGGTCCAAAATAAAACTTGTTTAATTTTAACAAAAAAATGAATTCTTGGGGTTCTTTGATATGCTGAATCTAAACATGTAGTTAGATTTTTGATTTTGGGCCCAGTTTTCAATTTGGTCCAAAATTAAACTTTGTTTGAATTCAACAAAAATTGAATACATGGTATTCTTTGATATGCCGAATCTAACTGTGTCTTTAGATTTCTGAATTTAGACCCCATTATCAACTTGGTACTTTGTTTGATTTCATCAAAAATTGAATTAATAGGGTTCTCTGATATGCTGAATCTAACAATGTATTTAGATTTTTAATTTTGGGCACTGTTTTT
This sequence comes from Mytilus coruscus, assembly GCA_017311375.1. Lineage (NCBI taxonomy): Eukaryota > Metazoa > Mollusca > Bivalvia > Mytilida > Mytilidae > Mytilus > Mytilus coruscus. The sequence continues at coordinate 60,078,773 of CM029599.1, forward strand.
AAATTTAATACTTAGTTTGATTTTAACAAAAAAATGAATTCTTGGGGTTCTTTGATATGCTGAATCTAAACATGTATTTAGATTTTTGATTTTGGGCCCAGTTTTCAAGTTGATACAAAATTAAACTTTGTTTGATTTCAACAAAAACTGAATACATGGTATTCTTTAATACCCCAAATTTAACCGTGTCTATAGATTTTGGAATTTAATCCCCATTATCAACTTGGTCCAAAGGGTCCAAAATTAAACTTTTTTGTTTGATTTCATCAAAAATGAGATTCTTCTGGTTCTTTGATATACCGAATCTAACCATGTATTTAGATTTTGGATATTGAACCATAATAGGTTAATGTCCAATTCTAAAATTTTAAGTACTTTGACCACATTCATTCTGTGTCAGAAACCAATGCTCTGTCAACTATTTAATCCAATCCAAATTCAGAGCTGTATCAAGTTTGAATGTTGTGTCCATACTTGCCCCAACTGTTCAGAGTTGGACCTCTGCAGTTGTATCAAGGTGCGCCCTGCAGAGCATTTTGTTTATTTTTTCGTGAAATAATGGCTATCATACATTTTGTACAAATGCTGGTCAATATAAATTAATGACAATTAATAGCTCATACAGCCCTTTTGGATAATTTAAGGTAAAAAGTAATGCGTGTAAAGTATAGAATTTTTTTTCTATAAAGTCATTTATTAGTTCCAGGCTCAGATAATAATTATATACATGTATACAAAACATTACTATACAATATTCATAAGTAATAAAGATCTAGAACAGCTAAACCCCTCTCATTCAGGCTTATCTAAAATTGAATATTTTTATACATGTCTAAATCTGATATACTCATGCTGAGCATGTATAAATACTCAATTTTGTTTGTATTTTCATTTCTAATCTGTGTTAACGGTTGCAGTATTATATTCTATAATTTGTAATTCTTAGGTGTGCAGTGTACAAAAAATTATAAAATCACTCACATATAAAAGATAAGTAGCAATAGTGGCAACGCAACTTTCCAATCAGAGGTATTCACTGACAAAATATCAATATTATTGACATGTACTATTTTTCTTTAAATAAACACTAAAACAACCTAATTTTAATCTTCCATGAAATATATGCCAGGAAATTTTTGCATACATTAACATTATACACTATACATGTACATTGAAGAAAAATCATAATATGATTTGTAGTTACTTATAGATCTGAACAAAAAAAAAATTTAGTATATTATTGAACACTTGTTTCCCCTTTGTGGCAAGTTTGGGGCAGATATTGTTGTATGAAAAGAATGAGAACAACAATTATCACAAGTAATAAGAACCTGTTATGTTATATGTTAAGTCATAATAGGATTGAATGCTGTTTTATTTATTGAAAATGAAAGCAAGTGACCTTCACATTTTGCATGATTGGGAAAAATTCTCGCTAAAAATACTTTCATTTTGAATAAATATTTAAACAAGATGCTCTCAAAAGCCTGAATCGCTCACCTGTTATTTTTTGCTTAAATCTTTCATCAATGATTATTTTTGCTTTTCAATATATATTAATGAGTGGCTTAAAAATTCAAAATGTTCTTTGTATGTCATATTTTCTTCAAAAGCAAAAAAATGCATTTTACCCCATGTTCCATTTTAGCCATAGTGGCTATGTTTCTTGACGTACAAGGAAATAAAATACAAAATTTATACTAGATACTCTGAAAATCATTCAGCCCAAGTTTGGCTGAAATTGATTCAGCAGTTTCAAAGAAGAAGAATTTTTAATGTAAGCAAACTAGATATCAAATTGTGAAAAATTTTCTTTAAAGGGCAATAACTCCTTAAGGGTTCAATTGACAATTTTGGTCATATATACTTATTTGTAGATCTAACTTTGCTGAACATTTTTGCTGTTTACAGTTTATCTTTATCATTAATAATATTCAAGATAATATTTATAAATTTTAGGACTGATAGAACTTCACCTTATGAGCACTTTAACCCAAGTCAGATTTGCTCTAAATGCTTTGGTTTTTTGAGGTATAAGCCAAAAACTGCATTTTACCACTATGTGGCGGCCATGTTTTTGTAAAGAAACAGAAAATAAAACACAAACCTTGTTCTAGATACCCTAAGGATCATTCAGCTTAAGTTTGGTTGGAATTGGTTCTGTAGTTTCAGAGGAGAAGATGTTTGAAAAAGTTCACACCAGACGGACGATCACTGTCGACGACAGAGAACGCCAAGTGATGGTTAAAGCTCACAGTTCCTTCGGAACAGTGAGCTAAAACCTAAGTTTGCAGATCTTCAAAATAAAATTTTATGTTAACATTTTGAATCTGAAACCAAAATTTTAAACATAAAAAAGACTTTAGCAGAAATTGTGAAGTGATATGAAAGCAGTGTCATCCTACGTGAAATCAATTTTACATCATGTAGTTGAAACTTGCATATTTCAAAGTGGATATCTCATAAAATATTTATTTAATTTCAATTATTGTTACATGTTTATATCTTAGAATAATAACTGATTGTGTCATAATTTCTATTAATCATTCATATTTCCAATATAAATTCCAATATAAAATGTCAACTACTTTTTCAAATTAATAAATTTTGTGATTTTTAAATCTTAAAAGATCACAGCTACATGCACAATGTGTTAAAATAGTGCTGATTAAGAAGGTGGGCAGATCCAATAATTCATTATTGGATTGCAGTTACACAAATTGGAAATATGACAGGATTAGGTAATTCCTATAAACAATCCTTATCTGTAGGAATTAAACACCTACTATAAGTATAATAATATGCAAGTTAAGGACCAACCATGCACATCCCACAAGACTGTGTCTTCCTGTACTATTCATGATGCTGCATGATGAAATCTATATCAAAGAAAAGCCACTGCTGTAAAGAGTGTAGGAGGACATGATTTTCATGCCCGGCTATGATAGAAATGCACAATAAATTGCTTCACAAGTGCAGCTGGATACGACCGCAGATGTCCAACCCTGAAAAGTTGGGGCCAAAATGGACACAATATTCATGCTTGATACAGGTTTGAATTTGGATTGTAATTAAATATTTGACACATAATAAGTTTCTGCCTCAGAATAACTGTAGTCAAAGAACTTCAAAAATTGGTTATATGATTCGAATTTATATTCAATTTTTTGCTTTTGTGCAATACACTATGCTGTTGCAAATTGATCCTTTTATATTTTACAACTTTCATGATGTATTTAAATTGGTAATTATGGTTGCAAAATTTATTAGAAATTTGAACTAAGATAATGACTATATCTTGAGGGAAAGAATTTTTTTGGAATAAGGGAAAGGGGGTAAATGGGTTGGATTACCTCCCTTAGACTGCTTTAAAATTGTCTTAATTGTCCTTTTACCAGAAAAAACCTTGTTTTTCCCACTAATTCCTAAATGGTTTGAGCCTTAACCCCCCAAAGTCAATCTTAACCATCCCTTTGTTGTATGGAAACTTATGGTATAATTTCAGAGAGATTCATACACTTAAACACAAGTTATTGACTGGAAACTACAAAAATGCTTATTTGGGCCCCTAATTCCTAAACAGTTGGACCATAACCCCTAATATCAATCCCAACCTTCTTTTAGTGGTTATAAACCTTGTGTTAAAATTTTATTGATTTCTATTTACTTATACTAAAGTTATTATCCGGAAACCATCTGTCTTCGGACGACGCTGACGATGATGACGACAACGTGATACCAATATACGACCAAAAAAATTTTAATTTTTGCGGTCGTATAAAAATTACCAACCACACAATGGGTTATAGAAAGTTATAAAAATTTTCTGTTAATTGCAAACGTAATGTTGATGGGTGAATTTGAACCCCCACACAAAAAGTTTAGGCATTGAAATCAAGAAAAATAACAACCCAGGAAAATATCCATGTTTACAGGTCAATGAGACAGCAACCCCCAATCACACTTAATTTTAAAACATTCTTCTCTTCATTATAGGGGAAACATTATTTATGCAAAAATATAAGTTAAAGTCGTATACTATAGTTTATCAAATATCAGTCCTGATTATAATGATATCAATATAAAATCTTTATATTAGCCTGAGACTTTAGCTGAGGTTTTAATATGGGATAAGACAAGATTTGATAAGGGGAGGAGATGGATATGCAAAATGATGTGTCGCACATTTTCAAGTAGAAAATTTCTATTCATAGAAATAAATTGTAGTTGAAACTAAACTAGTCTTTTTTTTTGTCAATGGTGAATTTGTACTGCCATATCTGTGAATATAAGTTTGAAATTACTTTCATATGACTTTTAAGTTTGTATCGTAATTCCCTGACTATAAGTTGTTGGGGAGGATAGGTCAAATTGCCAATTTTACATTCCAAACTCCATGCTGACATTGTCAATGTTATGTACAGTCCATGTACATATCACTGTTACACCTACTAATCTGGATACCAGTCCTTATGTATATAATGTGATGTCATTAGCTTGGCATCATATCTGTGTGCAGCCTTCTTATATAAAAAATCATTGAAATCAAATTATCTTTGTTTGACTTATGACAAGTATGACACATCAAAAATAAGTATACAGAGATCTTATCAGAACTGTTTTAAAGCTTCATTATCAGCAAGTTGACAAATTTGAAATTGGGATGTTGCCAGCTCATTTACAAAGTGAAAAGACAAGGAATTCTGAATCATAAAACAAAAATTACACAAGTGAAGTTCAAATAAGGGCACAACAAACTTAACTAAGAAATAATCATTTTCAACTTATTGTAAGTTACACATGACATCAAGTACAATTGATTCAATAAAGATAACTATTTACAAAGTTTATTATCTTCTGCCAAATAAATTCAGTCCAAAATTGGTTGGCTTTTTCTTTTCTCTTTCCTGCATCAACTTTGACTGCCTCTCTTGTTCTTCCTGTAATCAAGATGAAGAAATACTAAAGAAGACATAATTCTTATTCAAGTTCTGCTGTTATCATTAACAAGGCCATTTTTTTTATGTTGGAAATTTAATATTCTCTTTTAATATTAGGGTTTAACCAGTAGATCATTGTTTCCAGGATTCTTTCAGTATTGAGAAAAATGTGCTTCCCCAAGTGCAGCTGGATACAACCGCAGAGGTCCAACCCTGAACAGTTGGGATAAAAATGGACACAATATTCAAGCTTGATACAGGTCTGAATTTAGATTGTAATTAAATATTTGATACATTATTGGGTTTCTGACACAGAATAAATGTAGTCAAAGAACTTGAAATTGGTTATATGATTTGATTTATATTCAATTGAAGATTTCTTGCTGTTGTGCAATTCACTGTGCTGTTGCGCAATACTTAGTAAATCTGTTTTCAGACTATATACAAAGAATTAGCAAAATAAATTGTGACCCCCAATTTTTTTGGTTGGAAAAACTGATAATTTCTTAAATCTTGAGGGAAAAAAATTGACCCCCCCCCCCAAAAAAAAAATATTTGAAGAAATTTTCTTTTGGTAACATGTGGTACAATTTAAGAGACATCCATACACTTAAACACAAGTTATTGTCTGAAAACTAGAAAAATGCTTGTTTTGGGCCCCTTTTTGGCCCCTAATTCCTTAACGGTTGGGACCATCACCCCAAAAACAATCCCAACCTTCCTTTTGTGGTATTGAACCTTTTGATTAATTTCATAGAGATCCATACACTTAAACTAAAGTTACTGTCCGGAAACCAAATGTCTTCAGACGACAACGTGATAGCAATATACGAACGCTAAAATTTTGGGGTCGTATAAAAACAGTTGGTTAAACCCAGCTTATCATTACTAAAATAACATCTTCTCATAATGGCTGTTGCATTACAACATACATTTCACCCAGAGAAGGCTGTTTCAAATGGGGGTAACCAACTAGAGGAAAATTTTGACTTGCATTTGCACTGTACACGACACCTACCCATATTTGAGATTTCAAAGTGCCTCCAATGGGTCCCATATAAAAATAAGGAGATGAGGTATAGTTGTCAATGAGACAACTATCCACCAAAGTTCAAATAAAGTGCATGGAAGCAATTATAGGCAACAGTACCGCCTTCAACAATGAGAAAAATTCATACCGTATAGTCAGCTATAAAGGCCCCTACATGAAAAATATGAAACAATTCAATTGAGAAAACTAACGGCCTAATTTATAACATATCAATTAACGAAAAATAAATATGACAGACATGAACTAACGACAACCACTGATCTACAGGATCCTGACTTGGGACAGGCACATAAAGAATGTGGCGGGGTTAAACATGTTTTTGAGCGCTCAACCCTCCCCCTAATGTTTTATGTTTTAAAGAAAAAAACCTTGCACAGTATTTTAAAATACCATTATTTATATTTGTTAATGTTTGTTGGATACTAATTTCTGTGGATGTCATGGATAAAAATAAATAGCAAATTTAGATACTCAATTAATACAAATTTTAAGTTCTGATTTGATTGGAGCAAATGAAGCAACAACGAAATGAGGTATCCTAGAAAAATCTAGTTTTTCTCAAACCCCAAAAAATTGATACCAACGAAAATAAATGAATCCACGGTATCTGATAATAGATGAGGATGTATATTCACCCCTTGTTTCTTTTGAAAGATTTGACAAGTTTCTATTGTAAATAATTTTTTGCAAGTTTTAAATCAGCTAAATTTCATGTCACAATAGAATATGTTTCAATTGATTAATCGGACAATAGAAACTATTTTAATCTTACCGTGTGGACAGAATTACTGTTAGTACAATCAAGTTATATTGATCTATAATTAGATAATCAACTCTCAAAACACAGTGGCACAATTTTATTTTAAACCCTGTTGTTCCTTTCATGATATATGCAAATATAGCATGGAACCTCTATCAAAGTAGTCAGTAATACTTACTTGTAATTTTCTCTGGTTATCTTTAAAGGCTTCAAGAGGATCATCAAAATTTTTATAATAGTCTAAGACTTCTCTAACATCATCTACTTTAGTTGCAGCTATGGCTAAAAATGGAAATAAGGAAGTCCATGTATAATGTTATAGATATAGCCTTTATTTTTACACTCAATAAGAAATGATTTCTTGTTCATTGGCCAAGACAGTTGATATTCAAAAGAGCTATAGTGTTGAGTGGAATTGAAAATTTGGGATGATAAGAATGCCCCTGCCTGTTGAATTACTTACTGAGTCTATGGGGAAAAACTGAGGGTCAGAGTCTCACATTCTGTACAATCCTATGCATGAAATCAATGTTTATAAAACAGTATATTAAATATCAACTATCTATCAGAAGTACTTATTTTGAAATGACCTAATCAGATAAGTTTGATTGCATGTTGACATGTCTTCATTCACAACAATAATCACAGGCAAGATATTAAAAAAACATTTCCAGTTTTGTTCTGACAAATTCTTTTTCTAACCCTAAAGTATAAATTGTGGAAACAAATTTTAAAAGTAAGAAAATTCTAACTTTAAAAAGAGCTTTTAGCTTTAAACAACAAGAATGTGTCCATAGTATACGGATGCCCCACTCGCACTATCATTTTCTATGTTCAGTGGACTGTGAAATTGGGGTCAAAACTCTAATTTGGCATTAAAATTAGAAAGATCATATCATAGGGAACATGTGTACTAAGTTTGAAGTTGATTGAACTTCAACTTCATCAAAAACTACCTTGTCCAAAAACTTTAACCTGAAGCAGGACAGACGGACGGATGGACGAACGAACGAACTAACGAACGAACGAACGGACCCACAGACCGAAAAACATAATGCCCATAAATGGGGCATAAAAACAAAATTTCCCCATCAAATTTATATATGTAGCAGGATGTGAGAATGTTAACAAGTACGTAGCACAGTGAAAAAGAAAAGTAAGAGTGGAAGTAATAGTGTAAAAATAACATTTCTAATATAAATTGTCATTCTTCATTTTTTTGCTAGCATGAAGCAATAAATCAGTACAAATAGCATCGAACATAAAATCTATACATCCACTGAGTCAAAATGATAATACAAATTAGATATTTATAAAATCAAATCAACAAAAGATAAATGTCATCCTCTGTTGATAATTATGCAATTTTCTGAATGCAACTTTCACTTTTATCTCCAAGTGCTATGTAATAAATTGCATATCTTGTTCATCTCTAAAAGCTGCGGAAATTAAATAAGATATGACGTACACAATACCGTCAAATATACAGGTAAACAACATCATAAAATAATACTCAATCAGCTTCAAAGTATCAAAGAGCAATGCTAAATAAATAATAGATCATGTTCAAAGTGCAGGCAATAATTACGACTATTATTTTTAAGAATCATTGTTGTACAACCTTGTTTGTCTCATTCATGTAATGTCCTACCATTACATAATGTTTGAAATCAATGAATTATGGAAAAAACCCTAATGGACTATTCCTGAGGTAAAGCTGTAATTTACTAGTAATTTCAGTGAACATTTTAATTACACCTATCATCTTTTCAGAAACCATAATGAATACTTGTCTTAAGCTTTAAATCAAATAATGTAAAGAAAAGAATCATTTAATGCTCTTCTTTAAGATTAAATTTATTCAAAGTGAAGTAGACTTGTGATAAGGCTTTGAAGTGTATGCAAAACATTTGCTGGAAAAAGAGCTACATCAGGGGCTGTATGATAACAGTGCATTATCATCATCAGTTGACAATGATAAGTTTATCAAATGTATATTAGTGCATAGTACCTGTAATTAGCTAAACACAGTATAATAAGACCCTGCAACTCATTTTACAAAAAATCTTCCAAGAAAAATACTTGTAAATCATGAACATTTCAGTATAACTTATTATTAATTTTGATTGTAAGATTTTTTGTGAAAAGAGCCTGTGATTTTAATAAGTGCCTTCGGTCTATTAAAGCTAGTATAGCATATGTTACCAAATATTTGTAAATGAAGGATATCCTGTCCTGAATGGAGGTACATCATAGATTTCACATAAATTTCAACAGAGTCAAGAAGCTGTCAAAATGACAGCAAAGTTGGTTTTTCATACATTTAAAAATGTCATTCTTAAAGAAATCAAGGACAATAACTCCTGAATGACAAAAAGAAAAATGGTCAAAACCAATAAACAGCATATTAAAATTTGAAAAGGATTGGATCATGCTTTGTGCCATTTCCCAATCAATCAAGGACCATAACTCCAGAAAGGCAAAAATGAAAATCATCAATATTGAAATTGACCTCTATAATGTCACCATTAAAAACATATCAAAATTTGATGGTTTAACAGTTCTGTAGTTATGTATGGAAACAGCTGTTGATTATAGATTTAATTACCTTTTATCTATTTTATTTTACTTAGAATTTTCATATTGAATTTTTTGTCAATTTTTCAGTTTTTGGAGAAAGTTTGAGCATTAACCAGAATTCTTAATATATACTTATGTATTTTTGACAAAAAATTGGAAGCAATTTGTGTTTTACATAGCTTATTGGAGAGCAGGAGAATTCTGGAAGATTGTAACAGGATGAATTTGAATGAATGCAAAGTAATGATAAAATCTCAAAGTGGTTCTTTAGGCCAAGTGAAGCAAAAAGGAATACTTTCTAGGTTTTATTTTTTTACAGTTTTTCCTTTCTTATCATTGATGAATTCTCAACATTTCCTTTTTCGTTCAACTTGCTCAAAGGATCAATTGAGCTTTTCTCATCACTTGGAATCTTTGTCCGTCAATTATACAAAAATCTTCACCGCTGATACTACTAGGCCAAATTTAACCAAAGTTGGTTACAATCATCATCAGGTATCTAGTTTAAAATGTTTTCGATGACACCACCTGCGAATCACCATGGCTAAAAATTAAAAACAGGGAGTAAAATGCAAGTTTTGTTTATTATCTTGAAAACTGCTATAAAAAGAGAAAATCTGACAGGGACAGATATGTTCGGAATGTTGAGATCTACTTACTGTCTGTTTACATCAAAACTGTGAGACAACCTCTTATATGAGTTACTGCCCCTAAATAACAAATTTTACCAAATTAAAAAAAAAATTTGGCCTATTATCTTTATAACTATAATAGATCCATAAAAATTTTAAGTACAAAACAAAAGACAAGATCTACAATAAGTTCCTATGGACGAAATTGTCAGACAACTCCTTATTGGAGTAATTGCCCTTTTATGACATTTTTTTTATGATTTTTGTGTGTTTTAGTCTATTATCTTGAAAAATATAACAAATAGATAGAAGAAACTTTAAAAGCCAAAATTATCAGCAAGACCATATCTACAAAAAAGTCATAAAGCTGAAATCATCAGTGGACTCCATATTAAGAGCATTTGCTCTTTAATGACAACTTTTTCCAATTTTTAGTGTTTTAGCCAATCATCTTGAAAACTATAATAGATTGATAGACATTTAAAAATCAAATATGATCAGTAAGACAAGATCTACAATAAATCAACATGGCCAAAATTGTCATTTATATAATAAATTATCATAAATCAACATGGCCAAAATTGTCATTTATATAATAAATTATCATAAATCAACATGGCCAAAATTGTCATTTATATAATAAATTATCATAAATCAACATGGCCAAAATTGTCATTTATATAATAAATTATCAGCAAAACAAGACTTACAAATAAGTAAAAAAAAAATCAGTAGTAGACTTTACAATATAGGATTGATTGTCCTAAAATGATGATTTTGTTTACCCTTTTTTGTGTTTTGGGCAAAAACTAGGTAATATGAAGAGAAACTGTAAACAGAAAATATGATCAGCATTACAAGATCAACAAACTAGAGGCTCTCAAAAGCCTGTTTCGCTCACCTGATTCTACTTTGGTTTTGGAAATCATGTAAAAATAGATTGAAATCATAACAGATACCCAAATAATGATTGAGGCCAAATTTGGTTAATTATTGACCCCGTAATTTAATCAAAAGCAGAAGACGTTTGTAACGTTTACAGAAATTACCAATAAATTCATTGAAATTGTAGAAAATGACTTTATAAGAACAATAACTCCAACAAAATGTCAATTGACAATTTTGCTCATGTTGACTTATGTGTAGATCTTCTTTTCTTGATATTTTTGCAGTTTACAGTATATCTCAATCTATAAAGGTACATGTATTAAGGTCTTCATCAGCACCTCATAAGGAACATTTATGCCATGTTTGGTTTCATTCCATTCAGTGCTCCTCTAGAAGAAGCATTTGTATGTATTTCCCATTGGGTCTTATGTTAAACTAAGTCCCCTGCTGGCAGCCATCTTGGATGATGGTTTGGCTACAAAGTAACAACATTTGGTCAGCACCTCATTTGGAACATTCATGCTATGTTTGATTTCATTCTATTCAGTAGTTCTCTAGAAGAAAACATTTGTATGTATTTCCAAAAGGGTCCTATGTTAAACTTACTCCCCCTGCTGGCAGCCATCTTGGATGACAAATCAGCTACAAAGTAACAACACTTGGTCACCACCTCAAAAGAAACATTCATACCATGTTTGGTTTCAATCCATTAAGCGGTTTTCTAGAAGAAGACATTTGTATATATTTCCCATAGGGTCCTTTGTTAAACTAAGTCCCCCGTTGGCAGCCATATTGGTTGATGGATTTGCTACAAAGTAATAACACTTGGTAAGCAACTCATAAGGAACAATCATGCCATGTTTGGTTTTATTCCATTGAGTGGTTCTTCAAAACAAGACTTTAGTATGTATTTCACATAGGGTCCTTTGTTAAACTAAGTTCCCCGCTGGCAGCCATCTTGGATGATTGATCAGCTACAAAGTAACAACACTTGGTCAGCACCTCATAAGGAACATTCATGCCCTGTTTGGTTTCATTCCATTTAGCGGTTCTCTAAAAGAAGACATTTGTATGTATTGTCAATAGGGTCCTTTGTTAAACTAAGTGCCCAGCTGGCAGCCATCTTGGATGATTGACTGGCTACAAAGTAACAACACTTGGCCAGCACTTCATAAGGAACATTCATGCCATGTTTTATTTCATTCCATTCAGTGGTTCTCTGAAAGAAGACATTTGTATGTATTTCCCATAGGGTCCTATGTTAAACTAAGTCCCCCTCTGGCCGCCATCTTGGATGATGGATTGCCTACAAAGTTACAACACTTAGTCAGCATCTCATATGGAACATTCATGCCATGTTTTGTTTCATTCCATTTTGTGGTTCTCTAAAAGAAAACATTTGTTTGTATTGTCCGTAGGGTCCTAAGTTAAACGAAGTCCCCCGCTGGCGGCCATCTTGAATGATGGATAGGCTTCAAAGTAACAACACTTGGTCAGCACCTCATAAGGAACATTCATACCATGTTTGGTTTCATTCCATTTTGTGGTTCTCTAAAAGAAGGCATTTGCATGTATTGTCCAAAGGGTCCTATGTTAAATGAAGTCCCCCGCTGGCGGCCATCTTGGATGATGGATCAGCTACAAAGTAACAACACTTGGTCAGCACCTCATAAGGATCATTCATGCCATGTTTGGTTTCATTCCATTCAGTGGTTCTCTAGAAGAAGTTCAAAATGTAAAACGTTAAAGACAACGACGACGGAAGATGGACGCCACGTGAGCTAAAACGAGATTTTTGTCATGAATTCTAGTCAACAGGCTCTTAAGAGCCTCTAGTTTAATAGTCAACAGGCTCTTAAGAGCCTCTAGTTTAATAATCATCAAACTTGGATTTCTGTATGTTATATCATTTTCAAATGATTTGGTTAATATAACTGCTGGAAAGTATACTATTCTCTATGTACTAGCTGGATTTCTATTACCAAAACTTTAAAAACAAAGGTTCAAAAACACTTGTAATTTGTATTCCTTGATTTACAGAGTTATCCTTCTTTCTACACTGCTTTTCAGAATTTTTAAAACTATTATCTACAGAACCTGTTTCTCCTATTCTAATACAGCTACTTCTTATTGGATTCATGAGAAATTTGTATGAACAATATCTTTAAGTTCTCTAAGAAAATTGCTGAAATAAATGGTGTCATGTGGTTATGTTCTTTTAGAAACTACTTTTGATAGCAATTGTTAAACACATGCAATCTATGACAATGAAAATGAATATATTTTCCAAAGTCTGGTTCCAGTATTATGATTATTGCTTTAACAGAAATCAACATTTGAAATTTGCCACTGAAAAAATTGACGAAAGTTAATATGATTTTGATCAATTCTGTCATGTATTATGATCAAATAAGTCAGCAGTAACCACAACTGATATGTAAAACAGCAAAGGGGCTTTCACATTTTTTCAGTTTAGTTTTCTATGTAGTGTTTTGTGGACTGTTGTTTGTTTTTGGTCTGATGTTGTCCTTTTGTCTTTGGTCATAATGTTGTCCTTTTGTCTTTGGTCATAATGTTGTCCTTTTGTCTTTGGTCATAATGTTGTTCTTTTGTCTTTGGTCATAATGTTGTCCTTTTGTCTTTGGTCATAATGTTGTCCTTTTGTCTTTGGTCATAATGTTGTCCTTTTGTCTTTGGTCATAATGTTGTCCTTTTGTCTTTGGTCATAATGTTGTCCTTTTGTCTTTTGTCTTTGGTCATAATGTTGTTCTTTTGTCTTTGGTCATTATGTTGTCCTTGTTCTTTTGTCTTTGGTCATAATGTTGTCCTTTTGTCTTTGGTCATAATGTTGTCCTTTTGTCTTTGGTCATGGTCATAATGTTGTCGTTTTGTCTTTGGTCATGGTCATAATGTTGTCATCTTGTCTTTGGTCATAATGTTGTCCTTTTGTCTTTGGTCATAATGTTGTCCTTTTGTCTTTTGACTTGATATTTTTCCCCACTGATATTTCAACTAGAAAACATGCTAATCTATACATATAAGGGTGATATACAAACCTTGCAAGAAGTTTGCTAGGTCTATCAATGACCTATCATCATCATCTCCTGTCCACCTGTTTACTTTGAGAGCATTCCGGGGCTGCAGAGAGAAGGACTTTTCATTCCAGTCTATAAAGATGACTTTTGATAAATCCCTGTTTAGACAACTGAGGTCCTGCAAATTTAAAAGATGTAAACTAACTTGTCTATGCTTCGTCCTTCTAGATAATAGGGTCAGGTTATACACTAACCCAAAGGTTGACTTTGAATCACAAAACTAACTGTCTTTATAACTTCACAATTTATAAAGTTTATTTTCATTTTGTAATATAAATAAACTAAACTGTATCTTTCAAGTGGTACCTATGTCTAATACTGACTAATGCTGCAATTATTTAAATAAAGTTCCATCTACCCAAGTCTCCTGAAATAAGCTAGAAAATATCTACTGTAATTCCAAAATAACAGTGATTTTCCTTCCTTTTTTCAAATTGGGCCTGGGCCCTAGTTAATTGGGAAAAATGTGTCATATAACGTGAGTTGGGAAGAAATAAGTCATTGTTTTCATCAAACTTTAATAAGGTTATTTATTAGAGTTCCAATTTTTAACATACATGTATTATTTTTTTTTCCTTGATGCGTGTTAATATATATCCAGGGTTTGACACTAAATACCAGTAAATTCCTTTACTAGTCCATAGGGCTAGTTAAATTGGGTTTTTACAAGTCCTCCCTCATCTCTGCTAGCCTAACTAGGCATAACCCATGCTGGGGGAATCTGCAGATGGCATGCCCCTCAGAAAAATTTTAAATAAATGAAGCGAAATCATGTGTTCGTAGGCATTTCCAGAGGGCTTTGAGCATGTTTTGCTTGATTAATGTTTCATGATATTTCACTGGTTTGCTAACATGTCTAAAAAAGTATTTATTTTTATTTTTCAAACATCTCCATTAAGAGTCTGTATGCAGTGATCTTTGGGCCCAGGGCCCCCTCATATAAATTTTAATGTACCACTTTGAACATGAATGGCCATGGATCAATTGATTGGGGCATTACAGTTTATAACATAAGTAATAAAATGCTCTGTAGGGTGCAGCTTGATACAATTGAAGAGATCGAACCCTGAACAGTTGGGGCAAGTATGGACACAACATTCAAGCTTGATACAGCTCTGAATTTGGATTGTGATTAAATATTTGACACAGCATAGGTTTCTGACACAGAATGAATGTGGTCAAAGAACTTAAAAATTTGAAAATTATGGGCTATTTCAAAAGAAATGCCAAAGTGTGACAACATGGTAAAAAATTAAGTCATTGCAAATCTATTTCGTGTCATTCTATTTTAATCCAGAGACATTGAAGTTTACAAAACTACCACTGGTTAATGGAAAAAAATCAAAACAAAAAATTTAACAACATTTTACTAATAAGAATTCATCAACTTTTCAAAGGAAACAGCAACATACTATTATCAACTTACAAGCATAAATAAGTAAAAATATATCAATGTAATTTCTCTGTTTGTTGAATTAAAGGTAATAGTTGATTTTCCTGCCATTTTTCTCTTATATACAGGAATTTTTTTAATATGTAAATTTCACCAATTTTCAGTGTATTCTTTAATATCTAATAACAAATGTTTTTATATCTCTTTTCAAAAGCTTAAACTTTATATAATAAAATGCTCCATGAGGGCGCAGCTTGATACGACCGCAGAGGTCGAACCCTGAATAGTTGGGGCAAGTATGGACACAACATTCAAGCTTGATACAGCTCTGAATTTGGATTGTGATTAAATATTTGACACAGCATAGGTTTCTGACACAGAATGAATGTGGTCTAAGAACTTAAAATTTTAAATTGGACATTCACCTATTATGGTCCAATATCCAAAATCTAAATACATGGTTAGATTCAGCATATCAAAGAACCCCAAGAGTTCAATTTTGATGAAATCAAACAAAGTTTAATTTTGGACCCTTTTGACCTCAATGTGGACAAAGTTGATAACGGGCCCAAATATCAAAAATCTAAATACGTGGTTAGATTCAGCATATCAAAGAACCCCATATATTCAATTTTGTTGAAATCAAACAAAGTTTAATTTTGGACCCGATTTGGACCAACTTGAAAACTGGGCCCATAATCAAAATCTAAATACATGTTTAGATTCAGCATATCAAAGAACCCTATGAATTCAATTTTGTTAAAATCAAACTAAGTTTAATTTTGGACCCTTTGGACCTTAATGTAGACCAATTTGAAAATGGGACCAAAATTAAGAATCTAAATACACGGTTAGATTCGCATATCAAAGAACCCCAATAATTCAATTTTGATGAAATCAAACAAAGTTTAATTTTGGACCCTTTTGACCTCAATGTGGAAAAAATTGATAACGGGCCCAAAATCAAAAATCTAAATACATGGTTAGATTCAGCATATCAAAGAACCCCATATATTCAATTTTTGTTGAAATCAAACAAAGTTTAATTTTGGACCCGATTTGGACCAACTTGAAAACTGGGCCCATAATCAAAAATCTAAATACATGTTTAGATTCAGCATATCAAAGAACCCTAAGAATTCAATTTTGTTAAAATCAAACTAAGTTTAATTTTGGACCCTTTGGACCTTAATGTAGACCAATTTGAAAACGGGACCAAAAATTAAGAATCTAAATACACGTTAGATTCGCATATCAAAGAACCCCAATAATTCAATTTTGATGAAATCAAACAAAGTTTAATTTTGGACCCTTTGGACCTCAATGTGGACCAATTTAAAACGGGCCCAAAATCCAAAAACTTAATACACGATTAGATTCAGCATATTAAAGAACCCCAAGAGTTCAAGAATAAAACCCCATTGAAATTGGTCAAGAAATAAGCAATTTATACAAAGTATCTTCTTTTGCACAATACTGTGCAATTGAATATTTCTTGCAATTGCGCAATACTGTGCAATTGAATATTTCTTGCTATTATGCAATACTGTAAAATTGACAATTTCTTGCTATTGCGCAATATTGTGCTATTGGATATTTCTTGCTATTGCGCAATACTGTGCAATTGAAGATTTCTTGTTATTGCGCAATACTGTGCAATTGAAAATTTCTTGCTATTGCACAATACTTATTATATAATAATTTACACATCCTGTTAGGTGTGTATCTCCTGCCATATCATTATTATTTGCTTTTAAATATAAATCAGAAATAACCAACTTAAAATGGAAAATTTTAAAGAAAAAAAGGAAAAAAAGAACACCCCCAAATTTTTGAACCCCTTATGATTCATCATCCCAAACTCAATCCCAGCCTTCCTTTGAGGTATGGTACCTTGCAGTACAATTTCAGAGAGATCCATACACTTGAACACAAGTTATTGTCTGAAACTAGAAAATGCTTATTTTGACCCTTTTGGCCCCTAATTCCTAAACGTTTCAGGCAATTACCCCAAACTCAATTCCAGCTTTCCTTTGTGATATGGAACCTTGTAGTACAATTTCAGAAAGATCCATACACTTACACACAAGTTATTGTCATGAAACTAGAAAATGCTTGTTTTTGCCCCTTTTGGCCCCTAATTCCTAAACGTTTCAGGCAATTACCCCAAACTCAATTCCAGCTTTCCTTTGTGATATGGAACCTTGTAGTACAATTTCAGAAATATCCATACACTTACACACAAGTTATTGTCATGAAACTAGAAAATGCTTGTTTTTGCCCTTTTTGGCCCCTTATTCCTAAAATTTGGAGGCAATTACCCCAAAATCAATCCCAGCATTCCCTTTGTGATATGGAACCTTGTGGTACAATGTCAGAGAGATCCATACACTAACACACAAGTTATGTCTGGAAGTTACAAAATGCTTATTTTGGCCCCTTTTGGCCCCTAATTCCTTAACTGTAGGTACCATAACCCCAAAATCAATCCCAACCTTCCTTTTGTGATATTGAACCTTATGGTAAAATTTCATAGAGATCCATTCACTTAAACTAAAGTTAGAGTGCGAAACCAATGCGTCTTCGGACGACGGCGACGACGACGACGACGACGACGACGCTAACGTTATACCAATATACGACCACAAAAATTTTTGCGGTCGTATAAAAATTATAAGAAATCAAATATATATGATCTCATTACATCCTCTGAAAATTTTGCACCAATTGCTTCAGTCAATTCTAAGCTTTCTTCATTTAAAAATACATACATATGTTTTGATCCTTTTGTTACACTCCTGACATATTTTATCAGTAACTATAAGACTGTTTTAAAATGGAATGTATAGAAAATCAGTAGTGATACTTATTTTAAATTTACTATCTCACAAAAGATAAACCTTTTAGACACTTGATTGCACTTTTTTTAAATTTCTGAACAAAGAGCTAACTTTTAACAAGTTTAATGTGAATTACACTTAAATCTTTTAAGAATCTTAGGTAAAAGTGTCCAGAAAAATCAATTTGCAAGAGAGATTGACTACTCTCTGATTTACTCTTTACATTGTAAAGATGTTACAATCATTGTAATCAGGAATTATGTCAAATTTTGTTTTAGATAAGCTTTATCAGAAACTTGTCAGGAGTGTAACAAATGTTACACTCCTGACCAGAATTCATTGCTACCATATTTTAAACTAAAACTGACATGAAATCATGTTGGAGTCTTTATATTAAACATATCATTTTAGTGCACATTAAGAAAGGGTTTTAAAATTTTATATATTTCTTACATATTTACAAATTTTTCAAATGGTCTGTATAAAAAAAAAAAAACTTTCCTTTACGCCTTGGTCAGTCTCTTGTTTGATACTATATATATGCTATTTTTATGTCAGATAATGTATTATGATAAGTTAGTTTTTACTTCCAAAGATAGTAGCAGTATGTGCTCTGTATACAAAATACTGTCCATAATTGTACCCAAAAATGTCAGGAGTGTAACGCTTTTAGTGTGACATTTATGTTATTTTTTATAGAAACAATGTTGTTATTGTTAGGTTTTTTTCTTGAATTTGAGTGTGAACACCACCTGTTGCAGATCATCAGTAACAAGCATGCCATTATCATGGCCTTCATTGCTTTTGTATGCTCAGTACTTGTACGTCAGGAGTGTAACACATTTAAACTAGCTAGTTCAATCGCAATTTAAGTTCAAAAATTTCAAAAGTAATAATGTAGACTTGTCTTCTGTGTTAAGCTGAGGTGCAGTAATGTCATTTTTTAATAATTATTAGCTTGTTTTTCTTCCCAATAACTTACCTTTGCTTATAAGATTGAAAAAAGGCTTTTTTTGTGTTACACTCCTGACATAGAAGTATTGAGCATACAAAGGCAATGAAGGCCACAATAATGGCATGTTTGTTACTGATGATCTGCAACTAGTGGTGCTCACTGAAATTCAAGAAAAAAGAAAAACTATAACAACATTGTTTCTAAAAAAAATAACATCTGAACTCAATTGTTACACTCCTGACAAACTTGTGTAGTCTTCTTATTGTAATCATAGTATTCCAGTAGTAGATCTTCAGGGTCATCTGGATGCACCTGTGCCAAGCTATGATACTAAACAACAAATACAAAACATGCAAGATGTGCATGAAAATGTAATTTCACCTACAAAGACATTTTCTGGCAACAAATTGACTTTTAGTAACATTTTATTTTTTGCACACACTTATTTGACATACATTATGCTGTTCATAAAAATGTAAATAGATGGAAGAATTGAACAAAATATCATAGTCAAGGTATAATAGTTGGATGAGAGATATTGTTTGGTATTGTATCTGCCCTTATGTATTTTATATCATCAATGAATACACATGCTTTTTTGTGAATGTCACACTAAAAGCGTTACACTCCTGACATTTTAAGGTACATTTTTGGACATTATTTTTTATACAGAGCACATACTGCTATGATCTTTGGTAATAAGAACTAACTTATCATAATACATTATCTGACCTAAAACATCACATATATAATATCAAACAAGAGACTGACAAAGGTTTAAAGGAAAGGCATCATTTTTTTTGAAATAGCCCAAATTGGACATTTACCTATTATGGTCCAATATCCAAAATCTAAATATAAAGTTAGATTTAGCATATCAAAGAACCCCAAGAATTAAATTTTGATGAAATCAAACAAAGTTTAATTTTGAACCCTTTAAACCTCAATGTGGACCAATTTGATAACGGGGCTCAAAATCCAAAATCTTTATACGCAGTTAGATTCAGCATATCAAAGAACACCATAAATTCAATTTTTTGTTGAAATCAAAGTTTAATTTTGGACCCAGATTTGGACCAACTTGAAAACTGGGCCCAAAATCAAAAATCTAAATATGTGTTAAAATTCAGCATTTTAAAGAACCCCAAGAATTCATTTTTTGTTATAATCATTCTAAGTTTAATTTTGAACATTTTGGACCTTAATGTGGACCAATTTTCAAAACCTGTCTTGATTCAAAAATCTAAATACACGCTTAGATTCAGCATATCAAAGAACCCCCAAGAATTCATTTTTTTGTTGAAATCAAACAAAGTTTAATTTTGGACCTTTTGGATCTTAATGTGGACCAATTTGAAATTACAGGGCCCAAAATTAAAAATCTAAATACAAGGTTAGATTCTGCATATCAAAGAGCACAAATAATTAATTTTTTTGATGAAATCGAACAAAGTTTAATTTTGGACCCTTTGGACCTCAATGTGGACCAATTCATAAACATGGCTCAGAATTAAAAACCAAAATATATGGTTAAATTCAGCATACTAAAGAACCTGAAGAAGTCAAGACTTTGAATTAAACCCCATTTAAATTGGTCAAGAAATAAGCAATTTATACAAAGTATTAGAAAAGTATTGTTTTTGGCCCCTTTTTCCTAAACAGTTAGGGCTCACCCCCAAAAGCAATCCCAACCTTCCTTTTTTGGTATGGAACCTTGCGGCACAACTTCATAGAGATCCATATTGTCTGGAAACCAAATGCCTTCAGACGATGACATTTTTGCAGTTGATAAAAAGTATACACTAAAACAGGAAAAGAGAGGCGAATTTTGTACCAAAGGGACATTAACTCATAAGTCGAAAAAATAAACTGACAACACAATGGCAAAAAAAGATAAGAGAACAGAGTTCCAATGTCCCCCGCATTGCACATATGGTATATGTCCAAGGGCAATAACTAAAAAAAAAAATTTTGGTTATTTAAATTTTTATAAATATCTTAGGGAAATGAAGGCTTGAGAGCAAATGCAATGCAATTTCATATAAAATTTGTACTTCCAAGGGGCATAACTCTTTTCAAAATATTTGATCTGCATTGATTTTCGAAATTGTCAGAGACATTGCTGATTTAAACCTTTTGATATAAATTTGATAAAAATCTAGCAAGAATTTTGTACACATGAGAGCACTGACAATGCAATATTCCATATAATTAATATTTCGAAGGAGGATAACTCTTTTAAAAATAATTGATTGGCACTGATTTTGGAAATTGTCCGTGAAATTGCTGATATAAACCTATTATATAAGTTTCATAACAAGAGGCTGTCGAGTGACAGCAAACTGGATTTTCCTGCAGAGGTCCAAACCTGAAAAGTTGAGCAAGTATGGACACAACATTAAAGCTTAAAACAGATCTGAATTTGGATTGTGATTGAATATTCATAATAGATTATTATCTAATTAATAATGAAAATGATATTTGCAAATCTGAACCCCAAACAGGATCATGTAAAAATTAAACATTAACAGAGACAACAAAAATAAAATACCACATAACAACTGTGACATCTACCTTCATAACACACATGATTTAAAAAAAAAATAGTTATAAAGAAATTTTGATGTAATCATTACTGGTTCAAGGAATAAGTTTGAGTTATTTCCCTTTGAACAGAAATATGGTTTAACATAGTACTCTAACATTAGATATGATTTCACTAAAAATAGTTCTCTAATATTAGATTTGATGTAACACAATGTATATCTTTTTCAAATTATAATAAAATATAATTAATAGTTCCAAATAATTTTTCTTTCATTTGTCACAAATTAATATAGATCTGCAACTTATTCATCAACTTTATCTACACAATGTAATGTAATGAAATATATCCTTTAATAAAAATAGATTATTATCTAATTAAATGAGTTCACTTCATAAAAAAATTATATATATAACATTCAGAAAATTAGTTTATACAGAATAACAAACAAACCTACCACAAAATTCTTCAAACAATTTACCAAAGAATAGAAAAAAAAATCCAAAATGTCATTTATCATTAATACAATGTCTTTTAAAAATCTTTTAAAAAATGAGTTATTTCCCTTTGTACATTCGTCAAAAATTGAATTCTTAGGAAAGGGCTATAACTGAACAACGAGAAAAGCTAAAATCATGAAAATTGAACTTGACCTTCATTTAGTCACAGGAAACAACATATATAAATTTGAAAAAAATTCTTCAAAGCGTTTTCATGTAAATAAACGGATACTGTTTGGCAGCCGCCCGCCCCCCGTACATCCCCAAATCAATAAATGATTTTTACTTCGAAATCCGGTTAAAAATCATGAGAGTGCTAACAATGCAATTTTCCATATGATTAATATTTCCAGGGGCATAACTCTTTTAAAAATTGTTGATTGGCACTGATTTTGGAAATTGTCTGAGACAATGCTGATATAAACCTATGATGTAAGTTTTATATAAATCTGGCAAGAATTGACACATAAGAGGGCTAACAATACTGCGTTGTAAAGGGGACAAAAAAGAAGGTCCAAGCCAATACTGTTTATGATGACACAAGAAAGAAAAATTGAAACTGGATATGCAGACTAGTAGAACAATTCACATTCAATTTATTACAACTGATTAAAGCGTTTTCAATAGTCATCTAAAGAAGAAGGAGATAATTCAAGATTTGTTTCTATTCCTGTGATTTCCCCCTATCATATTTTCTAATGATGTTTCATGCACTTCCTTATCTTGACTGCCTGTTTTATTGATATTATCATCACATACAACAGAAGAAATACATATTGAACAGCGAAAACAGGAATTCTCCACATGATTTAATATGTTTACAAAATTTAAAAATAAACCTAAGACCAAAAAATTAACAAAGACAGTCAAGCACATTTTAAAGAGACAAAAACGAAATTTATAAAAATGCTCTAAGTATTTTTTAATCGAAAATTAATAGTAATTGAAGTTTTGATATTATTATTTGAGAAAAATTAAAACAAGATGAATTGAAGTTAAAACAGACAGAACTTGAAATGAGGGAAAGGGTAGAGATTGAGAAAATGAAAATTGAAATGGCAAAAGAAGAAAGCAACACTAAATTCCAATCAAAATCAGAACATTTTAATTTTGATGCAGCAAAAAATATACGTTTGGTTCCAAAATTTTGTGAAAAAACAGTTGACAAAGTTTTTCCGCAGTTTGAGAAAATTGCTCAAAATTTGAGATGGCCAAAGCCTTTTTGGACTACAATGCTGCAAAGTGTTTTTGAGGGCAAGGCCGCTGAAATTTACTCAGCACTTTCATCAGAAAATAGTTCTTATTATGACAAGGTTAAAAAGGAAGTTTTAAAAGCTTATGAGCTAGTGCCAGAAGCATATAGACAGAAATTTAGGTCTTATAAAAAGTTTGATTCACAAACCTATGTTGAATTTGCTAGGGAAAAAGAAGATCTATTTGATAAATGGCTTACGTCAAAGAAAATAGATAAAAATTTTGATAATTTAAGACAATTGATGTTATTAGTGTGTTCATTTAGACTTAAAACACATTTAGATGACAAAACTGTTGAGACTTTACAAGATGCAGCTGTTATATCAGATAATTATACTCTTTCACATAAAAGAAGTTTCAAAGGTCAAAATTTTAATACTTCAAGCGGGAATTACAAGAATCAAAGCACTGAGCGTACTGGTAGTAAGCCTGTAGCACAGAATAAGAGTCAGTCTAGTTATAATATGTCTAGTCCAAAGTTTGAAACTTTTGAGAAGAAGTCACTGACTTGTGCTTATTGTAAGAAGAATGGTCACCTGATGGCTGATTGTTTTAGACTCCAGAAGAAGAATGAAAGAGATAATAAGCCCAAGACCAGTGCTTGTACGACACCCGGTGTTACCAATATGTTGGAATGTCCTGCGAGTCAGGCTTTTAAGTCCAGTTTTTGTGATTACATGGAGGATTATAAACCCTTTATGTCTGATGGGTTTGTTTCTATTGTTGATAATACTACTCTTCAGCCTATTAAGATTTTACGGGACACTGGAGCTTCTCAGTCTTTATTGTTAGAAGGTGTGTTGCCTTTGTCTGAGAAGACTTCTGTTGGTGCCTCCGTTTTGTTACAAGGTGTGGAGTTAGGATGTATAGATGTTCCCCTCCATCGTATTTATCTGAAGTCAGATTTGATAACTGGACCAGTTGTTGTGGGTGTTCGTCCTAATCTCCCTGTTGAGGGTGTTTCATTATTGCTAGGAAATGATCTAGCTAGGAACAAAGTGGTTGCTGAACCAATTGTTACCAGTGAACCGGTGGTAGATGTTAAATCACCTGAAGATGATGCTGAACTGTATCCAGCTTGTGTCGTTACTAGGGCGATGGCTAGAAAACAACAAAATGAGGATTTGCAAGAAGACCAGTTTGATTACATGGACCTTTCTGACACCTTTCTAGCCGACATTGAAGGTCCCGGTAGCTCAGAGAAGGACGTCATAAGACCACCTAGTATTAGCAAGAATGTAATTATGGCTTGGCCAGATGTAAACAGCCATTCATTAGACTGAAGGAAATTTGTCAAAGAACAAAATAAAGACCCTGAGGTTCTTCAGCTCTGCAAGAGGGCTCAACCACAGGAAGAAGCAGACAAAGTGGCCGAATGCTATTACCATCAAGATGGCATTTTAATGTGAAAGTGGAGGCCCCCTGATGCTACCCCAGAGGAGGAATGGAGAGTGGTATACCAAGTGGTGGTGCCTAAAGTTTATAGGCAAGACATTATTGGTCTTGCCCATGACACCCCCTTGTCTGGACACTTAGGTATAAGGAAGACTTGTCTTAAGATCTTACAGCATTTCTACTGGCCAAGACTAAGAAGTGATGTCGCAGAATACTGCAAATCATGCCATATATGCCAGGTTGTTGGTAAGCCTAACCAGAAAATACCACCAGCACCACTTCTGCCTATTTCAGCCTTTGAAGAACCTTTCAGCCGAGTACTCATTGATTGCGTTGGACCTTTACCAAGACCAAGACCGAAATGCGTATTTATTGACAATCATGTGTACCTCCACTCGCTTTCCTGAGGCTATTCCGTTAAGGAATATCAAGACACCTACTATTGTCAAAGCTCTGATCAAATTTTTCACGCTAGTAGGACTTCCAAAGTCTATACAGTTCGACCAGGGTTCAAATTTCATGTCAGGTTTATTTCAGCAAGTTGTGTACCAGTTAGGGATTGCTCAGTATAGGTTAAGTGCTTATCATCCAGAATCTCAAGGTGCCTTAGAACGTTTTCATCAAACATTGAAGAACATAATTAGAACTTTTGTCTTCAATTTGACAGGGATTGGGATGATGGTGTTCACTTTTACTTTTGCGGTCCGAGAGGCTGTTCAAGAATCCCTTGGTTTTAGTCCCTTTGAGTTGGTATTTGGTCATACTGTAAGGGGACCTTTAAAATTGATAAAGGAAAAGTGGCTTACTAAACACACTGACTTGAATCTTCTAGACTATGTATCTAGATTTAAAGAAAAATTGTATACTGCTTGTTAAATTGCTCAGAACAATTTAAAAACTGTTCAGAATAAGATGAAAATATGGTATGATAAAGATGCCAGGGACAGAGTTTTTGAGCCAGGTGATAAGGTACTTGTATTTTTGCCAGTCCCAGTCAGCTAAATATTGTGGTCCTTATACCATAGAGAGTAAAATCAATGATTTGAATTATATTGTAAAAACACCAGGTCGGTGTAAACAAAATAGAGTGTGTCACATTAATATGTTAAAACCATATTTTGAGCGTACTAATGAAGGTGAGAGTAAACCAGTTGCCACTTTAGCCATGGTTAAATTGGAGAACAATCATGACAAACCAGATGTAATTGAACCACCTTTTAGTTCTGAAACTATGGAAGAGACAGTTAGATTGAAAAATTCAGAAATTTTGTCAAATTTAGATTTAAAACTTGCACATCTGTCATTTGATCGTAGAGAAAAATTAAAAGCTTTGGTATTTTCTTTTAAAAATCTTTTTCCAGATGTGCCAAACAAAACCACTGCTGTTTGTCATGATGTCGATGTAGGTGATGCTTCTCCAATTAAGCAACATCCTTACCGGCTCAATCCACTCAAACTTGAATTTATGAGACAAGAAATTAAATATATGCTGGACAATGATATTATTGAGCCGAGTAACAGTGAATGGAGCTCTCCTTGTCTGCTTGTGCCCAAACCAGATAAAACTTTTCGTTTCGAACTGATTTCAGAAAAGTAAATTCTGTTTCAAAATCTGATTCCTATCCGATTCCAAGGATAGACGATTGCATTGATAATATTGGAAAAGCAAAATTTGTGAGCAAATTTGATTTATTGAAGGGTTACTGGCAAGTCCCATTGACACAGAGAGCTCGAGAAATATCAGCTTTTGTCACACCAGACGGCTTATTTCAATATACTGTAATGCCGTTTGGCATGAAAAGTGCTCCAGCTACATTTCAAAGAATGATCAATAATGTTATAAAAGATTTAGACTGTTGTTATGCTTATATTGATGATCTTATTGTATGTAGTGATAGCTGGGAAGAACATTTAACACATTTATATGATACTTTTGATAGATTGTCACAATCAAATTTGACTGTAAATCTTGGTAAAAGTGAATTTTGCCAGGCCACTGTTGATTATTTAGGGCATACAGTTGGCCAAGGTCAAGTGAAACCTATTACAGCTAAAGTGGATGCAATTACCAAATTTCCTCCTCCTACAAATAAAAAACAACTTATGAGATATTTAGGCATGATTGGATTTTACAGGAAATTCTGTTCAAATTTTGCTACTGTTGTTCAACCATTGACTCATCTTTAACGGAAAGATTCTAAATTCATCTGGAGTGAAAATTGTCAAAACGTTTTTGAAAATAGCAAATCACTTTTAATTAATAGTCCAGTTCTGATCACTCCAGACTTTGAAAAACAATTTAAACTTGCCGTTGATGCAAGCGAAGTAGGGTTGGAGCTGTTTTATATCAAGAGACAGATGATAATGTTGAGAAACCTATATCATATTTTTCTAAGAAATTAGATAAACATCAGAAAAATTATTCGACTATTGAAAAAGTGTGTTTTGCACTGTTGTCTGCACTTCAACATTTTGATGTATATTTAAATCCCACTGTGCATCCTATTCTTGTTTATACTGATCATAATCCTCTCACCTTCATACATAAAATGAGAAACAAGAGATTGACTAGGTGGAGTTTATTGTTACAGGAATATGATGTTATTGTAAAACATATTAAAGGTAAAGATAATGTAATAGCAGATGCTTTATCTAGAACTTATTGAAACACTTTGTATATACTATGCATTTTTGTACATATTATTCATGAAAAGTTTTTGTTACACTCAAACTTTTTTTAAGGGGGGAGGTGTTATGATATTGTAACTATCATATTTATTTAGTTGGCCTAACTTGTTTTGTGTGGCCTAAGAATGTTTACATTGTTTAATATTGTGTACAAAATAAAACACATTGTGTTACAACTATGCAGTTTAGAATTCACTGGAACAATCACTGATATTCATGGAATGATTAGAACTTTCTATTTCACTTACATAACGTTTCCAGAATGATCATAACAAAAGATGCGTAATTTATATTTCTAGCGTTGTCTAGAAGTTTCCGTTTGAGTATTTAAATGCAGACCCAAAAGTTAGTTGAATATATAGAGATTTAGACATAGACAAAGATAGACTTGGACATCGATAGACATCAACATTCTCAGCAGTTGGATTGACATTTTTATTTACAAACTACATCATACTAGATTGTGACCAATTGGATATAATATTCTGTGGATTCCGAGAAGATTTCCGGATAAAGAAAAGATACAGATTGGACTTATATTTTGACAGTTAAGTTGACATTTCTTTTTATGCAATACTTCTTGTAAACTTGTGTATAATAAATCTTGTTAAATTTTATTATTGATTTGTGTCTTTTGTTGGCTACAATTAAAAGTCGATTTTTCTGTTCATAACACTTTCATATAATCAAAGTTTGCTTCCTTTGAAAATTCAGATCATGGTTTTTCACGTTTTTCCTGTTTTCAGATAAACCATTCATTGCAGAACTAAGCTAAACTGGTTTCTGAAATATGATTGTTATCCGTCTATATTCTACCTGTTTTTCTTCTGGGACAGTACAACAACCTATATTTTGAACCAAATCGTACAAATGATAAAATTATCAATAACATTTCTGATACAACTTGATTGAATTGGGAATTTTTAGGGAAAATTTCTAGTTTTTTCTAATTGGGAACAGGGCCATTATTTGCCTCCAAAATATAGGCAGGAAATCACTGAATTAATTCTACATTTATCATAATTATTGTGAATCTTCAACAAATGATGATAGTGTGTGTATTATAAATGTGGCCTCCAATATTTGCTGCTCTAGAATATTATTTTCATTAAAAAAATCTAATTACACAGTGTTAACTTAATATACCGTATATGGGTTTTTTCACGTGTGTTTAATTTTCGCTTTGTTTGTGGCAGCTAAGAAAACGTGAAAATTTGACACCGTGTAAATTTCCCTGCATATTCCAAGATGTATCGTTGTTTAAATGTTTCATACATCATACTGTTCATTATCGAGTATACACACAAAAGACATGTGAAATCTTTTTACCCTAAGGGTCAAATTACATAGAAAGTCAGTCTTTTGTGTTGATCAACAGATCACAAGAATGTGCATATCTAATTAAATCTTTATTTTCATAATAATTAAGTTTACTATAATCATTCATTGCATACCTTTGACAACACAGCAATCAGTTACATATTCGATAATCAATGACAATCTATTGATTTTTGTCAAAACCCGAACATTTTTCATATAATCGTGGTAAATAAAATAAAAATAAATCACATTTACACAGAAATTAGCATAAATATTCTTCATAAATAACTGTTATAGCATCACAAAAATTATCAAAACCTTCATTTTTTGTTAGCTTCCACATTATAGTTTTATTGCCTTGAATGATATCCAAATTATGTGTATTTGTAGTACTCGTATTTTGTTGTTACCGATTTTCTGTCAGTGAATCAAGTTTATGTTGTTTGCATCTTAATAACATACTGCAGTGAAATTTTCACATGAATTTTCCCATTATAGTTTTATTGCCTTGAATGATATCCAAATTATGTGTATTTGTAGTACTCGTATTTTGTTGTTACCGATTTTCTGTCAGTGAATCAAGTTTATGTTGTTTGCATCTTAATAATAACATACTGCAGTGAAATTTTCACATGAATTTTCCCTTATTGAAAATTTAACCTGCGCATTTTGTCATCAAATCGTGAAAAAAAGCCGACATAAAAAAAACCTGATATACGGCAAGTAGGCTTATAATAAAATTTCAGTCATTCATGTAGTAACCATTATAGCCAAAGGCATAAACTGACACAAAATCCTAATTCAGCATTTAAAGATTCCATTTCAAGAAGTTGTTTGGATGTTATGCAAAGTATAATGCTCTTGTTACTTAACTTTAACAAAAAATTCCACGCTCAGTAGCTTTAGAAAAAAGTTCAAAGTATTATCAAACAGGAGGTGACCTGCCTGAGAGATCTGAAAATCACCAACACTGTACAACTCAACATTATAAAGTTTCTGACCAAATATCAAGTCATTCCTAAATACAGAAGCTGAGTGATATAAAAAAAAAAGGATGAAGGAAAGCACTGACAGACAAAGTAAATGTAACATCTGAGTTAAAGTAAAGAGGTCAAACCAAAGGACATGAAGAGTGAATAACTGGAGTGTAAACAGCCATTCATCCATATCATATTGTTATGCCTAAGGGTAGGAGATAAGGATGATAGGTTTATATGTATCATGTTTTATTCTTTTCTTGTGTTGCTCAGAGATTTCATTTCTACTTTCACTTTTATTTTCGTGTTCCGCTACTCTGAGCTGCACTGTTGTTTATATTATGAACGGAAGAACTATGGAGATGAACACTTTATGTTTCAGGTACCGCGGCCGTATTATATTGTATTGTATTGTATGTATTATATTATTGTTTATGGGAAATATAGTTAGGACAGGGTTCGTTCTCACTGTTTGACCAGGGGGGGTACCTTGACATGTTCCCAGCTTTAGTTTGACCTGTATATCGCTTGTCCCATTTGCTCACCTGTTTTATTCGATCACGTTAAGGGTCTATATTGTAACCAGGGTACGTTCCCACTAAGGGTTATTCTTGATAAGCCCATATCTCCCTTTTTCCCTCGACAGTTGTGTATTCCTATTTGTTTTTGCGCCATCTTCTATATTATTGCCGTGGGAACTTCCGGTTTTAAAGACCAATCGGAATTGACAGAGATGGCCTAGTTTCCAGAGCCCTTTACTATGTATATGTGATTTAATAACCAATCACTACGTTATTTCGCCGGACACACTTATCCCTATAGTAACGGACACACTTTCTGTGTCCGCGGACTTCCGGTACTATATAAACGGTTGTAGCAGACGATTCCAGTTAGTTCACAGCTCACGGAACCTTGACCATTTTTGTTCCACATACCATAACCAGAGCGAACCACCTGTGAACCATCATCTTCAAACCATTACCAGGTTAATGTTTACCCCGATTATATATATATATTTATGACCTGACCAAGTGACCTAGATTATTTACTATAATACTACAACTTTTCCCATGTTTACGCATGACGAATAACGTCCAAAGGGGGGTCTCTGTACTGTTTTCGCTCTGGGGTTATTTATTTATACACATATATATATTGAATTATGACTGATTAAATAGTCATTGTTAAACTTATAACTGTTTTTGTTATAATTTATCTTATTAAGAATAAGAAACCAGTGTTTTAGACTGCTCAGTCCAGCTACCAAGTTTTGCAAGTTACCATTGCAGTTTCACAATTACCAGTGAAAGTATTTAAAAGGCCTGCTACCAAGGTTGATTTGTATCTCGTGTTAAATAATTAAATGTACACACACACAAAATATTAAGTTTCGTAATGCCATACCAGAGGCGTTACAATATGTATGTACACAAACTTAGTCATTATTGGTTTAATATACTAACCTTAACATGATGTCCGTGCATATATCTTGTTGCATCACGATATAATCTATAATTTATGTATCCCTTCTGGTCTAAATTGAAGAGGATAGGATCGGCATTCTGAAATAAGTACATGTATTCATCCAATGATCATATGGATTATTAATTTCTAATATGACGTTCTTCTTTTGCTTTGGAAACAAAGCCATGTTCTAATTCTAATCATAGAACATGGGCTGAACGTGATAGTTGTCTTATTTTGAACAACACCAGAGATCAAAATGAATATTTTTGTTGGTGTTGCTTGGTAGGAATTAAATAAAATCTTTCTAAAAGTAAGTTTACATGTATATGTTTATATTTTATAGTGAAATGGTTGGTTTCTATAATGTTTTAGCTTCATCAAATCAAAATGTGTTGAAGGTCTGCTTCAAAGTACAAAAGTTCACTGGCTACCATTTTTACCCTAAAATCATCAGTTGACAAGTTGTAACTTTAAAGGTGTGAACCACCATATTGACTTCTTGGTATAAACATGGTAGATTATTACAATACAACCAAAATGAAAACTACATCTTCCTCATCATCACCTTTTAATGGGGTACTTTTAGTATTATCCAAATTTAAATCATACAAGTAATGGCATGTCATATTTTGCCATGTTGTTATCTATTCAAAATATTTCACACATTTTCTGTTTTGGATTTTATCCCTTTTTTATAGCAAGTTCAATTATATATGATTTTTAATGCATTACAAAAGGAATACCAGTACTGTATTTGAGGAGTTGGCACTGTCAAATATTATTTGGAAGTGGTATCTCTTAAAATACAGTACTGTTATTTCTTAATTAGATAATATCGGGAAAATCTTCTTTCTCTTGTCTATAAATTACACCATATTTTTAGTCACCACATATCTTTATTGACAACAGTCCATGTTTATACTTACTGCTCCAGAATCCTGTGTATATACAACAACTTCATACAAAGGTGCTGCTATACTTTGTAAAAAATATTCTATATGAGGTCTCTTCTTAAATCTCCATCCAGTGTTATACTGCAATTGTAAATTCATTTCTTTATACATATTTTTTTTGGTTACACTCTTTTTCTTCAATATATTAATGTTAAGTTGTTTATTTTCGCAGAGTTTAAATTTCACAATTTCTGGTGCCTAACTAGCTGCAGAACCATAATTCTTAGGTCCTTATGATATTTTTCACACGAACACATGCTCTTGAATGCTTAATAAGTCATGTGACCTAAAAAAGAGACTACCACAGATTTAAAATAGCAGAATAAAATAGGCGGAGAGATATACACAAAAGGAAATATGCAGATGATTGTGTCTAGGAAATGAATATTCAAACATATTAGGTACATAATAGAAAAATATCTTATGAAACAAAATAACTACATTTCCAAGCTACACAAGAGTGGTAAATAGTCACTGGTGGAAATAAGTGTGACCTGAACATTGGTCCCAATTCAGAATGTTTTAACATAGGAATAAACCGTAGTGCTATGGTCTGCATAAATCAGAAAACATAATAAAGACCATTAAAGTTACGATTCTGCAGCTAGTGCCAAACCTGTCCACAAGGTTATTTTTTTCCAGTTTTTCTTGTTCCTGATTCGGGTCTTCGTTGAAGATAAA
Organism: Mytilus coruscus; assembly: GCA_017311375.1. Lineage (NCBI taxonomy): Eukaryota > Metazoa > Mollusca > Bivalvia > Mytilida > Mytilidae > Mytilus > Mytilus coruscus. The sequence goes on from CM029599.1 coordinate 60,111,687, forward strand.
AATTATAAGGATATTTTCACAATTATATCCAAATTTAACTTTATAGCATATGAAAGGAGAGAGATAAAGCACAAGTATGTAAATGCTACACAACAAACATATTTGATGTCATTGTAATCAATTATTTGTAGAGATATTTATGTGTATCAGAGTGACCTATCATGACCCTTCATTAATATCTACTCTTTTACATGTAGTTAAATATAGGTATTTACTAAAAGTTTGGAGAATTCATTCATGGCTGTGATGTATGTAGCCATTTATATAAACTAGCAGTATTTAAAGAAAAGTATTGAGCCTAATACAGTGTCCTGTGGGACACGCAATGTTACTGGTATTTCACATAATATCTTATTAAAGAAAGATATAAACTTCAACACCTTTTATAATACCTATTAATTTCATTTAATTTTTTAGGCATTCTATCAAAAAAATACAAACTAAACAATGCATTGCAGAAAATCAAGCAATTAACTTCAGTCATCTTTGCTAGCCAAGGATTATGATCCAGTCTCCTCCTCTCCACCCTTGGCAGATCAAGCCAACATTTGTGATTACAATGCTGCGCCATCTACCGGTAAACAAAAGCCACTCCCATTCCGACTACAACATTCTTGACCAATGGTAGCACTTGAACAATCTTCAGTAGGGAGGTGTAAAAACGGATGTCTCTAGTTTTTACAAATTTCGTGAAGAGGAACAGGAAATAAACATTGGCATTCCAACATTTGCAAGAGAAACATACCCAAAAACTTCAATTAGTTGATAAAGAACTTAAAGATTGTCACTTAATATCATCCTTTGTTTTGGGGGTAAAGACTTGTTGCACAATCTGCATGTGCCAATTGTTTATTTACCTTGTCTACATCTTCACGTGATCATCTTTACAACTATTTTTGATTGGATGCAGCCAGTTACAACAGCAACCAATGAAAATCATTACATCATGGATCCTAAATTCTATCTTAATCTACCAAGGCAAGGTTTGAAATGAGCAGGGGCCCACTCGCCAATGGCCCCTAAAATTTGGTGTGGGCTACTTAAATTTCTGCTTTTTTTGTATAGGACTATATATGTGGGCTACAAAATTTAAGCTGTGGGCTACCATTGCGAAAGTCATAAGTTCAATACCTGCAAGGGTGGAGAGGAGGGGACTGGATTGTAATCCTTGGCTAGCGAAGATGAACTTCAGTATGAGTTTTTTAAAAAAAACACCAAAATAACCTGTGATATCACACTGCTGAATACCAGCGTAATAATACAGTACTGGTTTTTGTTTGTTTGCTGTGATAAGTTATAAAATACTTACAGTCCAATCAGGATGAACTAATACATCATTCATCTCCATGACAACAGTATATGGTGGTTGATAATAAGGATACTGTACAGGATCAGGTAAAAGTTTTTCTCTGGAAGGTTCAATTATTGCCTGGGGAAAAACATGAATTTTTAGATGTACTGTTTGCTAGTTGAGCAAATATTAAGTAAAGTATTCAAAGTCAAAAGCTATAGATTGGACTATAGTTAGATAATTAGCAAATTTATTATTAAAGATACTTGACTACAATAGACCTGCCACAACAATTTAGCTTTACTCTACATACCTTGTATATTTTGTATGAAATTCAAAATCACCAATCTAAATATGGAGTTATGGAGGCAGAGTCCGGAAAACATAATACCCCCTACTACCGAACAATCCAATGAGAACTTACAATGATCAACAAACAGGACAGATATTAGTGTTTCTTTAATCAAAAATTCAATTACCGCACCCATCTAATTTAAAACTGCTTGTATCAATCTCATTTGAAAAACCTTGTCATACTCACTGCCACAAAAGTTTGTAATGGTTATTTATTAGGTTATGAAATAATATACAATTATGGCCCATAGAGAAGGTGAATATCCAAAATTGTCAACACGAAAAGGTTATTTCACTGAGGGCTGTGTCCTCAGTGAAATAATTTTTTAGGGTTGACAATTTTGGATATTCATCGCTTCTAAGGGGTCACAATTGTTTTATTATACCGAACTAACAGTGAAACATTGAAAAAGCACTTAACCTCCTGAATCGTAACATACACAAGTAAACATTCGAAAATAAATTTGTGTCTTAGAATTTCTCGTATGCACAACAAAGGTCGAATCTTTTTGTAAAATATTGATGGCCCTGAAAAGGACCGTTTATAAGAGTTATTCCTTGGCACTAGATGCATTTCCAAAGCCTTGTTTCCTCGTCACTTGATGGGCTTCCTGTAACCTGAATGTTGCCATTTTGTTTACTTATGTCTGTGACGTCATTTTCATTGGAGATAACTCGTGTACAAATCAAGAAACTCAAAAGAATATTCACCACCGGTGTAAAATTTTAGGGTTATTCGTCCCTCCTTGCAATTAAATGAAAATTAACTGAATTATTCCATGCCACATGATAATGCTTTACCCAATAGAATTGTTTATAATATATGTAAGGTATAATAATAGTAGATGTTTAAGAAGCATAAATATTTCAATTATATAGACTAAAATTTGAAATATAAAACTTAAATAATAGCTGTATCCAACTAATCAAAAATAAATAAATAAAAATATTTACCTGTTTTTCTTTATTTAATTCAACCCAAGATCTCTTCAAATAAGCTATTACTAATGGTACTGAAAAAAAAACACATGATAAAATAAGCTAAATAATGCTGTATTGTTTTAAAATAACCTACTCTTCCTCTCCATAAGAAAATGGTTTTTGTACATTCTTTTTTTTTAAAAGGTTACAAAAAAATATGTTGCTAAAATATAGCCATATATTCTCAATTGATAAGTTATGTTGCTAGCACATCTTACAAATGTATTCATCTGTATTACTGTTTGCCATCTGGGAACTATTTTTATCAAATGGAAGGAGAGGACTAATGATCAGACTAGAATTTACCAGTAATTATGGTTTTAGTACTTTTTGGGAGAGTCATCAAAGAAAAAAAATCACTGTATACAAACAAAGGGTACTTACATTGAGAAAACTCATCTTCAATCTGAAAAGAATAGAAACTGATGTCAGTAATATATATCTAATTAAGAGTATGTAAGCATTTTTTTTCCAATTTATTTTTATTTGAACAAAATTACACATCAACAACTAAACAGAAAATCATATTTATCATATTTTAAGAACTTTTTTAACAAATATAGTATATTTTTCTTTTATTCAATTTTTTTCAACTTTGCCATATAAGCAGAGATAGCTAAGATTATGTAATTTTAATAAAGGAATGTGTTATGAATAACATGTTTTTTTTTCAGCTAGAAAACAAGTCCTGTGACCCCAATTTTTCTTTTGATATTCTATAAGCACATTCTAAGAACCATCTTCCAATATTCTATCTTAAAATTGTATCTTTTAGTTTTCTTTCTGTCACACAAATTTTGGTTTTATTAGTAATTTGTTCCAAGCATACTAGAGCTAGAACATGACATTTAATAAAATGCTTCGCCGAGTGCAGTCTGATTTGACTGCAGAGGTCGAACCCTGAACAGTTGGGGCATTTAATTTACCTAGTATGGTCTGATATCCAAAATCTAACAACATTGTTAGATTCAGCATATAAAAAAACATCAAAAATTTAATTTTGGTTGAAATCAAAGAAAGTTTAATTTTGGACCCTTCAAACCTTAATATGGACTAATTTGAAAACAGGGCCCAAAATAAAAAATCTAAATGCACAATAAGATTCAGCTTATCATAGAGCCGCAATAATTCAGTTTTTGATGAAATCAAACATACTTTAATTTTGGACCCTTTGGACTTCAATGTAGACCAATTTCAAAATGGGGCCCAATATCCAAAATAGTAATACAAGGTTAGAACCTCCAAAAATTAAAGACTTTAAAATAATCCCATTGAAATTGGTTAAAAGATGTGTATTTATTTTCAATTGAAGATTTCTTGCTATTGCCCAATACTGTGATATTGCGCAATACTGTGATATTGTGCAATACTGCGCTGTTGCACAATACTTAGTTAATCTGTTATATATGTTGTGTACAAGTTATCATTTTGTACAAATTGTAATTTGTACAAAAAAAAAGTACAAATTGTAATTTGTATTTTGACTTTGTACAAAAAGTGCTTGTACAAATTACAATTTGTACAAAAATTGACAAAAATTCACTTATAACTTGTACAATAATTTATAATATGAATTTTGGTGAAAAATAGCATTGATACACATTATAGAATTGCTATTAAATGACCACACAGTACACCTTAGTTACAAAATACAAAAGTAGTTCTTTATCATTCGTTTTAGCATGTGAGTGAATTATGGAATCGGGAATTGCACAACATGAAGGAAACCTCTGACAACCTGTGTTAAAGGCATTTTAACTGCTTCATGTAGCGAAAGTTGAAGCTCAAGAACCGTTGCTGTGAATAAACATGTGTATTTCACATCTTCAATTTGACTTTTAGACAAATAAATATCCTGTTCAAATCCACACAGCTGTTCTAATTTGGTACCCAAAATCGCCAGATTCAACAATTACGCCTCAGATATTTCGAGGATCAGTTGCACGATCATACTGATGAATATGTATAATGACATTAACCACAACCAACAAGTTCTGATAATTACTGTCTCGTTTTCTTGGTAAGATATTCGTTTTGGATCTATTGGCCAAACAGCGCACGCTTCCTGGCAAGAATGATCGGTGTTTCAATGTCAGTGCCATACTTCAATTTAGCTTTAAGCCCATTATTCTTGTCCTTGGTGTACACATGACTTTTATTTCATGCATCATTCTCTGCTAGGTTCAGAACTTTTTGGACAAACTTATCCTGCTGATCAGCAATGCTGGCCATGTTTACACTATTACATCAAATGAGTAAATGACTAAAAGAGTGTACATAAACACCTAGGATATATAGCTTTGGCAACTTATTAAAGCAATTGACCCCAAAGTAATTAGCCAATGCAAAGTGTCCAAGAAGAGTTAAATGTGAAAGTCAAAAGATGCACTGCCCGATTTCATAATTCACTTACTTGCTCAAACAAATGATATAGAACTATTTTTTTTGTATTTTGTTAATATGATTTACTGTGTGGTCATTTAGTTAGAATTCTATCGTGTGTATCAATGCTTTTTTCACCAAAATTCATATTATAAATTATTGTACAAGTTATAAGTGATTTTTTGTCAAATTTTGTACAAATTGTACAAAGTCAAAATACAAATTATAATTTGTACAATATTTTGTACAAATTATAATTTGTACAAAATGATAACTTGTACACAACATATATAATAATTTACACACCCTGTTTGGTGTGTGTCTCCTGCCATATCAGTATTTGTTGCTTTTATATATAAATCAGAAATAATCTATGTAAAAATGGAAAATTTTTGAAAAAAAAAAAAAAAAACCCCAAAAATTATGAAAAAAAAATATGAACCCCAAAATAAATTTGAAAAAAAATCCCCCCAAACTTTTTGAACCCCCTAATTTTCTTTTCAGGAAAAATGTACAAATAAACTTTAACACAAGTTATTGTCTGGAAACTAGAAAAATGCTTGTTTTTGGCCCTTTTTTTGCCCCTAATTCCTGAACGTTTGGGGCAATTACCCCCAAACTCAATCCGAGCCTTCCCTTTGTGGTATGGAACCTTGTGGTACAATTTCAGAGATCCATAAACTTACACACAAGTTATTGTCAAGAAACTACAAAAAAGCTTGTTTTTGGGCCCTAATTCCTAAACTGTTGGTACCATAACCCCCAAAAATCAATCCCAACCTTCCTTTTGTGGTATTGAACCTTCTGGTAAAATTTCATAGAGATCCATTCACTTAAACTAAAGTTATTTCCGGAAAGCAAATGTGTCTTCAAACGAAGACGACATGATACGAGTAGCATTATACAAACGCAAATTATTTGCGGTTGTATAAAAAATGTCTTTTATTTATCTGATATTTTAAGTCCAATAACCCTGGAATGACCTATAGGATTTTTTTAAACGAATGCTGTGTTAGGTTCACCAATTCCATCAAGTATGTAAGGTTTCCAGTAAATCAATCCAAGCAAACACAACTTGTAAAAATTTACCTAAATCTGACAATTAAAGTCCCTTAACTCTGGAAGGACTAACTAGAAAAATAAAAAAAATAGAAAGGGAGCTTCCTTTTATCAGTCCCAACAATAATGTCTACTTTTAAGGATTCAATCCAGGCATACTGGAGTAAGGGCCCAACATGTAAAACACTGTCTTAATTCAAACGGTTGAAGTTTCTATAACTCTGGAACAATAGTCAAAATCCAAAGGGAGCTTTCTTCTGTCAATCCTAATGTTGTTTTAAAATTACATGAGAATTGGTTAAAGAAAATTTGAATTATTATACGAGGTGTTGCCTAAAGGAGGGATGGACATTGCTATACCATAATACATCCCATCTTCAACAGCCATATAAAAATCCCATCGATCTCAATTTACCCTTACCATCTACCTTATTATTGCTGGAGAAGACAGATTTGCCAATTTTGCATGTTTTGGGAAAAATTTTCATCAAGACATCTCTTACCAAACTAAATTGATATGTATTTACATGAAAGAAGATATCTAATTTTACTTGTGATAGAATTTTGATTTAATTAAGAATGTCCATTTTGGGGATGAATATGCTAAATTTGCCAAAATCAATCAAAATTAAGTTTTGCACCATCTTTAGCATGTTTAGGCATTTCTGGTTTTGTTATATTTTTAGAACAAAGCCATTATGTTGTTGAACCTCAAAGAACACACATAAAGTTGTATTAATATGAACTTTAGATTAGATTGAAAGGCTTTTTGAAAATATCCCTCATGTGACATTATTTCATGATTCAGGAAATTTACCTATCTCTTCAAAAATTAATGTGATGCTCTTATCAATGCAAAAATTTGATAGAATATATCACAATTATCAAAACAAGCATTTTGTTTTTGCTATTAATACTCTGCTACACATTTACAAAAAATACATTATTTGCACTTTTTTTAGTTGATGCAAGTTTAGTCAAATAAATACTTGCACTCTTGCAGTGCATACAGAATTTATACTACATAAGTATTCTTTTTTGTTATCTTATATGGCTTCTCCTGAATTATCCCAGGAAGCTGTCTAATTCTAGTTTTCTGTATTACAATTTATTTTGAACTAAAAGTGTTTTTAAGTAACTTTTTTATTTGACTGATTAAGGAAGAACAGGGAGGATAAAGTTCTAACAAATCTAGTCTAAACCTGCCACACACCAATATGCAAGTCAGGAGCCTTGCTACTGATCATCTTAGTTTAAATTTAGATCTTAGTATTTTTTGACTGTCAAGAAGTTACTGGTAAAGGCAGACTGATTATTTCTTAAAATCAGACAAAATCTCTCATTCAGGAAAGTTATAAGAAAAATATTTCCACCACTAGAGGCTGACATGCCCCGATGTTACATGTATGTATGTAATACTTTGTCTACACAGAATTATTCTTTATCCGGATAATTATTAAATACTGATGTTTTACCTCTTTCCCTCCTGGATCCAAGACAGGTGCTCCTAAAAAAAACAAAGAGAAAGTTGAGGTTCTCCAGAATTTGACTTTTAAATTTTCAAATGTTAAAGAATCTAATCCTTCAGAACTGTTATACTTTTATTTAGATAGAGTTATCAATAATTTCGTCCACCATACTGTTCTACAAGTAATCTGCATACAAAACACAGAAACCGAATAATGTTTCCTGCAGCTTTTGAAAAGGGCAGGGTAATTTTGTTCTCAGAGGGTACTCTTAGCGCGATTTTACTACACTTTAAAGGCACCCTATGCGCGGAGGACTACACTTATAGGGCACTCTTTATACAGATGTAAAGGCACTGTAATGGATAGGGAATTAATCAAATATATCATTGTTTCATATTTATTGGTAAGAAATAAAGATATGTATATTAGTTTGTTAATTTAATTTCTTTTTGTAATAAAATTATCACTTCTTGACTCAGCTAATAGAATCTTGAACATGTTCATTGTGCAACTGTCTCATTTCAATCAATAACTCTTCATAAACTTTAATACTGGATCACTGAGACTGATTGTCTAAGGATGTGTTGTGAAAGTGGACTTTGCATGACCAAGAGCATATGCAATGCATTGCTTTTTAGATGCCCAAAAGAAGTGCCAAATATACCTTTTGGATCTTGCATGTTTATACCAATCAAAGCTTCATTGGCTAATAACTGTACACATTGTTTTAGAATATTCAAAGATTTGTATAGAAAAACTTACTATACATATTCTTCTGCTTTTCAATTTTTTCCCATCTACGTTTTTTTTTTTTTATTGATACGTTGTTCAACTTGTTGATTTTTCATACTATTCAAAACTATATCAGCTATATTCTTAACTTTAATTTTATTAAGAAAACAACAAGGAAGCCGTTGTAAATTCACACCCAATCTGACATTTTGACCGACCGAATAGTATTTATGTTCATCCCATGCATCTGCATCATCGTAAATTTATAACTCAAACGATCGCTTGGTTCCCTTTTAAATTGTCTATGTTTTAAATTTGTAGAGGTACAAATCGATGTTGTCCCTATTAGATTCAATCATAAATCGTATGTGTACTCAGTCGCTTCAAAACTGTTCAAACATGATTACGAATTTCAATAAAATGTCGGCCATTAAGATTTTTATTTCATTCCAAGGGAAATAACTCGAAATGGTCTTGCTATAAGATGAATTGCTGACCTGATATTAAATTACGGCATGGCATTCTAAAATACGATGGAAAAGGGGCATGGTGCCAAATTTTTTTTCTAAAAAGGGCAGGGCATCAAGAAAACATGGCAGGGCGCCATACCACACCAAAACATGCTTCAGGAAACACTATCGAATTCCTGAAGTTAAATTGTAGTTTTATTGAGTAAAAATGACTTACACCATGTACACTGTATACATGTATCTCTAATTCATAGTCATTATTTTCAATAACAGAATATTATACCATTTAAAATGGAGTTTTAAGGTAATATCTATCAGTCCTCTGGTTCTTTTAGAGTTTTTACGAGTTTTCAGGAAATCTGTGTATCCAAAACAGATAAATGGACAACTATAGGTGATTTACATCTGTGAAACTGCTTGGCCATACTACATTGTATCAAGTGAAACGCAGGTGTTTGTTTATTACATTTGTATATCATCTTCTGTAGACTTGAAAAACAATGCACATCAAAATCAAAGTATCAAAGTATCTTTTTACTTTTCTTAAACATAAAATGCATAGAACTTTTAAATATCTAGGTTCAGCCATGCATTAAACTTTCCTAGATGCACCAGTTTGTCTGTACTCAGAGAATTTTGTTGTGTAAACTAATCATACAACATTGTACATTACAATGTATTTGTCAATTTCTTTTCTTGAACCTTAAAACGACTACACATGCTACAGGTGATGAATTTTAAAGCTGGTACAATTACACAGCATAGTAGGTAGGTATAGCAATTTCATTTTTAATTTTTTTATACAGGTGTTACACGACTGTATATCAGTGTATATAAGGTAATGTTATTGACCTTTACAGTAAGACAACACAGAATATAAGCTGCTTATGGCCTACAGGTAGAAAACATGGGAAGGTAAACTAATTTTTCCTTATAAAATATTTTATATAATAGTATATGGACTTAAATGGTAACATAAACCCAGTTTGGGTTTATGATGTAATATTACCCCTTAAATAAACAAAAGGGCCACCAATAAGTAAGGCTGTTGCTCCAAGAGATATTAATCCTATTTTCCAAGCATTTTTCTGTCCTTTCCATTTTGATTCTTTTTCCTTTTTATCCTCATCTTTCTTTTTATTCGTTTCTTCAGCATCTGTAGGAGCATCGAAAGGCGCAGCTTTCCCCAAAAAATCATCAGTCACAGAACTCGTCTGTTTGGAATAACAACAAACACAAGGTATATTTGTTATGACAGGATACGAGTTTCGTTTCGTCCATTTTAAAACAACATTTTCTCCATTAAATTTTGCACAAAACGTGCGTGAATATGTTTTATGTGACTGAAGACGAATAAATGTTCTCAAAATACATGTGTGGGTCCTGAGAGCTGACATGTTTACACTGAATTATGGGTACTAATTCGCCCCTGGTAACTCGTCCCTTCATTTCGCCACACTTCATATTAATATTCGTAAGGCCACCTTGAAGATATTCAGCAATATTGCAAAGCTATTTCAGTTGAATATTGCCATCCATGATACTCTGAAATGTTCATCCTCGATAGTTTGAAATAAGTTTTATATGTTTCTATTTCCGGAATTGATGCGTGTTTCCCCGTTCTCTAAAGACTTTTAGTTTATAAATTTCCGGTTGAAATTTAGACCCAGCTTTCGAAAGTAAGAAGAACGTAAGCATTCTCAGATCTGCAGTGACATCACAACATGTAACTGACCAATCAACGATTAGCATTTGTGTTATGTAAACAATGTTGAGAGGTGATGCCAATAATAATCCTCTAGATTTTCCATAGACTTCAGTGCAAATTAATTTAATTGATATATATCGACACCAGTTGAATATAGTAATTTTACTCTTTTAATATTGTTAAAGACACTATATAATATCTCCATTTTGATTTTTATCATACTATATCCTCTGGTTAAAAAATAATCGGCAATATAAATAATCAGTAATCACCTTCAAATAGATGAAAAATCTAGAGGATTCCTATTGGCATCACCCCTTGAAAAATTTAAATGCCAGGATGTCCGGATCTGAGAATTTACTATCAGACAGGTGACCAATTTGCAAAGCGTTTCAATTTAAAGATGGTAGATATTTGTGTCATATAAAATTTACAGAAAAATTTAGCTACCTTTTACACAGGCACTTTTTTCTATCCTTGGGAAGATCCACTATCAACGTAAATATACCATTGATAGAAACAAGTGCCTGTGACCTTTTAAGGGAATAACCTATATTTTCGCGTATTATCTTTCATTTGTCTAATAAAAATGAGATAGACAAATTGAATAGCAATGTCATTTTCTGCTCATTACCTTAAACCATGTTTACTGCCTTCTCCTCTTTCCGGTGTATACCTGATTCCGGTGGAATGTTAAATTGCGGGTTTTCGTTGAACTAAAAGCGTGTGCAAGGGTCGGAGGTTACAGGTTACAGACAACTGGTTCATCGCTGTATGTCAACAATGTAAAAACGCCAAACAGTCTTCACTACAGGTAAAAATATATTTATTAGCTCATGATAGTGTATTTTCCACCATTCCAAAATCATTGATATGCCATAAAATTTCAAGCCATCTAAAAATATTGAATAATCATCCAAAATCAATCTATTGATATTGATTTATCGTCTGCCATTTATAAGGCGTCCCAAACAACAGTCACGTGATGACAAAGCCTCCTTATGACTCTGAAAAATCTATGGAAAGCCTAATTAACAAAAATGAACACTTTTACAGTTAATTTAGAAAAAGTAATCTTTTTATTATGTTTTTGAAAACTGTTTATGTTGATTGAATTTAATAAGAATGAATAAAAATGAATATGAAGAACAGATTACTGTGATTAAAGGACAAAATGCTTGCACAATGATTATAAAAAATTGTGCTTTAATAAATAAAATAATTGCAGCTTTATATTAGAGAAAAAAAAATTGATAATATTTTTTTCACAGCAGATTTTAGATTTTACTGATAATTTTTAAATGTTTATGAGTGTTCATTTTTTTTTACAGATATCTTCACAATGAAAAAAAGCAATACGACCCAAATGCTTTAAAATGTGCCTATGATGCTGTCCAAAATGGAATGTCTGTTTACAAAGCTGCAAAAAACTATGGTACTCCAGAAAGCACTCTTAGAGATAGGACACTTGGTTTGGTTTCTGTGGATGGGAGATGCTCCAATTACCTGTTTGATGAGGGTATAGAAAAAAAAATGGTGGACCACATTACACATATGGCCAGTATTGGTTATCGTTATTCCAGAATAGATGTAATTTATCTAGCAACTGATTAAGCCGTGTTTATGGGCAAAAGAAAACCCTAGGAGGATTTATTAAGTAATAAATGGTACTACTCCTTTATGAAAAGATGGCCAAATTTAACTTAGTAAACTGCAGAAATTGTCCATGCAGAGAGCTAGATGTGCATCAAAGGAGACACTATCCAATTATTACAAAGAGCTGGGCACTATTATGACCAAAAACAATCTGCATGAACAGCCACACAAAATATTCAATATGGATGAGAGTGCTCTGCAAACTGAACATAGCCCAGGGAAAATAGTTCACGACATTGTTGTTAAGCCCCAGTCTGTCACATCTCCAAGGTCTTCAAATGTAACTATAATTGGTGCTGGCAATGCAATTGGTAATGCTGTTCCACCCTATTACGTATTTCCTGGTTTTAAATTTTACAGGACTCTTCTTCTTGATGGGACTTCGCCTGGTTCTGATGGCCAATGCTCTAAGTCTGGATGGTCAAACAGTGACATATTCAAAACTTACCTTGAAAAGCACTTCCTCAAGTATGTATCTCATGATATCTCTGGCACTCCTCTACTTTGATGGCCACCGCTTCCATGTGAGCTTAACTTTACAAGACTGGGCTGAATCGAAGAATATCATCCTTTTCATACTTCCACCACACTAGCCACATTTTACAGCCACTAGATATAGGGTGTTTTGGACCATTAAAGGCTTGTTACAACAGGGAGGCACAGTTGTTCATGCGTAAAAACCCTGGATGTAAAATTACAAGATATAATATTGGACAGATGTCATGTTCACCCTACCAGAAAGGTCTATCAGCACAGAACCTGACATCATCTTTCAGGAAAAGTGGGATATATCCTTTTAACCCAAAAGCTGTTGTCACTAGTGAACTTGCTCCGGCTACAATTTACCCCACAGCTACATCAGATGAAGCAACTGAATCTGCAATGAATAATACCCATATTTCCCAAGATGATGGAAACACTTCCTCTCAGCAATTTAGCAAAGCTGCCACTCTGACAATACAACAATTCGAAGTTTCATCATCAGCTCAAAAGGAACATGAAATCTCATCGGATCATGAAATCTCATCGGATCATGATGAATCAAATAGTCAACCTTTGCTTAGCCTAGTTCCTCCTGAAAACAAGTACTCAGATGACATCCAAATATATACTGCAGAACCTATAATTGAATTGAACACATCAAACAACTCTTCAAACATAAACACATGTACAGTAAATAGTTCTCCATCCGGATTCCTGCTAAAAAGGTCTGTTGTCTCAGTTGAAAAGACAGAAAAGAAAAGGAAGCACTTTACAATCACAGGAAATTTAGGAAAAAAGAAAAACATGGATCGTCTGAATCAATCAGAAAAGAAAGGAACATTTAAATCACCCTATAAAAAATCAGAACCTAAGGCAGTTGAAAATGTAACTAAACACCAAAACAAAGCAGGAAAAGATACATGTACTAAAAAGAGGGCACCTGTAAAAAGAAAAAGTTCAACTGGGATGGAAAAAACATGCAAAAAGATGAAATTATCAGAGGATGATGTTAATACAGGTCTTGGTACATCTGGTTTAAACAAGGATAAAGGAGGACCAATATGTCTTGATAATTCATTAAGTGACAGTGATCTAAACGATGATGACGACAGTGAAACTTGCTGTGTTTGTAACAAGAAATCTCCGTGAGAGATCAGACAACTAGCAGGAATTGTGTTTGTCAAATGGGCACAGTGTGACAATGATAACTGCTGTCACTGGACACATCTCCAATTCTGTAGTGCTGTTAGAGTCTTGCAGAGAGGGGATACTTTCTTTTGTCAACACTGTAAAGAACAGTAAACTGTCCAGTACACAGAACACTATTCCAAGAACTGTTATTCTGATTCAAATACAAAAACAATAGATTTAGAACTGTTTAATATTATTGTAATTTTTCTATTTATTCAGTTAAAGTAATTTTTCAAAAAGTGAAAATTTGTGAAATATTTTTTACACTATTGACATCAAAATAAAATTATTTAAAATGATTTCCACAAAAGTAGTAAAAAAAATTTTTTTAATAGGATAAAACAATTTTTTTACGTCTTTTTTAAAAAATCTTGCATATTTGACTTTTTCAACACTTTTCATCTTGTGAAATATAAATTGTTAATTTGTCCTAAATAAAATAATGTTTTGCTGATCTGTACTTCTTTACTAGAATATTAGCATTATTTGATGCACAAAATAAGGTGCATTAGTGTTCCTAGTTGTCCTCCATATTATATTTTACCTTTGCACCGGAAAGAGGTTAATAAGAAAAACAATGGCGGATGTTGATCACTGATTTTCAATCATTTATTAAACTGATAAAACTAGACAAACGGGTAACATATTATGCATCATTGAAGAGCTAATTATCTGATTTTTTTTTATCTCAATCGTATTTGTTCCATGTAGTTTGACAGGCACTTTGGTGTAATGATTATCATTTTGACCACCGGAATGGGGTTAACCCAGTATTTATAGAATGGAGAAGATCCTCATACGACTGTACAATGTTGTCTAATAAATCCCCCCATTGAAGGCATACTAATGATTAACGGTGTTGTTGTTGAACAGTTTCGTTAAATGGTGGTGTTGTTAAACAGTTTCGTCAATTGATATTGTTGTTGAATATTTTCTTCAATTAATATACCATGTTCTTGATTGAAGGCTCAGTTCTATGTAAATTATAATTTTTTTTAATGAAAAACAACATTAAACATGTTAAAGGGGCATTAGCTTATACATGTGAACCTCCCGACGGGAGTACAATAATCCTGTTTTCAGTGGTCTCCTCCCGTCCTCCCGTTAAGGAGAAAAAAATCCCGTGTATGAAATATTTCATGAATGAAAATTTTCAGCTGCCATATTTGATAATTTCTTACTACTGTACGGGTGTAATTGACACCTGTGTTAAATTTTACCTGTAAATCAAAGAAGATGTATAATTATATGGTTTCACTTGACAGCTTGGGTGTCAAACATACTGATAATCAACGAGATTTACCGCTTGCTAACTGCCGTTGTGTATTGAAAAATAATTGGGGTTACTTCCCTCTGATTTATCCTGTTTTAAGTTATTTTTCTTTTAAAAATGTAAATTGTAAAAAGAATATAAATGAATCATATTTTAATCAAATAATCATATAAGGATGGTAATTAAATGAATTTAAATGTTTTGGGACAAATAAAAAATATAAATTGATAAGTTTTAGGAATCTAGACTTCTTTTCAAGAATTAAAATGAAATTTATATAGTAAGTCTGACCTTTTTAAATGTAGGGAATGAAATGTACAGTATTAAAGTAGATTTTGATTAAAAATCCTTGTTAGTTGTACTTCACAGTTTCATTTATGAGTAAATAAAATTTGTCAGTATATAATATCATAGGTTTATCAGTGAATCAGCTAAAAATAGCAAAATATTTCACACTGTTTGAGTCTTTGGTTTTCTAGAAATATGACTTTTATAATGCTTAAAACCATGCAATACTATCGTTACTGATTGTTATTTTTATACGACCGCAAAAAATTTTTGTGGTCGATATTGGTATGACGTTAGGCGTCGTCGTCCAAGACGCATTGGTTTTCGCACTCTAACTTTAGTTTAAGTAAATGGATCTCTATGAAATTTTACCATAAGGTTCAATATCACAAAAGGAAGGTTGGGATTGATTTTGGGGTTATGGTACCAACAGTTAAGGAATTAGGGGCCAAAAGGGCCAAAAATATACATTTTGTAACTTCCAGACATAACTTGTGTGTTAGTGTATGGATCTCTCTGACATTGTACCACAAGGTTCCATATCACAAAGGGAATGCTGGGATTGATTTTGGGGTAATTGCCTCAAAATTTTAGGAATTAGGGGCCAAAAAGGGCAAAAACAAGCATTTTCTAGTTTCATGACAATAACTTGTGTGTAAGTGCATGGATCTTTCTGAAATTATACTACAAAGTTCCATATCACAAAGGGAAAGCTGGAATTGAGTTTGGGGTAATTGCCTGAAACGTTTAGGAATTAGGGGCCAAAAGGGCCAAAATAAGCATTTTCTAGTTTCCAGACAATAACTTGTGTTAAAGTGTATGGATCTCTCTGAAATTGTACTACAAGGTACCATACCTCAAAGGGAAGGCTGGGATTGAGTTTGGGGTGATGAATCATAAGGGGTTCAAAAATTTGGGGGTTTTTTTTTCCTTTTTTTCTTTAAAATTTTCCATTTTAAGTTGGTTATTTCTGATTTATATTTAAAAGCAAATAATAATGATATGGCAGGAGATACACACCTAACAGGATGTGTAAATTATTATATAATAAGTATTGTGCAATAGCAAGAAATTTTCAATTGCACAGTATTGCGCAATAGCAAGAAATCTTCAATTGCACAGTATTGCGCAATAGCAAGAAATATCCAATAGCACAATATTGCGCAATAGCAAGAAATTGTCAATTGTACAGTATTGCAATAGCAAGAAATATTCAATTGCACAGTATTGCACAATTGCAAGAAATATTCAATTGCACAGTATTGTGCAAAAGAAGATACTTTGTATAAATTGCTTATTTCTTGACCAATTTCAATGGGGTTTTATTCTTGAACTCTTGGGGTTCTTTAATATGCTGAATCTAATCGTGTATCAAGTTTTTGGATTTTGGGCCCGTTTTAAATTGGTCCACATTGAGGTCCAAAGGGTCCAAAATTAAACTTTGTTTGATTTCATCAAAATTGAATTATTGGGGTTCTTTGATATGCCGAATCTAACCGTGTATTTAGATTCTTAATTTTGGTCCCATTTTCAAATTGGTCTACATTAAGGTCCAAAGGGTCCAAAATTAAACTTAGTTTGATTTTAACAAAATTGAATTCTTAGGGTTCTTTGATATGCTGAATCTAAACATGTATTTAGATTTTGATTATGGGCCCAGTTTTCAAGTTGGTCCAAATCGGGGTCCAAAATTAAACTTTGTTTGATTTCAACAAAATTGAATATATGGGGTTCTTTGATATGCTGAATCTAACCATGTATTTAGATTTTTGATTTTGGGCCCCGTTATCAATTTTTCCACATTGAGGTCAAAAGGGTCCAAAATTAAACTTTGTTTGATTTCATCAAAATTGAATTATTGGGGTTCTTTGATATGTCGAATCTAACCGTGTATTTAGATTCTTAATTTTTGGTCCCGTTTTCAAATTGGTCTACATTAAGGTCCAAAGGGTCCAAAATTAAACTTAGTTTGATTTTAACAAAATTGAATTCTTAGGGTTCTTTGATATGCTGAATCTAAACATGTATTTAGATTTTGATTATGGGCCCAGTTTTCAAGTTGGTCCAAATCGGGTCCAAAATTAAACTTTGTTTGATTTCAACAAAATTGAATATATGGGGTTCTTTGATATGCTGAATCTAACCATGTATTTAGATTTTTGATTTTTGGGCCTGTTATCAATTTTGTCCACATTGAGGTCAAAAGGGTCCAAAATTAAACTTTGTTTGATTTCATCAAAATTGAACTCTTGGGGTTCTTTGATATGCTGAATCTAACCATGTATTTAGATTTTGGATATTGGACCATAATAGGTGAATGTCCAATTTAAAATTTTTAAGTTCTTAGACCACATTCATTCTGTATCAGAAACCTATGCTGTGTCAAATATTTAATCACAATCCAAATTCAGAGCTGTATCAAGCTTGAATGTTGTGTCCATACTTGCCCCAACTATTCAGGGTTCGACCTCTGCGGTCGTATCAAGCTGCGCCCTGGAGCATTTTATTTTAATTAATTTATCATGTTATCAATATACATGTATAGCATATTTCTTTCTTATTTGTCTATACAGTTACCAATGATAAGGAGATGGAGACATGGACAAATCTATACACAAAGAAAAGGTCATAATGAATTATTTGCAGATTCTTCTCAATATTTTTTTTAATAATGTGATACCATTCAAATAGAAAGGCAACAAGGGTACTATAAACATATTACATTCTGATGGAAATTTGAAGAAAAAAAACCACTTTAAAAGACAATTTCTACATCATATGGTTACATTTATGACAAAATTTATGTCGATAAAAAAACCTCCTGATCTGAGTCCTAATCTCCTGACCAAAATTTCCCAATCTCCTGATCTGAGTTTCACAGTCCATCACATGTATGTTAGCTATGAGATACGCGCATCATACGTGTATATTAAAAAAATGAAATATGATGTTTTTTTTTGTTCAATCAATAATGAAAGTGAAAAAGTGAAACAATTATTTGCTTTCAGCAGCCAATTTGGTTCAATTTTGCCAAATACGCTAAAAAACATCGCTGATGATTATTCACTAGCAAGTAAATAATTTGACCTCATTGAATCTGTATTCATGTGACCTTCAATTAAGTCCCTTAGCTGGAGATGGGTATGCATGTATTCAGCTATTAAAAGGAAAAGAATGTCATCATTGAAAGTGAAACAAGGATGAACCATTCGGTTGAATGATTCGATTCACAAAAAAAATCATTCTTATTCAGGTAAAAACAATGATAAACATACTTTTTAACCTACAATATGAAATCAAACAGACATAGAAAAAAATCCAATTGCATGTGATCGCTATCTATTTATATATTTATTTATGCTTATACCGGTTATATGACCGTCGGCAGTCTTCGGAGGTCATCTTGATTATTAATTAGATGGCGTCTAGACAAAATACAAACCAAATGTTGATACATATTATCAAGTCCATGCATTGTTAATAGTTTATTTGAGACTTTTTGTAATTTGGAAATACTTTGTAGTATGTTATAAATAAAATATGAGAATTTGAATCCAATCGATGAACATGAATTTGACAGCTAATGCCCCTTTAAACAATCCAAAAATATACATAACAAGAAGGCTAAATAGCTCTCAGTATTACTGCAAGTACTCTTATATCGGTACAATGTGAATATTTTTTTTATTTTACAGTGAATTCATTTATTTTCCATACCTGTCAACTGACCCGTATCCTCCAGGTCACACCCGAGAATTCACCCCTTACCCGGGTTTTTTTAAAATACCTGCCGGGTGGCTACAACATCCTGGGATTTCAGAAAATGACCCATTTTCACCTGTATTTCTGATCGGTATTGTTTCGTATTGTTTCCTGTATTTAGAAGTCAAATATACTTTCGATTTTCTCAGCGTTTAACCTTTGAAAAGGTAAACAATTGAAAGTAGAATTTGCTTATTTACCGTGCCAATGGCAGCTCTCAAAACATTACATTTGATTGAAAAGTAACAATTCGAGGATTGTTTGTTAATTGTACCACAGAAAGTTGAAGCTTGTCAAGCTTGACATACAATTCTATGTCCTGATTAAAAGATTTGCAAATATCAAATATCCTGTAGAAATCATTTTAAAACAATTTGAACCTTTTAATACATCTCTGGTTTCTCTGGTGGAGAGAATAATTTTGTTATCACTTAAATGTAAAAGCTTTAAATCAAATCCATATGCTCTAGATATTACACTGAAAGGAAACACACTAACTTCTTTCTATTTATCTTCCTCCTGTGTATAGGAGCACATTAGCTATAATATTGATTTCTAATTACATGTATAGCTGGGGTTTATGACATTCATTAATAAGAAGTAAACTAGTGTGAATAAAACAATAAAAGGGCATTGCTTTAGAAAGATATTAAATTAATGATAAATATTTATATACTTAACAAATACAAAAGTGATTATTTTTAGGAAACTCAGTGGTACATGTATATGTTATCATATGTAAAAAAAACCTCTCAATACTAAAATTGGACCGAAAAAGTTTGTACGCATTATGACCTGACATTTTCTGCTTCAATGCAGGTTCTGACCTACATTTTCAGTTTCAGAGGTTGACAGGTATGATTTTCATGAGTACCAACTTTCGTTGATTTAGGAAAACTTGTATTTTCATAGATATTTGATTTCGTTGATTTGCGCATGCCCAAATGTGTATACAATGCCTTCAGAAAATGTGTACTATGTTGAACACTTAAATTTGTACTGTATGTTTACTGATGAAAATCTATAAAATGGGTATCTAATTAATCCACAATACGTAGGTTTTTTCTTCATTCTGCTCTAGTCAAGTTGCCTCAACTGATTTTTTATTAAAGTTTGTTCTCATGTTATGCTGTTACACCACTTTCTCAGGTTGGGAGGAGGTTGTGAGCACTAAAGTTGCCCCAACTGATTTTTAAAGTTTGTTCTTATGTTATGCTGTTACACCATTATCTCAGGTTGGGGGGAGGGTGTGAGAACTCACAAACATGTTTGACCAAGCCACATTCTTTATTAACCTGTCCCAAATTCAGAGCCTGTAATTCAGTGGTTGTTAATGGTTCATGTCTGTCATATAGTCATGACTGTTTAAAAAAATTTGTATTGTTATAAATCAGGCCGTTAGTTTTCTCGTTTGAATTGTTACACATTTTTAGCTCACCTGGCCCAAAGGGCCAAGTGAGCTTTTCTCATCACTTGGCGTCCGGCGTCATCCGTCGTCCGTCGTCGTTAACTTTTACAAAAATCTTCTCCTCTGAAACTACTGGGCCAAATTTAACCAAACTTGGCCACAATCATCATTGGGGTATCTAGTTTAAAAATTGTGTCCGGTGACCAAGCCAACCAACCAAGATGGCCGCCATGGCTAAAAATAGAACATAGGCGTAAAATGTAGATTTTGGCTTATATCTCTAAAACCAAAGCATTTAGAGCAAATCTGACGAGGGTAGAATTGTTTATCAGGTCAAGATCTCTCTATTCTGAAATTTTCAGGTGAATCGGACAACCCGTTGCTGGGTTGCTGCCCCTGCATTGGTAATTTTAAGGAAATTTTGCCGTTTTTATACGACCGTAAAAAATTTTGCGGTCGTATATTGGTATGACGTTGTTGGCGTCGTCGTCGTCGTCGTCCGAAGACACATTGGTTTTCGCACTCTAACTTTAGTTTAAGTGAATGGATCTCTATGAAATTTTACCATAAGGTTCAATACCTCAAAAGAAAGGTTGGGATTGATTTTGGGGGTTATGGTACCAACAGTTAAGGAATTAGGGGCCAAAAAGGGGCCAAAAATACGGATTTTGGTAACTTCCAGACATAACTTGTGTGTTAGTGTATGGATCTCTCTGAGATTGTACCACAAGGTTCCATATCACAAAGGGAATACTATGATTGATTTTGGGGGTAATTGCCTCAAAATTTTAGGAATTAGGGGCCAAAAAAGGGGCAAAAAACAAGCATTTTTCTAGTTTCATGACAATAACTTGTGTGTAAGTGTATGGATCTTTCTGAAATTGTACTACAAGGTTCCATATCACAAAGGGAAAGCTGGAATTGAGTTTGGGGTTAATTGCCTAAAACGTTTAGGAATAAGGGTCCAAAAAGGGGCCAAAAATAAACATTTTTCTAGTTTCCAGACAATAACTTGTGTTCAAGTGTATGGATCTCTCTGAAATTGTACTGCAAGGTACCATACCACAAAGGGAAGGCTGGGATTGATTTTGGGGGTAATTGCCTCAAAATTTTAGGAATGAGGGGCCAAAAAGGGGCAAAAAACAAGCATTTTTCTAGTTTCAGGACAATAACTTGTGTGTAAGCGTATGGATCTTTATGAAATTGTTCCACAAGGTTCCATGTCACAAAGGGAAAGCTGGGTTTGAGTTTGGGGGTAATTGCCCTAAACGTTTAGGAATTTGGGGCCAAAAAGGAGTTTTGATCCCAACAGTTTAGGAATTAGGGGCCAAAAGGGTCCAAAATTAAACTTTGTTTGATTTAATCGAAAATTGAACTATAAGGGGTTCTTTGATATGCCGAATCTAACCGTGTATTTAGATTCTTAATTTTTGGTCCCGTTTTCATATTGGTCTACATTAAGGTCCAAAGGGTCCAAAATTAAACTTAGTTTGATTTTAACAAAAATTGAATTCTTGGGGTTCTTTGATATGCTGAATCTAAACATGTACTTAGTTTTTTGATTATGGGCCCAGTTTTCAAGTTGGTCCAAAATTAAACTTTGTTTGATTTCAACAAAAATTGAATATATGGGGTTCTTCGATATGCTCAATCTAACCATGTATTTAGATTTTTGATATTCGGGCCCGGTTATCAAATTGGTCCACATTGAGGTTTAGGGGGTCCAAAATTGAACTTTATTTGATTTCATCAAAAATTAAATTCTTGGGGTTCTTTGATATGCTGAATCTAACCATGTATTTAGATTTTGAATATTGGAATACCACAAAGGGATGGTAAGAATTGTCTTTGGGAGTTATGGCTCAAAGTGTTAAGGAATAAGGTGCAAAAAAGGGGGGAAAAGGGTTTGCAGGTTAATGGACAATTACTTAAGTACAAAACATAATTTAAAAGGCAGTGCAAGGTTGGTAATTGAAACTCATTTGAATATCTCACCTAAACTGCTTTTAAATTATTTATATTGAAATTTGCCAAAACTTTATTATTAATAAATTCCATTGAAATTTGCCAATAACTTTAGTTTAATGAACTTCATTGGAAATTTGCCAATATAAAATATTGCTGATGAAGCTTTTTTGTTTATCTCACCTAAACTGCTTTTAAATTATGTATATTGGAAATTTGCCAGAAACTTTATTATTAAATTTCTGATTTATATATAAAAGCAAATAATAATGATAAGGCAAGAGATACACACCAAACAGGATGTGTAAATTAATATATTAAGTATTGTGCAATAGCAAGAAATTTTCAATTGCACAGTATTGCGCAATAGCAAGAAATCTTCAATTGCACAGTATTGCGCAATAGCAAGAAATATCCAATAGCACAATATTGCACAATAGCAAGAAATTGTCAATTGTACAGTATTATGCAATAGCAAGAAATATTCAATTGCACAGTATTGCACAATTGCAAGAAATATTCAATTGCACAGTATTGTGCAAAGAAGATACTTTGTATAAATTGCTTATTTCTTGACCAATTTCAATGGGGTTTTATTCTTGAATTCTTGGGGTTCTTTAATATGCTGAATCTAACCGTGTATTAAGTTTTGGATTTTGGTCCCGTTTTAAATTGGTCCACATTGAGGTCCAAAGGGTCCAAAATTAAACTTTGTTTGATTTCATCAAAAATTGAATTATTGGGGTTCTTTGATATGCTGAATCTAACCGTGTATTTAGATTCTTAATTTTTGGTCCCATTTTCAAATTGGTCTACATTAAGGTTCAAAGGGTCCAAAATTAAACTTAGTTTGATTTTAACAAAAATTGAATTCTTAGGGTTCTTTGATATGCTGAATCTAAACATGTATTTAGATTTTTGATTATGGGCCCAGTTTTCAAGTTGGTCCAAATCGGGTTATCTTGAATATTATTATAGATAGAGATAAACTATTGGCAGCAATAATGTTAAGCAAAGTACAATCTAAAAATAAGTGGCTATTGCCAAAATTTTCAATTGACTCCTTAAGGAGTTATTGCCCTTCAGAGTTAATTTTAACAATTTTTAGGTATATTTTTGTAATCTTCTCTGTTGAAATTGCAGTAGAAAAATTTAATAAAAAACCCAATCTACTAATGAGCTGACAATAACAATAATTTGATAATTCTATAACATGAAAAAAAAACCACATCAATACCTGATGATTGCGTTTCTTTGTTCACATTGAAAATGATGTCACAACTAAAATCCCTAACAATAGGTCGAACATCAGAAATGTTTCAGTATTTTGGTTTCATTTTCAACAGATTCAGAAATTTAAATGATGTTTGAATTCCAACAATGATTTATACAGACTTCATCCTCTTTCACAGGTAATGCCTGCCTCATATTATTATTTCTAACTTTAATAGAATAACAGAAATTTTAAGAGCTAAATTAATCAACAACACAAGATCTAAAACTTAATAAATATTGTTCAAAATATCAATTAACTATTAAAAGATGTTTTTGCTAATTAAAAAATATAGTTCTTCATTTTATCAAGGATTTGTACAGTTAGTCTAACTATACAAATCCTTGATTTTATATTTTCTTAGAAGTTTAGGAAAATATTTTTTGAATTTAATTGTGTCCCTTGTTTTCATTTCCTGGGATAAATCCAATATAAAGTATTGGTATTGAATTAATATTTAAGAAATATTTGAACCATACCATTTACTTTACAAGAATGAAGACCATGTATTCAGTGTCATGAGTTTTAGTTTGTTGTACTTTGTTGTTTAAAAGTTTCTTTGTGGTAATAAGATATAGCAAAAAGAAACTCTTCAATGAAAAGTTAGAATACTTCCTTTCCTTTTGTGAACAGTCTGAAGGTACAGTATATGTATACGGAAGAGTTAGAGTTTGCATAAGTTGAATAATATAATGGGAACACGCAAACTACTTAGTATTTTGAGATATAATATCATATAGATGAATAGATTTAATATAATTATATGAAAAATCTGATTTGCTAGCATTCTAAATATAGAATGTAAAATTAAAGTATAAAATAAAAATGACGATGAAAGCTTAAGGGAAGAATACAGATAAAGGACAGCAAATAATATTAACCTGATTGAAATAGCTTAGTCATTTTTTGCTGTTAATATTTATTTTACTGTGTTGTGCAGTTGAAAATAAAGTAGCATACAAAAACGTTTAATCCCGCTGCAAATGTTTGCACCTGTCCTAAGTCAGGAATCTGATGTACAGTAGTTGTCGTTTGTTTATGTAATTTATATGTGTTTCTCGTTTCTCGTTTTTTATATAGACTAGACCGTTGGTTTTACCGTTTGAATGGTTTTACACTAGTACTTTTGGGGCCCTTTATAGCTTGTTGTTCGGTGTGAGCCAAGGCTCCGTGTTGAAGGCCGTACATTGACCTATAATGGTTTACTTTTATAAATTGTTATTTGGATGGAGAGTTGTCTCATTGGCACTCACACCACATCTTCCTATATCCAATTAGATGTATCTAATTTGCAAACACTTGTAAATTTAGCATTTTTTGCATGTTCCCAACAATGTCAATGTTGTTGTCGAGAAAACATTCGTGTAAAAGAGAAGGATGAAGTTAAAACAAGTTTTCAATGGATATATTTAAATGTTTGATGAATAATCATTATAATTGCATTTAAATTAATTAAAAATATCTTAAGCATTTGTGTTCTGTTGTAACTTCAGTGAACTGATATACTTTATTTGTAGTTCTACAAATTAAAAATTGAAAGACCTTCTCGCTATTATTTTTATACGACCGCAAAAAAATTTTGCGGTCGTATATTGGTATGACATTGGCGTTGTCGTCGGCGTCCGAAGACACATTGGTTTTCGCACTCTAACTTTAGTTTATGTGAATGGATCTCTATGAAATTTTACCATAAGGTTCAATACCACAAAAGGAAGGTTGGGATTGATTTTGGGGGTTATGGTACCAACAGTTAAGGAATTAGGAGCCAAAAATAAGCATTTTTGTAACTTCCAGACATAACTTGTGTGTTAGTGTATGGATCTCTCTGACATTGTACCACAAGGTTCCATAGCACAAAGGGAATGCTGGGATTGATTTTGAGGGTAATTGCCTCAAAATTTTAGGAATTAGGGGCCAAAAAAGGGGCAAAAAACAAGCATTTTTCTAGTTTCATGACAATAACTTGTGTAAGTCTATGGATCTTTCTGAAATTGTACTACAAGTTTCCATATCACAAAGGAAAAGCTGGAATTGAGTTTGGGGGTAATTGCCCAAAACGTTTAGGAATAAGGGGCCAAAAATAAGTATTTTTCTAGTTTCCAGACAATAACTTGTGTTCAAGTGTATGGATCTCTCTGAAATTGTACTGCAAGGTACCATACCACAAAGGGAAGGCTGGGATTGAGTTTGGGGGTGATGAATCATAAGGTGGTTCAAAAAATTAGGGGGGGGGGGGAGTTTTTTTTCCTTTTTTTCTTTAAAATTTTCCATTTTAAATTGGTTATTTCTGATTTATATATAAAAGCAAATAATAATGATATGGTTTGAATAGGTAAATTAAAAATTTTTAAGTTCCTAGACCACATTCATTCTGTGTCAGAAACCTATGCTGTGTCAAATATTAAATCACAATCCAAATTCAGTGCTGTATCAAGCTTGAATGTTGTGTCCATACTTGCCTCAACTGTTCAGGGTTCGACCTCTGCAGTCGCATCAAGCTGCGACCAGCGGAGCATTTTATTATAATTTCTAATAATATCTGACTATGTAAAAATAGGATCTATTAGTGATAGATCAATGAAATTGTGTACAAAACGGATTGCTATCAGTTCATATCAGTTTGGTGACTAATATGAGGCCCTGTCCCTTTGGTCATGGTCATGGTCCAGTGACTGTATGAAGTAGCAATTTTTATGGCCCAGCAACAAAGTTGTCGGGCCATATATTTTTACCCTTGTCCGTCATTCCACCATTCCGCAATAAACCTTTTATATATAATTTTTTTCTTAACGCCTTCAGATATTGGGCTGATATTTGGAATATGAGTTAACCATGATGAGTTACAGATCAAGTTTACATTTTAAGTTCGTTCTACTTCGCTAATTTTATGCAGAAATTACGACCTCTGGACTTTGATAAATTGTTGAAAATCACAGTTATACAGACTTTATTTTCTAAACGCCTTCAGATATTGGGCTGATTTTTGGTATGATAGTTAACCATGATCAGTTACAGCTCAAGTTTAAGTTAACTTCCGCTCCGCTGATTTTTGCCTAAATTAAGGGTTAAAGACTTTGAAAATTGTTGCAGTGTCTTCCCTAGAAAATTTTTCATGCATGGTGGGTCCATGGTGAATTTGCAACGCAGCGCGCGACGCTTCTTTTTCCAGAATTAGTAACGCTACATAATTTATATGTTTGAAGTCATATACCAATCTAATAGTTTTATTATAGGTACAGCAATTCATATAAGTCATGGAACTTTAAAGTATTTATTACAGATGAGAGGAATTAATGAAAGACTTTATAAACAATAATAAAAATAATCCAGTCTGCAATAGTTATTTACAAATAAATGCCATGTACACATTATTTTGTTGATATCTTCCTCTGTTTCAACTTTCCAAAGGTCACCACACATTTTTCAAAATCAAAATCTTCCTCCTTTGGTCCTTCAATTGATATATGCATTAAGTAATTCAGCACTTTTTGGCATAGTCTTTTTCTCAAAGGTGTTTTAACTCTGTTCAAGCATGAAAAACACCTTTCACAATCAGCTGTTGAAAATGGCAACGGAAGATTCATTGCTGCATACTTAGACAGACAAGGATACATTGTACAAAGTTTCAAGACTGGCAACTTTGTTCATTGTCTGCCTAAATGTCATGTCTTTACATTCTTTCACTAATAGTGTCCTCAGTTTGCTGATAGAATGGTTTCAGCATCAACAGCAAGTTGTTAAATAAAACTCTGAATGTCATCATTGCTTCACAGAGATTTAACAGGAAACACTAAAACAAAGTTTATCGCGTTAATTACAGAAGTCGTCAATAAAGAATACCTGACATACGGACATACGGAAGACATCGTTTGGAAGCTAAGCTGACATTTTATTTCATGACAATTTTTAATATTTTTTTTAAACACATCCCTGTCCGATTTATTTATAACGCTTCATAATTGTAAAAATCCTATCTTGCCGAAGTCAAGGATTTGTCTCACTATACAAATCCTTGTTATCCTTGCCGAAGTGAAGAAATTTAGCCCCACTTGTGTAAAAAACGGCAAATGAATCCGGTACACTTGAGCTTCATGTGACCCATTCAAATAAAATAGAACAAGTTTATTAAAAACAATATTTCCGTAAATAACTACGTATGTTTTGACAGTTTTTCTATCAAATCTTTTAAATATTTCATACGACACGTCTTTTTCTCGGCCCGGTGGCGGTGATGTGTATTCTTTGATATAATCAATCAACCGCGACTAATCTAAAAATAACTGATTGTTGTGACCAATCAAAAAATAATTCATCAATGTAAATATAGCTGATGAAAAAACTGCAAAACTTTATTAAAACAAAAGTTTTGTCCATCCTCGGCGACATTACGTTAGTTTTATTTTATAATACCAGCTGGGACCATTATACTAACTATATATATTAGTTTAATAGTCCCAGATACCAGAGACTATACCAAATTTTAAATTTCTACTTTTTAAAGATCACAGTAAAATAACGATGTCAAACACCCGTTTTAAAGTGAAATTTATACTTGAAAAGGTTAAACTTTTTATTCAGCACAGAAAGAAATGCATTGGAGATTAATCTGACTATTTATTTATCAGCTAACTGGCAACTTCTATTATGTAACCGAAGTCTCGATATATAACCAACTAATCAAGAAGGTTGTAAAATCCTGGCACGCGCGACGTGATGTATCCAATTATCAGTCGGATGAGTTTAAAACACATGTGGAGTGTGGTCACTTGTCACTTCACTTTCAAAATCGATAATAAATATTTTACACAGTTATAATTTTCACACATAGCGGGATGCATTGCGGCAAAGCTGAAAGCATGGCGGTCGAAATTTATGCGTAGCGGTACCGCAATGCTTGAACAGCCTAGGGAAAACACTGTGTTGAAAATCAGTTCTACAGACTTTATTTTCTAAACGCCTTCAGATATTGGGCTGATTTTGGTATGTTAGTTAATCATGACGAGTTACAGATCAAGTTTTAAGTTTTGTTTCACTCTGCTAATGTTTGTCGAAATAACAGGCTTTTGACTTCGATAAATTTTTGAAAATCACAGTTATACAGACTTTTTTTCTAAACGCCTTTAGATTTTGGGCTGATTTTTGGTATGATAGCTAACCATGATCAGTTATAGCTGAAGTTTAAGTTTAGTTCCGCTCCGCTGATATTTGCCTAAATTAAGGGTTGAAGATTTTGAAAATTGTTGAAAATCAGTTATACAGACTTTTTTTCTAAACGCCTTCAGATACTTGGCTGATTTTTTATATGTGACTTGACCATCACAAGAAACAAATCAAGTTTAAGTTTTGATAAGCTCCACTGATTTTTGCCGAAATTACAGGCTTTGGAATTTATAAATTGTTGAAAATCACAGTTGTACAGACTTTTTTTCTAAACGCCTTTTAGATATTGGGCTGATTTTTGGTATGTCACTTAACCGTGATGAATAACAGATGAAGTTTAAGTTTAGTTCCACTCGGACGATTTTTGACAAAAATTAAGGGTTAAAGACTTTGAAAATTGTTGAAAATCATGTTTGAGTCCACATGTGTTGTTGAAATTGCAGATTTTTCAACTTTTTCAGATAGGGCCATTCATGTCATGCATGTAGTTCAGACATATCTAGTCAATTGTTAAGTTTTCTACGTAAGTCAATTTGATAAGAACTACATGTGATAGATCAATGATATTTTGTATGAAGATGCAATACTATTATAACATATCAATTTGATGACTATTTTGTCGCCCTGTCCCCCACAACATGGTCCAGTGACTTTGAATTAATTAGCATTTTTGAAATTATTCAATGGTAAGTTTTCTTCATAACTTAGATTGAAACTAAAATATTTACAAGCACAAAAATGTTTTTAACACCAATTTGTATTGACTTGATTTCAAATGTCAAAGTTCAAACTTCTGTACACATACATTTGAATGAAGTAAACATGTATTGTTATAAAAGGTTTAAACTAAATTTTACTCTTTATGAACATTATAGTGCATTAATGCTATCACCTTATTTAATTGAAACTCTTGTTTACTTAATTTAGGAAGTCTGTTATAATAAAATATTTAGATATGTTTGGCAATACTGCTTAAATATGCACAAATGCACCAGCAGTACCAATTTCGTGAAGCTAAGTACATATTTTTGTACATTAAAAAAAAAACCACAACATAATATTGATCATTATTAAAAAAGGACATAACATAACTTTTCCTTCCTTAGCCAAAAACAACATGTTTAGCAACTATAATTGCACTTTGAAATATTATTTTATTCCAATACATGAAGCATATCATGCTGAGTTCACACATAATTCGAATTAGTTTAATTGGCATTGGAAACATTTTATGTCCTAACATCATTTCTCATTCAAATTGCAATGCGCGTCAAATTTGCTTTACTGTCCTAACGACGTTATCTTTTAATTAATATTAACAAAAAGGGTATTTCTAATGCGAATTGGATAATTCGAATTAAAAAAGAAGAGTGTGTGAATGCGATTAGCGAATTCGATTTGAATTGAACGTACGTGTGAACGAGGCATCAGATCAGTATTCTAGATACATCTATAGGTGTATCTATAAGTTTGTTTAAACAATTGACAACTCTATGGCAGAAAACACATATTATATTCATGATATATTTAAAGTTACTAACCATATTAGCTCTCATTATGCAATTGTTCATCTGGCCTTTCTTTTATCGCATTATGCATTTGTAACATTTTGTCCTCGTTATTGTACATTATTTGCATATGTATTTATAGATTTTTAAAGATGCCAAGAAGAAAAAATTGGAGGACAGCAGAGGCTAAACGTGGTGTGAAAAACCCAAAGAAAAAGACACTGACTGGGGATACTGGCCCCATAAACAGTACTAGAATTGACCTTGACATGGGTGATACTGACACCCTCAACAACAGTAACTCAAATAATATGGGGGATACTGACCTCCACACAAATATAAACAACAGTAACTCAAATCACATGGGGGATACTGACCTCCACACAAATATAAACAACAGTAACTCAAATAACATGGAGGATACTGACCTCCACTCTAATGCAAATAACAGTAAATTGAAACAACTTGAAAAATCTCAATTGAATAAACTTGAAATATCTAAACTGAATATGCTTGAAATATCTGAATCGAATGAACTTGAAATATCTGAATTAGATAAACTTGAACTATCTGAGTTGAATCAAAACAGTAACAATAACTGTGCAAAAGAATTGAATCAAAACAGTAACAATATAACTGTGCAAAAGAATTGAATCAAAACAGTAACAATATAACTGTGCAAAAGAATTGAATCAAAACAGTAACAATATAACTGTGCAAAAGAATTGAATCAAAACAGTAACAATATAACTGTGCAAAAGAATTGAATCAAAACAGTAACAATAACTGTGCAAAAGAAACTTGTCATGTACAAACAGATTTTCTGTCAAATGAATCAAACAATAGTTATGCAAAAACAGATTCTCATAGTAATATCCAAACTGATCTGTTGCAAAACAAAAATGAACAATATAAAAATAATTCAAAAGAAGGGCTATAAAAATATTTTAATCCTTTTAATGCAAACTTTCTTAAATTTGGAACTTTTGACCAGTATGCCACAAAATTTGCTGCTCAAAGCAGGGGAAACCAATGTACATGTAATTGTTTAGTTTTCTTATCACTTTCTTCTTTAAATTTTGATTCAAACACACTGAACCTGGATTACATTTTAAATAAAGGAGATGAAATTTACAGGAAGCATGTTCAAGAATTAACAACACAGGGATTATTTTAAAATATGCTTTTGAATTTTGATGAAATTCCTGAAGGGATTTTTATAATAAACAAACAAAATATTCTGTTTGGTATGACTTTACAGTATCAAGAGTTGACTGGATTTCTCTCATTACAAGAAGCAATTCAAAATTGTATTAAGCAGTCAAATAAATTTCTTATAATGATTGGAGCCATATGTTCAGCAGTTTATTATTATAATCATATATACTATTTTTTGACACTCATTCTCATTCAGAATGTACACTGAATAATCCATTAGATTCCTCTGGCAAAAGTATTTTGATTGGATTTGCTGACTTACATGACCTCCTCAGTTACTTGTATGCTTTTTACTCAAGTTTACAAATTGATTTAGACTCTCAATATGAAATTTTACCTGTATGTATCAGTAGTAAAGATACTGAGAAAGATGTGACCAAGCAGATCAAGAATTATTTTGATGATCAGAAACTAAGGAACACAAAACAAACAAAAAAATCTTACCAGTATATAAAGGTACCCAAATTTGTATATATGAAAAACTACATGCAAAATAGAAGAAAAATAAAAAATTCAAGGAAAAAGAATTAAATGCGAAAAGATATTCAAAAAAAGATAAAAATTATAGAAAGACTGAAGCAGATAGAAAGAAGTCTCAGAGAGATGATTCTGATGTAAGACAGATAGAGAGACAAAGAGAACTTGCTGCTAAAAGAGAAGTAAGAAAGGATGAAAATTATAGAAAGACTGAAGCAGATAGAAAGAAGTCTCAGAGAGATGATTCTGATATAAGACAGATAGAGAGACAAAGATAACTTGCTGCTAAAAGAGAAGTAAGAAAGGATAAACAATATAGAAAGACTGAAGCAGATAGAAAGAAGTCTCAGAGAGAAAATTCAGATATAAGACAGATAGAGAGACAAAGAGAACTTGCTGCTAAAAGAGAAGTTAGAAAGGATGAAAATTATAGAAGGGCTGAAGCAGAAAGTAAGAAGTCTCAAAGAGATAATTCTGATTTAAGACAGATAGAAAGACAAAGAGAACTTGTTGCTAAAAGAGAGGCTAGAAAGAATGAAGATTTCAATAAAAGAGAACTTGCTGCTAAAAGAGAAGTAAGAAAGGATAAAAATTATAGAAGGGCTGAAGCAAACATTAAGAAGTCTCAAAGAGATAATTCTGATAAAAGACAAATAGAGAGACAAAGAGAACTTGCTGCTAAAAGAGATGCTAGAAAGAATGAAGATTTCAATAAAAGAGAACTTGCTGCTAAAAGAGAGGCTAGAAAGAATGATGTTTTCAAAAGAAATGAAACAGAAAAGAAAAAAATTGCCAGACAAGATGAAGACTTCAATAAACATGAGTCCGAACGGGACTTCCACAGAAAACAAGAATATAGGTCACATCCAGAAAATTTAGAAAATGAGCGTTTGAAGAAACACAGTTCTAGACAGAACAAACTAGATATAGACAGATGTTATGATAAGACAGTTAAAAGTACTAAAAGAAAAAACATTGATTTCACAGATCATGAAAAAGACCTAAAAAAGAAAAGAGTTCAAGGTATAACGCTTGATGCTTGCATAAGAAATTTTAAAACAAAAATTAATCATGGTCCTACATATATATGTACTTCATGTCAACAAACTTGGTTTTGTGATTCTGTAGTTAATTCTAAAACTGTCAAAATGAACACTCCTCCTAACATGTCTCATTGCTTTACTAATTTTAAATCTGTACAAGACATAGAATGGTTATGTCATACTTGTCTC
This sequence comes from Mytilus coruscus, assembly GCA_017311375.1. Lineage (NCBI taxonomy): Eukaryota > Metazoa > Mollusca > Bivalvia > Mytilida > Mytilidae > Mytilus > Mytilus coruscus. The sequence continues at coordinate 60,145,027 of CM029599.1, forward strand.
AATGCAATTAAAAAACAAAGAATTCCTCGATTTTCAATAGCCAATAAAATGTAATTTATATCCTTTAGAAGAGATACTGTTATCATTAAGACTTCCTTTTATGCAGATTCGACAGTTGCCCAGAGGTGGACAGTTATCAGTTAAAGGCAATGTTGTAAATGTGCCTGTTGAAGTTCAACCTACAATAAATTCACTTCCACATACATTAGAGAAATCAGGTACAATATCAGTTAAACTGAAGAAGAAGCTGGAATTCAAAAAGTGTGATTTTAGTGAAAATGTAAGACCATTTGCTGTCATTTGTGCATTACATTATTTGATGAGAACAAGTGACTTGTACAAGTCTTCTGGAATAGAAATAAATAAGGATTGGATTACAGAAATTGTAAAAATAAATGAAGAAGAAACACAAAACGAAAAAAATAGCAGAGAACAAGAGGATAACCAAGATCAAAATGATTCAGAAGATGACTCAGATCATTTCAGTGAAGTAGATGAAAATGAAACTCATGTTGGAAACACAGATACACTGTTAGATCACATTCCAGACGACAATCCACTATGTGATACAGGTTTAACTTTTGCTCCTGGTGAAGGTCAACGACCAATTAGTCTCTACAGTGATCCTGATGCAGAGTACTTATCTTTTCCAACTATATTTTGTGGCCAAAGAAGGTCAGATAACAAAGACAGGTCTGTTTCTGTTCACTATACTGATATTGTCAAATGGGAACTAAGGTCCATGGATAGGAGAGTAGCACAGTCTGTACCAAACATATTTTTCAAGTTAAAGAAAATTCAGTTAAAAAACATAAGTGATAAGGTCAATCTTGCTCTAAGAAGGTGTCAATCAGAAGGGAAAAAATGGACAGCAAAAGATGTACTGAATCCTAACACTGTAAATGATCTTGTAAGATTGGATGAAGGTTATTATATCTTTAGAAGTTTAAGAAACTCTCCAGTATACCTTGAAAAGAGAAAGAAAGATTTGTTTGCAATGATCAGACAGTTGGGTCTTCCAACTTGGTTTGGCTGTCTTTCATCTGCAGACACTAACTGGAAAGATTTGTTACGAATTCTAGGCAAATTAAATGATGACAAAGAGTATACTGACAACGAATTGGAAGCAATGGATTGGAATCAGAAATCTAAACTTGTTCAGAAAGACCCTGTGACATGCTCTAGATATTTTGATTATTGTGTCCAACAGTTTATCAACTTGGTGTTGAGAAGTGATCATGATCCTATTGGAAAATTGACAGTTTTTTTTTATAGGGTTGAATTTCAACAGAGAGGTTCACCACTTATTCATATCTTGATCTGGATTGAAAATGCACCAGTATATGGAAATGATTCAAATGAAAATGTTGTAGCATTTATTGATAAATATGTCTCCTGTTCACTTTTAGAAAATGACAGTTTAGTCAGTTTACAAGTTCATAAACATTCAAAAACGTGCAGAAAAAAAGGTCACCCAATTTGTCGGTTTGGTTTCCCCCTTCCACCTATGAATGCAACAGTAATTTTAGAGCCTTTGAAAGAAAATGATGACATAGAAAAATACAAGGCTATATATAAAGAAATACAAAACGAAATTAATACACTTCACAATTCTGAAGATATAGACCAGATGACATATGACATGTTTTTGAATGATGTGTTACAAGTGAATGATGAAAATTACATTAAGGCCATTAGAAGCAACTTGAGTGGTCCAAAAGTTTTTCTCAAACCATCTGAAGTCCGTGTTAATGGTTACATGAAAACTGTGTTGGTAGCCTGGCGAGCAAATCATGATTTACAGTTTGTTTTAGATGCATTTGCATGTGCAGTGTATATTGTTTCATACATAAGCAAGTCACAAAAAGGTATGAGTGCATTACTAGACCCCAATATTCACTGACTTTTCTGTTTAAGAAATGCTCTCATGTTCATATCATCAGACATAATAAATCAGTTTCTGTACAAATACCACATATTTTATTATAATATAATTACTTGGAGTTCTCCAAATATGATGCTTATACATTCGATAAAGACGTTGAAGACATATATAAAACAGACATTAATGAACAATTCATGTAAACATTTGCTTCATAGAGAAGAAATTTGTTAACATTTGCCATTAGAGAAGAAATTTGAGAACATTTAGGAGACTGTATTGTAATAAGCCAATGTAAAGTAAATTCAGTAAACTAACTGCTGAAGAAAATTGAAATTATAAAGATTGTTTTAGTTGTTGTTATATTAACATGATACAACAATTATTAAACGTATGGAGTAAACTCTTGGAATCTTGCATTAAAGCAATTCCACCAGAACTGATATGAATAAAGTTTAAACAGAGATACTATGGTATAACTCAGTATACCATGAATCAGTCAAGGGTGTAACTTGAATAAGTTATTAGAGAAAAATAACATACATGTGTTATTACGGATACTTTCCCTTAATCTGTAGTAACATATGTTTGTTATCAGTTAAATGTACCAAAAAAATTTTATTTTCAGTGGGCACTTGGGAATTCTTGAAACTTGCACAGTAACTTAATACATAACCTTGAAAACTAATTTTCCAATTCAATTAATACATTTTTGATCAACCATGGTAAATCAATGAGACAAGTCTTTTAAGTTATAACTTAGCTGTAATAACAAGGCTTAGTTATTACAGGCATTTAACTTATTACATGAGACACTTGGGAATGACTAGGAAGCTTGCGCAGAACCTCATTTCATGCTCTTTATCATTATTTATTACAATAAATTAAAATACATTGTGATATATGTAAGAGAAAAGGCTTTGAAGAGATGTAGAGAAGCTGTAATAACACCCTTCAGTTATTACAGGCATATTTTTTCTGTAATAACATGGGTGTGTTATGCATGATTGGCAAACTATGGGCTGTTATATCTTTCTAAAGTTCAATATACATAAAGACAATTATAATATCAATAGAACTATTACACAATTTAACAAAATAAAGGATGTATAATGCCCCTTTGAAACATGTAACATATATATGTTATCACAGATTTTTGATTTTTTAGGCCTCAATAACAAATGTATGTTATTTTTCTCTAATAACTTATTTAAGTTAGACCCTTGACTGATGAATAGAAAGGAAACAAAAATGACAATTACTTTGACAGATATTTGTTAAATGCTCAAGAGGAAATGAAGTATATATAGAATCTAGACTCTTAAGTTGGAAAAACTGTTGAAAATTCTTCTCCACAAGTCTTTACCAATTAACTTCAAGGCATTTTGAAGGTCAAGTTATGGAAACAATAATCATATCATAATATAATCGGTGTGTTGCTTTTCATATATACTGTTTTTTACTGTCATATTTTGACTTTGAAAATGTGTTGTTATAGAATGTAAATATTGTTCTATAAGTGAACTGTTTAAAGCACATTTTGTACCTATAAAAAAATGTATAAGACAATGAATATTATAATGCATTATTTGAAGTATTTGAGTGTTCAAATTTCATAATAAACAATTAAATTTGATGTCTTTTAGTATTTTTCTCACCCCATTCATTTTTGAAATTGATAAGAACAAAACATCCAGTCAAGAAGAGAAAAAAACGAGTCGGAGACAAACATGGTCACAACTTAAGAATGACAAACAAATAGCAGCTTCACACATGTTAGAGCTACTATAAAGGTTGTCTCTATTTAAGCTAGCGAAAACATAGTTCTCTGTGTCTACCTTCTTGTTCAATTCAAGTAATACCTATTCATTTTGAATTTAAATTTAAAGGTCAGGTCACCACTCATAAAAGATGATAATCTTGGGTCCAGTAAAAAGATTGATACAGTTCTGTTGTTAGTCTCCATAATTATCAGTAACTTTGCTGTGAAAACCAATTGAACAACTTATATATGATAAACAGTTTCTTTGATGATCCTTTACCAGTAATGATCTAGAACAAATATATAGAAATGTATGTCCATGAGAGAACAACACAATACTTGAAAAGTGTGTTTTAGACTTCAAACTGAAAATAATAAACTGGTTGAAGTAGTTCAATCATAAGAAAGATTAGATTGTAGTCCACAAAGTTTCCTTTAACAAAAAGTATTATTGTTACATTATTTCATGCATCAATTGTCAACTAAAATATAAGGTGAGCGACACAGGGTCCTTGGACCCTCTAGTTCATGTTGGGTCTTTTATAGCTGACCCAGTTTGGGTTTTTCTCACTATTAAAGGCTACATGTATATATGGTTACCTATAATTGCTTATTCTTTGTCATTTGAACTATGGTGGATAGTTGTCTCACTGGCAATCATTCCACATCTCCTTAATTTTGTAACAATGTTTTTAATGGAGACCACCATTAAAATAAATCACCCAATACCTAGATATTTATAAAAGTTTCTTTGAATATCACAACAGGAAACCTAAATTTAAAAAAAAATCATCCATAAATGGATTCCCAGGTAAAATTCAGGAATGTCCATGGTGGTTTGATTGGTTCTTCATGTTCGTTGGAGCTTAATACCAGTGAATACTGTTCAAGTAGATTTTTTTGTCTTGGTTCCCAAGAAAATTTTACTTGATAATGTTCAAAACAAAAACAAAATATAGAAAAGTTCTAGATTTATTTTAATTGTTTCAGACGTTATTTATCTAAAAAATGTCAATGATCAGAACGAGCTCAAAATTCGAGTAAAAAACATAAATGATCAAGTCAAGAATAACCCAATTTAATCTGAAAACGATCAAGGTATATACAAACAGAAAAACTCAAGTATGTACACCTGAGTTTCACAAACCTTATATTATCATGGTCATTAATTGGGATTATCAATCAGGTTTTATTCTAAGATGCACCAGAAATGTAATAATTAATTTTTTATATGAACTAAAACAGGTTGAGAATGGTTGATTGATTTCTGTTTTCTAAACGTGAAATGAATAGACAGTCACAGGGAAAGTGATAAAATAGATTAAAATGATATGGGATCTAAGAAATAAAAACACAGGCCCAGCCACCAAAAAGGACAATGAAAAAAAAAAGGATGAAAGAATTTTAAAATCCTTTGGTTTTCTTATTTTCCCTTGCTATCCAATGAAAATACTTTGAATTATAAAATCGATTTACCTAATTGTATGAAAATATTCACAATTAATTGACCAAAGTTATTTTTCACAGGCAAATTGCAATTTAATATTTGATCATCAATTAGGTTATCATCTCTTCATTGACTTCAAAACTTAGTCCATGTAACCTAAATGTAACATTGAAAAACATTGCAAGTGCCATCTATATGTTTTTGGGCTGTTTTGTTGTTGGGTTGCTACATGTATCTCATTTATGTAAATGCTTCATCTCATATTTATTCACTTAGAAACACCAACATAAAACAAATTTTATTTCAAAACAGTTTTAAGAACCATACAAATTTACAGTGTAATACTTTATTCAAGATTCATTGAGAAATTCTAATGATCATACTTTTCTTTTGGACAAGTACAATTCATAGACTCACTTGACTGTGGACAAGTGCTCAAAACAAATATTTCCACACCCCTGTCTCTACAAAGCTCATTATTAAAAAAGATGATGTGGTTTGATTGCCAATGAGACAACTATCCTTTATATCAACCCTTTTGTTAGTCTTGTAGTCTTGTATTATTTTTATTATTTTTACTTTTAGTTTCTTGTGTATTTGACAGTATGTATTATCACTGAACTAGTATATATGTTTAGGGGCAATATTTGATTGAAGACCTATTGCCTTCTGTTGTTGTCTGTTCTGTGACATTCCCATTTCCATTCTCAATTTTATGTTTAAATGTCAATATTTGAACAGCAGAATTTCCATGTTTTATAGTTCATCTAAGAATACAAGATTTACTATTAATATGAAAAAAGAAAATAAGTCTTTATCCTATCACCCTATTGAAATAATTGTTTTTATTGCATAGCAATATAATATTTCCCACAGAAAGCAACCAAAAGTTAGCGTGCAATAAATTCCAATATTGCACTAGTGCAATAAATCTTCAAAATTCATGACGTCATCAGCGACAAAATCTTAGTTTAAACCAATTTATACTTTCAAATATTATATTGCTATACAATAAAAGGGTTATTGCATGAATATTGGGGAATATTATCCCTCGTAGAACATATATTGCACTCGCAAGCTCGTGCAATTTACTCGGGACAATATTCCCCAATATTTATGCAATAACCCTATAGTATACCTGTTAATAAAGTCTGTTATATATCTCCTTGAAGTTGATCCAAACTAAGGCAGACATCATTTTACATCACAAACAATAATGACACAAACAGGATTTTTTTTTGGGGGCAGATTTACCAGACAAACAGATCAACCAGACTCGTCACTTAATGGGGATTATTTACTTTTATGTGTATTATACCCAAAATATTGTTTCTTTAACATGTTTAAGACATAAGACTTGCATTACTTTATTATCATGATTATAATGGCTACTAAATGTCGAGAAGAAAATATTACATGCAGATTGAGGACGAAAATATTCATGAAAAGTTAATACTAAACTGTTGTGCACACAGTAAGCTGTACAATTACCAGACTTAACAGTGATAATTTGATTTTTTACAGGTCTTTAGATTCATGTCTTAAAATCTATCATGGCAGAGATGGAATTGTTAAACTGGAAACTGTTATATATAACTGAATTGATTTTGATTTAAAAATGTTTGTGTGAGTAAAGTAAGTACAATATATTGTATTGTCTCCAAATTTTTGATACCATTACAAAAAAGTTCACACTATACTTACAATGAAGTTATTAAATTTACAGTCAAGTTTGTGATATTCAATTAGATTTTTATGATAAAAACCTAATGGTAGGGTCAGCGGAAATCTTAAATGTCAGGGTACATTGACTACATTCCTGGTACAATGATTCTTAAATGTCCCAGGTTGAACACTGATTATGTTACATGTTTCATATGTTAATTGTATTGTGTTTATTTCCTGCCAAAGGTCATGGTTCTCTATGAGTATCCCGTCATCCTCCACCAATAAGTACTGGTTTCCATGAAATAGCCAAGAGTGGGTAAAAAACACCAACCATTCAATCATGCTATAGTGTTTACTGCATTTAAATACATTTGTACCATAAAACTTACTATATTAGCTGTGTTTGAATATTTGACTTGAATATTTTTCTGATACAATGTACTCATGTAACTGATGTACAAATGTATTTCTAATGCAATCATTTTGTATCAATGGTTCTTATTGGTTGGCAACAAGCATAAAATCCTCTGTCTACCTGTCTGTAACTAAGGGAAACCAACATTTTGATTCTGGAATGTATTGACATGTTATTTCTTCAATAATAAATAAAACACTCAAATTTATCTCCTAAAAATGTTCCTTTTATCTAATTTCATTACATTCTGAGGCATACAAGAAGTCTGAAAACACCAGGTGTTTATATTTGAAGCTGGATGCATATGTATGACGTCACCTTGTTTAGTAGCCAAAGACGATAACATCATTTCACGGAATTTTTGTTTTTATGAAATTTTACATCGAAATAATGACTGAAATGGACTGATTTGTTTATTTTGCATTAGAATAGAGATAACCATATTGTATTTAAAGCTTGGTCTACATAAATCTTGGTTTTACTGTGGCAAATATCCTTTACCAGCAGTACTACACGTCGCTAGGTAAACTTAATTCGCAACAGTAAAACCCACGTTTTACATAGGCCAAGCTTCAAATATAATACACTTATCTCTTAAATATATTTTAACTGTATCACTTACTTGAATAATCTTCCAACCTATCACTCCTTTAATTAGTACCATATTCTCCATTGTTTAAGTCTCACTGGTTTATAAGTTGCACAGCTGATTTTTAAATAAAAAACTAATTTCATCTGTAAAAAATATAAAAGTCAACATTTTACATGTTTTACCGTATTGATTTAACCATGACAGCCTTTATTGTACTTTTAGTGAACTTAACTTTTATATTCAGATATTTAAAGATAGAGAAAAAAAACAGAAACAGGCTCATTTAAAAATATTTATGAAAAATCTAATTGCAAAATAGTTAATCTGTCATGATCATTACAACAGTTAATTTTTTGGAAAGATTGGAACTATTATTCCATGTTTTTCCTACGGCACCAGCCTCCCAAACCAAATTTTTTTTGTATACCCCATCAAGTGTTTTTAGCAAAACTATTCATTTGAATACAGGAAGTGTTTTTTTGCAATGAAGAATAAATACCCATTTCTTTAAAATAAGTTTTTTAATTTGTTTATGTTGAAAAAGTACATTTTCAATGCCCTATTCTGGATAATATGAAATTATGAATTGATTAAAAATACACCCTACAACTTTAAATCTTCAGTGTCATATAATCATGATAATTCTTTATAAAATCAATAAAAAATTGTATACCTATGTTTCAACTTACAAAATGCCCCCAAAACAACCTTTTTAGATAATTTTTGGAGACAATAAAGATTTTCTGTTGGTCCCATGTCCTTCAAGGATAATTTATTCGCATTTAGCTCATTTTATCTACTGCAAAAGTGCTTATACTTCTAAAGACCTGCGGTTAATGCAATTGTTTGCAATAGTGCTATATTAATTATTTTTTTGTTCACACCATACCTTCATATAGTTTGAAATTACCATCTTTCCATGAGCAATTTCCTTTGCTTTGATTAAGTCTGTAATCCTATTTTCATCAACAATAGATAGTGATTGCATATATATGATTCTTTGTTGTACATGTAGTTAAATGAATTGGTACCATAAATTTAGGATGTAAATAAAATAAATGTTAAGGCAAAATGAACAACAGCATACCTCAAAATAAAGAATCTTTTGCTTCTTGTCATAAATTTGCTGATGTGACTGTGTATATTTTTTTTAGGACTTGATGCAGACAAATAGTGTAATTATTATGTTTCACACACGTTCTGGTGTGGCTAGAGCTCATAACACCAGGTCTGGACTACACACATTTTTTGGTCTTGTACAACATAGAAAACAGACATTACGTCGAGCCATAATTCTGGGTATTGTGGCCGCTGTATTTATTTTGGTTGGCAGTATACTAACTTGGCTTGGTAAGTTATGTCTACATGTAGTTACAAAGAAAAATTACTGCAATGATATCTATTTGGGTTTATGGATTTTTTTTAGAATTTTCTCATTTCTGAATGATGTTAACCCAATTTCTCCTTTTATTCATGCTAATTTTTTTTACATGTACATGAATATAAGGGGTTGTATGGTGTACCATGTATGTTAATGAATCAGCAACACAACAACACAACATTACCCAAAAGACATAAAGATTTCTGTACAAAAAATATATGCTAATGTACAGTTACATTGTAAGTTTTACCGAAGGCCTTTGGTTCTCTAAGGACACTCCGGCTGCTCCACCACTAAAAACTGACCACCACAAATAACACAAAAGTGCTGAAAGTGACATTCAACACCAATCAATCAAACAATACAGTTACAGGTAATTACATAAACAATAAAGTGGAGAGGATAGTTGAGAATTTGTTTATACTGAATGTACAGGAATATGAAATTATCATTCAACAATAGAAAAACGAAGGATATGGCTTTCGTTGTAAAGACTTCTTCTTTCAAATCCTCATTTTTGTAATTTCCAGTAAACCAAAGTAAATTTACATGAAGTTTCCTAGAGTGGGAAAACCCACTTGTGGATTTCAAATGCATTAGTAAAGAAGTTTTCCAGTACTGAAATATGCCGTGATACAGAATTTAACAATGTATGATTTTTTGTTTTTAGCCTTCAGGGATATATTTGGCAACAAAGTAGCAGGACCAGTTTTTCTAGGTTTAGCCTTCTTATTAATACTCCTTGCTATCCAGAGATTTGTACAAGCAAAGAAACATATAGCCCAAAGTAGAAATGAACAACAGGTGAGATATTAAAAAAATATAGGATTTTACGGTATTTCAAGTGAGCTACCAGTGGTGGATCCAGGGGGAGTAGAGGGCTCCCTTCGATCGCCCCAAAAAATAGTTATATCATGTTTTTCCCGATTTTATGATTTTTAGCTCACCTGGCCCGAAGGGCCAAGTGAGCTTTTCTCATCACTTGGCGTCCGTCGTCCGTCGTCGTTGTCCGTCGTCGTTAGCTTTTTACAAAAATCTTCTCCTCTGAAACCACTGGGCCAAATTTAACCAAACTTTGCCACAATCATCATTAGGGTATCTAGTTTAAAAATGTGTCCGATGACCCCGCCAACCAACCAAGATGGCCGCCATGGCTAAAAATAGAACATAGGGGTAAAATGTAGATTTTGGCTTATATCTCTGAAACCAAAGCATTTAGAGTAAATCTGACAGGATAAAACTGATTATCAGGTCAAGATCTATCTGCCCTGAAATTTTCAGTTAAATCTGACAACCTGTTGTTGGGTTGCTGCCCTGAATTGGTAATTTTAAGGAAATTTTGCAGTTTTGGTTATCTTGAATATTATTATAGATAGAGATAAACTGTGAACAGCAATAATGTTCAGCAAAGTAAGATCTACAAATAAGTTGTCATGACCAAAATTGTCAGTCGACCCCTTTAGGAGTTATTGTCCTTAATAGTCAATTTTTAACAATTTTTCGTAAATTTTTGTGATCTTTTACAAAAATCTTCTCTGAAACTACTGAGACAAATTTAACCATACTTGGCCATAATCATTATTAGGGTATCTAGTTTAAAAAATTTGTCCGATGACCCCGCCTTCCAACCATCATGGCCAACTTGGTTGAAAAATAGAACATAGGGGTAAAATGCAGTTTTTGGTTTATATCTCTAAAACTAAAGCATTTAGAGCAAATCTGACAGGTGCAAAAATGTTCATCAGATTTAGATTTATCTGCCCTGAAATTTTCAGACGAATCCGACAACCCATTGTTGGGTTGCTGCCCCTGAGTTAGTAATTTTACAAAAATTTTGCAGTTTTTTGTTATTGTCTTAGATATCATTATAATATCTAATATCTAATACTATTAATTATGATTTTAACCTTATTTTACATGATTTCCAAAGCATCAGTAAATACAGGTGAGCGACACAGGCTCTTGAGAGCCTCTAGTTTAGCATAAAATCATCCAAAAATTTGTTGGTATATAACTTGCTTTATAGAATTATGCCCCCATTTTTAAATTTTTGGATTGCCCCCACCCTTTTCTAAGTTTCTGGATCTGCCTCTGGCTAAAAAATGCAAATACATGAATCAGTGCTTTAATTAATGATTTGTTGCTTGAAATTTGAACTGACAAGTGTGATGTAAAGTATATTTGTACAATGTTCCAATGTCAACATGTGTAAATTTATTTTTCATTAATTTTAGACAATGGCAGTGACTGGGAAAGGCAGGGTCCATGGACCATATTTATTGATACATAGTTTTATGTTGATGACCTTTGAAATTGCAGATTTGCTCATCAGATTTCATTATTTTTAAGAGAAGATAGTACACTGGGTCATAAAGATCTTTTGTTATGTTGCAAAATAGCCAATTTAGATTTTCTTTCGCAATCACTGGACTCCATATCTTTGTTTCATCAGAAAGCAATTACAATCACCTGGAACCCATACTTTTTAATTCATAATGTATAGCTAGTTCTAGAAATAAATTTCATAAATATTTGCATCAATCTACTTGTTTTTTTTATGCCCCCTGCCGTCACAGGAGGGGGCATTAGTGTTACCCTTCCGTCCGTACGTCCCGAAATTGGTTTCTGTTCTCTTATTTTAGTTTGCCTCAACCAAATGTTATGAAACTTATACACAATGCTTATTACCACAAAACACAGATCTAGATCAAATTTGGGTGGCATCACTTTTATGGTTCTCAAGTTATAATCCTTTATAACGTTATATGCAAGCGGGGGCATCATCTGTGTCCCATGGACACATTCTCCATTTATTTAGAAATCTAAATGTAAAAAGAGATTGATTCCAACAAATTTATTTTGATAAAGGTAGAAGTACAAATAGTGTTGATCAGAAACAATTGTGTACTTTGCAGGCATGCCATTTACCATATGTTCTGAGTAATGTGACTGTAAGCATGATCAGAGTATGTAAAATTGCAAGCTATAGATTTAATGTTAATTATTACAGAATTTTAATTCTCAGACAGTAGGAGTTGTTTTAGAAGAAGACAATGGAGAAGGTGGTGCTATTACAGTTATAATGGATAGTTTACAATTCAGAAATGCTTGGAGGTGAGGACAGAAAAATCAGTCACTACAACATGTAACTTCATGAACTAATCCCTTCTTAAAGACCAAGCAGCCTTTTCTGTTCTACCAGTGATTTTTCCTTAAAATTTTGTGTGAACATATTTCATAATTTTGGAACAAAATATGATGAAAAAAATTTGGGGTCACTGACTTCGTTTTGTCACTATAGCAACCTCAGTTTCTTGTTTTTCCCCAGTATGAACAATATTTGGTTGTTTTTTAAAAATTCAAATAATCTAATGATATCAAACCTAAGAGTTTAAGACTTTTGGTGTTTTGATCTTAAAAAGTATGATTTATTTCATTCCCGCCAAAAATCACTTGTAAAAATGAAAAACGTTTCCAATGTCACAAAATATTTACCAGTGGTTTCTTCATAAAAATTCCAAGAAGGAAAGTGCTTTGTGTACTCATTTAAATAAAGCCCAAAAAAGTATATTGTCACCAACCTTTCAAAAAAGTTTTTAGTAATTTTCATGTTATTTTTCTCATTTGTTTTTAAGAAAAGGGTTGTCTTTCTTCAGAACACTGAATCGGACATCATAGTACAAGTTTACCCCAATTTTCACAAAAATTGCAAATTGCACGTTTGAAATCCACATTTAAAGTTTCAATAATAACAACAATATTCACCTTCTTTATTATCATTTGATACAAGAGATTACATTTATGTATCAGTATTTCTCAAATCTCATTCTGTTGCCCTACAAAATTAGCCTTTAGGAAAACCGTCCGTTGGAATGTGAAATTGTTAGAAAGAACCTTCTACTCCACTTTAAAAAGTAAAGTTTAATTTTGCTCCCTCCTTCTCTTTAACAAAATTATTGGACAAAAAAAAAATGAAAATAAAAGATGACACTAACTAGCTTCTAGACTATTGGACTATAGTATATTAGACTAGTCTATAGAAGCTTTTGGTTTTTTTTTTTGCTCATCACTTTCAAAAATTTGCCCCAGCACATTTTTAAGTACACTCCTTCCCTGCTGTAGTGTTGACAGACGGACAGAATCACGGACAGACTACAGTATACCATGATACATCCCAACTTAGACAGGAGATTAAAAGCAATGTTTCACTAGCTATTTGTGGCACTCAATTTCAATATTTGACGCACATTTCATATTGGAATCTATGAAATACGCAAAATGGGACGTTCTAATTTGCTGCTTTTTAACATGCTGGAAACAACATTATAGAGCTTTTATGTCACAATCAAGTTGCTTTAGCTAATGCACACAAACAATAGGCTGTTTGGTCTTTAAACTACCTGGTAAAGATTTGGTAATGTTGAAATTGTTTCTGTTTTTAATGCCTATGACAAAATTAAAAAAAAGCATAATCAGAAAAGTACTTGTTGTTAACCTTTTCTGAAATAGGTTCAGGAGAAAAAAATACTCATAAGTCATGAAAACATCATTATAACTAAAGCTCCATTTTAAAGGTAAGATTTTTTTTATGAAAAGAGAGGCTGGTTTTTTTTTGCATGGATTTACTACCGTTTGGTTTTTACCATTGCTTTTAAACTCATCCAGTTGTCATTGTATAAGCACTGATTGTACCTTGTAGCATAATTATTTTTGGTAAAATTTTCAGTTGATAAAGTTTGCCGTTTTACAATATAAAAATAAGAAGATGTGATATGATTGCCAATGAGATAACTCTCCACCAGAGACCAAATGACGAAGATGTTTTAACAATTATACTACAAGGTCTTATGTTAACAACTCCCTTAGCTTATGTTTTTTTCTTTGGTCTTAGCATTACTTATAAAGGTTCATTCAAAATAAATAATAATTCTTAATACTACAGATTTGTTATGTTTGATCATTATAGACAAATATGGCATAGAATTTTTATTCATTGTGCATATCTGAAAGGTTTGTCATTTTGAAATACCAGTTGGCCAAAATTTTTTTTCCAAGTTGTAGTTTGAAATCATCTTTCCAAGCTGAGGGGCCTCGGTGGCCGAGTGGTCTAAGTAGTTACTACTGTAATCACTAGCCAGTCAACACTGATGTTGTGAGTTTGAACCCCGCTCGCGGGTGCACCCGACTACAATCTTAATTGACTAGGATTGTCAGTTTTCCTATCCAAGGTTGGTGGTTTTCTTCGGGCACTCCGGCTTCCTCCACCAGTAAAAACTGGCCGCCACGAAATAGCCCAAAAGCGGTGCTTAAAAGTGGTGTTAAAATACCAAAATTCAAATCAAATCAAATCTTTCCAATTGATCAAAATTTACGACCATTGCTAATAAAAGGTTGTTAGTATGAAGCAAGTGCAGTGTGAATGCAAATGTTTTTACCATCTTTTTCCAATGATGGCCTATCTGTTAACTGTACATGGTGGACTGATTGAACAAATTGTCAGTATAAGGAATATTTGTTTAAAAATAGTATGACTTTGATATGCAAACATTATGACCTTTTTTAAGTAATTAGTTCTAAACATTGTTTTATTGAACAATAAAAATATTGCTTTGTTCTCTATTTAAAACTTTTGTTTTCTTATTATTCAAATATTTTTATGCCCCCGCCGTTGCGGAGGGGGCATTCAGTTTTACCCTTGTCTGTCCATATGTCCCAAAATTGGTTTCTGTTCTCTAACTTGAGTTTGCCTCAACCAAATGTTATGAAACTTATACACAATGCTTATTACCACAAAACACAGATCAGATTTGAATTTTGGTGGCGGCACTTTTACTGTTCAAGAGTTATGCCCCTTTACAAATCGAAAAATCGCTGAATTTTTCGTTTCCGTTCTGTAACTTAAGTTTGTCTCAACAAAATGTTATGAATCTTATGCACAATGCTTATTACTACAAAAAACAGATCAAGTTTGAATTTTGGAGGCGTCACTTTTACCGCTCTAGAGTTATGCTCCTTTACAAATGGAAAAATTGCTGAATTTTTGGTTTCAGTTCTCTTTCTTAAGTTTGCCTCAACCAAATGGTATGAAACTTATACACAATGCTGATTACCACAAAACTCTGATCAAGTACAAATTTGGGTAGAGCCACATCTATGGTTCTTGAGTTATGTCCCTTTTTTATGTTACATGCAAGCGGGGGCATCATCTGTGTCCCATGGACACATTCCCCATTTATTTTCTTTAGTAATAATTGAAGTGCTGATATCAAAGGGAGATGATTTAAAGCATAAATAGGTTACAAGAGCGCAGTTATTTGTCTACATTTTACCAGCAAGTTTTTTTACCCCAAGATGGTACTCAGAATATAATCTTGTGCTGCTTCTGATTGTGTGATACAGGATTGGAATTACATATAATCGAAAACTTATCCATGTAGGTTTAATAAATCCAGAAAATTAAAATATATCTAGTTTAGAAAGTATATTCAATTTCTGCATGTAGGGACCATTAAAAAAATAGCCTTTTTCATTAAGCGAAAAAAATAGATGTTGTTTTTCAACTGCATTTTAAGTCAACTTTTGCCTCATAACCATATATAGTTTTTTGGCTGATATACAATGCTGACATTTCTAGTAACAGGAACTGCTACCCATAATTTCCTAGTCTGTGTAGTCTTCAAGAAATAAAATATGGAACACCACTGGTACCCTATGTAAAATGTTTTACAAATAATTGCGTTCTTGTAACCATCAATGATATGTAATTCTAATTATAAACTCAACTTATATTAATTCCCTTTAATATCATGTTTTTAACAAAATTAATGAGAAAGCTAAGTATACTAATTGATGTAATTCTGTAGAATATTGATACTCTTTACATATTACCAGTTTCCAAAAATTCATGATCTTGAATCTAATTACTGTTCAAAGAATTGAACAATTTTGACTTTCCAAAATCTTTCAAACAAAGTTTTGGGGTATATAGGAATTACGCTGTGCATTCATCTGTCTGTCTGTCTGTGTGCCTTGTAAGCTCAACTTTCATTTATGGCTATATGGATATTGATGAAACTTCACACAAATGAATAACACTGCCAGGGGAATGTGCATAAACGACCATTATCCTATTCCTACAGGTTAAAGGGGAGATAACTGAAAATTATTTACTTCAATATTGCAATATGTGGTAATAGTCTCTCGTAAGCACAACTCCTCTCATACAGATAGTTGGATACTGATTAAACTTTACATAGTTGTAGAACACTTTATGAGGATGTGCTTAAAGAAACATAATCACTGTCCCAGATATTAAGGGGAGATAATCTAATAGACTTACTTCAATAATGCAATATTTAGTAATAGTCTCTTGTAAGGCAGTAAGTAACCTTTTGTGAATTCACTCTAGTTAAACTTAATATATATTGTGGTACTTTTCAAAACCTTGGTGTTCCTTACTCTGTAGATCAAGTATATATGCATGATGTAACTAGAATTTGATTTTCTGTATATTCATAATAGGGACCCAGACCAAGAAGAAAGTGTGCCTCCTCCATCCTATACAGAAGCTACAGATACCAGTTGTATAGAGCCCCCTGTTGTTGTTCCAGTTGTAAGTCCTGATGAAAATGAGGCACCACCTTGTTATGAAGAGGCAATAGAAGATTCACAACATTCCATCAGTGATGTAGAAATGTCTGAAAGACAACCAGGATGATTTTGATAAAGAAAAGCTTGAGTGATTGTAAAAGTCAAATACAATATCATGATTAGTTGTAATTCACATTTTCATTCAGTGGTTATTGTAAAATGAAGTTCATTCATCACCAAAAATTTGAAATAAGAGAAATGAAAAATGGGACCAGTGGTTATTATTTAAAACATCACCCCTAGAAAAAATGAATTTCTTACTCTGACAGTGAAGGTAAATTTGTTTATTCCTTGATAAGAATTGTAACATATAATGAAACATGAAACTTTTTAAATGTTGAGTTATTTTACAGCATGAAGCTATTTGACTTTGACAATCTACTTACAAGCTTTTTATGTTTATGCACACCAATTTTTGTTATGTTGTTCAGGTACATGAATGATGTGTCATTATGAGTTTTGCCAGCAAATCATTTATCAGTATTTCTAGCAACATATCAAAAAATGAAAAGTAACTTAAGTAACTTGTGTTAACTATAAATGTGAATTAATAGTCAAATCTATTTTAATTGTTGTCAAAAGAAATGTTATATATATTTTTTTAATGTACCATTTGAGTTGGAAGTCATAATGACAAAGTTTAATGGATTCTGTTAATGCAACAGTCAGATCAAAGTCATATCCTTTACTTTGCTCTGCTAGATTTATTTATCCTTTCATGTAAGATCTGAAAACATTGGTCATGCTCAGATGACATTGTATGCAAATTTTCTTATAAACCAATCAATCAAAGTGACATGTTGGCATTTTGATTACAGATTTTTACCTGCAAGTATATTAAATCAAAATTTTACCTTTATATTTATTAACAATTTTAAGTACTAACGATGTACAATATAGAAAATGAACAAAACAACGAAACTGCATTGTTAAGTTGAGGAACATTAACAATCCAGTCAGTGCATAAAATCAGAAAGATGTTGGGAAATTAAATGGTATGAACACAGAATTTCCCTACTATATTCAGAAATATTTCACAGTTTACCCATCAATATGTTTGATAGTCCACAGTAAAAAATACTGCAAGTTATGAAGGGAAAGTTTTTATCAGATGCTTAAAGATCACTGAACATGAACTCTAATGGTATGTTTTCAGATCTTACATGGAGCAACTAACAAATCTAGCAGAACAAATTGAAAGGTCTGATTTTGATTGGATCGTCAGTGCTACTTCATACAGTGGAATATGATATTTCTCCAGTGAAAATGATTCTTTTTGAATTATTGAATTTTGATATATGAAAAATATTCTGTCAATAATGGAGACTAATGATCTGTTACTATTTTAACTTCTACTTGTTGTATAGTCATTGTGGTGATTTTTTCAGGATATTTGCAAAAATGTTGTTTTTTTGTGTGTTTGTAATGCCAGTTTAACTGGTCACGTTTGCTACCACTAAGTTAATACTAGAGAAAGGGAAAGAACTTTGATGTCCTAATGGATTTTTATACCCCACGCAACGAGTTGCGCAGGGTATAATGTTTTTGACCCGTCCGTCCGTCAGTCCGTCCATCAGTCCGTCCGTCAGTCCTGTTTCTTGTCATCGCAACTCCTCTCAAACCACACAACAGAATTTCACGAAACCTTTTTAGATAATAAGGACATACTATGTAGTTGTGCATATCGACAGGAAATTACGATTCAATTCTTTTTCTAGGAGTTACACCCTATTGAACTTATTTACTTTAATGTACTACTGCAACAGTTTGTCATCGCAACTCCTCTCAAACCACACAACAGAATTTCATGAAACCTTTTCAGATAATAAGGACATACTACGTAGATGTGCATATCGACAGGAAATTACGATTCAATTTTTTTTCCAGGAGTTACACCCCTTTGAACTTATTTGCCCAATATACTACTGCAACCTTTTGTCATCGCAACTCCTCTCAAACCACAGAACAGAATTTCATGAAACCTTTTCAGATAATAAGGACATACTACGTAGATGTGCATATCGACAGGAAATTACGATTCAATTTTTTTCCAGGAGTTACACCCCTTTGAACTTATTTGCCCAATATACTACTGCAACCTTTTGTCATCGCAACTCCTCTCAAACCACACAACAGAATTTCATGAAACCTTTTCAAATAATAAGGACATACTACGTAGATGTGCATATCGACAGGAAATTACGATTCAATTTTTTTTCCAGGAGTTAAGTTCCTTTGAACTTATTTGCCCAATATACTACTGCAACCTTTTGTCATCGCAACTTCTCTCAAACCACACAACAGAATTTCATGAAACCTTTTTAGATAATAAGGACATACTACGTAGATGTGCATATCGACAGGAAATTACGATTCAATTTTTTTTTCCAGGAGTTACGCCCCTTTGAACTTATTTGCTTCAATGTACTTCTGCAATAGTTTGTGATCGCAACTCCTCTGAAACCACACAACAGAATTTCATGAAACTGTGTAGATAATAAGGACATACTATGTAGATGTGCATATTGACAGGAAATAATGATTCAATTTTTTTTTCTGATACAATTTTTTTTTTTACACTTATTTTATTTCTCCAATGACAATATGGGGACGTGGGGTATGTGAGCGCGCTCACTAAGGTTCTTTCATTAACCATAAAGATGACTGAAAGAGCAAACCACAGGTTATAAGATATGAAACCTTTAAAAATATGTATAAATTGATAAATATTCTAAAGAAATCAAATCTAACACTGTCTTTCTTAGTCAAGGGTTTAAGTCATTCTTAGTGATTGTTTGATGCATAGATTATGAGATGTTTTAAGTTTTTAATGTCTGTAATTTTATAGGTTAAACATTTTGTATTCACTTATAGTCATTTAATGTTAATATTTTACTAATGGAATTTTCTATAACAATGAAAAAAAGCCTTTAGAATTTGAAAAATAGGAGTACCTACTGTACCCTATGAAAGTTGACCATTTCTCTTAGATCTTTCATTAAGTACAATTATTATTGGTAGGGAACAAATTTTAGAGTTAATTTCCTATTGCTTGTAGTGTAAGACTTTGGTTGGCTTACTTGCTTTGTTTGTATAAACATTTTTTTCAAGCATTGTAATTAAGATTGACATTTAAAACAATTTAGATAGGCAGAGTTAAACCCTGTATACATTATATTTGAATTTGATTGGATGTTATCCTGGAGGTAAAGAACACCTAACTGTACATGTAAACATGATACAAACAAAGCAAGCAAGCAAACCAAAGTCTTACTCTACAAGCATTAGGAAATTAGCTCTATAGTGCCTTTCATGAACCTTATATTTCTCTTCAGGTACTGCATATCTAAATTAATAGAGAAAATCTTAATAAACTTAGGCATTCTGATACAAAAGTTCATCTGAAACATGGCTCTCATAAGTAAGGAATCCAGCAATGATTACTTTTGTTCTTGCATTTGTGTTTAAGGACTATGATCCTGGTTCAAAATATAAGAGGGGAGATAATCAAACTTAATTACTTCAATCTGTCTGTCTTTCTGTCCATGCTCCTTGTAAGTGCAACTCATCCTAAATGGCTTGACAGATACAAGCCCTTGAAGTTTTGCATAAAGGGAAATAATTCTAGTCAAACAGCTTGATTGGGAGTTAAGCGTAATATATAGAAAGAACAAATGTATTATTAAAGCTATATTTAATAGATCATTGTTATTTGTAGATTGTTTTTGTTAGAATAGATTATGAAAATTATTTTTCGGTGTAAAATTTGTCAGACTTCAGTCTATACTTTGATGTATGTTTAGACCTTTTACTCATTAAATTTAAAGCATGTCTTCTACAAGGAAAGTGCTATATACACACTAAACTTTGAATGAACATTACATTATTTTTTGGGAAAATGTATTTACATCAAGGAAGTACTAAAAATACGTTTGCCAAAATTAGCATGAAAATGTCTATTGAACTGCATGACAAATGACTTTAAAAACTTGATGGCCAATTGATTTCATTAAAAACTTTATATTTACTTTACATTTTTTATTTTCATTTTTATATGCCTGTTTACGGGACGTATTATGGTATACCGTTGTCCTTTTGTCTGTCCGTCTGTCAGTCCATCGTCAACATGTCGGACATTAACTCAAAAACGCTTTAATCAGTTTGCATAAAACTTTGGTGAATTGTTTATATCTATTGACGTGAGCTCCCTTTTGTTTTTTATAAATTTTAGATTTTACGTTTCCGAGTTATGGGGTTTTATTCATTAAAAAAAGGGGGATTTTCCAGTTTTGGGACAATAACTCAAGAATGCTTTCGCCAACTTGCAAGAAATTTTGGTTAATTGTTTATATCTATTGACATGAGCTCCTTTTGATTTTTATAAATTTTAGATTTTATGTTTCCAAGTTACAGGGTTTTATTCATAAAGAAAAGGGGGATTTTCCAGTTTTCGGACAATAACTCATAAACGCTTTCAGCAGTTCTCATGAAACTTTGATGAATTGTTGATATCTATTGATGTAAGCTCCCTTTAGAATTTTATAAATTTTAGATCTTACTTTTCCGAGTTATGGGGTTTTATTCATTAAAAAAGGGGGGATTTTCCAGTTTTCAGACAATAACTCAAAAATGCTTTCAGCAATTCTTATGAAACTTTGGTGAATTGTTTATATCTATTGATGTAAGCTCCCTTTAGAATTTTATAATTTTATTTGTTTATAGTCTGACAACAGATTTACTAAGTATTGCGCAACAGCATAGTGTATTGCACAACAGCAAGAAATCTTTCAATTCATATAACCAATTTCAAGTTCTTTGACTACATTTATTCAGAAACCTATAATATGTCAAATATTTAATAACAATCCAAATTCAGACCTGTATCAAGCTTGAATATTGTGTCCATTTTTGCCCCAACTGTTCAGGGTTGGACCTCTGCAGGCATATCCAGCTGTGCTCAGTGAAGCAGTTTATTCTCAAAAAAGTGCAATAAATCTGATATTTATATTTTTGTCTTGTTTTTATGTGTTTTGTTGGTTGTTTTTTTTACAAATTGTATGTTGTGTGTTTAATTTTGTATATTGTTATGTGTGTGTCAACAGGTATTGAACAAGAATATTTGAGCTCATGTTTCAAAATCATGTCATAATTTTTGAATATTCAAAGTCAAAAGAGATCAATCTTTTTGTTATTAGTAAGTGAATGTAATGTTTGTATGATGCTGAACATTCTGAGGAATCAAGAATGGTTTCCTATAAATATTTAATTTTTTTAATTTTATAAAATGGATCATATATTTATAGGAAAATGAGTCATTTAACCATAGCTTCAAAGCATGACATCATAATGGTGCATTACTATTCAGGTATTTTGGACTAGATTAGTCAACTGAATTCCTTTGCAAGTTAAATTTTCTATTTTACTTAAACTGGTAAACATATTATTTTTTCCCATCACTTGATGGCTGATTTTGACAGATTGTTTTGCCATTTTATGTTTGCATGTGTATCCTTATCACTGTGGCATTGTACTTTTATTTTGATTGATCATTGAATACATAAAAACTATAGAACTTTGACTGTCAGCAATGGCAGATTCTGGATTTACAAAGAGGGAACCCACTTTGATCTGCCCCTAGTTAGGGCTGTTCCAGATGAAAATGATTGTTTGTTTTTGAAAGTACTTGTATTTTAATAATCCTGGTGTTTTATAGCAATTTAGAAAATTCCCATCGGAATAAACTGTAAACTTTATGCGTGTTGGAAGTGAAGAGATTTTCATCAAAGATCGGTATAGATTTTTTTTTTGGAGCTGTCGTTTATACATGAATAGGTCGGGATCTCAAAAACGAGCACAACATGTGTTATTTCTATAAGATTGTTATGTCTGTACTATAGTGCCTAACAAGATTTTGTGAGGTGGATGAATCCGGCCTTAAAATGATCAAATTAACTTTTTATGTACAAAAATAGGCAGATCGGTCATAACCGCTTAATGTGACTGAAAAATGCTATTTTCCGTTAAAACACACAAGCTTTTTACCTTGCGTAGACGTGGGTAAAATATATTTTAATGTTTTTCTTCAAAATTATATATTTTTCAAAGAATGTAACTGCATGATCTGTAAAGTTTCTCAAATTTCTGAAGAATCCAGTATTTCAATATTGTAAAAATTCACTGTATTACAAAAAAATCGTAAAAAAGTAAGAATTGCAAAATCGAACCTTTCATACCCTTTGTTTCATTCATAAAAATATCATGAACTCGTCCAGTGTACAGTTTGATGGTCAATTTGAACCACACATGTGTGTAAAAAGAAATGCAAATTAACCAGTTTTCAGATATACAGAATATAATTATACTATAAAGGCATTCAGATTACGAACGTCTAGCAAAGTTAAATTGTGACTTATTAAGTATGAAGGTCTGGATGGGGATCTTCATTTCTATATTCTTTAATCTTTAAGAATTTTTTCTTTTTTCTTCACTGACTGTAACATATACAGACTGTATTATATTTATTAAAAAAAACAAATAATAATAAAAATTCAACTTGACCTTTTAGTAAAATATTAGGACAGAAAAGTAAAGACAAACCATAACCATAGTTGTATATCGACAAACAAGAGTAATTTTATAATTTCTTAAAGATTTTTTAACTTCAGATCTAGATTTGTCATCCTTGTCCTCATAAGCAATAATTATTGTTAAGTAATAAAATTTTGTGTGCTTACAGAATACATACAGGACAAATTTGTACAGGTAAACAAGTAAAGGGGAAGCAATAATCACTTCATCCAATCGAATTGTGTAAGATTTAATAACAATGACCAGTCCATATCAAATAAAGTGTTAGGGGTAAATTGGGTAGGGAGAAAATGAGAGATTTTTTTATACAATTTCTTGTTAATACTACAAAACACTTATCACCCAAATTTTTGTTAGAAGTTCAAAAACCTATATGTCTGTATATGCATCGTTTTTCGATCTCTCATCAGTATATTTAAAGCAATAGAAAGTTTGGGCTTCAAAAGTCAAGAAAATTATTGACTTTATACAGAAAATTTACCTTCTTAAAGCTTTAATTTATTAACATATAATACACGGATACATCGCAAAATAATTTTTGAAAATACTGCAACAAATTTCATTCTGATTTATTCATTAGTATTGTCATGAAGTGCGTTAAAGTGAGCCATGGTATAACAAACATCAAATTCCCTCACAAAATCTTATCACACTCTATAACTTAATTGAATTGAAAATATAATGTTAGTTTCTGTTTCAAATTATTGTAGTTATTTACATTTTTATATTTTATATTTTTGCATAGGTATAAATAAATAACTTACATACATTTTACATTATGTCAATGTGTATTTAAACTTTTAAATCCTTTTCCATGGAAACAACATGTAAGCTGCTTAGTGACTTATGATTTCAGTTGCAAAATTTAAAAAAATCTGATTTGTTTGTGCATATTGCATTAATATAATAGACTATGTCTTTCCTTTCTTAGTTTACTTATGTTAATGTTTTTTCTTTACAGAAGCACATGCCCTTATGCCTCTGAAAATTCATTGAAAATCAATTTAAACACTTGAACAATGTTAATTTGTAGTTGGAATTGTATGGATTACACTAAATTTTCTGAAATAAAGGAATTTTAAATACTTTTATTTAGCTTTTGCTATCCAATTTGACAAACAAAATGAAAATCCTTTACTGAATCATTTTACTCATTGTAGCTTTGGTTAAAAGTTTTCAGGGCTCTTTGTATTCTTTACACGACTCGTTTATATCAGTTAATCAATAATAGGTCTATATATGTATATTTGTTAATCTCAAAGTTTTCTAGTCAATTTTAAATATAATTGTTTTATATACATGATGTATTCAAAGTCAGATTATATGTTGGAGTTAGTGTGCTGTGTATTGTATACAAGATATATGATATAAGTTATTGCCACGGAAATTTTCCTTTTTATTGACTTAAATTTCTTACCTGTTTTAAGGTATAAATAGTTGTATTTTATACACAGATTTTAAAAAAGCTGAAAAGGCAAATGTAAGTGCACATCCTGACTGCATTGTACATCAAAATTTTATTTTTCAATGTTTTTTTTCTGATATGTTATTTTCACTTCAAGGATTTATACAAAAACAAAATTTCAGTGACTAGCTAAAAAAGATTTATCAATGAAAAGGAAATTTTAGTGACAATAACATCTCATTTGGAAACAAAATTTGTAGGACAGGGTTTAAAAAAACTTTATATTTTTTGTAATATTTACATGCATTCTATACATTTATATTTCTATCTACTAGATAATCAATTGCTTTTACTCTGAAAGTATAAAGATTACATATACAGTCGAACCTCGTTGTGTCGAACTCGGTTGTGTCGAAAACTCGGATGAGTCAAAGTAATTTCTCGGTCCCGGTAAAATTCCCGTTTGATCAATGCATAATTACCTCTGATGAGTCGAACTCGGTTGATTTGAATACTCGGTTAAGTCGAGTAAATTTTATAGTCCTGTCTAAGTAAAATTAATGTAAATTGACCCCGATGTCTCGAAGTTCGAAAGTAAGAATTTTCGAAAGATGCAGGCCTAATGATAAAAATTCAAATCGGATGTACTTCATATGTCACCTTATCATTTTCAAAAGAGATTAAAGCTGAGTAAACATATTTGTTTGTATAACAGTTAAAATGACATGTTTATGAGGACCGCTAATTAAAACCTTTGTTGATCGTTCAAGCGGAATGTGAGTGTGTTGAACATTTTTCACCTGAGATAAAAACGAAACGAATTTAAATGACCCAAGCCGAGATTAAATGAAACGTTAGATTTAAAACTCATTAATTACAATAAATAAAAGGATTAGGAGAATTATAATAAATTCATGATAATTTAACGTAAAGCAGACGACCTTATCAGAGACCGTTCAGAACTTATTTCGTGCCGTGAGGGATTTCATAATTTATAGTGACTGACCTTTGTAGACTTTTGATTTTATTTGTGCATGATTTGTTTCTGTACTTGTGTGTTTAATTATTACGAAGGACCAAAAATTGAGATTGAATACACAATCATAAAGTGTCATATCGAAAAAAGGCACACTGTTCATTGTATCTAGTTTACACAAATCTCATACCGTATTTCATGCATTCCAAATTTATGACGACACACTCGATCTCGGATGAGTCGAATACTTTGGTCCGGTCCCTTCGACTTCGACACAACGAGGTTCGACTGTATGATTTTTTTTATATTGATATTCAGAAATGCATGCATTTAAAATTTCTTGCAAAATTTCATTAAAATATATGAGTCTCCGATTTACATACCTACATGTATTACCTTAAGCTGTATCAAGCAACATATTCTTTCACCCATAGTTAAGTTTTTTCTGCCTTCAATAATTGTCTGTCCTTTGTATGTTATGCATATATCTAAAAAGTTCTTTGTTTTTACAAGAAACTAGAGTTTCATAATATCTGGTTCCTAGAAATAGCTATATAAGTAACATGATATGAAATTATTTACATGTTCTGTGGCTATTTATCTTTCTGTTTGAAGAATAAATGTATGATTTTTTTTTTAATTTATGACTCTGTATTAACGAGCTACAATATCACTAAAACACATATTAATAGTCAAGAATTCTTTGAAAAATCTCATATAGGTGTTTTTTAGTTTTTTTATGCATTGTTGCTTTAATACTGTTTAAATTTTTTAAACATGTCTGATGTTTTCAGATATTACAGGTTATAAAGAATATTATTTTTTTTTTTTGTTTTGTTTATTTTTTTATTGTTGCAGTCACAGAATAAAAGAATTTGTAAAAAGATTGTTATATTGATATGTGTTTTATTACTCCACAATTATTTGTTTGAAATTTATATAGTTGTAGCAGATTATCAAGAGTAACAGAAGGCCGATAACTATTGTGCATACTCCTTTCATACTGTTTATAACTGAACGTGAATAAAAGGATATATCATTTATACATCAATGACACAGAAACCAAACATCATACACAAAAAAGGCATCTGAGGAAAAAAATAGTTTTTATAAACAAAAAGAAGTGTCTATACCTTTCATTACACCCATAAATAATGATTTTTTGCATTTTTGTCTGTTTTCTTGAAAAACTATAATAGATAGATGGAAACTTTAAATGTCATAAATGGTCAGCAAAATCTACAAATAAGTCAGCATTGCTAAAATATTTTGTGAACTCCCAATAGGAGTAATTGCCCATAAATGACAATTATTATCAAATTTCTTTGCATTTTGTTTATTATCTTGAAAACCATTATAAATAAAAGAGACATTAGGAAAAGAAAAATGATCAGCAGGACAAGATATAAAAATTTGTCACTATATCTGAATTTATCAGTCGACTCCCTTTAGGGATAATTGCTTCTTAACAACTATTTTACCTATTTTTTTGTTACATATTTTACCAAAAATATAGTAGATAAAGAAAAACTGTGGAGAGCAAAAATGATCAGCAAGAAAATATATCAACAAAAAAGAGATTTTAGTCATGAATTATATTCTAGTCCAACGTTGAAAAGGCACATAGATCAAGTTGAGCAACACAGGCTCTTTAGAGCTTCTAGTTACTTTTTGATGAAAACTCCTGTAGTTAGAAACTGTAAGCAGCAAAATAAGATCTACAAACAAGCCATATGGCCAAATTCATCAGTTCACTCCTTGTAGGAGTTATTGCCCTTAATTGCTGATTTTCACCAATTTTTGCGTTTTTGGTGAAAACAGAGAAATTGTAAACAGCAATTGCCATAATTAGATCTATAAATAAGTCAGAATGACAGAAATCAACAATAGTCTCCTTATTACCCTTCAATGACAATTTTACCAATTTTTTTCTCTTTTGTTGAAAAATATAGTAGATTAAAAGAATTTAAAAATAGATTTAAAAATGGTTGGCAAAATTATTTCTACCAAAAGGTGAAATGGCAGAAAATACCAGTCGACTCTTCAAAGGAGTTGTTACCCTTAAAGTCTAATTTTTGTTCAATTTTAAAAGTTTTTACCTAATATCATGAAAACTGTAATACATAGACTGAAACTTTAAACTGCAAACATGATCAGTGATACAAGATCTACAAATAAGTCACTTTGACTCAATTCAGTAATAAACTCCTTACAGGACTATACAGTAATAGGTCAACTGTATTTTGATAATATGAGTGATGCGAGGTGTACATGACTGACAGACAGGGTTCATCTGACCTCGGCTTCATTTTTTATGGTTCATCAGTGGAACTTGGATTTTTCATAAGACCACTTTCCCAGATACAAAAAGTAAATGGGCCAACTATATGTAATCTGTAGAATCAATAAGGTGTACCAGGTACTTTCTTTCCTTCTGACAAGATTCATCTGACCTTGACCTTATTTTCATGGTTCATCAGTAGAAGTTAAGGTTTTCATGATGCCAGTTTCTTAGATAAAAAGGTAAAATGGCATTCTGATTAAAAATACATTTCTACATTGCTTGTTTTTTTTTTGCTTGGTCACTTGTTTGATCTCCCAAGCAGCAACCAAGCTTTAAAGAATGAGCGAGTATAGATATTTAATTTTAATTAGATTGGTAAAAGGGTCAACTACCAGTATATGTGGTATGTAGAATAGTTTAAAGGTGTACAAGTCCTTCTGTTGGTGTTCATTCTGACCTTGAACTCATTTTTGTCGAGCCTTCGACTTTTGTTGAAAAAGCGAGACATAGCGATCCTACATTCCGTCATCGTCGGGCGGCCCACAAATATTCACTCTGTGGTTAAAGTTTTGAAATTTTAATAACTTTTTAACCTATACTGGATTTCTACCAAACTTGGACAGAAGCTTGTTTATGATCATAAGATAATATCCAGAATTAAATTTTGTAAAAAAAAAATCCTGTTTTTCTGTATTTTACTTTTAAATGGACTTAGTTTTTCTGCCAGGAAACATTACATTCACTCTGTGGTTAAAGTTTTTAAAATTTTAATAACTTTTTAAACTAACCTGGATTTCTACCAAACTTGGACAGAAGCTTGTTTATGATCATAAGATAGTATCCAGAATTAAATTTTGTAAAAAAAAAAATCCTGTTTTTCCGTATTTTACTTATAAATGGACTTAGTTTTTCTGCCAGGAAACATTACATTCACTCTGTGGTTAAGTTTTTAAAATTTTAATAACTTTCTTAAACTATCCTGGATTTCTAACAAACTTGGACAGAAGCTTGTTTTATGATCATAAGATAGTATCCAGAAGTAAATGTGTAAAAAACAAATTTCCATTTTTTCGGTATTTAACTTATAAATGGACTTAGTTTTTCTGCCAGTTAACATTACATTCACTCTGTGGTTAAAGTTTTTAAAATTTTAATAACTTTCTTAAACTAACCTGGATTTCTACCAAACTTGGACAGAACTTGTTTATGATCATAAGATAGTATCCAGAATTAAATTTTGTAAAAAAAAAAATCCTGTTTTTCCGTATTTTACTTATAAATGGACTAAGTTTTTCTGCCAGGAAACATAACATTCACTCTGTGGTTAAAGTTTTTAAAATTTTAATAACTTTCTTAAACTATCCTGGATTTCTACCAAACTTGGACAGAAGCTTGTTTATGATC
The DNA here is from genome assembly GCA_017311375.1 of Mytilus coruscus. NCBI lineage: Eukaryota > Metazoa > Mollusca > Bivalvia > Mytilida > Mytilidae > Mytilus > Mytilus coruscus. Next base: position 60,174,481 of record CM029599.1, read on the forward strand.
ATAAGATAGTATCCAGAAGTAAATTTGTAAAAACAAATTTCCATTTTTCCGTATTCAACTTATAAATGGACTTAGTTTTTCTGCCAGTTAACATTACATTCACTCTGTGGTTAAAGTTTTAAAATTATAATAACTTTCTTAAACTATCCTGGATTTGTACCAAACTTGGTCAGAAGCTTGTTTATGATCAAAAGCTAGTATCTAGAAGGAAATTTTGTTAAAATTTTGTACCTGTTTATCTGTATTTTACTTATAAATGGACTTAGTTTTTCTTCCAGTGAACATTACATACAGTCTGCAGTTAAAGATTTAAAACATTTATTAGATTAATAAACTATCCTGGATTTTACCAAACTTGGACAGAAGCTTCTTACAATCAAAAGATTGTATCGAAAGGAATATTGTTATTATTTTTTTTCCTCATTTTTGTTGAGCCTGCGATTAACAGCAAAAGTAGGCGAGACACTGGGTTCCGCGGAACCCTTACAAATTTTTATGGTCTTATTGCCAATGAGACAACTATCTACCATTAGTTAAGATGAAGTGATATGTCAGTTTCTATATAAAAATGAAGAGATGTGGTATGATTGCAAATGAGACAACTATCCTCTATTAGTTAAAAGATGAAGTGGTAGGTCAGTTTTTAAGTCATTATGAGGTAAACTAAATTTGGCGTATAAAACGATTGTAAGGTTTAAAAGTCCTCCTGACAGGATTCATCTGACCTTGAAATAATTTTAATGGGTTCATCGGTTGACATACGGTTTTCATATTAAGGTCATTTTCTCAGTCCCTATAAACAAAAGGTTAACTATATTTGGTGTATAGAATGATTGTTAGGTGTACAAGACGGACAGAGGTCATCTGACCTCATTCTCATTATTTATTGGTCAACAAGGTTTTATGTGTTAAGATGAGTTTCTTATATACAAAGTTTAACAAGTCAACTTTATTTGATATGTACAATAACCTGATTGTATTTCACTGACATTTCCATAGAGCCTTTGTTTTATAATGCCATTGTGCATCTTTTTATCCAAATTATTTTTTGTTTCCCTCATGTATGTCTATAAAGAAATACTTACAACAGATCATTAATATTTGGTATGCTGTTGCATTAGCAGGCTATTAACTCACCTGCTTATTGACTTATCATAAGAGGTTCCATTGAAATTAACTTAAGCACAAGCTTTAACATGTAAACTATGCAAAATATTCAAAGTTAGACCATGATTGAAGAGGACAGGGTAAAAAAAAATCTCCATGCATACTAAATATCATTGACATACCACAAGTGGTTCCCCTTAAACTGACCTAATCAGAACCTAAATTAAAACCATACTAAATATTATTGTTATACACATATGCACTTTCACGGTACTACAATCTGTCGATACCTATATTTTGGCATTGCACAAGGTCATGTTTTTCTCCGACTGTAATACTAAATCCATTGGATGTTTGATGTGTACTGATTGATTTTTAGTCTTAAGATCATGATATTTTTTATTAGTTGTTATTGTCTTTGAAATAGCTGTCAGTAACTGCAAGTACTCTCAGATCTGTACTTTGTGTCTTTTTTGTTGTTGGGGATGTATAAATACCCTGCCATGTCCGGTCTGTGTTTTTGTTACATGTTTTTCTGCTTTGTATTGATCCAACCAGTTAAGCCCTTGTCAACTGATTTTTATAGTTTGTTCTTATGTTGTGCTGTTACAACTCTGTCCCAGGTAAGGGTAGGGTTGAGCACTCATAAACATGTTTAACCCGCCACATTCTTGATGTGTCTGTCCCAAAGTCAGGAGCCTGTTGTTCAGTGGTTGTCGTTGGTTCATGAATTGTCATGTCTGTTTTTTTTCATAATTTTTTTTTTATAAATTAGGCCGTTAATTTTCTCAATTACATTTTTTCACATCTTTCATGTCCGGACATTTTATAGCCGACTATACGGTATGTGTTTTTCTCATTGTTGAAGGCCATGCGGTTGCCTATTTCATTTGAACTTTAGTGGATAGTTGTCTCATTGGCAATGATACCATATCTCCTTATTTTTATATAATACATCAAAACTAAGCAAAAGTTTCAAAGTCAATGTATCTCCTTATTTTTATATAATACATCAAAACTAAGCAAAAGTTTCAAAGTCAATGAACAATGACTGAGGGGTGGCCCAAATAATCTTCTTGGAAATGAGATGAGCATGCATACCAAATATCATTGACTTACAACTAGTGGTTCCCCATAAACTGACCTAATCAAAAACTAATGCATTGTTGATGCCACAGCCGCAAACAGCACATTTTAGTCTCGCTTTTTCCATTTTGTCAAGGCGAGACAAAAACTTTTCTAGCATTTTTATAAGCAGATCCTTAATGGAAAACACAATTGAAAATGAACTACAAAATGAGTATAAATTTATTAAAAAATATCTGTATTAATAACAACAAATGAATATCAATAGAATGATTTAACAAAGACATTATATCTTTTCCATAAAAAGAGATCAGTCTGTAACAGATTTTGATTGTACATACCAAGTATTCTGTGAAGAATATAACATTTTCAACAATACAAAAGCCATCATCAACAAGCCTGTTTCATATACTTTTTTACTGTCATTTAAACTTGAAATTTCCTATGTATACAAGTGAAGTATGACTTTTTGATTCATTTGAAATATAACATAGAAGAGATATACAACGACCGCATTTAATCATACAGTGTTATAATAAAACAGGAATGAATTTAAAACAAAAATAATGTTTGAATCTTATTGGAATGTTTGGAAATGCTAAATATTAAAAGAAATGGATATGTTAAAATGTAATGCAATAAGTACTGGTAAATAATAAAATAAAAATATATAATTGTAAATGTATATAAAAATGTTTGATAATATATAATTTCATCAATTATGTGTTACATATATCAGATCTATTATCCCATACTACATACATCATTTAAATATGATTACTATACAATAACTAAATATATATATTTACATATATAACATATCATAACAAAGAAATTAATCCATCTTTCTGACCTTAATTTGGTTCAATGAATGGTTTACTCCAAAATAATTTTTCAAAAACAGAACAAACAAAAGACTATATCTAAAAATTAAAAAAGGGTACAAAAGGGTAAAAATATAAACAAAATAATTTCTTTTTCAAATAAATTTAAGAAAACAAACAAAACAGGACATATTTTTATTTGATAAAATTTGTAAAAGTAAAATAAATGGAAAAATTTAATAAATTTTGAACAAAGGCCAGCTCAAGATGGAATCATTCTGAACAGCAATCTGAACAATCTTCTCCATGCACAACCAGTCATGTATTCAACAACTACTAGATGCCACATTTAGAAATAAAAGTGTCTTTCATTCAAAGAAACTTGCAAACTGCTGTTCAACAGCTCCTATCTGAAACTGTTTTATGAGATTACTGGGTGGTATCTATATACACATCTCCTGAACGATCTACAGTACGGTAAACACTGCTGCCGCCATTGGTTGTTTGGTACACATCACCACCTGATACAACTCTTTCCTCAAGGACAACCTGCTCTGGTTTTCTAGATTTCTTCCTTCTCCTTCTTCGTTCCTCATCATAATCAGGCATATACTCTACAGCTGGAAGGTACTGGGTCTGTGCCATTCTTGGAGATTCATATTGCCTAAAATACATTAATATTTACAGGTTACATTATTTTTTGTTTGGTGATAATTAAACCCTCAATATGAAAGCAGCTAGCATCAAAGAAAACAGATTTATAGGTAATATTTCAAATGTATATGCCAGTTGTCTTAGATAATTTTTAAATAGACACATGAAAACAAATTTGTTGTTTACATAAAAAAACAGAAGCATAAGAAGTTTTTCCATAAACCTTTTTCCAAGGTTAAATTGATTGCCTCTATTCAAGCACCAACCGTACACATATGTATTTTGCTAAGTAAAGAAAACTTCTTAAATATCTTACAAATCTCCACAAAAAGTCTTGATCCACAGTAATTCTTATTTTATTTGATGGATATATTTTTTTGAAATACAAAGACTGATAAATGTGATACTTACAAATATTGTGGTTCTTGTTGTACATATTCAATAGTCCTGAAAAATAATAAGCACAACTTAGAAATACTAAATTTGGAGGTCTCTAAACTGTTGATTCCAACAGGTTTAAGTGCATTCAGTTGGAGTATCCAATAAACCTCTTTTTTTACTTCTTAAAGGAGTTCAGACCTTGGGTCATTTGGATCATTTGAGAGAACTTTGATGATTTCAAAAGACATATGGCCAATGTTGTTTCCTGGAACAACTTAATCTTCCCATTACATTTCATTTAAATAACATAATAAAAGAACATTGTTGAGCATCAATAAAATTTCTGATATAAAATCATACAATCATATCAAAAATATTCCAATAATCTAAATCTAATTCTTTTTTTCTTGTGAACCTAGTAGGCAATTTTTCTATTCTAGTTTTGACTAATATGTTTATTGGCTCCTGTTTGCTAAACACCTAAACATGTACATACTGGTTTCAAACCAACACAAAAATATAAATCTGTTGTATTCAGTACACCTTTGGACTTTGGTAGATAGTAAGATGACCAATAGTTGTCTCATGAATCTCTTATTTGTATATTATGTCAAATCAACACAAAGATAATACAATTGAAGGTTAAATATTGTTTTTTTTAACATGTTTAAAAAGCAGCTAGGCTATTCAAGCATGGACCCTTAGTGTTTTGTGTAGTAGAGTCACTTCAACAGTTTCTCTACCAAAAAAGTGGATGTAGACATTTCTTTAATTGTTTTAGTGTATATTCATTCATTTGACCTTACGAGGTAATTAGGCTTAGTTTTGCATAATTTTCTTAGACAGTTTTCTGCTCAATGAACCAATGAGAACACCAGGTGATAATACTGATATTAGATGTCATAGACAGAAATAAATACTTACTTGTACTGAAATGAGAACACAAGGTGATAATACTGATATTAGATGTCATAGACAGAAATAAATACTTACTTGTACTGAAATGAGAACACAAGGTGATAATACTGATATTAGATGTCATTAGACAGAAATAAATACTTACTTGTACTGAGGTACCATCTGTAAGTTAATGTCTTTAAAGTAAATTGGATCCCTAAAAAATAAGTGGAAAACACAATTATAAAATTTAAATTTATGATTAAATACTGATACCAAAAAAATTATCAGTGAGACCAGAAAATATTCCCACAGACTTTAGATTTCACAGAATAGTAAACATTGCAATTGAATTGTTTTCTCATTCCTTCTTGTTTTGAATACTATATATGGGTATCCAGTTAGTTATCCCCCTCAGGTTACAGGGTCATGCTATTATCTCAGGTCACTTTTAAGCAAACTATACAGCTCTAAAATAATCTGATTTCTCTATTTGACAACTTAAATGAATATGTCAAAAATATTAAATACTTTAAATGAAACAAATTAATTTTTATCTTTATAACTAATATTTGACAAAAAAAAATTTACGAATTCAACATATTTTCCCATTTATTTCGATTTTTTTCTCTCAAAAGTTTCCCTTCATTCCAAGGTCAACTGAAGAAGATTTTGTTAACTTATTCCCCTATGTATATATCTTATCCTTTTACTGTTTTTCAAAACCCCCAAAATCTTCTGGTCAAATAATATAATGTCTTGCCTAACTCTACATGCTGTAATATTTCATTTCATTCTTCTAGAAACTGTGAGAGATTTTGCATTGAAAAACTACTCTATATACAGGAATAGAAAACTCCATATTTAGTCACAAAAACATAAAAGATGTCTTGCATATAAAATACAGGAAGTATGAGATGTTTCTGTTGAGTTTCAGTCAATTCAAAGTAAATTGCTACAGGGGAATTTGCATTCACATTTTTTTTTTAGACAGTATAAACAATATAGATAGCAAAACTATTTTTCTCCCACTAAGAAATGGGAGGAGACATGATAAAAATCAATCCATATGTTGGTTATATATAAATTGTACACATTTCAATGGCAGCTCAACCATCCTAAATATATATATTGCAATAAGTTACATGGTCCTAAGCAACATATTGCAAATGTAGATATGGAAGCATTATGCACTTTCTACTACTCCATGTTTTAAATTCTACTACTACTTGTTTTAACTGAAAAGCTAAAAGCACTGGATTCATCATTGATTAAGTAAACTGACTTATTGAAATGATAACTTTCTGGATTAATATATAACATATATCTATGGGTTTCATAACATTACTAAGACTTATTGTAAGATTTATACAGTACTTACTTCACAGTAGTCATTGGTCTCTGGACTGGTACTTCCTCAATCATTCTAGGAGAAGCTTTCTTTGCACATAATCCTAGTACAAATAAAAAGATATTACTTTAATACAACTTACAAAATGTTGAACTTATTGGCATCCAGGTTGACCAAATCAGACTGACACATGACAATTTCAAGTGTTAATGCCATTAAAAACAATATTTACAAAATAATTAACAGTGCAAAACTCGCTTTACTATTAAGCAGAAATAATCTATCTTACCATACAAGTTTTCTTTACTCTCAATATTTATAGTACTTTTAATGATCCCAGAATGTATTAACATGCTCAATGAAAAATACTGTTGCTTGTAGTTATTTTATCTACAAATCATTTGTTGAAAAATGTGTCAATTATTTCATCAAAATTTTTCAAAAGTTTTCAACATGCAAACAAATGAGACAAAAGAAGCAGTTTAACAAGTTACACATGTTATTAACCATAATTCATTAGTGACCTTGAGCACATATAATTACTGACCTCTTGTGAAGCAACAGATGATTATAACTGCAGTGATGGCAATGGCAAGTAAGATACCAACTACAATGGCTGCTATCTCTGCTGCAGTCAGTTTTTCAGATGATTCCACAGTTACTACGGTTGCTAAAAAAAAAATTAAAAAAACATCAGCATGTAGTGACATTTTTTCCAAAGGTGTGAAATTTTTCCAAAGATATGCCAAGCAACTGATATATTGAACATGGTGTAAAACCATAAAACTTAGAAAAATAAATTGAAATGTGCATTAAATTAAGTATTGAAGGAATGGGAAAAAGCTCAATAACAAAAATAAATGAGCAAAAGCAGTCTCTTTTCTTTCAAAAACAAAAATGATTCATACATTTTCTTCAAATATACATTCAAAGGACAAGATACTCAATATAACCAAGTAATGAGAAATTATAAAATATGCAAACAATGAGTTGGGGAGGGGGGGGAAGAAACATACTCTTTACTCCTTCTTGAACATGGAACTCTATAACAGACGACTGTCCAACGGTATTCTTAGCAATACAAGTGTAGGTTCCAACATCCTGAAGACTGTCCATATCTACTAAGAATGTATCAGAGTAGTGATTGAGTAGTGTTGTCCCATCCTTTGTCCAAGACCACTCTGTGGCAGCAGGATTTGATCTTGTAGCACAATGTAAAGTAACAGGGCTACCAAGAACCCTCTTGAACTCTGTTGTTGTGACAGCACTGATTGGTGCAACTACAAAAGGCAATTTTCACATACTTATAAACCAGTTTCTATTGCTGGGATCAATAAAATGTCCATATTCTCTGGTGAGTTGAGAATTTGCATGAAGAGTAAACAGTATTGTGTCACTCTTAAAAAGGAGCCATTATTGCAGAATGATAATATCAAAGATGGCATAAGCCAAGTTTATTTGTACAAATAACTGAGCCATCAGCTGATTTAAGTTAAAGACTCAATTTTTCGCATGTAAACTAAAACTTTTAATGGTGTAACAATACTATCTATACATTGATAAGGATATTTATCCACTGGAGGTACTTATATTTTGAGACTTCAAAATGCAAGGTTTGCTAATAATTTTACAATTTTGAAATTTAATTCTTCCAGAGTGGAAATATATTTGTCACCAGACTTAAGTGGTAGAATACATTTCTCCAATGATTAAATGAAAAATGAAGAGTGACAGATTTAAAAGTATATGATTTTTCAAACCAGTGCAATTGCATATAAATTTCAAGCAATACTTACATCTAACATTAGCATCCATACTAGCTTGGGCCATTCCCTGTGAATTAGTGGCTACACAAGTATACAGTCCACCATCAGTACTGATAGTGCTTGTTACAGTCAGTTGTGGTCCAGTCTGAATCATTTTGTCAGCATAGTACCAAGCAAATGTAGGAGCAGGATCTCCTTTAGCTGTACAGGTAGCATCAAAATTAGATCCAGCAATCACATCCACATATACTGGATTAATTCTGACATCGAAAGGTGCAGCTGGAAAAATCAATAACCAGTCAGTAAATTTGCTATAATGTATATACGGTACATAAAATCATATTGACTCAGTTTCACTTTTCCTTACATGAAAAGTATTAAAACAATAATAATCATTTGCAATAGTTAATATGATTGTTTATGAACCAGTGGAATAAACATTGATCTCATCCTTCAACTACTGCAGATACAAATCAAAGAAGTGTAAACTAGTGATTAAAAATTGTAATCAATGCTTAAAATAATTGGTAACTTTGAGATTTCCTTATTTTTTTTTATTTTTTATATTACTACATTCTTAATACAAAAAAAAACATTGAGAGAAGTCTTCAACTGTTGAATTGAATTAAATATAACTATGAAATGACTGAATCTGACAATACCACAACAGTAGTCCTGACTGTACCACAACAGCAGTCTAATGACTGAACTTGACAGTACTACAACAGAAGCCTAATGACAAAACATAATTAAAAAAAAATGTTTCCAGCATTTACTTTATATACACTTACCTTGTGTATCAACATTCAACGTGACAATTTCACTCTCTCCTGTACCAACCAGATTTGTAGCCAAACATTGGTATGTACCGACATCACTAGCCTGTAGATTATAAATGGTAAGACCAGACTGGTATAATCCACCTCCTGCATATTTGTTTCCACTGACAGTCAATGTTTCTGTCACACCACCCGATACCTTTCTCCAGTTAACTGCTGTTACAGCAGGGTTGGCAAGATGTGTACATGGAATGTTGACAGAACCACCACCAACACCATTAAATGTTGAAGTTGAAGTTGAAATAGTTACATCAGGCTTGTCTGTAATAAAATTCATATTTATTCATATAAGGTAATGCTCACAGAACCACCAAAAAAATTCCCACAACTAGAATGTCGAAGTCATTGATAAAAAGAAACATCAGGCTTTTCTGTGAAGAGAGATACTGTTAAAAGTATAATAGCATCTACAAACTGTAATTTACACTTACAATTTTTCCTACACATTTTGTTCAGTATGTGACCAAAGGTGTTATTGCACCTAAGGTGCAATACTGAGTTAGGCATGTGGTCACAATTTGACCTAGGTGAATTTTTGAAATATGAAAAATATTGTTCAGATAAATTTATTCTTAAAGATTGGTTTTATGTATGTTTTATTGGCAACTTTTTGTTTTACAGTCCTTATATTAATATCAATACCTATGTGTCCATAAATTTTTGTTATGTTTACTTCCTTTATTTTCTTTGTTACTGTGTGTTGCAATTTTACAATTGAGACAAAAAACACCTTTTATTCTATTTTTTATAGATGAATGGCAATGGTTTCAGGAAAGGTATCATTCAAAACTAGTTGAAATTATATTTGGGACCAAATTTTTGGGACACATGTGACATTTTCATGTCCCTTATTGCAATTTTTTTGGCAAATAAATTGAGAATGTTGCCATGGAAAAATAAAAAAAACAAATTATATTTCACCATTTAAATTATTAGAATTCAAATCTATGATAGATATTGTATAAATACATATATAGATATAGGAAGATGTGGTATGAGTGCCAATGAGACAACTCTCCATCCAAGTAACAATTTATAAAAGTAAACCATTATAGGTCAAGGTACGGCCTTCAACATGGAGCATTGGCTCACATCGAACAGCAAGATTTAAAGGGCCCCAAAAATTACTAGTGTAAAACCATTCAAACGGGAAAACCAATGGTCTAATCTATATAAAAACGAGAAACACGTATGAACTATATAAACAGATGACAACTACTGTACATCAGATTCCTGACTTAGGACAGGTGCAAACATTTGCAGCGGGATTAAACGTTTTAATGGTACAAAACTTTCTCCCTTTTTCTGAAACAATAGTATATGCACATATATGACACAGATATTAAGCTTTATTTGGTAGAAAGCCACGAAAAGAGGATGGTTACAACTTATGAGTGTCAATATCAATTTTTATTTCCTTACTGTGAATTGCTACTTAATTCGTCTACTTAAATATTTCACAAAAAAACAGTCTTTAGTTAAACGCTTTCATGGATTATGAAATGTATACAAAATCATTTAGTTTGAAGTGTAAACCAAGGTAAAAAATGCTTACAGATCAATACAATTCAAGTATTTGTAGATATGCAAATCATATAAGAATTATATCATTATCAATAAAAAAAAATTAGTAGAATTTGGGTAATTATCAATATTTACTTACTAAACCTATAGATATGTCGTTTTGACCAACAATAAGTAACCAAATAACCCTTCAGTGAAATATTTTGAAATCATGTTGAGGGAAGAGCTATCTAAAGAAATACAACATTTTCCCACATAGTTATCAATGCAAAATACTATCCATCCATTTTTTACTGAAAATAATGCTAATGCTTCATCACTCCCTGTTTTGACTTCATTTAACAATGAAAATGTCTACATATACAGCTTCAAAACCAGCTCTAATAGCTTTTTCTGATTTTTAAAGTTCTTTTAACAACTTACACTGAACATCAACTGTAAGAGCTGCTTCATCTAAACCATAGTTGTTACGTGCACGGCAAGTGTAGGTTCCCATGTCAGTTCTGGCAGAGTTTTCAATCCTCAATTTATCACCAGTTGCGAAAGCTTGAACACTGTTATCTTTATACCAGGTGTATGTAGGTGTTGGATTGGCTGTACTGACGCATGTGGCAAGTATTAAGTCCCCTTCTGTAACTGTTATTCTGCTTGGTGTTACATAGGTCAGTCTTGGAGCCTCTAAAAATCATAATTATTCAAGTTTTAGCTTTTAATAAAAAAAAATTAAATATATGAAATCAAATTTTGTTGCAAGAATGTGTTCCTAATTTGTTGTAAGAATGTCTTCCTTATTTGTTGTTAGAATATCTTACTAATTTTTTGTAAGAATGTCTTACTTATTTGTTGTAAGAATGCCTTACTACTTTGTTCATCGTAATCTCAGTTAATAAAACAATACTACAGTTAACAAAAATATCAAAAATACCTAGTGACATAAAATAAGATGTGATATGATTGCCAATCTGGCAACTATCCAACAAGTCCAAATAAAGTGGATTAAAGCATTTACAGGGCCACCACTAGTTTACTTATTTAACTTAATATAAAATATTTAACTTAATATAAAATCAACATCCATTAAATATTACAATAACACAGGATTATACCTCCTACAACATCCAAATAGACTTGATTACTAGATCCTGTTCCTACAGTGTTGGTAGCTTGACATATATACTGTCCTTCATCATTGTCTTCTACATTAGAAATGGTGAGAGCTGGAGTCTGCACAGTTCCACCAGAATATCTATTGTTACTAGATATAGATAGGGTTGTAGGAACATTATTGACCACTTTTTGCCATGTGATGGTAGTTTCTTTAGGATCAGCAGTGACAATACAGTTAATAACAACTGACTCTCCAACATTAACTGTTGGTTTAATGCTTGCTACTACAGTTGGTACATCTGAAAAATTAAAACAATATCTCAAGTTACCAACTTTTCTTTTTTATCAAAGTGGACAAACCATTTGTACTGCAAAACTTCCAGATCAATAGGTACTAAAGGAAAAGTAATTAACTCCATTGCTACAAGATATGCTTATCTAATTATCTGTACTTTGTGGACTATTTATGTCTTTATGTCTCACCAAACTTTCTAACATATCCAAGTCCTTTTCCAAAGACAAATGTCTGACATTTAAGTATTCAAGTGTGTCCAAAAATGACAAGAAACATGAAAATGGTTTAAATACATATACATACAATTTTTTTTAGATTTTGGGGTTGGGGGGTGGCATTCTCTGATTCTTCTAGGTGCCCAATAAGACAATCAAAATGTAACCACAATCATTTGCAATTTCAAACAACATTTAACTTACATCCTTCCACATTGAGGAAAGTCTGTGAACTTTGACCTGCTCCAATTCCATTTGTAGCATGACAAATATAAGCTCCCTCATCACTGTCCTCCACATTAAATATGATCAATGATGGTGAACTAACAGTTGAACCTCCATATTTAGCTCCTGTCATGGTGAGTGTAACAGTCTGGCTGTTGACTAATCTGGTCCAGAAAACACTTGTATGAGCTGGGGAGGCAGTGACTTCACATTCTAGAGTGATGGGGTTACCTCTTTGTACACTGTAGGAGCTCTGCAAAATTCGGACTGTTGGAGCAGCTGTTAATAAGAAAGAGAGAGAAAAAATAATCATAACTTCACATATGGTTATGTATTAAAATTTATATTAATACAAGATATAAAAATGGCATCTCAGTCGTAAATGTTTCCTTTTGACTATTGTATCTTGTTCTAACAGTCATATTGTATAACACTTAACAGAAACCTAATTTCATACACATAATAAAATGCTTACCTTGTTTCTAAAAAATTCTTATGTTTTGAATCTGAACAGTTTTTCACAAATTTGATATTATGATATCAAAAATCTTTTTAGCTTCCACTTTATCATACCAATTTATTTACAATAGCCATAACCTTGAAAATATGCTGATACAGGTATGCAATAAATTGTTGCCATTTAACAGTTGTTACTTTAGCCTGTCCTCAGCAACTTTATTTTCTCCATAAATAATACTTTTTTTTTCAGAATTCATATAATAATATTACTAGAAAGTTATCTTAACACATAAGAAAAACATAAACATCCCAAAAAAAGTACTAACCTCCTGTAACATCTACAACTCCTCTTGAACTTTGACCTGTTCCAACAGAGTTGGTAGCAAAACAAATGTACTCTCCTTCATCATTACCATCAGCAGTTAAGATAGTCAGGGATGGTGTCTGTACGGTAGAACCAGAGTATTTGTTGTTGTTTTGTACAGTGATGGTCTGTGTGACACCATTACCACTTATTCTCTGCCAGTATACACTGGTATGAGCGGGAGATGATGTAACGGTACATCCAATTACCAGTGTGTCACCATAACCAACAGTGTATGATGTCTGAGTTAGCACAACAGTTGGAACATCTGAAAAGTTATAAAAGATGTTCTGTTATTTTGACATGTAATACAGGGAATTATAGATAAAATTTAGTGCAAGTATTTTATTGACTACCTCAGTTCTGTAAGTAAACAGGAGTGGACATTACTAAATTCTTCAAAAAATTAATCAGGACACTTCACATGGAACAATTTAATTTTCATCAAATTTACTGGAGTATGAAACATGTAAAGCCTCAAAATCATCACAATTCCAATGATTATTCAACGTATCTTGATTATCAAAAGTGTATCATATGTTAATTTCTCATTAGCTCATCAAATAAGTAACATTTGAAGAATATACAAATTTTGAAAGGACAGGGTAAAAGAAATTGAGACATTCTTTATAAACACAATCAATTAAAAACCAACAGTTCAACAATATAAAAATCACTCACAAAGTCACTGAAGCGTGGGGTAAAAAAGGCCCACATTTTTATCGAAACTATAATGGGTGCCAATACAGTAACATATTATACATATTAATATCCTATCATAAATGCTTTTCATTCAAAAACTCAATGGAACATTCAAAATTTGAATAATGCATATTTAAAAAAAATTATATATAATCTATCAAAAAAGATATTTTTGGTATAATCCTCAATAATTAATTGAGTTCATAGTGTAGTATACATATTTGTAATTATTAGTGTAGTTTGATTTCCAGTTTTAGAGGCTTTTCATTTCATGTACAATTTAACTGCCTCAGTGGTCTCGTGTTCACCTCAGAGTGCAGGAGGTCTTGGGTTCAAACCCCGCCGGGTCAAACCAAAGACTTTAAAATTGGTATTTGCTGCTTTTCTGCTAATCATGCAGCATTAAGGAGTAAGAGCAAAGACTGGTCGGCTCGGAGTAAGAATAATGTATCTGGGTAAGGTTACATGTCTTCCTGTGGACTGTCATCTTGTGAACTTGCACGTTAAAAATCCGGCTCAGCGTTTCAGTGTAGTACAAAGCAGGGTTAATATTCATATTACATTAACATGTTCTCGTCCTAAATATGCATATTGATTTGCCGCTGGACGTTAGGCGGCCATCCATCATCAATCATCATGTACAAATTAACCAGTTTGTTACTTTTTCATGAGTAAATGCTCTATTAAGAAAACTTTTCATTCATAACAGTATTATAATTTACTGAATTTTGACGTTGTCCACTTTTAAGATGTATACATTGTATGTCTCTGAACAAATAACACATAAATTCAAAAAAAAAATATTGACAGTCAATTTCTAAATCTTTTTTCAAAGTATTTTGCATTTTTTTATCAGATGTAAATTCATTTACTACCTAATACCACTTCCTACCTGATTTCTATGTGGAAAGTATTTTTTTCAAATTTTAGTTTTAATCATCTGCTATTTTTGCACCTCAGAAAAATTAATCTATTATATTTTTTTTTCAAACACTTTGAAAGTGTACATAGAGCAATAATTACTTAGCCATACTGTGGTTTCATTTATTTTCATAGGTTCCAATTTTCTTAGACTGAGAAAAAGTTATATATTCTTGGATATTTGATCGAGTGGTTTTGCCAAAGTCTGCCATCAAGCCTATAGAAAATTTGTACTTCGTTGAACATTTAAATTTGAGGGTCACATTAACCCCTGAAATCCATGGAAATGGGTACCCAACGAATAAAAATGAATCCATAGTAACTGATAGAACTTACTTCCGGCAACATTGAGAACAGTTATCTGACTCTGTCCAACACCAACACTGTTTTCAGCCAAACATCTGTAACTGCCAGCATCAGCAGCCTGAGCACCAGTTATAGTGAGAGATGGTGTATTCAGTGTTGATCCGCTATATTTATTGGTGTTGGTCACAGTAATGTCTTGTGCTTGTCCATTTATAATCCTCTGCCAGAATACCCTAGTATGAGCAGGATTGGATGTTACTGTACAACCCAATACAATGTCGCTTCCAATGTTGATAGAATAGGATATCTGAAGAACGTTGACAATAGGTGCATCTGAAATACAAATAGAAATAATATATATATTAATTAATTAAGAGTTTTATATTACATGTTTTCCTTAATTGTGCTAATTAACAACATTCGTATTCATATTAATTTATAAGTAATAGAACAATTCTTTTTAATACTGTTTTTGCAGTCTACTTCAAACCTATCAACTGCAGTATTTAAGATTACCAGCTTTGATGTGCTTACATAAAATATGTATGACTAAATACAAAACACTTTTAAACATCAGAACATACATTCAATCCCAAATGATCATTCCACACTTTAAAACATCAGAACATACATTCAATCCCAAATGATCATTCAACACTTTAAAAAAGTGAAAGTAAAAATTTTGTTTGACATGTATGAAACACATAAACACTTTGACCTTTTGTTAAAGTAATACATGATAACCAATTTCACTGTTTCTGGTATGTATGTATCTAAAAATACAAAAATGTGGTTGAAGAAATTTTATAAAATCCTTCCATTTTCTGAATTCACCTTTGTCAGACATGTGACAGAGTTGTCAAGCCACAACTGGAGATTTAGAAATTTTCAGCTGGAGTTTGGGCCTCATAACTGGAGATTTTTTATCGACATTTTTATCGACGTACACAATGTTTTTTTGGTGTTTAAACTGCATATTTTCCTTTTTTCTTGATGACTCTATAACTCCATAGCCATTTTCACTTAATAGAAAAAGAAGATAAGGGGTTTTCAAATATTTATTTATTATATATATAGTTCTAAAGTGATAAGTTGGTAAAAAGTATCTCTGCTTAAGCTACATTGTCAATTTTGGTACCACTACTGAACAGTGGTGTTGAATTGATAGAGTTGTGAGCTTTCTGGTAGGTAGCTGTCTCCATATGTTTGGTTAAGTCATTAGGGTCACCATAGTCAGCTTTGCAACAAGTGTAGAAGGCATAAATACCATATTTGAGTTCATTAAGACATTTGTCTTTGAGGTTCAGTAATATAACTGTTCAATGTTTTCAACAGCATCAAATTAAAGTCGTTGTTTATACAACTTAATCCATTGTCAGTATTTCACTTTTAATCATCCAGGCGTGTGTCTTAAACTTGCTAGTTGATCACCAGGTAATTGCCAATAATCTTTTATTGCTGTATATACAGTCTAATCCTTAACACCTTCATTGATTACTCGAGGCTATTGTCAAAAACAATAACAGGACATGGTGACTTCCGTTTTCTCCAACTTTTCCTATATCAATTTCGAGTTTCTCAGACTTTTTCTCTGTCAGTATCAAATTTGTAAACAAAAATGACAACTGAAAATTTTTCGAGGTTGACATTTTCAAAAAGCGGAAGATTTCAAATTTTAACGGGAGGGACGGAAGAGGGTCTAAAAAGCGGGAGATTTTGACTCCCGCCGGAAGAATCACATGTAAACAAGGAATTATTTGAATCTGGAATAATTTTGATTTCTGGAAAATTGATTAGAAATGTATGATGAAAACTAACCCAACTAAATAGGGTTAGCCATGCGCGCATGGCTAAGGTTAATTTTACATTCACTATCATTTCAGTATGAACTAACTAACCCCCTTAGCCATGCGCGCATGGCTAACCCTATTTAGTTGGGTTAGTTTTCATCATAAGTTTCTCATCAATTTTCCAGAATTCAAAATTATTCCAGATTCAAATAATTCCTTGTTCGTATGCCTTTGTGAATGAGTGGAAAAGAAGCAAAAATAAATGTCATGTGATACACTTTTTCAACCTCTACTTTCCTAGAACATCTGTATTGAAAATATGTCATTCATCTGGTATTGAATTTTATGTTTTTGAATCCCAAAATCCACAAAACTTTGTAACCTACTACTGCTATTCAGTGGTCCTTTCAAGAACTCTGACCAAATTAGTAATGGTTACTTACTTCCAACAACTTAGAAAACCTGACCAGCTCATAGACACTTTTTAACACTTTTATATTAATTTTTAAAAAAATACCAAAAAAATGGTGAGAATTATGATACCATGTGGTATGAAAATCTTTTTCCATTATATTGTACTTAAATTTCAGAAATGTTTGGGTGTATTTATTTTAGGGATCATTGAACAATGGACAAAATGGGAGATTAATTAGAGACTTCAGAAAATACTGCATACAAATAAAGCTTTCAAAATTCAAAATGTGAGATTTTATTTTTGCAAAACCTATCCAGTTACAGTTTTTACAATAATAAAAACATTGCCAAAATTTTCTGACCGTACTTGTAAAATGATATATTTCTGTAGAACAACTTACTTCCGATGACATCTAAGAAAGTCTGAGAGCTCTGACCAGTTCCTACAGAATTCTCAGCATAGCATACATAGTATCCTTCATCTGCAACAACGGCATTGCTAATGGTCAGTGATGGTGAGCTTACTGTTGATCCGCCATATTTATTGTTAGCTGTGTTCATGAGTACATCATTGGCAACACCATTAACTATCTTTTTCCAGTAAACTGATGTGTGTACAGGGTTTGCTGATACAGAACATTGGAGTGTTACAGAACTTCCAACATTGACACTGTATGTAGGAGCAAGAATGTTAACTTGTGGAGCATCTGAAAATAAATCAGTGTATCAGTATACTTTTGTAATTCTAATTTTGAACAAAGAGAAATGGATTTACATAAGAGCACTGCTCTTGTTTCCAAATCCCATATTTTAATTACTTGTAGTTTTATACTGTATATTATTTTATATGAGCATTTGTACATAATGAAATCACCAATAAAATATGCTAACACTAAATCAATGTATCTTTAGGCTAAAATCTCAATGACCAACATTTCACTTTATTTATACCAATTATTAAGTTATTCAACTTCTTTATTGTAACCAGAAACAGTGCAAAAATCTATATGTATGTTTATGTATATATCTATTTATACTGCAACTGTGTTATTTGTACAGTCATATTGCATTGACCGTATGACAATTTCTGATATACAGTCACTGACTGTATAATGCCTTGTTTGTGATGTTGATAATGTGTTCCTATAGAGTTTTATTTATGATACAAATAAAAAATACAAGATTGCCACATGTTTATGATGCTTCAAATTAAAAAATGTTGGTTTTAACCAAAGATATTTTACTTTGAACAATTTTAAGAGTTGCAGTTTAAAGAGAACAGCCATACATTGTCTCAAAATATAAATTTTATTTGTATCTGTTCTTGAAACAGAAAAGATATTCTCAGCAGAACCATATATTCTATTCTAAGCCTTGTTCAAATAAATTTTATATTTTGATATATATAAATATATTCATTTGATTAAAAAGATACTTTCTGACTGATGATAAAGAAGCACATTGAATAACAGAAATAAATTATCATGTGTGGATGTGAAAAACTGAAAAAGAAATGGTTAAACTTTCAAATTTTCTGTTACCATTGCAATAGTGCAAAATAACAAAAAAAATGGAAGTTTTACATGTAAGTAATAAAAAAAAATAAGACTTACTTCCTATGACATTGAGGAAGGTACTCTGTGACTGTCCTGTTCCAATACTATTTGTAGCATAACATGTATAATATCCACCATCAGAATTTACAGAATTACTAATGGTCAGAGATGGTCCGTTGACTGTAGCTCCACTGTACCTGCCAGTCGCTTCTATGTCAGTGTTTACATTGTTCAATGTTTTTACCCATTTAACACTGGTATGTGCAGGGTTAGAGGTCACTGTGCAAGTCAAGGTCACACTGTTTCCAACAGTAACACTATACTGGCTTTGTTGAACGGTGACAATTGGTATGCCTTAAAAGGATCAAAAAATTTATAATTATTACCTTGAAGTCAGCTATTAAGAAATTCTTCCTTAACATAAAATTACAATAAAAACACAAAAGTATTATATGAATGGCAGCTGAAAACTATGGTAAATTAAATCTAAATAACTCACATGAGAATTTTTTATTCATGAAAATTGATCTTACATCAAAATACTAACAGTAAACAAGAGATGTTAATGTGGGTAAAATATCTTTTTTGCTAGGGTCTAGACTCATGTCTAATTTTAGCAAAAAGTATAAGTAAAATTGCTATTTTAGGTCAAAATGTAAATTTAGACATGTTTATAAAATCATGGTGAGGCCACATGCCATTCTATCACACTTAAGTGTCAAGATTGTGTCTGACTATTCATCTATCAATAAAATTAACATAATTATAAAAGGCTTGAAATTTTTTTAATGAATTTGTAAATTCAGGGGCTAAATAGTGACTCTTATGATACATCCTCCTTTAAAACCAAAGTAATTACTGTAAATTCATAAATAATTGCATGCATTTATTAATGCATAATTTGAAGAATTGATAAAAATGCAAGATTAATTATTGTGTTTTCAGACAAATCTGCATACGGATATATGTATGAGATATCATAATGCAATTCTTAAAATATTGCAATACTCATCCAGTATCATTATGCGCAATAATAAAAAACCTAGCAATAATTTCTGAATTAACAGTATATAATTTTTGACTTACTTCCAGTTATATCCAAAAATGTTTGCTGAGACTCTCCTGTTCCAACAATGTTTGTAGCTGAGCACTTATAATATCCTTCATCACTATTGGCAACGTTAGAGATGACCAGTGATGGTGAGTTGACGGTACCACCACTATATCTATTACTACCACTAATGACTACATTCTGATTTTGTCCATTAACTTCCCTTGTCCATTGTACAGAAGTGACAGCAGGGTTGCCACTAACACTACATCCTAGTGTTACAGATCCTCCAACAATGATAGCGTATTGATTTGAACCAATTGTGGCTATTGGTAGATCTGCAGAGATAAACGAGATATGTATGTTAATAGAAGATCATTCTTTTCGCTTAACAACATTCCAAACAGAAGTTTAAGGTGTTTGTAACCACTTTTCATCATACAGTAAGTCTAACTATGCCCTCTATTTCTGATCTAACTTTTCAAAAATTGGTAAAGGGTTCTGCTGTGTCAGTGTAAAAGTAAAATGTTGACTGTACAGAATTTAAAATAAAAAGTCAAACATTTTCTTTAGATACTATTTCTTGATCTTGAACTTGAAGTAGAAGATTAGCTTCTGTCCAAGTCTCCTAACAATCCATAAAGGTTTAAAAATTTGTCATGTAAAAAAAAAAATCCCAGCCCTGTCTATAAATAATAATTGACAAAACTAAGTCTATCTATCAGTAAAATAGTAAAAAATGAAAAACAAGTGAAATTGGGAGCTACTGCTCACTGATGATACCCCCGCCGCAACTGGATACTTTTAATAGTGTAAAAATATGTAAGTGTTCGGTAAACAGGAAGTTGTTGAGTGATGAATCTGAAAACACATTTCACGGTATAGCTGACTTATATAAACCCTGAAACCAAATTTCAGAAATCCTTATGATGTAGTTCATGAGAAAGATGCGACGAAAAATATTCATGGGACTGATGGACTGACTGACAGATGGACGGATGGACGGATGGATCGACAGACAGACAGACAGATGGACGGACGGTCAGACAGAGGTAAAACAGTATACCCCCACTTTTTTAAAGCGGGGGTATAAAAATATATTTTCAGAATCTTATCATAAAAAAGCATCTGCCAAAGTTTCATAGAATTCAATGAAGGTTTGACAAAGAAATTGATGTGTGATGAACTTTAACCCCAAACTTACCCAAAGTAGGTACTACTTGTTAACAGCAAAAAAATAAGTTCTTTTATCATTAACATATAAAAAAAAATGTAAAAAAAAAATTTCATAATTTTTTCTGGATACAGTCTTTTGTTCATAAAAAAGCTTCTGTGAAATTTCATAAATTCCATGAATGTTTGACAAAGCTATTGATGACTGAAAAACTTTAACCTAGACTGTATCTATATGTTAACTGTAAAAAAAATTATTTCCATTTATTAGCACAATATGGAAAAAATGAAATAAAATATTCAAAATTTGCTCTGGATAAGGTCTTTTGGTCATAAAAAAGCTTCTGTCTAAATTTCATAACATTCCATAAAGGTTCAAAGAAGTTACTGATGTCTAAAAAAAACTTTAACCACAGACTGAACCTAAATGATGATGCTACTAATGTAGACACTGGAATCTAGCACCTAATTATGGTCATTGATATCTGAATATGGAAGTGTGATACTGTGAGCAAGGCATGATGTCCTATGAAAACAAATTCTTGTTGAGTTTTTCATCCACTAAAAAAATATATGCACCTCCCAAATCTCAGAATCTAAAGGACTACAGATATTCTCATTGTATGTACAAAAAGATTAAGTAAATAGTGTTACCACAGTGGTTGGTTACCTTCACTGTCAAGGATATTTTGTTATCACAACAATTTTGTATATGCTTTTGAAATATTACCCAGAATGCATTTTCTTTAGAGATTTGATTGAGGTGCACCTCCATGATCTCAGAATCTAAAGAACTGTAGGTAATTTAAATGTTTGTACAACAAAATATATTGTTACCACATTGGTTGGTTATTCTTAACTGTCAAGAATGTTGTTAACCAATCAAAACAAACAACTTTGAGTATGTTTTTGAAATATCACCCTTAATGCATTAGATTCAGAAATGGTGAATTCCACATAAAGTAAAATAACCTAAACAAAATAAAACATATAAGTTTAAAAAATACTTACTTCCAACCACTGAAAGGGACGTCTGCTGACTCTGTCCAGTACCAATAGAGTTAACAGCAAAGCAGGTATACGTAGCAGTATCAGTATCATCAGCATTATTAATCGTAAGTGATGGATTTTGTGTGGTTGATCCTGTGTATTTGTTTGTATTTGTGTTGGAATTAATAGTAGATGTTTGTCCATTTTTCAGTTTCTGCCAGTACACAGATGTAGCAGATGGAGTACCACTGACAGTACATACCAGGGTTATGGCGTTTCCATAATTAACACTGTACTGTTGTTGAGCAACAACAACTGTTAATACACCTTTGAATAAAAAAAAAAGTTATTGGTAATTGTAATACACTTTTAAAAAGAAACAATTTACTGGTAATTGTAATGCAACTTTCTTTAAAAGAGTAAATTGTTGTAAATTGTAACACAAGTATATCCTTTTTTCTTATTAGATTCAAATTTTATAATTATAAGATAAGGAGATGTGGTATGATTGCCAATGTGACAACTATCTACCAGAGACCAAATGACATAGATATTAGCAACTAATGGTCACCATACGGCAGACTCACTTTTTTTGAGAGGCAAACTTTTCAACTATTATACCACATAGAGGCGTCATTATGGAGGAAAGGGTTAGCTGGTTTCTTTTTAATTTAAAGATACATTCCTCATTTATAAAAAAAAAATTTCTGACCCATGGAATTAAATACCAGTCTGCCCAGCTACACATGACTGGTCATCTCTTACAAAGTTTCAATAACTCGGTGAATGTCATCAGACATGTCTATTTATTGAAATAATGGTTTAATTTCCAATATAGCATTTCTCAGAGTTTCAAATACATTAAATACTTACTGCCAATTACATCTAGGTAGGTCTGTGAACTCTGACCTGTACCAACAGAGTTAGTAGCCCGACAGATATAATAGCCTTCATCAGAGTTAGCAGCATTGTTTATAGTAAGAGATGGTGTGTTGACAGAAGATCCAGTATATTTTCCAACAGTTCCAAGGTTGATGGTTGTTGTTTGACCATTAACTAATCTCTGCCATTGTACTGAAGTGTGTGCAGGATTTGCAGTCACAGTACATTGCAAGGTCACAACGTTTCCAACTTGAACAGTGTATGTGTTTTGCAGCACTTGAACAACAGGTATATCTATAAATATAATAAAATTCATCATTAGCTCTCTTTTTTTTATCACTTTATAAAAAAGCCGCGATTCTAAAAACAAAAATAAATAAAGAACAAAGTACACAAATAAGTGTATTTACCTGATACACTGTGGATTAAAAAATAATTGTGCGATAGGAGGAAACCATGAATTTAAAAATTCAACAAAATACAATTTTTAGCCACTTTATTAGAACCAAATGATTCAACCATGTAATTAAGGACCCTCAAAATATCAATTTTGTCTCAATCCAGGAAAACTGAAATCAAGGAAAATAAATGAATCCTCAGTATACCTTTTTATACCTGCACTAAAAAAAATAGCATACACATTTAGAGATAATGCATATATCTAACACTGATTTCATGATTTTTCACTTACTTCCTAGAACATCTAAGAAGGTCTGCTGGCTGTTTCCTGTACCAACACTATTTGTGGCATAGCAAACATAGAATCCTTCATCATTCTGGACAGCATTGGAGATAGTTAGAGAAGGACTTGAAACTGTTGATCCAGTATATCTGTTACCAATTGTCACTGATTGGGAAACACCATTAACAACCTTCTGCCAATATACACTGTTGTGTGCAGGATTGGCTGATACTGTACAGGTTAGAGTAACTGTTCCACCGAAGTTAACCGAGTATGAAGGCTGAGATATGGTGACCACAGGTATACCTGGAAAAAAACATTATAAAATATACTCTGCATATGCACTTGAAAGAATTTGACAACATGCAACAGTAAATAACTCAAGTCAGTGCCATACATACATTGAAAGAAAAACGTTACACATGTAAAAATTTATTTTACCTATTTTTAGAAGATAGCAATTTTGTATTCATAGATTTGTGTGCATCAATTCAATAAGACTAACCAGTAAATGAATATTTGCCACCATCAAATTAAAAACATTGATGCCTGCAAAGCCTCAAATATAATACTGTTATCTACTTCCGATACAACTAAAAGAATACTGCTAAATCATACATAAAATCAGTCACACAACTTCCGCACTTGCAGACACAATTTCAGCCTATCAATGGTAGAATTAAAACCTTGAAATCTGTGGCGTTATCCAAACAAAATGAAGTTACAGTGTTGCATCAAAAATATTTTTTACATGTGGATAATTTCCAATCGGCAATTAAAGCCCACCTCTAATTTCATAACTTTTATGATCAATTACCATTTTAATATTATCCAAATTTATCGAATTCACATTTTGAATAGGGTCTAAGGTATTTTAAACAATACTGTAAATGGAATTTTTATTTTGTGATAAATATTTAATTGTGAAAGTATTCTCTTGTGTTAGTTTGATGTTTAAAGGATATCAGAACCATATTTGGGTATTGAATCAGTATTGCTAATGTAAGAACACCTTATTTCATGTGACTTTACAAAAAAAATCAAAGTTTCACCTGATTTCAACATCTGTCTTCAAAATAGCAACTGATAAAATGAAAAAAACAGTATTGACCACTTGCAAAATAAGCAGCTGTGCCAAGAGCGCATGCTATTTGAATTATCATACTGTGTGTTGACATACGGACATACTTATCATTTATCAAATTTATTCGTTCAATTTATGTTCACTTGTTTTTGTTAATATGTCTTTTGATTGAGTTAAGCCATTTCAATTGATATTTTATAGTGTGTCTTTCTATGTTGTGATGTTACACTATTGTTTCAGGTAGGGTGAAGGTTTGCACCTATTAAAATGTTTAAACCTGCTGCATTTGTTTGCACATGTCCTAAGTCAGGAATCTGATGTTCAGTGGTTGTCATTTGTTGATGTGGTTCATAAGTGTTTCTTGTTTTTTGTTTTTTATATAGATTAGACCGTTGGTTTTCCTGTTTGAATGAGTTTACACTAGTCATTTTTGGGGCCCTTTATAGCTTGCTGTACAGTGTGAGCCAAAGCTCTGTGTTGAAGGCCGTACTTTGACCTATAATGGTTTACTTTGACAAACTGTGACTTGGATGGAGAGTTGTCTCATTGGCACTCATACCACATCTTCTTATATCTATAAACATAGATGGAGAAACAACGGTATACCATATTATCTTACCTCCTATACATTGCTAGGAATATGATTGGTTAAAAGCAACCGTGTGGAGACCGTGTATATTTCATATGGGGTTAGTAGGCGTGGTTTATTTCAATACACGGTTAGTAGTTGTGCTACGTCCCTTTGTAAAAACAACACGGTGTTGAGGAAAATTCTGAAAGGTTTCAACAGATGAAGAAATTGATGATGAAAGATTGAAATAAATTCATAAAACACATTAAAAGTTAACAAGTTGTTATTGTTTGCATTTGTTTTGTATAGACCAATGAAAGTAGGTTCTTAATATTGAAGAATTGATAACTTTGATAGGTCACTAGTCTGAATACCACGTTAAGATAGTAGGTAAGATAAATTTGTTACACAGTGTGCTAGTGCCCTAATACAATATATATGGGTGACCCATATATATCGTATTAGGTCACTAGCACACTATGTAACTAATAATAAGTCCCGTCTAAGACTGGTGTAGAAAAATTGGTTAAAATATGTATTGTTTTGGTTGTAATTATAAATAAACTTACTTCCAATAACATCCAAGTATGTGTTAGCACTCTGTCCAGTTCCTACACTGTTAGTAGCAAAACAAATGTAAAATCCTTCATCATTATTTTCAGCATTATTAATGGTCAGTGAAGGATTACTGACTGTGGAACCACTGTATTTATTGTTGTTAACGGTAATTGTGGTAGATACCCCATTGACGTTTCTCTGCCAATATACATTAGTATGAGTGGGTGATGCTGATACAGTACATTCAAGTGTTCTACTTGCCCCAATATTCACAGAGTACTGGTTGCTCAGTACAGTTACTACTGGAGTATCTGAAAAAAAATTATGCAGAAATTAATATCAGAAAAAAATTACATTATTTGAATATTCTTAACATTTAAGAGCCACTATAATTTTCACCTATTAGAACCCAAGCAATCTGTTACTCACACACACATATATATATATATATATATATATATATGTACTGGTATTTGCAAATTAGACTGCCTGAAAAACAAAATTAATAGTTTCCGAGATTAATTACTGTAACAGCTAGTAAAAGTTATAAATTTTGGCTTATTTCTAACTAAGGAAGATAACAATATTTGAACAGCTAATACACCAGAAATGAGAGTGCTCACTGATCAAGGAGTTATCACTCAATAACCTCCCTCTCTTTTTCCCTTTAGAAACCTTTGTTTTCCAGTTGTAAGGACAAAGTCTAACATATCATATTTTTACTTATAGAAAATATTTTCTCCAATAATAATAATAAAACTTCTATTCTTTTAGCCCCATTTATTATTTTAAATCTCTTATCATTGATAAAAAAACCAAAGATTACTTAATGTTTGATTGATTGTTGGTGATTAACGCCACTTTCAGTACTATTGGCTATATAGTGGCAGTCAGTTTTATTGGTGGAGGAAGCCAGAATGCCCGAAGAGAACCACGACCTTCGGCAGAAAACTGACAATCCGAGACAATTTAGATTGGAGTAGAACACACCTACCACATGCAAGGTTCAAACTCACAACCTCAGTGTTGACAAGCTAGTGATACAGTAAAGGAACTATTGTGCAGAGGCTCCAGATTAATAAATGTGACTTGTTTGATTAAAGGAAATCTCAGATGCAAGTGAATTATATATAATGTTAAAAGTGACAAAAATGCATGTTTCTTTTCCATAAATGTGGTTCTTAGTCTTGACAATTTATTGCAGAAGAAAAATAATCTCTATAATTTATGAATCTACAATTATCAATTATAGTCAGCAATTCACCAATTGGTGACCTCAAACAAATGGACAATTAAAAATTGTTAGTAAAAAACTTACTGCCAACAACATCTAAGAAAGTATTTTGACTCTGTCCTGTACCAATACTATTAGTGGCATAACATCTATAGCTTCCTTCATCACTTATAGCAGCATTATTGATTGTAAGTGATGGACTGTTGACTGTAGAACCACTGTACTTATTATTGTTCATGTCAACGTTGGTTCCTACGCCATTATTGCCAATTCTCTGCCAATATACCACTGTGTGAGCAGGGCTGGCAGTTACTGTGCATCCAAGTGTGACAGTGGATCCAATATCAACATTATAATTCGGCAGAGTTACAACTACTTGTGGTAAATCTATAAAAATGTAATAAATAATCAGAAATTCATCTTAAATCAATTTTCAAAATTAAAATTAAATGTCATATTTATAAAAATAAAAAAATGAAAATTAAGTTTCTTAAAAAAAATAGTTCATCTTCACCTACATGAAAACATTAAAGTTCAAGGACTGGAAAAAGTTGTGTAATAGGTGTACACACCTTCAAACTTTTCTCAAAATTATTGCTTATTAGTAATAAAGAAACTAACCCATTCATAAAAAAATGTAATGTGAATTATTTTACTATAAGAAAAAGGTGAAAGTCAGGTGTCACCTGTCAGACAGATACTTATCTCAATTCTACTTATCGTATATAGTTGATATATAATTTACATTATTTTGAAACTAAAACTATGCATTAAAACTGAACATGAATCAATGAACAAAGAAAATTGAGAGTTAATTAGCTTCAAAAGTGACATATTACATGTATCTGTATTAACTGAAAAACTGATCTAATCCAAAAAATTTGCCAACAATTATCTGTGATTCAGTCAACAATGAAAATATAAAATCAAAGATCAGTGTGATGCAGGTCGCTGATATAAATTCCAGGTAAACCATCGACTTGGCAAAAGCTTTAACCATAAGAATTAACCAATATAAGATTTCAGCCATAAATGTTTAAAAATACTGCCCTAAAAGGAAGTTCTACTATTCAGAAAAAAATGTAATAATTTCCTAATAATTAATAGTGTCTAAAGCATAATATCAATAATCATCTGAAATAAAGACTGTACAAGAAGTTGATTAAGTATTTTACAAAATTGATTGCCACCAAATTTCTGCATGTTCTTCCCTCTGCAGCTATTCGAAAAAGAGGCTTGGAGTAGCACCCCCATATCAATTACAAAAATTTAAAAGTTTCATTTAAGATAAATACCCATCTACAGAATTATTTCCTACATATTGCTAACAAATTATCACCATGATATAAAACACTATCATATATAACTTACAAATAATACAATATTAAATATTAAAAAAAAAATATTTCATTGTACCATAAAGTCATTTATGCTGCACATAAGTGGATATACTTGTAAACCAACTAATTTTTCTAGAACAATGTATTTTTGCAAGGACAAAAAAAAATGCTAATGTAATAATCATGAAAATGTCAAACTTGGAACTTCTGTTGTATAAATACCCCAAAAATGTTTTGAAATAAACCACTGTGAAATTGGCTGAAAAAAGTTTAACATGAAAAAAGGTATCCATGAAAAATAAGTTGATTTACAGTATAAACAATAAAATAGTTTCTTACTTCCTGTTACATCAAGGTATGTCTGTTGACTGACACCTGTTCCAGCAACATTGGTGGCAGTACATGTGTAATAGCCTTCATCAGAATTGGCTGCTGCTGAGATTGTCAAAGATGGACCGTTTACTGTAGAACCACTGTACTTATTGTTTCCTGTTCCCATGTTAATATTTGTTGTCTGACCATTGACCACTCTTGTCCATTGTACAGAGGTGTGTGTAGGTGTGGCAACAACTTGACATTCTAATGTAACAGTATTACCTAAGATTACGGAGTACTGGTTTGAAAGTACTGTTACAGTTGGTATAGCTGGAAATACACAAAAAGATATTTGTCATGAAAATAAAAATGCCTTAAATTAAAAATGATTTTATTCATTTAGAAATAACTAAAATCAATAGCAATTATATTGTACATAAAGGTGTTTTCTTAACTGTTGAAGTTATATTCAAATTTTTGTTTTAAAATAGGACAAACACAACCAGCAGGTTACTTCGTTTTTATAAACATCAATTAAACAGTTAGATGACAACATGGAATAAAGCTGCCATAATATTAGAAATAAAGATGCAAAAATTGTTTGTTTTTTTATAAAAAGTTTGAGACCTGATGTTTATAATTGAGTTGAAGACCCAATTAACAATATATATTGAGTAAGTCAATTTGTGGCAGCAACAAAAAAGAATACAAACACTGAAATGTCTCATCAGCTTGAATTCTATGTTGAACATCTTACAAATCGACTTCTTTCTACAGTATCACAGTCATTAACAAATAAATGGAGAATGTGTCCATGGGACACAGATGATGCCCCCACTTGCATACAACGTTATAAAGGGACATAACTAGAGAACTGTAAAAGTGATGCCACCCAAATTCAAACTTGATCTGAGTTTTGTGGTAATAAGCATTGTGTATAAGTTTCATAAAATTTGGTTGAGGCAAACTAAAGTTAGAGAATGGAAACTAATTTTGGGACCTACGTGTGTACGGACTTACAGACAGACTTATGTAGGGACGGACAAAGGTAACACTTAATGCCCCCTCCACCACGGCGGGGGCATAAAAAATAAAGAGATGTTGTATGATTGCCAATGAAACAGCTAACCACCAAAATACCAAAAGGACAAGGATGTAAACAATAGGTCACTATAGGTCTTATCATTATCAATATATGAAAATATGGTAAACGTAAAAAGAACCCAGTCAGGATGACATTTTCTAATTACAATCATTCTATATAAAAAATACATTGACCTTTTATTTATTATTGAAAACAGTCAGTATTTGAAATTACCTAATAAAAAAAATAATTAATATTGATCTATGACTATGAAATTGAGATCAAAGATGTTCCACTGATAGATTATTGTTGTATTATTTGGAGTGGTTGTGCTAAAAATGAGCTAGTCAGAATAATAAAAAGACTTATTTTAGATGCTGATCCACTTTCATCATCAGCTCCACTGTTTAAACAGCTCGGGTGGATGACAGTAGAGAACAGAATCTCATACCACAAATCTGTTTTGATGCAGAAATGCCTTAAGAACGAAGCCCCTATATATCTCACTGAAAAATTTAAAGAAATGCCAGAAATAAACCAATATTGTTTGAGGAATGCGTCTTGCAAAAATTTACAAGTTCCAAAAGCCAAAACAGAGCTGTATAAGAAATCTTTTATATATTCTGGATCTATTTTATGGAATAACACCAATATCCCTGAAAAATCAACCTCAAGTACAAGCTCATTCAAAAAAGATTTTAAAAATTACTTGTTGGAACATTAAGAAGCTGTGTAATTTTATATGTATAATAATTTTCACACACTTACTCAAACTTGAGATATTGTTGAGGTAATTTGAATGATGCCAATACTATATGAATTTGTAATTTTTACCTGTTTTGAAAATTGTATATTTCATTTTTTCATATATGTGTGTTTGTTTGATATTTCGTAATTGTTTGTTATATTCATTGTATTTCATGAGGACCTCAGGGAAGATTAGTTTTATAGCTAACTCTGTAACCCTCTTTAAATAAAGAATTATTATTATTATTATTATTATTATTGCAATCATTGCATATACCAAGTATAGTTGACCTATTACTTATAGTAGCATAGAAACTGATCTCATCAGGAAAAGAATGAAGATCACTGAACCATGAAATATGGCACTCATACCACATCTTCCTATATCTAAGATCAGGTCTGATGACCTAGGAATTATTCTATATACCAAATATAATTGTTTTATTACTCCAAAGAAACCACAAAATAATAAAAAAAAACTTATATAGTTGTTTATGCAGTCATTGAACACTGAAAATGTGAACAAGGACAACTGATTTATCCAAGATAGAAACTTCAGACCATAAGAGATATGCAAGATGTGGATTACCCAGCTCTTTGATATACCTTCTGAAATATATAGCTTAATACAAATAGTTTATGCTGTTGCTGGATTAGCATCCCTATGTCTCACATTCTGCAACATGTTTTGTTAGTGAGACATAAATCATACAAAACTTACTTCCGACAACATCTAAATATGTTTGTTGGCTGTTGCCTGTCCCTATACTGTTCGTAGCATAACATGTGTAGAACCCTTCATCACTACTTGCTGAAGATGATATCGTCAGGGATGGTGTGGCAACTGTAGAACCACTGTATTTGTTGGTGTTTGTAACAGAAATGACAGTTGTGACTCCATTAATTGTTCTCCTCCATTCTACTGAAGTGTGTTGTGGGGTAGCTGTCACCTGACACTGCAATGTTATAGTGTTACCAAAGTTTACTTGATACTGGTTTTGTGGAATGACAACAGAAGGGATACCTGAAAATATAAACATATGATTTAGAACTATATCAGATTTGCAGATAGAACTCTAATTTTAAAATCTTTTGAATCTACCTATGAAATTTCTGCAAGTTCTCTTTTTCAACAATACATGTACTTAGTCTATGTGACAATGAAAATGTATCTAATGAGGTTAAATTTCTTTTCAACACATTCCTGTTTTTTGTTCTGAATAAATTATGCTCTTCATGTCTTTCTTTGATTACATCTTAATTTAAATGCATAATTCATTCTTTTATTGAATTTCAATGTGTTTCATTGTTTTACTGTGTTGTTAGGTTTCTGTTAAATTGATGTATACCCCAAATCTGATTTTATTCATATTGTAATTATTTCCTTCAAGGGTTTGAGAAGGTTTAATATTACTTAAACAGAAACATCACTTAATTGTGGTTTTCTGCAATAATAGCACCTTAACATGAACAACACTATTACTACACTTGCCGTGTGGTGTAAATATAAACCCTATGTTATCATTGAAAAATAATTTTTCCGTGTAAAAGGATGACATTTTAGGCATTTTTTGGTTATATTAGCAATTTGAATGATATATGGTGTATTTGGCAATAGTGAGTGGAATGAAGAATGATGCTAGTAGGAAGTTTACAGTAAATCACATGCATGCAAATGGTTGTTCATCTTTCGGTATAAGTGATTGAGGTACCCCCAACTAAAAAATTATACATACTTCCAATAACACTAAGAGTGGTCTGTGAACTCTGTCCTGTTCCAACACTGTTCACGGCAAAACACACATATGTGGCTTCATCATCCTCCACTACACTAAAGATTTGTAATGATGGATTCTGTACACTAGATCCTCCATATCTGTTGGTGTTTGTATTGGAATTAATTGTTGTAGTCACACCATTTTTAATCTTCTGCCAGTACACACTTGTCTCAGCTGGATTGGCTGTCACAGTACAACCAAGAGTGACAGGGTTATTCAGATTGATACTGTAGGATGTACTTGATACAGTTACAACTGGTACACCTAGTTAAAAGAAGAAAGATGCATTTTAATGATGAGAATAAACTATCAGAGAAATACATTCATGTGTACTGAAAATTACCACAAAAAAAGAAGAAAAACACTATAGTTCAATTATTGGTATTATGAAACTGATTCATTTCACTGTATTTTTTTGCAATAAACTGTGTAGCATTGCATAAATATTGAAGAATATATTTTATGTACCTGATTTTACCTTTGAAAAACATCCTATACGTGCAAGATGCATTTTTTGTGTACTGGTAAGGCTTTGTCTAATGTAAGAATTACCCTTTTGGGCAAATTATTTAATGAAATTTAAAATAAACTTAAACTTGATGACAAATCTCTTTTTTATTGAATAATGCAAAATGAAGATAAAGAAATTTTTACAATTAAAAATAATTGATTGCAATTTAGACAAAAAGTTTTTATATACTTTTTAGTATGTTATGAATCAAGAATGAGCATTTAAGTCTAATGGGTGATGATGAACTTGTCAGCTAATGTCACTTTAAGTGTCAAATATTAGTTTTGTAAATAAAAACTGAAATAAAATATTAAATAAGATTATTATTTGAATTTGGGCCAGTATTTTGATGTCAAAGTTGCCAGTTCACGTTGAATTTAGTATGGGGATGTAAACATACACATTCATGCCTATTTAGTATTGGATTTTGTTTTACATGATAAAGTTCAAGATTATAGAACAAAATACACATTTACCTGTATGAGAGAATAAGCTTTTTAAACACATTAAGAACTAATATTGTTTTATGACATTGTGAAAAGAGACTGACACTGATGAAGATCATTTGCTGTATCAAAATAACTTTCAAAACAATTTCATTTCATATTGTTTGTATATTTTTATCTTTTATCAGTATTGATGCACAAATCTTAAGACTTTTTTTAATATATATAGGGTGTAAAAATAGCAACAATCTATAGTGCCTACAAATACCGTAGCAACACTTTACCTGCAAATCTATTTGAGTGCGGATTAATCAATACAAAGATTAATGCAATTGCACAAATAAAATTTGCTAGGCAATCTCTACATATACAAATATATAAATATACCCGTATGTAAGTCTATAGAAAACAACCATTCAGCAAATTAAAAAAATTGACGTGTACTGTTCAGTAGATGTCAATGTCCAGTGAAGGGTCCAGAGAAATGAACAATGGGTCATAACATATTTTGAAAAATATCACCATATTACAACTATTTCTTTCATTTACTTTAATATCTGATGTGAATCAATTAATTCAAAACAAGTCATTTTGGTTTTTTTTAAACTATTTTCATTTCATGTTATGTTTGAAATTTATAAGATTGTAACTATTCTGCTCATTCTGCAGGCACAGTGATTGGCAAATAAAATATTTGTTCATTTGATATTTTGTGCAATTGTCTGCTGTGTTTTACATATGTCTTTGACAGGGCAAATCAGAACTTACTGTTATTAACATTTCATGATTTGGATGATCAATTACAAAAAGAAGGAGCCTTCACATTTTGTTCATATTTAAACTGTCTTTAAATTTCCAGAATTCCAACACAGGTACATTTATTTTCCTTACAATATCATATAAGTAATTAAAGAGATGCAACTATGTATGTGGAAAAATAAATGAAACTTATTAAAGTGTTACAGATGGATATGTGTATGTCTATATATCCCCAGACCCTAAAAATATCTGCATTGTATAATTAAATCATCACTGTTCACTTACTTCCAAAAACATCAAGGAAAGTTTGAGAACTTTGTCCAGTTCCAACAGAATTATCAGCATAACAGATGTAATTTCCTTCATCAGAATTATCAGCATTATTGATGACTAATGATGGTGAGTTGACTGTAGATCCACTGTATCTGTTATTATTTGCGACATTAATGTCTGTAAGGGCACCATTAATAACTCTCCTCCAGTAAACTGTAGTGTGACTTGGGTTGGCTGTCACTGTACATCCTAGTGTCACAGTGTTACCAATCAAGACTGTATACTGGGCTTGTTGTATAACAACTGATGGTACATCTGAAATAATAAATTAAGATTTCTTA
Organism: Mytilus coruscus; assembly: GCA_017311375.1. Lineage (NCBI taxonomy): Eukaryota > Metazoa > Mollusca > Bivalvia > Mytilida > Mytilidae > Mytilus > Mytilus coruscus. The sequence goes on from CM029599.1 coordinate 60,209,083, forward strand.
ACATCATGAACATGGATGAAGGAATACAAATAATAAAAGTTCAACAATGTTTGACATCTTAGTTTTGTTTTCTGATTAAGTTTAATAGCTAATCAGTTTTGTTTCCTCATTAACTTATTGGATTATCAGTTTTGTTCCCTGATTCAGTTTATTGGATTATCAGTTTTGTTTTCTGATTAAGTTTATTGGATTATCAGATTTGTTTTCTGATTAAATTTATTGTATTATCATCTTTGTTTTCTGATTAAGTTTATTGGATTATCAGTTTTGTTTTCTGAATAAGTTTATTTGCTAATCACTTTTGTTTCCTCATTCAGCTTATTGGATTATCAGGTTTTTTTTCCAATGAAATTTATTGGATTATCAGTTTTGTTTTCTGATTAAGTTTATTGGATTATCAGTTTTGTTTTCTGATTAAGTTTATTGGATTATCAGTTTTGTTTTCTGATTAAGTTTATTGGATTATCAGTTTTGTTTTCCAATGCAATTTATTGGATTATCAGTTTTGTTTTCTGATTAAGTTTATTGGATTATCAGTTTTGTTTTCTGATTAAGTTTATTGGATTATCAGTTTTGTTTTCTGATTAAGTTTATTGGATTATCAGTTTTGTTTTCTGATTAAGTTTAATAGCTAATCAGTTTTGTTTCCTCACTCAGCTTATTTTATATCAGTTTTGTTTCCCGATTCAGCTTATTGGATTATCAGTTTTGTTTTCTGATTAAGTATATTTGACATTCAGTTTTGTTTCCTCATTCAATTTATTGGATTATCTGTTTTGTTAACTGATTCAGTTACTTGGATTACCAGTTGTATTTGCTGTTTCAATGGAATTTGTCTTAATTAATTATATGTATCGAATGGATATTAAAGATTCAAATTTATTATAATTCATAATCTAGTCTGCTATACTATAACACTAAATTCACAATTTGTATGACATCATTCATATGCATTCTCATGATGAATTTATTTTCAGGTAAACATATAATTGACCTAAATCAAGGGTGGTCATGGGTTATTTTCGTGCAACGTGATCGCCGTTTTTTATTTGACGTTCAACATGTTTTTAGTTTTTTTATTTGACGTTCAGTAGTGTAAGACAGGTGCCTCATTCAACGTGTTCTGCTTATTTAATTTTACATTCATCCTGATTTTCAAATGCTTATTTTGAGTGCTCAGTATTTTTTAAATAAAATTCAAACACTTGGTAGGGATCATCAAGAAAAATGGATTCAATTTTGTTTTTTGATAAAGCCAAAAGGCCTTTGATGTTGTTCCTTATTGAACATTTTTTTTTTTTAATTTTAAAAGTTAAAAAGATCGTAATATACTTTTTTAAAAACCGTAAACCATTTATATCATAAATGTGTATAATAAATCTGGAATATCAAGTAAAACAGCGAGTTTATATATACAGAAAGACAATGAATCAGTCACAAAATATTCACATCAAAGTCTTTATTTTTCGTGCAAAGTTCATGACAGAAATTATTTCACGTACAACTTGAAATTATGTCTTATTTCACGTTTTTTCCGTGCAAGCACCCCCCTTTACCACCCTCTTAATCTATACATCTACATCTATATATCAATAAATTCATATGTTTAACCCTGCCGCATTTTTGCGCCTGTCCCAAGTCAGGAGCCTCTGGCCTTTGCTAGTCTTGTATGTTTTTTTTTAATTTTAGTTCATTTATATGTTTCGGAGCTTAGTGTGACATCCATTTTCACTGAACTAGTACACATTTTTGTTTAGGGGCCAGCTGAAGCTGGCCTCCAGGTGCGGGATTTTCTCGCTGTGTTGAAGACCCATTGGTGGCCTTCGGCTGTTTTCTGCTCTTTGGTCGGGTTGTTGTCTCTTTGACACATTCCTCATTTCCATTCTCAATTTTATATATCTACATGTAAATTGTTCTACATGCAAATTTGTGATGATGTTATGATCGTAAAATGTGTGCTATCTTTGATTAATACATTTTTGTATTTTTTATCTGATGAAAAATACTACAACAATAGCTTACTTTTGAGTGTGTTGCATGCTTTTTTTAATCATTACAATACCAAATTAGATTTCTTGACAAGACTCACAAATAATAATCATGAAAAAAACTGGTATTGCCTTATATAACTAACAAACATACTTCCTGTAACATCCAAGAAAGTCTGTTGACTCTGGCCAGTCCCAACAGCATTAACGGCAAAACAGATGTAATTAGCCTCGTCATCCTGCACAGCATTCAATACAGTTAGAGATGGTGTACCAACAGTTCCTCCAGAGTATCTGTTTGTATTGGTGTTACTATTTATAGTTGTTGTTGTACCACCCTGAATCTTCTGCCAATAGATAGATGTTGCCGATGGTGATCCTGATACCAAACATTCCAGTGTTCGGGATTGTCCAAGAAGAACAGAGTATGTAGACTGTGGAATCTGTACAGTTAAGACATCTGTAACATAAACCAGTTTATTTAGCCTATTGCTATATACAATATCTATCATAAAATGTGTGTCTTATTTGGTGTCGGCTACAGTATGTCAAATTTCCATACTTTATTAATTTGATGAAAATCATGTGATAAAATGAATGTTTAAAGTTCACCTAAAATTTAACATGCATTCATTATGGAATATTTGAAAGCTTTATCAAAATAACACAGTTTAGGTAACATAATAACATAAGGGAACTGCTCAAAATACTTCTTATAACAGAGCGATATGGCAATGATTTGATGTTAATTAATTATCAATCAATCAACGAAATTTTGTCACTGAAACAAAGAGCCAGTTATCTGAGATGCACAATATGTAGGATCTTTCCTTATTAAACAACATCAAGTAAATTTGAAAACTGTGAAATTAAATACCCCTGAAGTGGGCTAGAAAGGGCTAAATGCGAAATGATAGACATGAACTTTTTTTTGTTACAATACCATCAGCTGCAACATAAAATAAAACTTACTGCCAACAACATCCAAGAAAGTTTGTGTGCTCTCTCCTGTACCAATACTGTTAGTTGCTGTACAGACGTAGTTGCCTTCATCACTAATTTCCACATTGTTGATGGTCAGTGATGGTGTATTGACTGTAGATCCTGTGTATTTGACCAGACCTATGTTGATGTTACTTCTCTGGTTATTGATGACACGCTGCCATTGCACAGTAGTATGAGCAGGGTTGGCAGTCACTGTACATACCAAAGTGACAGTTGCACCAAAGTTTACACTGTACTGAGGCTGCTGAACTTGTACAGTTGGTATATCTAAATAAAACACGATAGATTAACTAATAAACTTATAGTTTTCTTTTGGGTTTATTCAGCTTTCTTTGAGGTTTTATATTTACTATCTCAAATTACTGTCCACTGACGCAACATTAACCAATCATCAATCAATCAATCAATCAATATACTGCCTTTTACCTCGTTTCATGTAATGACTTTTTTTAACATTAAAAAACTTAAACCCTCTTAATTTTCTTAACACATGGCCATAACATCAAACAAGTTGTACTTAAATCAAATGAAATTACCTTATTTTTTTTTTTGTGGAGAACTGTCTTTTTTTGAAAATCAAAATAGTTTGTATGTCTAAAATATACACAATTCTTAAGGGAGATAACTCTCATGTGTTTTTTTTAATTAGGTTTTATAATATAAATCATGTATGGCATCAACTCATACAAAAAACATGTGCAATATTTCCAACAATTGTTGATTTAATTAATACAGGTGAAAGCTAGCAATTTTGTCTTCTTTTTTTTTATATAAGTTTTCGGTTTTATTAAAAGTCTATTACTGGTACTTTACTATTGCGAAAGGCTCATTCAAAGTAATATTTAGATTCAGATAATAACAAGCTGAAGGACTTATGTCTTGTCTGAAATGAAGACTTATTGAATAGGATTGAATAATAAAATTTGTTTGTGAGATTCTTTTAATAATTTAGTCTTTAATCTGGCAAAAATTATATTCCAAGGTATTTCACTCATATTTTTTTTTACAAAACTGTAAAAGAGAAAGATAAGATCACTGAAGGTATTAAACTGGAGCCATGGATCAAGTGGGTTTAACATTGTTCTATCTTAAGGCATGGCTTGTAGTCATGGTTAAAACCAAATTTTAACATGCTATATCTTACATCACATGTATTAAGCTCAATTTTTTATAATAAAAATAATTCAACAAATTCAAAAACATTTTTAGGAAAATTTTCTTCTTGCATTTTGTAAACATTTGCACTCTTATCATCAATCAAGAAATATAACTTACTTCCAGTAACATCCAAGAAAGTCTGTGTACTCTGACCAGTTCCAACACCATTGGTAGCAAAGCAGACGTATGTTGCTTCATCACTCTGGTCAGCATTGACAATAGTCAGTGATGGTGTGCTTACTGTGGATCCACTATACTTATTTGTGTTGGTGTTACTGGTTATGGTTGTTACAACATTATTTACTGTTTTCTGCCAATAGACAGTGTTAGCAGCAGGGGAACCAGTCACAGTGCATCCCAGGGTTATTGTTTGACCAATTGTAACAACGTATTGTGACTGCTGAATTGTAACAGTTAAAATATCTGAAAAGTAATAAAAACATCAACAAAATAATTTGACATTGAAAAAATAAGCTGGAAAAGTCTAAAGAATTTATAAAACATAAATTCCTGCTTTTGATGTTTTAATATACATATGTACAATCATTTTTATAATTCAGAAATATATTTTGGGATACGGCAAGTTGTTTCATCCTCATACACGAAAAGGACCGGTCTACAAATGGGAAAGATGTTAAGTTAAAAGCAACAAAAGATGACAACAAACAATTAGGAATTTTCTCGTTCATTGGTTATTCGAAAATCTTCCATCCATCATGAAATGACCATTTATTTCTCGTTTATAAATGCATACACCCCAGTCTCCTTTTTTACGAATTTATATTACAATGGCATGCATTATATGTTTATAACAGCTAAGAAAATATGTTTTGCACTAAAATTTAATGAATGCTGACAAAAATGTAGAACACAAATATTGTAAATAAGCTGAAGTACACAGTAATTCTATATATATTAAGATTTTTGTTTTTGTTTTTTTTGCCAGACCGAAATTAAAACCACTTCTTAAAATCTATTCAATTTATTTTACTAAGCCATGCCAGACATGATCAGGTTTCTCTTGCTCTAGTGGAATTTTTTTCTCAACATTACACTATTAATTCTGAAATTTTTGTTACATCTTAATTATTGCAAAATCTGTGATTAATTCGAGCTTGTATTTGAAAGAGGGAACATTATAAATTGTATGTAGCATTTCATTTTAACAAATTTATTAATCTCACATTTTTGTCAGATGACCAAAAAATGCAACATAAAATACACATAATAATTATTACATAAAAGTTTATAATGAATATCATACTTCCAATGACATCTAAGAAAGTCTGTGAACTCTGTCCTGTTCCTAAGCTATTAGTAGCTGTGCAAATATAAAATCCTTCATCATTCAAGTCAGCTGAATTAACTGTTAAAGATGGAGTAGAAACAGAAGATCCACTATATTTATTATTGGCAAAGGTGATGGGCTGAAATTGATTGTTGACTAATTTCTGCCACTGTACAGTCGTGTGGGTGGGGTTTGAACTAACTGTACACTCCAATACTCTAGCACTGCCAAAGTTTACTTGGTATGTAGATTGTAAAATCTGTACTACTGGGATACCTGTGAAAAAAAAATCATTGTGCATCATTAAAATCAATCAAGTATACACCATCCTTTTATCAGAGATAAATTTCCAGATTCTACATTCATACAACTTTAAGTTATCATGAAGACATTCAGTCCATTGGATTGAAGTTCTACACTTTCAAATAAAATTTCCGTTTAGAGAATATTCACATTTTTTAAAATAAATAATGTTAAAGGTTTTTTAATGCCTATGTAATACTTTGGAATGGTCAATTAAGTAACTTTTATCAACGACTGAATCATTATAAAACTTTAACAAAAAAATAGAGAAAAATGGAAATTTCATATACAAAACATGCTTAACTTGCTGAATAAAACCTAAAAAAAAGGAAATATATCAAGTTAAAATATTTAGAAACAATCTTAACATATTCCAATGTATCAAGCCTGCCAATGTCGTCATTGTATCTTAATAACAAAATTTCATTTAACTGAAATTTGTATAAAAAAATAAGAACATCATGTGTCCATAGGAAACCATGCCTCACTAACATTATTTACATTGCCGTATTCAGTGAACTACAAAATCTGGGTCAAAACTATAATTTGGAAAATTATTAAAAAATCACATCAAAATGAACATGTGTAAGAAGTTTCAAGTTGATGTAATCACAACTCCATGATTCACTACCTTACCCCAAAACTTTAACCATTATAAGGATAGACAAATGGTTGAACAGAAATACAAACAAATGGATATTTGATTTCGTGGTTTTGCCAAAGTCTGCATACAAGCCTTTAGAAAATTTGTACTTCATTGAATATTTAAATTCATGGTTAACCATTTCTCTATACGAATATTGGTATCCCATGAAAAATAATAAATCTACAGTATCCAAAAGATTGTTACAAAATTGGGTAAAAAATATGTGCAAAATAAAAATTCAAAGGGGTAAAGATATATAATACAATATTTATTTTTGTTTTGCCTAAACAAGTTTCTATGAAAGTATTTTACTTACTTCCAGTAACGGTAAGAGTAGTTGCTGTGCTAGATCCAGTTCCAAACTGGTTCGTTGCCTGACAAACATAACTTCCTTCATCACTCTCGGCAGAACTGAAGATGGTCAGAGATGGGACATTGACAGAAGATCCACTATACTTATTAGTATTTGATAAACTGATTGTTGTTGTAACACCATTTGTGGTACGTTGCCAAACAACTGATGTAGCTCCAGGGGTGGATGTTACAGTACATACTAATGTTATGGTGTTACCCACTAACACGTTGTATGATGGTTGCTGTATAACAACTGTTGGTGGATCTGTAAAGTTTAGGTATTATATTAATCATACAGTTAATCATAGATTTTTATAGAAGTCAGTAAAATTATTTCTTTTTTTTTTTTGTATTAAATTTCTCTTTTATGAAAACATATTTACATTGCTTTTGGAGGAAATCATAAAAGTTCATCCTCTAGTCACTACAAAAATATACAAATACCCTCATTCGGACTCTTAACTCGCTGGTTGGAGTACAAATCTAGCCTATTGAACCATATCCACCTAAGTAAAAAGTTGTAGGTCTATCTCTTTGTAACTATCAAGTAACTTAAGATCAAAAGCCTTAAAATTTCAATATAAGAATGGTAATCTCACATGTTTTCTTTTCAGACAATGTTTTATTTATCTGACAGCAGTCAATTCAGCTTTTGTACGTAGGTTAAAGGACCAAGAGGTATCTTGTAACAGTCACACCAAATATCATATTGCTAACAAATGTCTCAATTGATGACAAATCTTTCTATATGTCTCCCCTATCAAATAACCCAGACATCAGTTATCACTATTCAACTTACAAAATAAATGCTTCAAAAATGGAGTGTCCTTCCTGTGCCATAAAGATGGGAATCTAGATGTGATGTAGGTTATCCTGATGATCTAACTAATAACCTTCTTTACAGATTATAATCTTGTAGTACTATTCAATATTTCCTTTTATAGATAATATATTGTAAACCTTCCCTTGCCCCTCCCCAAAAAAAAATCAAATTCAACAAAAAAGCTCAGGAAAGATTTTAGAATTCCTAATTTGACACTATACTGAGTAAAACATTGGTTTAATTTAATGAAATATTTTAACTTTTGAATCATACCTCCAACAACATTTAAAGTAGTTGCTGTGCTGCTTCCAGTTCCTACAATGTTGGTAGCAGAACATACATATTGTCCGACATCATTCAGGTCAGCATTATTGATACTAAGTGATGGTGAATTTACAGTACCACCACTGTATTTACCAGATCCGACACCAATGTTTGTAGTGACTCCATTCTGTGTTCTCTGCCACTGGACACTGGTATGTGTAGGGTTAGCAGTTACAGTACATACTAGTGTTACAGTTTGTGCAAGATTAACAGAGTATGATGATTGTTGTATTTGTACAACAGGAATACCTGTAAGAAAATACAGGACATGAATACATGATGTAAATACAAAAAAAAATCTTCACATCCTATAAAATCATGTTTTTCAAATTAAAGGACTCTTGTGTGCCAAACCAATAATTTCAATATCAAATATTAATAACAGGAGATTTGGAATATACACCAATGGGAAAGCAACCCAACACCACAATAAACAAAAGATATCAAATGTTCATCTTCAGCTTAAAATCAAAAAGCAAGAAAATATCATGTTTTTACTCAAATGTGCAACTGATTGTTTTTTGGACTAGACAGCCAATTTATCATGTCCCATTCCTATAAAAAAGGAGATGTGAGGTATTTGTCAATAAGACAGCAACCCAACAACAAAAATTATCAAAAGACATCAGAGGGTATCTACTTGTGATTTACTCTTTAGTTAGGTTGTGTTTAATGTGACAATACATAAAGAATAACAGGAATTATCAAAAATAAAGTACAGTACAAAACAAAACACCAAACTCCTCTAATATATAGAGGTACAAACAAAAGACAAACAACAAACTCCTCTAATATATAGAGGTACAAACAAAAGACAAACAACAAACTCCTCTAATATATAGAGGTACAAACAAAAGACAAACAACAAACTCCTCTAATATATAGAGGTACAAACAAAAGACAAACAACAAACTCCTCTAATATATAGAGGTACAAACAAAAGACAAACAACAAACTCCTCTAATATATAGAGGTACAAACAAAACACCAACACCAAACTCCTCTAATATATAGAGGTACAAACAAAAGACAAACAACAATGAACAACACAGAGACAGTTTTCTGAGGACTTACTGTAGACAACAGGCAATAACAGACAGTTTTCTAAGGATTTACTATGGATAATATAGCAGGCAAAATCAGACATAGTTTTCTGAAGACTTATAACGGATAACAGGCAATAACAGACACAGTTTTCTAAGGACTTACTAAGGAAACTTGCAATAACAGAGACATAGTTTTCTGAGGACTTACTACTGATAACAGGCAATAACAGTGAAAATTTTCTGAGGACTTACTATGGATAACAAGCAATAACAGACACAGTTTTCTGAGGACTTACTGTGGATAACAAACAATAACAAACACAGTTTTCTGAGGACTTACTATGGATAACATGCAAAAATAGAGACACAGATTTGTAAGGACTTACTATGCATAATAGGAAAGATTTTATAAATCTTTTTCCTAACCCAGTTATTTCTTTTTAATTAGCCACTGGCAATCATTGGTTTTCTTAGGATTTACTTACAGGAAAAAGTATGAACTTGTATATACTCAAATTGTTAATTATGGTTGAATTTCAAAAATTAAATCTACAAATTGTGATTTGCAGTAAAAAAACATATACTTTATGTGGTTTTACTTTTGATAATTTAAAAATTTGTAATTTCTTTGACCAAACCTTTTTGTGAGGTTTTATTTTCACTTTTACTTTTCAATGATGGTAACTTTTTTAAATATAAAATTTACACCAGAGGATATTTTCAGGATTTTGTCTTAATCAGGAACCTAGCCAAAATAAGCACCTCATGAAAATTTTCCACTTCATGCTCAACTGTTGAGAGATTATTGAAATATACACCAGGACTACCTGTAGACAATGGGATAACTTTGAACTGACTCACCAGGAATAGACAATGGGATAATATCTGAGAATTGACCCACCAGGAATAGATAATGGGATGATATTTGAGAATTGACTTAGCAGGAATAAACAATGGGATGGTATCTGAAAATTGACCAGAACTAGACAATGTTATCAGAGAACTGTCTCAACAGGAAAAGACAATGGGATGATATCTAAGAATTGATTAGAACTAGACAATGTTATCTGAGAACTGACTCACCAGAACTAGACAATGATATCTGAAAACTGATTCACTAGAACCAAGCATTGGTAATTCAGCTGACTCACAAAGACAAGATGTTATCTGAGACCTTATTCACCAGGACTGAATGTTATCTGTGAACTGACTCACCTGAACTGGCCAATGTTATCTGAAAACTGACTCACCTGGACCAAACAATGATATCTGAGACCTGACATCAAGCAATATTTAGTTCTGTTGATAGGACTAAACAATGATATCTGAGACCTGACATCAAGAAATATCTAATTCTGTTGATAGGACTAAACAATGATATCTGAGACCTGACTTCCAGCAATATCTAGTTCTGTTGATAGGACTAAACAATGATATCTGAGACCTGACTTCCCACAATATCTACTTCTGTAGGACTAAACAATGTTATTTGTGAACTGAATAATTTAAACCAATATTCAAAGAGAACTATTGACTTTTTTAAGTAAATGACTTACTTCCAGTTACAGATAGTGAAGTTTGAGAACTAGTTCCTGTTCCAACACTGTTAGTAGCAGTACAAACATAGTTTGCAGAATCTGTTGTATCTGTATTAGAAATGGTCAAGGATGGATTGTTAACTGTAGAACCAGAATATTTAGTGACAAGTCCTGTATTGACATTACTTGTAACACCATTCTGAATTTTCTGCCAGACAACACTGGTTTGGAAAGGATTTGCCGAAACAGTACATTCTAATGTCACAGTGTTACCTATGACAACATTATAGTTTGGCTGTAAAATATTCACTACAGGAATACCTGAAAAAAATAGAAAAAAAAAGTATGGTATTTACCTGATGTATTTTGCTACAAAATTAACTCTCTGAAAAACTATATTTAATGCACAGACCCATATTTTTTCTACTTTTTCATTTTCATTAATGATTGAACAAAAAAAATCACATATTTTACTTTTTTTTATATATATATATATATATATATATATATATATCTAAGTAACTAACGGCCCTTTAAAAAATTTTGATATGTATTTAAATTTTTATCATGGAAATAAATGGTCAAATAATTAAGGTAATTATACACTATTCAGTATTCTACTGAAACAAACATCAGAAAATACTCCCCAAAACACAAGGACTGATACAAATTGCATGTGAAAGGGGTAATCAGTAATAAAATAACACCTACTTCCAGTAACAGACAGTGAGGTAGTTGTACTTTGTCCTGTTCCTATACTGTTGGTGGCAAAACATGTGTAAACACCAGCATCACTTTGTGCTGCATTGAATATGGTTAGAGATGGTTGGGAAACAGTACTACCACTGTATTTGTTGTTGGTGTTGGTTGATGTGATAGTTGTTACTGTACCACCAATATTCCTCTGCCAGTAAACAGAATTGACAGCAAGGTTGGAGGTCACAGTACACACCAAGGTAATTGAGTTACCAGTGGTAACAGAGTATGTTGGTTGTTGGACACTTACAGTTGGTACAGCTAAAAATCAATAAAAAATAATTTAAAAGTAACGTATCCTAAGCTTTAAAGTAATAATTTCTGTACACATTTGACACTTTTTGATAAGATTTACTCCCAAGATGTTATTTCAAAAAATACAAATCTACTTACCAGCATGCAAGAACTGACTTTTATTTTGTCTCAAAGAACAAGACGATAAAATTGCTTGTTAAATCATAGCATGGAAATCAATTTCTCATCTAATTGATGAAGCATTTCTTGATTTCAATCTCACACCTGTTGGCTACACAATTTTTCTCAATTTAAAAAGAAATCAATCTGTCCAAATTATATAAAACATTTACCTGGAAATGATTTACTTACTGAGAAAATATATATTTTCATCATATTACGAAAAGTGTGACTGCAGACTACATAAAAAATCTCATTCCTTTATTATGACATTGTCAAACTAGAAGAAACCACAAATGTCATTTATGTGAAAGCTTCCATTTTAAAGCAATCCTGATGATAAGAACCATAAACATTGTTGAAAGTGCAAGACATAAAAATATTCCTCAGATGAAGAAATCATTGATAAAGAAGTTAAGAAAACAGATTTAGATTAAAAGATCTGTACTTGACTAATACCTATGACACATCTTATTCAATATTCAGTCATTAGAAAGGAAATTAAGGTTTAACAATTATCGATAGACATTTTGAGACTGTAAAATAGTCCAGGAACCAATACCCAAGACAGTGAATTAAATCTAACAATAGTAGATAACTACTTGGGACTGTTAGAGATTCAAGAAACAATTAACGTATGAATATATGACAAAGTTAAAAGAGAAGTGTGAAAGAAAATGATCAATATATTTATTAGAGGCTTTGTACACTGTAAATAAAATGTACAGTTAGAAGGAAACAAGTTTATACAGATGCTCAAGGTGTGGTAATGACAAAATATGATAAATGGGATGAGTTATAAAACAAAGAAGTCAGGATAAGTTTATGAAACTGTTAAGCATGAAAAACAGGAAATAGAGGTTTCTGTTGTATGACATACTTCCTGTTACAGTAAGGGTGGTGACTGTACTCTGTCCTGTTCCTACACTGTTGGTGGCGAAACATGTATAATCTCCTGTGTCACTGAGGGCCGTAACAGAAATAGTGAGAGATGGTGTGGTTACAGTGTTACCACTATATTTGTTGGTGTTACTTGTTGATGTGATGGTTGTAATAGCACCACCAACATTTCTCTGCCATTGTACTGATGTTACAGGAAGGACAGAGGTTACAGTACACTCAAGAGTGACAGAGTTTCCAACAGTAATAGAATATGATGGTTGTAGGACTGTTACTGTAGGTGGTGCTGAAACAAAACCCATTAGCATTACTTATATAACACACACTAACTCAACTATACTTTTTAAAAATTCCAAATTTATTTTTCAAGAAAATCAACTTTATAGCACATGCACATTCCAATCATTATTTTCCAATTAAGGGTAATAAAACTGCATCAGAATATGAACATTAAACAGTACTCATCATTTTTAGCATAAAACACTTTCAAAAAAGAGAGAAAAATATGATATACACCTTATGTAATGGAATACCATTTAATATCAATTATATTGAAAACAATCAAATCATTAAGAAATTTGAATGAAAGCATGAAAGCTTATGGAATCAAGTGTTGAATGATACAAAAATCTGGATGAGAATCTATTAACAGTCAAATGTTACTGATCAGTTTATTTCATGAAAACAAGAATATTTGTCCAATGGACACTATGCTCTCCTGGCACATTTTTACATTTCCATGTTAAGTGGGTCTCAAAAACTTGGTTAAAAAGCCTGATTTGGCATATACATTCACTTCAAAATGACTTTCAGGACTAAGTTTTAAGTTGACTGGACAACAAACTCCCATAAACCAATACTTTAACCTTTTAATAACCAAAACTTTAACCTGATACGGGATAGACAGACTGAAGCACAGACTAGAAATTATTAATCTGTTATTTCATCATAGGTGGGCTGGCTGAACCTGTTACAAGTTATGTCACATCAAATGAATACTGTCAGATGATTTAAAAGTACTTTAAAATACAAATCACAATTTTAAAGAATTAATCAATGATACAAGTCTCCATTAGTGAAGGAGGTCATTAACAGGTAAGATTGCTGAAAAATACAAAAAAGTTTGGTGTTTTGGTAATGGTAAATAGTTATGAACAGTATTTATAAGTAAATTGTTATGAAAAAGATGATAGAATCTTAATATACCGGTACCCTCAAAACATTAGAATATCAATATACAATCAAAACTGTATTAACTTGGTGATGCTGGTGATATAAGAATGTGATTCCATATAGTTGTAGAAGTGATACCTGTTATTTGTATAATCGACAATTGTAGAAATGAAAGGATATTTGTTATATAGATAGTTGATAATAGAAGAAATAAGGATATCTGTTATAAAGATAATAAACAATTAAAGAAAAGACCAAACACCAAGTCACTTGATAAAATGAAAGGGATATATCTTGTAGACAGTGAGACATACTTCCTGTTACAGTAAGAGTTGTGACTGTGCTTTGGCCTGTTCCTACACTGTTTGTGGCGAAACATGTATAATCTCCTGTGTCACTAAGTTCTGTTATGGAAATAGTGAGAGATGGTGTGGTAACAGTGTTGCCACTGTATTTGTTTGTGTTACTCGTTGATGTGATGGTTGTAATAATACCACCAACATTTCTCTGCCATTGAACTGAAGTCACAGGAAGGACAGATGAAACAGTGCATTCCAGAGTGACAGAGTCACCAACAGTTATAGAATATGATGGTTGAAGAACTGTGGCTGTAGGTGGTGCTGAAATAAAACCCATTAGCATTACTTATATAACACACATTAACTCACCTATACCTTTTAAAAATTCCAAATTAATTTTCAATAAAAAACAATCACCTTTATAGCACGTGCACATTCCAATCATTATTTTCCAATTAAGGGTAATAAAACTGCATCAGAATATGAACATTAAACAGTACTCATTATTTTTAGCATAAAATGCTTTCAAAAAAGAAATAAAAAAGTGACATATACCCTTATTTCATTGAATACCATTTAATATCAATTATATTGTGAACAATCAAATTATAAAGAAATTTAAATGAAAGCCTCTGGAGTATAGTGTTGAATGATACAAAAATAACCTGATACAGGATGTACAGACTAACCAACTGATGCACCATCTAGAAAATACAATGCCGTTCTTTTATCATAGATGGGCTGGTTGAACAAGTTTTACGTTATGTCATAACAAATGAATACTGTTAGATGATGTTTAAGAACTTTTAATTACAAATCACAATTTATAGAATTAATCAAGGATACAAGTCTCCATTAGTGAAGGAGGTCATTAACAGGTAAAATTGCTGAAAATACCAAAAGGTTTAGTGTTTTGGTTATGGTAAATAGTTATGAACAGTATTTATTAGTAAATGGTTATGTAAAACTGAATTATCTTGGTGATGCTGGTGATATAGGAATGTGATTCCATAGTTGTAGAAGTGATACATGTTATTAGAATAATCGACAACTGTAGAAATGAAAGGATATCTGTTACAAAGATAATTGCAAATTATAGAAATGAAAGGATATCTGTTATAAAGATAGTTGATAATAGAAGAAATGGAAGGGTATCTGTTATTAAGATAATAAACAAGTGAATAAAAGACCAAACACCAAGTCACTTGATAGAATGAAAGGGATATCATCTTGTAGACAGTGAGACATACTTCCTGTTACAGTAAGAGTAGTGACTGTACTCTGTCCTGTTCCTACACTGTTGGTGGCGAAACATGTATAATCTCCTGTGTCACTAAGTTCCGTTGTAGAAATAGTGAGAGATGGTGTGGTAACAGTATTACCACTGTATTTGTTGGTGTTACTTGTTGATGTGATGGTTGTAATAATACCACCCACATTTCTCTGCCATTGAACTGAAGTCACAGGAAGGACAGATGAAACCGTGCATTCCAGAGTGACAGAGTTTCCAACAGTAATAGAATATGATGGTTGTAGGACTGTAACTGTAGGTGGTGCTGAAATAAGTTTAAGTTAAATATTCAATGAACAGAAAGAGATTTCATATGAGGGTAGTTATTTTGGGGGGTGTCTTGTCCATAAGTCCAAGCATTTAACTTAGGCCAGACTAATTTTTTCATTACGAGGGCCAAATCAATAAGATAATCTCATGATCAAGACACTATCAGAGGAAGTATTGCTCACAAGGTTAACAAATTTACCCTTGATAAATTTATTTTTCAATATGCTGCAACTAATTAGAAGAGCATAATCAGAAGAATTTTTTTTTACTTCCCTTTTCACTAACATTCAAATCATCAATATATAAGTATAAAACATGTAGAATGAAAAACTAAAACAATGAAATATGATAAAAACTTAATACTGGTTAGATGAATTAATAAAAACAAAAATAATGTGATGAAAAATAATATAATTAAATCAAATAATGAAAACATAAAATAGAATAAAACAATGAAAGCAACTACATAGATATAAGAAGATGTGGTATGAGTGCCAATGAGACAACTCTCCATCCAAGTCAAAATTTATAAAAGTAAACCATTATAGGTCAAAGTACGGTCTTCAACATGGAGCCTTGGCTCACACCTAACAGTTAGCTATAAATTGCCCCAAAAAATTACTAGTGTAAAAACATGCATTTATGTCAATTTCCTTTAGAAGTGATGTTAAGTATAAAAAATAAGCATTAAGGTCCTAATAAGAAGTTGCTTAATTATAGTTTTAAAAATGTGTAGGTATATTTTTTGATGCAACAACTACCACCTGTGTAGTGACATTAACATTTGCAATGAAACCATCTGATCCCACAAAAATAAAATGCTTAGAGGGCGCAGCTTGATACGACCACAGAGGTCGAACCCTGAACAGTTGGGGCAAGTATGGACACAACATTCAAGCTTGATACAGCTCTGAATTTGGATTGTGATTAAATATTTGACACAGCATAGGTTTCTGACACAGAATGAATGTGGTCTAAAATGAATGTGGTCTAAGAACTTAAAATTTTTAAATTGTACATTCACCTATTATGGTCCAATATCCAAAATCTAAATACATGGTTAGATTCAGCATACCAAAGAACCCCAAGAATTCAATTTTGATGAAATCAAACAAAGTTTAATTTTGGACCCTTTTGACCTCAATGTGGACAAAGTTGATAACGGGGCCCAAAAATCAATAATCTAAATACATGGTTAGATTTAGCATATCAAAGAACACCATATATTCAATTTTGTTGAAATCAAACAAAGTTTAATTTTGGACCCGATTTGGACCAACTTGAAAACTGGGCCCATAATCAAAAATCCAAATACATGTTTAGATTCAGCATATCAAAGAACCCTAAGAATTCAATTTTGTTAAAATCAAACTAAGTTTAATTTTGGACCCTTTGGACCTTAATGTAGACCAATTTGAAAACGGAACCAAAATTAAGAATCTAAATACACGGTTAGATTCGCATATCAAAGAACCCCAATAATTCAATTTTGATGAAATCAAACAAAAGTTTAATTTTAGACCCTTTGGACCTCAATGTGGACCAATTTAAAACAGGGCCCAAAATCCAAAAACTTAATACACGGTTAGATTCAGCATATTAAAGAACCCCAAGAATTCAAGAATAAAACCCCATTGAAATTGGTCAAGAAATAAGCAATTTATACAGTATCTTCTTTTGCACAATACTGTGCAATTGAATATTCTTGCTATTGCGCAATACTGTACAATTGACAATTTCTTGCTATTGCAATATTGTGCTATTATATATTTCTTGCTATTGCGCAATACTGTGCAATTGAAGATTTCTTGCTATTAGCAATACTGTGCAATTGAAGATTTCTTGCTATTGTGCAATACTGTGCAATTGAAAATTGCTTGCTATTGCACAAAACTTATTATATAATAATTTACACATCCTGTTTGGTGTGTATCTCCTACCATATCATTATTATTTGCTTTTAAATATAAATCAAAAATAACCATCTTAAAATGGAAAATTTTAAAAGAAAAAAAAGGAAAACCACCCCCTCTCCAAATTTTTGAACCCCTTATGATTCATCACCCCAAACTCAATCCCAGCCTTCCCTTTGTGGTATGATACCTTGCAGTACAATTTCAGAGAGATCCATACACTTGAACACAAGTTATTGTCTGGAAACTAGAAAAACGTGTGTTTTGGCCCTTTTGGCCCCAAATTCCTAAACGTTTAGGGCAATTACCCCAAACTCAAACCCAGCTGTCCCTTTGTGATATGGAACCTTGTAGTACAATTTCAGAAAGATCCATACACTTACACACAAGTTATTATCCTGAAACTACAAAATTCTTGTTTTTTGCCCTTTTGGCCCCTTATTCCTAAAATATTGAGGCAATTACCCCATCATCAATCCCTGCCTTCCTTTTGTGGTATGGTACCTTGCAGTACAATTTCAGAGAGATCCATACACTTGAACACAAGTTATTGTTTGGAAACTAGAAAAATGCTTATTTTGGCCCCTTTTGGCCCCAATTCCTAAACGTTTCAGGCAATTACCCCAAACTCAATTCCAGCTTTCCCTTTGTGATATGGAACCTTGTAGTAGAATTTCAGAAATATCCAAACACTTACATACAAGTTATTGTCATGAAACTAGAAAAATACTTGTTTTTTGCCCCCTTTTTTGGCCCCTAATTCCTAAAATTTTGAGGCAATTACCCCCAAAATCAATTCCAGCCTTCCCTTTGTGATATGGAACCTTGAAGTACAATGTCAGAGAGATCCATACACTTACACACAAGTTATTGTCTGGAAGTTACAAAATGCTTTTTTGGCCCCTAATTCCTTAACTGTTGGTACTATAACCCCAAAATCAATCCCAACCTTCCTTTTGTGGTATTGAACCTTATGGTAAAATTTCATAGAGATCCATTCACTTAAACTAAAGTTAGAGTGCGAAAACCAATGTGTCTTGGACAACGACAACGCCAACGTCATACCAATATCGACCGCAAATTTTTTGCGGTCGTATAAAATCATAAAGGGCACAGCATGGGTAATAAGTACATTCAAACTAATCTTATACGTAATCAGGGTGATTCAATTTGGACATAACTCACTCATAGAAGGCAAAAATCTAACAAATGCACAACGTATTCTCCCCCATACTGCAAGGTTTTTTTTAAGTAAGATTACAGAAACCTTTTTTAAGTGTTAACAAGGTTAACTAAGTAGAACCAAGTCTTTAACCCTGACCATATATTTTCTTCAATCTCACATGTGACATACCTTCTGGTAGTGGTGAAAAACCTGCCAAGTTTCATTACCCAACTCCAGGGCTTTTTTCAGTTAAATAGCAGAAGCAATTTTTGTACATAAGCAAAGGGGTGGCAAAGTTGTATTAATTTTAAATATGGTTTTCTTTCTTATTTGCAACACACCTTATAGTAGTGTTGAATGCTTATGTCAAGTTTCCTTACCCTCCCAAAGGGGTTTAAAATTTAGAGAGAGGCAACAATTTGTGACAGATGCACTAGCTGATAGTATAGACCTTCCACAGATTAATCAGTTGGGGCCCTAAAAAGGAAGTTCACTTCAATTCTAAATTTCCCTCCACAAACTATCTCCTGATCAAGAAGAAGCTTCTGACCAATTTTTGTAAACTTCCATGAACGTTAGATTAAAGTTATTTAAGTCTAAATACATGCAACACAGACTGTATAAAACTATTAACTGCAAAACAAAAATAATAAGCCCATTTATATATAATACGTCATAAAAGTAATTTAAAAAAACTTATTTTACAAACTTTGCTCTAGACGATATCTTTTGTTCATGAAAAAGCTTCTGTCCATTTCTTGTAAAATTCAAAGAATGTTTGACAAAGTAATGGGTTGTCTAAAAAAACTTCAACCACAAACTGAACCCAAAATGTTGACGATGTTGATGACAAAATAGTCATGTCTTACTTTTCTTTGCAGGCAACACGAAATGATTGCAGACAATTAAATGTTGTTAAAATAAAGAAATGATTAGCTATTGATGAAGATCTAAGGAATAGTACAACTTTTACAACTGTTTAAAGTTAATAGAGAAGTTTTTGCAAATTAAACATTTATTTAATGCCATTAATCTTTTTCTTCAAACTCAGTCAGATGTAGTTTTTTGTTATTTTGGATACTTTCTCAATGAAGTTTCATCCAATAGAAGAAAAGACAAATGGATAAATTTATTTAGTCCTTAATGGTTGGCACTTCCAATGATAGAAATCACATAGTCCTTAATGGTTGGAAATTCCAATGATAGAAATCACAAAGTTTATGCTATGACAATTGTAACACTTTGATAAAAAAAAAAACCCTTCATTGAAAATAATTTGCAAATTTAAGATCAGAGATGACAATTAAATCAGTATTTACCCATGAACCTCCAAAAGCCTTTGTTTTATTGAGGAAATCTCAAAAATGTAATTGATAAAACATTGATAAATAGAGTATGTTATGCAACACTTATTATTTTCTTTTAAATAATATACCTAGCATGTTTGATTTTGATCAGTGATTTTAGAGCAATTGCAAATCCACTTCTCGTTGGGCTGTGCTTGCATGAGTCCATATTTAATTGTAGGAAAAACTTTAAAAAATAATTTCTAACAAAATAAAACTATACTTCCTGTTAGAGATAATATTCTCCATTTGGTTTGTTTCTTTTGTATAGTATCAATTAATTGAAACATAATTTGCACATTCCACAAATCATGCAATTATCATACAAAGTTGACAGAAGCCAAAGAAACTTATGATGTTGAAATAAAATACATAAGTGCAATACTTCACTATCTGTAAAGATAAATTTCATTTTTTTGCCTCTGTTGAAAAGTTTAAGAGGTCTTCTTCAAAGTTATTGAAAACATGTATTTTCACTAAATATTAGAACAATCCAAAATGACTTACTATCCACAATGATTTACAAGTGTTTACAGTAAGTAACATACCTCAACAAGAGTTTATAAAACAGTTAAAAAGATCTAAACCTTAATAAAAAGGCTAAATAAAGCACAAGGATATGATTTTACAGGTGAACAATATCATAGTTTGTCATAAGCATATAGGAGGTAAGATATAATACAAATACAGTTGTATGTGATGACAGGGGAGATGCATGTGTAAAAAACAACATTGGCAGAATAAATGCAAATTGTATAAATGCAAATGGGAATATAAGCCAATGTGAGCACAGCAGGTAGGAAGTGGGTAAATATATAAATGTGATTCCATTGAATAACAGGTATGTATGTAAACATAATCAGGTGCGGTAAAGCAAATATGAAAAGTAGGTGTTTTCACATACTTCCTGTCACAGTAAGAGTTGTGACTGTGCTTTGGCCTGTTCCTATACTGTTGGTGGCGAAACATGTATAATCTCCTGTGTCACTAAGTTCTGTTATGGAAATAGTGAGAGATGGTGTGGTAACAGTGTTACCACTGTATTTGTTGGTGTTACTTGTTGATGTGATGGTTGTAATAGCACCACCAACATTTCTCTGCCATTGAACTGAAGTCACAGGAAGGACAGATGAAACCGTGCATTCCAGAGTGACAGAGTCACCAACAGAGACAGAATATGATGGTTGTAGGACAGTGACTGTAGGTGGAGCTGAAACATGTTATCAATGAAAGTTATTAGGTGTGGACAAACGATTTCATTTAGTGTTGAATTTAAGATACAAAATAACAAATCTCTATTGTTCCACCTTCTTTTTTCAGTTAATTTACAAATTAATAATCATGATTATGTGTACTGAATATTATTAAAGTCATATGAAACTTCAAATTTAGCAAAATTGTTGAATATATTTTATATACTTAAATTGCTTAGTTATACTATAAACACATGTAAATGAACTTTCATTTTGAAGAAAATCTTTTATTTTAATCCAAATCTCTAGAAATGTACTGCTATTGAATTACTGTAAATTCAGAAATTATTGCATTGTTTTTATAAATTGTAATGATGCGACTTGGTAAGTATCGCAATAATAACTAGCATTCTTATATCTGATACATCGATATATATGAAGATTTTCCTAAAATCACAATAATTAATTTCACATTTTGTCCATTTTTCAAAAATTGCAATAATAAATGCATGCAATAATTTCTGAATTTACAGTATTGTACTCTCGTACTCTAATTAGCCAACAGCTTTTCCCTATGCAGTGACCTTAACCATTACACCTTTTGTATGAAATTTAGCAACCTCACAGCGTAAGTGCGAGGGAAAACCTGATGAAAGAAAAGGTTATCAAACATGGAAGTAAGTTAGTATTAATCGATTATGTCCAAAAAATCATTACACCATATCATTTAACAACTAATATGATAAAGTTAATTAACAAATAGGAAACTCATGGAAAATAGAAAAAAAAATATACCTCACTATGTCATCCCACTTATTTTTCATGTGCTCCATGATGCATGTTGATTTTTTATCAGTCATAATGATCAATTAACTTCAGCACCAAAACAAAAAAGTTATTCAAGTTTTTGATTTACAATCACAGAATAAAATACTTTTTGTTGATTAGACATTACGGATTTGTAATAAATGTAAAAAGCACTTAGTATTATATATATTCGTGCATTGGTTTAATAATTTCCTTAAAATTATAATTACCAAAACTGGTTTCATATGACTTTAAAAATAAATAGTCACCAATGAAAATTAAAAAAGCAGATAATCAAATGAAAAAGAAATAAACAAGACTAGACAATATTAACAATAAAAACTAAATATAAAACTTAAAACTTGTTAAATCCCGTTTACATCTGAACAGGGTTTCCGCTGGCGGTTGCCATTTTTGCATTTTGCGAAAAAATAAAAATTGTGGTGATTTAAATTCATTATTGGCGAAAACATTTGGCGAAATAAATATAACGGTTCAATTTCATTCATCTTGTTTACATTTTTCAGGTTTTTCAGACAATACTGGGAATTCACCTTGAACTCATTACGATTTTGACAGAAAATCAATAATCGGCTGACTGCATTATATAGCTATAGGCAACAATGGACTAATTAATAAAGGTGATGATTGTATTGTTTAATGAAAAGGTGTGGTTAAATGGCGTCACATGTCACCTATGAAGAAATATATTCAAAAGTAAGAACAATCTCTGACTTTAGTCTTTATCCTTCAACTAGACAGGAAGTATATTTCTAATAAACTTAATTGAAGATGAATTGCGTGTTCCAAGAAGTCAAAAATGACGATTTCATGATCTAAATTGCAATTTTACCGTATCTTTTAAAAAGGAAATGTTTTTTTTTTTATATCACAATGTAGATTAAAATATGGATTTGTAGAATTATCATTGACAACAATGTGGCAAAATGATTTTTTTTTTGTTAGAAAGAAGGAAAATTTTAAACGAAAAAATATGTTAATGTAAGTTAGCAAGAAAAAAATTGAAAATGGCGAAAAATATACTGTTTTGGCGAAAGAGGTGGCGAAAATGAAAATTGACCCAGTGGAAACCCTGCATCTGAAAATCAATTTTGATGATAATATAAATTTATTCAGCAAACACCAATCAATAAATCAATCAGTTATTTAACAAAACTTAAGTTCAGAAATTATTCAAAGTAATAGAACAAATAATTCCTACAAAGAATATGAAAACAAAGGGGTCTGAGTGTATAAGGCAACACATTTCAATGAGTATAAACTATTCTATTATATTTTTAAAAAGCAGTATGTACAGAAATTAAACATGATGGCTTGTGACTGGCAAGGTGAATGCATAGAAATGATACTAAACAAGCAACTGTGAAATATAAAATGGAGATATAACCCAATGTGAACACAGCAAGTAGGTAGGTAAACATATTTATATATATGATTCCAATGAATACAATGGAGACGTTTATAAGACAAATCTATAAGCTGAGGTGATTAAAGTGGTAAGGTTTAAAGCAAATATGGAAACTGTAAGTATGGGTGTTTTCACATACTTCCTGTAACAGTTAGGGTGGTGACTGTACTCTGTCCTGTTCCTACGCTGTTAGTGGCAAAACATGTATAATCTCCTGTGTCACTTAGGGCCGTAACAGAAATAGTGAGAGATGGTGTGGTAACAGTATTACCACTGTATTTGTTGGTGTTACTGGTTGATGTGATAGTGGTAATAGCACCACCAACATTTCTCTGCCATTGTACTGATGTTACAGGAAGGACAGAGGTAACAGTACATTCCAGAGTGACAGAGTTTCCAACAGTAATAGAATAGGATGGTTGTTGGACTGTGACTGTAGGTGGTGCTGAAACATGATGTCAATTAAAGTTATTAGGTGTGGACAAAAAATTTTTATAGTGTATAAAATAAGTCTTTCGCTTGTTCCTACTTCTTCTCTCAGTTAAATCACAAATTAATAAAAATGAACATGTGTACTGAAAAATAACGAAACAAAATACAACAATGAAGACTTTTAAAACAAAAGACTAGATAATTATCGAAAATGATAAAACAAAACAAATCAAAAACAATGGAAACAAATGAAAACAAAAGGTAAAATAATTGCAGCACAAAATTCTGAAAAATACAATCTGCAAATAGTAACATTGCTAATTAATTCAAAGTTTCTGGACCATGACCTAGGGGGCAGGGCCTCGAAATAGTCATTAAACTGATATAGTCATTAAACTGATATGTAGCTTTATAGAAAATATCACTGATCTATCACAAGTAGTTCCTATCAAACTAACTTAAGCAGAAAAATCACATAGGATATTGTTAATTAATTTAAAGTCACTAGACCATGACATAGGAGGCAGGGCCTTGAAATAGTCATGAAACTGATATGTACTGAAAGTAATGCAACTTTATTGAAAATATCATTGACCTATCACAAGTAGTTCATATCAAACTAACTTAAGCAGAAAATTTAACATTGAAAATTGCTAATTAGAGCCTTAAAATAGTTGTCAAACTAATATGTACTGATAGCAATGCAACTTTATAGAAATAATTATTGATTTATCATAAGTAGTTTCTATTAAACTGACTTAAGCAGGAAACTGAACAATTGTTGAAGCCGATGCTGTCGTCATCGTCACCGCCTGAAAAGCAACACCTTTGTCTCACCTTCAACAACTTTGTTGCAGGAGTGACAAAAAGCGAATAAAAGCTTATTAAGTAAATATAAACGTTTCACTACTTAGTGTCTCAGTTACTTCTGAAAATCATCAATGATGATAAGTGTAAATAAAGTAAGCAGCTAAGCAGATTGATTGATTGACTGATGATTTCTTTATATCAGCAAATCAACCAATCCATCAGTGATACAATTTCATTTAAGTTCAGAAACTGTAAACAAAATATTAAAGAAAAATATACATACTTTCTACAAAAAATATGAAAACATATAAAATGTATGTATGTGATAGCTTGGGACATGCAAGGTGAATGCATTAAACTAAAAGTATACATGCAACTTTGACATAACAAATTGGATATAAGACAATGTGAACACATGAAGATAAGTATATAAATAAGGGTTTGAGTGTATAAGTGAATACTGTTCTACTTGTATGAACTGTTATGTAATGTTCCTGGAGATATAAGCAACTAAATAAAAGATAAAAGTATGTGATACCTTGGGACATGCAAGGTGGATGCATTAAACTGAAAGTATACATGCAACTGTGACATAACAAATTGGATGTAAGTCAATGTGAACATAGGAAGATAAGTATATATATAAATATATGATTCCACTGAATTCAAAGGAGATGTAAAAACCATTTGTATAGGAAGTTGTGATTAAAGTGGTAAGATTTAAAGTAAATATGGAAAATGTAAGCAGGTGTTTTCACATACTTCCTGTTACAGTAAGGGTGGTGACTGTACTCTGTCCTGTTCCTACGCTGTTGGTGGCGAAACATGTATAATCTCCTGTGTCACTGAGAGCCGTAACAGAAATAGTGAGAGATGGTGTGGTAACAGTACTACCACTGTATTTGTTGGTGTTACTTGTTGATGTGATGGTTGTTATAGTACCACCAACATTTCTCTGCCATTGAACTGATGTTACAGGAAGGACAGATGAAACAGTACATTCAAGAGTGACAGAGTTTCCAACAGTAATAGAATATGATGGTTGTAGGACTGTAACAGTAGGCGGTGCTGAAACATTATTTATTGAAGGTCATTAATTTTTAACCAACTCTTATCTACTCTAGACAACAAGACAGCAAATTACAAAAATAAAGATATTTAAATCAATTTTTTTTACTGCATTGGACATTATCATTATTCATATCATACATTTATTTCTTATTAATCTTTATAAACATTTAAGGCAAAATAGAAACATGAAAAAAATTTACTGTTAATTTACCTATGACCCCTTCTTTTGATATTTTCCTCTTGACATGGTGTTTTGATAAACTTCTAAGCGTTTGTGGTTACAAATCATATGCACAACTTTATGTATGATTCCCAAAGAAAAAAGATGCAGTATATTTGCAACTATCAAAATAAGGGTAAGCAAATGTATTAAGTTAATTTCATGCCTAACAATTTTTTCAAAGCTTTGTGCACTGAAAAACAAATATACATATAATTTAAAACTACATTTATTTTCACCCATGTTGAAATTACATTAAAAAAAATTAATAAACTGTTAACACAGAGATATGTCTCACCTTTTTTGTAATTTTGATTATGCAAATGTTGTAATTTTGATTATGCAAATGTTGTAATTTTGATTATGCAAATGTTGAAATTAAAATAGCAAGACTTTAACATGTAAGTTATGCAAATATTCAAAGTCAATGAACCATGACTGAAGGTACACGGCTAAACAATCTTCATGGAAATGAGATGTGCCAATGCTAATACAACTGCATACCAAATACCATTGACTTA
Source organism: Mytilus coruscus (assembly GCA_017311375.1). NCBI lineage: Eukaryota > Metazoa > Mollusca > Bivalvia > Mytilida > Mytilidae > Mytilus > Mytilus coruscus. The sequence goes on from CM029599.1 coordinate 60,235,566, forward strand.
TCATAAGTCATTCCCTTTAAACAAACCTAAACACAAACATTAACTTGTAAACTATGTAAAAGTTTCAAAGACAATGAACCATGATGAGGGGGTGGGCTATATAATCTCCATGGAAACAAGACTTGCAAATGCCAATACATTTGCATACCAAATATCACTGACTTAACATTAGCAGTTCATCTTAAACTGATCTAATCACAAACTAATACATGTAAACTAAGCAAAAGTTTCAAAGTTAATAGATAATGACTGAGGGGGCAGGGCCAAATATTCTCCATGGAAATGAGATGTGCTAATGCTTATACAACTGCATACCAATCAACATTGGCCTACCACTAATGGTTCCCCTTAAACTGACCTAATCACAAACTAATACATGTAAACTAAGCAAAAGTTTCAAAGTCAATAGACCATGACTGAGGGGGGCGGGGCCAAATAAGCTCCATGGAAATGAGATGTGCTAATGCTTATACAACTGCATACCAGATAGCATTGACCTACCACTAGTGGTTCCCCAAAACTGACCTAATCACAAACTAATACATTTAAACTAAGCCAAAGTTTCAAAGTCAATAGACCATGACTGAGGGGGCAGGGTCAAATAATCTCCATGGAAATGAAATGTGACAATGCTAATACAACTGCATACCAAATATCATTGACCTACCACTAGTGGTTCACCATAAAATAGACCTAATCACAAACTAATACATTGTTGACGTCGCCACCTCCGACGCCGGAAACAGCATACCTATGTCTCGCTTTTTGACTCTGTCAAGAGGAGACAAAAAAATCATGTAGAAAAGTAAAACTTAGTCACACTTTAATTTAAGTTCCAAATGGAATAAATATTCTGGAATATTATTTCTCCTGGAATAAATATTACAGTATATGTTCCTAACGGAATAAATGATATAGAATATTTGTCCATCAGGAACAGATATTAAGACATTGTTTATAACAAAGTTTCCAGTGGAACTTCTGTTAGGTGAAACAAATATACGTTGACAACAGCAACATTGGAAGGATTTTTTTTTTCCTACATGCGTCAATGCTTTGATGTATTGAAAAATATCAAAATCTGATATCAAATTTATCAAATTTAAATGCATTTTGAAAAAAAGTGTTGAAATTTCTTGACATATGTAAGCAGAAAGTCTGATCTTTTTGTCATCATTATGTAAAATTTGTGGATGACAGCTGTACACTACAGTAATTGAAACAAAATAATCTGTTAAAACAAGTATTGGTAGATCTTATAAAATTTTTTCTTCTTCACATCTTTTCTAGACATAGGGCATACAAATTGTACGGAAACTTATCCTGTGTTGAAGACCATATGTTTTATACTCTATGAATCAAAATATCTTCTCTGTTTTTGTATAGTTTGTCTCCTAAATACATGTCATACAAAAGTTTCCACAAAGGGATGATGTAATAGTAACATAAAGCAATATAACAAGAAATCAGCAAAATAATTTCTTTAAAGCGTAAATTAGAGTATTTAAAATCTATGAATCAAAATGCATCTAAATGTCTAAAAATATAGAGCCTACACAGTCCCATGATTGACTCCAATCTCTGTTGAAATCTTTAAAATACATATTGTGGTGTTTGCACATGATGCAATAGCAGTGAATAATAAATAGGCTAAAAATAAATAAACAATGTCCACAAATACTGGCTTTTTAAAGGAAATATTTGGTTTCTTCTCAATCTTAACAAGGCTGTAGGAAAAGCTGTGAACAGACTGACAAAGCAAAAACTTTTAAGCCAAAATAAATGACAAATACTTATCGCTCTTTTAAAATTTAAGCATTTACAGATAAACCTACAAGATGTTGTTTTAAATTTTAAAGCTGTCTTTTCACAAAATTTTACTATTATCCAATAAACAGTTAAAAAATTATGTTCTCCCAGAATTGATACATTTATCTGAGGTAAAATGATTTACTCAATTCCATTGAAATATGGCATCATAATATAATTTGCATGAAAATGAACTAGAGGCTCTAAAGAGCCTATGTCGCTCACCTTGGTCTATGTGCATATTCAACAAAGGACACTCTCCAACATTGAAGACGAGAATAGAGTTTATGACAAAAATCTCTGTTTTGTTGATCTTGTATTGCTGATAATTTAGTCTGTTTAGTTTTTCTCTATCTTCATTAGTTTTTGCTCAAAACACAAAAGAGGGAAAAATAATCCTCATTTAAGGCTAATCACTCCTATGAAGAGTGACAGTCTACTAACTATATCAACAAAATTTGACTTGTTAGTAGATTTTGCCTCGCTGATCATTTTTGTGATTTAAAGTGTCTATTTATCTATTATAATTTTTATCATATAAGGCAAAACTCAAAATAAAAAATTTTACTATTATCTCATAAACAGTTAAAAAATTATGTTCTCCCAGAATTGATACATTTATCTGAGGTAAAATGGTTAACTCAATTCCATTGAAATATGGCATCATAATATAATTTGCACAAAAATAAACTAAAAATCTTCATAAAAGAGCAATAACTCCAATAAGGAGTCGTAAGACAATTTCCTCCATAAGTCTTAATTGTAGATCTTGTCTTGCTGATCATTTTTGTTTAGTTAAGTTTCTATCTATCTAATATATATATTTTAAGATACACAAAAAAAATTGGTAAAAATCATCATCAAAGGGCAATAACTCAAATAAGGAGTCAACTGACAATTTTGACAATGCAGACTTATTTGTAGAATTTGTCTTGCTGATCATTTTTGCAATTAAAAGTTTCTCTATCTATTATAGTTTTCAAGATAATAGGCAAAAATGAAAAAAATGGTAAAACTTGTCATTTAAGGGTAATAACTCCTATAAGAAGTCGTCTGACAGTTTTGATGTATATGAACAATTGGTGGAGCTCAATTTTGTGAACATTTTTGCTCCAGTCAGATTTTCTCTATTTATAAAGGTTTTCAAAATAATAGACAAAACTGGCATTTTACCCCTATGTTCTATTTTTAGCCATGTTGGCCATCTTGGTTGGCAGGCCCGGTCATCGGACACATTTTTTAAACTTGATACCCCAATGGTGATTGTGGCCAAGTTTGGTTAAATTTAACCAAGTGGTTTCAGAGGAGAACATTTTTGTAAAAGATAACGACAACGACGACAACAGACGACGGACGTCAAGTGATCAGAAAAGCTCACGTGGCCCTTTTTGGCAGGTGAGCTAAAAATGAAATTGATGTGGTCTATTGTACTGTCCAGTTATTTTTGGAAATTCTGGGGTTTTTTTTACGGAATTAATAAACTTGACCTTAGTATGTTTATAACAGAAATTATACAGCTTATAAAAACTAATGTCTATATTTTTCAATTTTTCTATTTAAAATAAAGCCTAAGCAAACAGTGCAATTACAAAAGTAAGTGTGATTGGAACAGGGATATAGGCTATTATAAATACTGCAGGAATATGTACTGGTCTGCACATCTACACATACTTCCTGTTACAGATAATGTGGTGGCTGTACTTTGTCCTGTTCCAACACTGTTGGTAGCAAAACATGTATAATTTCCTGAGTCACTTTGTGCTCCATTAGATATAGTCAGAGATGGAGTGGTAGGAGTACTACCACTGTATTTATTGGTGTTGGTTGTGCTTGTAATAGTCGTTACAATACCACCAATATTTCTTTCCCATTGTACTGATGTTACAGGGAGATTGGAGGTTACTATGCAAACAAGAGTGATAGAATCCCCAATTGTAATGGAATATGATGGCTGTTGTACAGTAACAGAAGGTGGGGCTGAAAAAACAAATTTTACATCACCTTTAACACTGAAATACAACTATCATAAAATATCAAACCAGATCCCCTCTTGTGTATTTGTCTGATAAATGACACTGAATACAAACTAGAGGCTCTAAAGAGTCTGTGTCACTCACCTTTGTCTATTTGCATATTCAACAAAGGACACTCTCCAACATTGAAGACGAGAATATAATTCATGACAAAAATCTCTGTTTAATTGATCTTGTTTTGCTGATCATTTAGTCTGTTTAGTTTCTCTCTATCTTCTTTAGTTTTTGCTCAAAACCCAAAAGAGGGTAAAACAAATTCCTAATTTAAGGGCAATCATTCCTATAAAGAGTGACAGTCTACTTACTATATCGGCAAAATTTGACTTGTTTGTAGATCTTGTCTTGCTGATCATTTTTGCTTATTTAATTTTCTATCTATCTATTATGATTATTATCATATAAGGCAAAACTAAAAAAAAAATGGTAAAAATCATCATTAAAGGGCAATAACTCCATTAATAATTGTCGGAAGATTTCCACCATATTGTCTTAATTGTAGATCTAGTCTTGCTGATCATTTTTGCTTATTTAAGTTTCTATCTATCTATTATGATTTTTAAGATATGAGGCAAAACTGCAAAAACTTGGAAAAAATCGTCATCAAAGGGCAATAACTCTGATAAGGAGTCGACTGACAATTTCAAGCATTAGAATTATTTGTAGAACTTGTCTTGCTGATCAATTTTGTAATTTAAAACATCTCTCTATCTATTATAATTTTCAAGATAATAGGCAAAAATGAAAAAAAAGGGTAAAAATTTGTCATTTAAGGGCAATAACTCCAATAAGAAGTCATCTGACAGTTTTGATGTATATGGACAATTTGTAGAGCTCAACATTCTAAACATTTCTGCCCTGTCAGATTTTCTCTATCTATAACAGTTTTCAAAATAATAAACAAAACTTGCAATTTACCGCTATGTTCTATTTTTAGCCTTGTTGGCCATCTTGGTTAGCAGGCGGGGTCATCAAACACATTTTTAAAACTTCATACCCCAATGACGATTGTGGTCAAGTTTGGTTAAATTTGGCCCAGTTTTTTCAGAGGAAAAGATTTTTGGTAAAAGTTAACAGATGACGACAAACGAGGATGGATGATGGATGCCAAGTAATGAGAAAAGCTCACTTGGCCCAAAGGGGGCCAGGTGAGCTAAAAAAGAATAATTCACTACACTGTAATATAACTTACTTCCATGTAGCTCTATATTTGGATTGTGTATGCCATTCAACATTGTTGTGGCATAAACACAGCACAGCCTGCATTTAATTGCCTTTAAAAGTCCAAACACCTTGTTGGTAAATTCAACATTGACAACTGATCAATTATCTAAAAATCAAAACTTCTAATAATAAATCAACAGATTGAGATTGTAACAAAACTACTCACTTCCAGTAACAGACAGTTGAGTAGTTGTACTCTGTCCTGTTCCTACACTGTTGGTGGCAAAACATGTGTAAGTTCCTACATCACTTTGTGCTGCATTAAAGATGGTCAGAGATGGTGTTCCAGTAGTACTGCCACTATATTTGTTGGTGTTGGTTGTAATTTGTGTTATGCTTCCACCAACATTTCTTTGCCAGTAAACACTGGTGACAGTAAGTGTAGATGTCACTGTACACACCAAGGTCACAGAGCTACCAGTGGTGACTGAATATGATGGTTGTTGAACTTGAACTGTTGGTACAGCTAAAAATGAAACATAAAATTATAATTGATCACTAATTCACAGATCTTTTCCTTCTACCAATGTTTATTTTGAATTATCTTAATACCTTTAACTGAGTTACCAGTTAAAACTGAATAGGATGGTTGTTGAACAGTAATTACTTTGAAAAATTGTAATATATTAACTGAGATGATATCATTTAATAAATAAACTCAATTAAGACAGTTTTAAAGTTTCAGTAAAGGTACATATACAAATAAACTTACATTTCTAACTTAAATCACTTACAGGGATTTATATTGTTGATTCGTCTGAGATTTTAAATAACAGAGAAATTTTCTGCTTATGATTCTTCTATTTAAGAAACAACACAAGGAAAGAAGATTTTAAGATCCTTAAGATGCCAAAAATTAAACATTTTGGAAAAACTGCAAGTTTTGACATATATTTGTGTAAGTGACAAAGTACCATCAATTTGTAATCTTCATGATAGAATAACAGTGAATAATAAATATACAAAATATAAAAAGACAATGAACATATAAACTGGGTAGCTAAGGAAAATTGTGGGATTCATATCATGCTAAAAAAGCTTTGAGAAAATTTGGATTCACAATGTAGATGCTCTAAAGATCCTGTGTCGCTCACCTAGATCTATGCGCATCAATGAACACTCCAACATTTTAGACTAGATTATAATTCAAAACAAAAATCTCTTTTATGATGATTTTGTATTGCTGCTATTTTTTTCTGCTTACAATTCCTCTCTATCTTCTCTAGACTTTACCCAAAACACCAAAGAAAGATAAAAAATTGTCATTTAAGGGCAATTACTCCTATAAAGATTAAACTAAAAATTTCGGTAAAATATGACATATTTGTAGATCTTGTCTTGCTGATTATTATTGCTGTTTAAAGTATATATCTATCTTTTATAGTTTTCAATATTATAAGCTAAAACGTAAAAAAAAATGGTAAAAATCGTCATTAAAGAGCAAAAACTGCTCAATGATCTTCAACTGTGTACTTTATTTGACCTTTTTTTTTTTTACTTTTTTTTTCAGACTGATGAGTCTTTTGTAGATGAAATGCACGTCTGACATACAAATTTTAAGCCAGTATCTATGATTAGTTTATTTATATCATATAAGGAGCAACTTACACAAAAAAATACTTTTTTACTGTGAACCCCTGCATCCGAAAGGATCCACCTTTGCCACACTAGCGTTGTACCTAACAACCACCCAGCATGGACGATAACCCGGACCATTTTAAAAGTTCTCAATCCTTTCGCGAAAATTACCAGATTCGAGGAAAAAAGAAGGAGAGTTTTGGAAACAGAAGCAACCACAGAAAAATACACATAAGGAGCAGTCCATTACTGAAGATTAACATACAATACATAAGTACACAAAGTCAAAATTATTTGGAATACCAGACAATCCCCTTAGAGAAAAGAGGAAGAAACCAGAAACGAAATGAACCTCAACCACAGGAACCACAAAACATATTTATGAAGAAAATCTTGATCCATGGACACTTTATTAACAAAGTAAATATTAACGAATCTACCAAGATTTACAATTCCCAAAATTTGCGGCTATCATACACTTCACACTATTCCCAACACAATTGGAAGCAGTACCTCCCTCGGAGGGAAGCCAGTTGAAATGGTACGGGATGACCAGTGAGGTGTTGTCCAATTTGGAAATGAACTGACATTTTATGATCCACTTTCATCATTTTCTACAACAACACCACTAGAAACCTCCATGAGAATAACTACACAGACGTGTGTGAATAGCAGCTAACCACATCGTTAATAACTTTATTGACTAACTTTCACTTTTAACTTAACTAAATTCTTATTTGACTTTCACTTTCTATTTATATCTATAACGTCGTCATAACAACCATTATTGTAACATTACTTCCGGCGAACCGCATGAACCACCAAATTTGTACTTCACTGTTTGATTTCATATGTAATATTGTTCTTGAAGACCCAACGCTTGATGGCGAAACATGTCGACCAGAATAAACTCCTACCATGCAGTAATTGATGGGTGTTGTTGTCTTTATTATTGTTTTATTTACAAAAAATATAGTTAAGATTGTCATTACAGGCCAATAACTCCAATGAGGAGTCAACTGTAGATTGCGCCATGTTGTCTTATTTGTACATGTTGTCTTGCTGAAAATTTTTGCTTTTAACAGATTCCATCTATCTATTATAGTTTTTAAGATGTTAAGAAAAAACGTAAAAAACGGGTAAAAATAGTCAATTAAGGCAATAACTCAAATAAGGAGTAGACTCACGATTTCCACCATGTTGACTTGTTTGTAGATCTTGTTTTACTGATCATTTTTGCGATTGAAAATAGCTCTCTACATAAAAGATTTCAAGATGATAGGCAAAAATAGAAAAAAATTGGTAAAATTCATCAGTTAAGGGCAATAACGCCTATACAAAGTCATCTAACAGTATTGATGTAATTAAACAGTAGGTAGATCTCAGCTCTCTTCTTCCCCTGTTAGATTTTCTCTATTTAAAGCGGTTTTCAAGATAATAGTCAATACTTGCATTTTACCCCTATGTCCTATTTTTAGCCATGTAAGCCATGTTGGTTGGAATGTGGGGTCATCGGATACATTTCCAAAACTAAATACCCCAAAGATGATTGTAGTCAAAATTGGTTAAATCTAGCCCAAAAATCTCAGGGGAGAAATTTTTGTAAAAGTTAATGGACTACAGAAGACAACGATGAGGGATGACAAACGCCAAGTGATGAGTAAAGCTTACTTGGCTCTTTAGATCAGGTGAGCTTAAATAATGTGGACAGACTGAAAAAAGTCAAAATTAAATCTTAAAGGCTCTTCCATCAGTGATATCTCACCCTAATCTCTCACTGAAAATAAAAGCATTTGAAGAGAAAATATCAAGATTGAATAAAAGTACAAAACCTTCCTTAAAACAAACGAATGATTAAAAAGTTCTAGTGCATCTCATGTAAAATGGCCAATCTAATATAAATGTTAATACATTAAATAACTAAATTCAAACTATAACTAAACATTCTGCTGAAGACAAAAAGCTTAATTATTTTATAAAACAACTATCACATAGTAACTTAAACTTATTTCATTAACATTCATTGAAAAAACATCTTTGGTTTCATTTTAATTCCATTGCAAGATTTTTCATTCATTTTAGTTAAAATAAATCTTTAAAAACTATAATACACCTGTAAATATATTCTAAGGCCATTGATTTTTTCTGTACAAAAAAACACTATACCTTAAAAAAAATTGAGCCAATCTTTTTTTCTTTTTCTGTCTATGTAAAATAAAGCCTGATCTAATAGTGCTACTACAATATAAAGCAAGTGTGATAGGAACAGGGATATAGGCTATTATGAATGCTGCATGCACATGTAGTGGTCTACACATACTTCCTGTTACAGATAGTGTGGTGGCTGTACTTTGTCCTGTTCCAACACTGTTGGTAGCAAAACATGTATAATCTCCTGAGTCACTTTGTGCTCCATTAGATATAGTCAGAGATGGAGTGGTAGGAGTACTACCACTGTATTTATTGGTGTTGGTTGTGCTTGTTATAGTCGTTACAGTACCACCAATATTTCTTTCCCATTGAACTGATGTGACAGGGAGATTGGAGGTTACTGTGCAAACAAGAGTGATAGAATCCCCAATTGTAATGGAATATGATGGCTGTTGTACAGTAACAGAAGGTGGGGCTGAAAAAACAAATTGTACATCACCTTTACCACTGAAATATTACTATCATAAAATATTAAACCAGATCCCTTCTGCATATTTTTCTGATAATTGACACTGCATACAAAAAAGGAGTAATTCACTACACTGTAATATAACTTACTTCCATGTAGCTCTATATTTGGATTGTGTATGCCCTTTCTAGAGGCATGCACTCAGTACAGTATGCATTTAATTAGATATAAGAAGATGTGGTATGAGTGCCAATGAGACAACTCTCCATCCAAGTCAAAATTTATAAATGTAAACCATTATAGGTCAAAGTACGGTCTTCAACACGGAGCCTAGGCTCACACCGAACAGTAAGCTATAAAGGGCCCCAAAAATTACTAGTGTAAAACCATTCAAACGGGAAAACCAACGGTCTAATCTATATAAAAACGAGAAACGAGAAACACTTATGAACCACATCAACAACGACAACTACTGAACATCAGATTCCTGACTTATGACAGGTGCAAACAAATGCAGCGGGTTTAAACGTTTTAATGGTACCAAACCTTCACCCTTTTTCTGAAACAATAGTGTAACATCACAACATAGAAAGACACTATAAAATATCAACTGAAATAGCTTAACTCAATCAAAGGACATAGTAACACCATTGAACATACACTGAACAAATAAATTTGACCTATGATACAATGTAAATTCAAAATAAATAAACTAAGGGAAGAATAATAAAAGTAACATGTTATATCGGTATGAAATGTTAAACAATTTAAGAAAAACAATATGCTCGAACAAAAATATCAGCCATTTGCAATAACTTTAAACACAGGTAAATAAAATAATTTTGTTGTTAGGTATATGTATACTGTTACAATAGAGAAAGGAAATATTTTAACAAAATAAATAATTTTGATGTTCATAGTACGAAGTGGAAATTTATATTAGTACCAAACACTTATCAAAGCTGGTATATAGACCAGATATAACCCTGAATAACATTAAATAACAAAAAAGCATTACAATTAGTATCAACAGGTCAAATAAACAAGAAAGTACGATTTGAGAGTACTGCAGTTACTGACAGCTAGTTAAAAGCCAAAACAATTAATAATAAAAATCATGCATCAGAGACTAAAATCAACTAAAACACATCCCAGGGATTTAGTATTTTAACGTCATGGACAGTCAAAGAAGACATGACTAGTGCAATGCCAAAATAAATGTATCGACAGACAGTAGGATAGTTAGGAGTTTAACCTCTTTATAGATCAAAATGAAAAGAATACAAATTTAGTTATGTTTTAATTTGCTGATGACAAAATCGATATTAGTGCCAATGTAAACTATATTCAAAGATCTAATTACAACATTGGTAAGATAACCTGAACTAATAAGTTTATTTAAAGGTTCGATGAGTTTACACGGATCAAATAGTGATTTCCGCGCTTTAAGTACAATATTACCGTAAAATTTAGGATGTGAAATACCGTTTTTAATCAGTTTTCTACAGGTACAGCCAAATTTACTAATCAAATCTTTGTATCTATGAAAGAACTTAGCAAAAGTTTTACGTAATTTATGGTAACGAAATCCCTGACTTAATAATTTACTAGTGAATTGCCTTTAAAAGTCCAAACATATTATCGGTAAACACAACATTGACAACTGATCAATTATCAAACAAGAGGCTGTCGAGTGACAGCAAACCGGATATTCCTGCAGTTGAGCAAGTATGGACACAACATTTAAGCTTAAAAAAGCTCTGAATTTGGATTGTGATTGAATATTTATAATAGATTATTATCTAATTAATCATGAAAATGATATTTGCAAATCTGAACCCCAAACAGGATCATGTAAAAATTAAACATTAACACACACAACAAAAATAAAATACCACATAACAACTGTGACATCTACCTTCATAACACACATGACTTAAAAAAAAATAGTTATAAAGAAATTTTTAAGTTATAATTACTGGTTCATGGAATAAGTTTGAGTTATTTCCCTTTGAACAGAAATATGGTTTAACATAGTACTCTAACATTAGATATGATTTCACTAAAATAGTTCTCTAAAATTAGATATGATGTAACACAATGTAATTATAATCAAATATAATTCATAGTTCCAAATACTTTTTCTTTCATTTGTCACAAACTAATATAGAACTGCAACTTATCTATCAACTTTATCTACACAATGTAATGTAATGAAATATATCCTTTAATAAAAATAGATTATTATCTAATTAAAGGAGTTCACATCATAAAAAAATATATACATAGCATTCAGAAAATTAGTTTATACAGAATAACAAACAAACCTACCACAAAATTCTTCAAACAATTTAGCAAAGAAAAGAAAAAAATCCAAAAGTCATTTATCATTAATACAATGTCTTTTAAAAATCTTTTAAAAAATGAGTTATTTCCCTTTGTACAGAAATGAATTAATTCATCAAAAATTGAATTCTTGGGAAAGGGCTATAACTGAATGAGAAAAGCTAAAATCATGAAAATTGAACTTGACCTTCATTTAGTCACAGGAAACAACATATCTAAATTTTAAAAATTTCTTCAATTTCTTTCATGTAAATGAACGGACACTGTTTTGAAGCCGCCCGCTCGCCCGCCGTACATCCCCAAATCAATAACCGATTTTTACTTCGAAAATCCGGTTAAAAATCAAAACTACATTCTCATAATTATAACCAATCAGAATGAGATTTCAAGAACATAAGCACACTCACTTCCAGTAACAGACAGTGTAGTAGTTGTACTCTGTCCTGTTCCTACACTGTTGGTGGCAAAACATGTGTAAGTTCCTACATCACTTTGTGCTGCATTAAAGATGGTAAGAGAGGGTGTGCCGGTAGTACTGCCACTATATTTGTTGGTGTTGGTTGTAATTTGCGTTATGCTTCCACCAACATTTCTTTGCCAGTAAACGCTGGTGACAGTAAGTGTAGATGTCACAGTACACACCAAGGTCACAGAGCTACCAGTGGTGACTGAATATGATGGTTGTTGAACTTGAACTGTAGGTACAGCTAAAATGAAACATAAAAAACATAATTGATCACCAAATCACAGATCTTTTCCTTCTACCCATGTTTATTTGGAATTATCTGCATACCTTGGAATCACTGATAAAAACTGAGGTGTCAAACTAAGGCTTTAGGAGGGCAAATTTTACTACAGCACATTTCAAACAATATAATATAGTTTTGTAGTACATGTACCAATCATTTTTTTTTTTTTGGAGGGAAAAAACTAAAACATTGATGGCAGCTCGTGAAATTTCTCCAGTATCCAAACAACTTGTATTTTCACAAATACTACTATAGACATATTGTATAACTTAAGTGTCCATGCAAAAAATGCAGAAAACATAAGATTGATGAATTGATTGATGCAAACCTACAGTTCCCTTTGGATTTGCTGGTAGGTGACAATAATTAGAGATCACTGTACTTATTATTGAGAAATGAGTGATTCAATCACTTTGTAAAGATTCTACAGCAGAAAACCTTTGACTGAAACTGAAAATAAATATGGACAGAATTTAACAATTTGTTTGGAGGGGAAAAAATGTAGACAGCCTTTCTGTACTTTTAATATTTCCAAAATAAACTGTTAACACAGAGATATGTCTCGCCTATTTGTTCTTTTGATAATGCAAATGTTGAAATTAAAATAGCAATACTTCAACATGTAAGTTATGCAAATATTCAATGTCAATGAACCATGACTGAAGGTAAAGGACTAAACAATCTCCATGGAAATGAGATGTGCCAATGCTAATACAACTGCAAACCAAATACCATTGACTTTTCATAAGTCATTCCCTTTAAACAAACCTAAACACAAACATTAACTTGTAAACTATGTAAAAGGTTCAAAGTCAATGAACCATGATGAGGAGGTGGGGCTATATAATCTCCATGGAAATGATACTTGCAAATGCCAATAAATTTGCAAACCAAATATCATTGACTTAACATTAGCAGTTCATCTTAAACTGATCTAATCACAAACTGATACATGTAAACTCAGCAAAAATTTCAAAGTCAATAGACCATGACTGAGGGGTTGGGACCAAATATTCTCCATTGAAATGAGATATGCCAATGCTTATACAACTGCATACCAAATATCATTGATCTATCACAAGTGGTTCCCCATAAACTGACCTAATCACAAACTAATACATGAAAACTAAGCAAAAGTTTCAAAAGTCAATAGAGCATGACTGAGAGGGCTGGACCAAATATTCTCCATGGAAATGAGATATGCCAATGTTTATACAAATGTATACCAAATATCCTTGACCTACCACTAGTGGTTCCCCATAAACTGACCTAATCACAAACTTATACATGTAAACTAAGCAAAGTTTCAAAGTCAAAAGAGCATGACTGAGGGGGCGGGGCAAAATAATCTCCGTGGTAATGAGATGTGCCAATGCTTACACAACTGCATACCAAATATCATTGACCTTCCACTAGTGGTTCACCATAAACTAGACCTAATCACAAACTAATACATTGTTGACCTCGCCGCCGCTGACGCCGGAAACAGCATACCTATGTCTCGCTTTTTGACTCCATCAAGGCGAGACAAAAATGTAAAAATTGGTTGAGTCAGATTAAATATTCATTATCTTAATAGAACACATTTGTAATTTGAAGACTCTACATGGTGATTTATCGTGTACTTATTGATAGGTTTAGCACTGTTTTCTAATTTTAGTAAATATTTGTTACTTGGCTGGAAAAACATATATAATTCAAAAATTAGGTAATTAGAATCACAGTTTCTAACAATTCACACTAAATAGGATTTTATCAAAGCAAATTTCCACTTTCAATTTCAGGAAGTTTCAAAGCAAAATATTTTTGAAGGTAAAGGATGATCAACAAGCAAACAATGCACATTAAATAAAACCAATGGCTAAACACAGACCATGTCAGTACAATTTAAGGAATAGTACACAACTGCTCAAAAACAAATGTTTTTTTTTTTTTTTTAATGCAATTAAACTGGAACAGGCATGTAATTTTCTTGAATGCACATTTACTGGAGCTTTGGAAAAAAAGACCCAAGTTGGTAATTTTCAGGCAAACATTAACTACTTCAATAAAATGTTCACACTTAGAATGAATTTGTCATAAAATACACAAATCTCAAATCTGTAACCTCAATCTAAAACTTCCTTTTTTTTCTTAAGAAATCATCATTCCAAATTATGAAATTGGCACAAAAATGGAACTGTCCTGACCTTAAATTGTACAATTTAATCATCAGAGGTTTCCATTAAACTTGTCTGTACATAATCTTTAATATATTAAATATACTAAATTTTGTAAGTCAAAAGACCATGTCTGAATGGGCAAGGGTAAAATATCACCATGAAAATGCGATCAAAATACAAATACAAGCAACACTTTACAAATTTTGTGCTTCCAAAACCCTTTTCTGGATTTACCTTCATAAGAAACGCTCAAACTTCAATTTTTGATAGCCATGGATGTGTAATAGCATAGAAACATTTGGGCTATATTGATAAGTGTTTACTGAGAAAGTGAGATAATGTCAGTTTTTGAGATGTGAGAAAGAGACTTATCATAAAAAAATGTTCATAATAAGAAAGTCATTGCCATCAGATTACATTTATGTATTACAGTATCAAAACTAAAATCACAGGTACCACCAAAGGGAAAACCCTTTAAAGGGCAAAATTCTTTTAGCTGAATACCTGTCTATTGTTCCTTGGCTGAAGGGAAAAGGTTACCAATGCGCATATGGTGCATAAACTTTAGTACTGTAAATGTTTATTTTACTATTATCTTTTCATGAAATTATAAAAGGCACCAAATAAAAGATTTGTTATACACTGAAAAGTCAACATACATTTGAAGAATATCACATCACTATTATTCAAATCAATCTAATTAAAGTGTTTTAGTAAAACCTACTTCCAGTAACAGACAGTGTAGTAGCTGAACTCTGTCCAGTTCCTACACTGTTGGTGGCAAAACATGTGTAAGTTCCTACATCACTTTGTGCTGAATTAAATATGGTTAGAGATGGTGTGCCGGTCGTACTGCCACTGTATTTATTTGTGTTAAATGAGGATGTGATGGTTGTTACTGTACCACCAACATTTCTCTGCCAGTAAACATTATTGACAGTTAGTGTAGAGGTCACAGTACACACCAAGGTTACAGAGCTACCAGTAGTAACAGAATAGGATGGTTGTTGAACTTGAACAGTGGGTACAGCTATAATTAATAATAATACCATGTTAATATCTCATTCCATGATTTTACATTGTAAATAATTTAAAAGATATATAAGAAGACTCAATGAAATGTTCTATTAAAAATTCAAGTTTTTTTAACTTATATATTTCTCTTAGCAGTGAAGGTCATTAGGTGAAAAACAGAATGCACATTCTGTAGGTAAGTAATCAGTAAAACTATTTTTTCATATTGATCTCCTATAAACTTTTGAAAGCAATGGATGTATAATAATGTAGTAACATTAGGGGCTGAATTGACAAGCATTTCCTGAGTAACTGAGATCATTCCAACTTGAGAGATGAAATCATGATAGAGGCTTACAAAAAAAAAAGTTTATGATAAGAGAGTCACTGTCAACAAATAACATGTTTGTATTATAGTATTAGAACTAAAAACACAGGTTAAACAATCGGTAAAGTGGCAAAATTCTTTCAGTTGAGCACCTCTTTATTGTACACCCAGAAGAAAAGAAAACGTTCACAATTATCTTTCATGAAATTATAAAAGACACTAACTAAAAGATTTGTTATATACTGAAAAGCCAACATACATCTGAGGGAAAAATAATATCACCATTAATCAAGTCAATCTATTAAAAGTGTTTTAGTAAAACCTACTTCCAGTAACAGACAGTGTAGTAGCTGAACTCTGTCCAGTTCCTACACTGTTGGTGGCAAAACATGTGTAAGTTCCTACATCACTTTGTGCGGCATTAAATATGGTTAGAGATGGTGTGCTGGTCGTACTGCCACTGTATTTATTTGTGTTAAATGAGGATGTGATGGTTGTTACTGTACCACCAACATTTCTCTGCCAGTAAACATTATTGACAGTTAGTGTAGAGGTCACAGTACACACCAAGGTTACAGAGCTACCAGTAGTAACAGAATAGGATGGTTGTTGAACTTGAACAGTGGGTACAGCTATAATTAATAATAATAATATGTTAATGTCTCAGTCCATGATTTGACATTGTAAATAATTGAAGAAGTACATAAGGAAACTCAAAGAAATAAAATGTCATTTCAAACATAGACCCTTTTTTTCTTAAATTCAATTTCTATTAAAAATTAAAGTTTTTTTAACTTATTTATCCTCTTAGCAATGAAAGTTGTTAGGTGTAGGTGAGTAATCAGTAAAACGGTTAAATAAAATAATACTGTACATTATATAAAACACTTACTTCCAGTAACAGACAGTGTAGTAGTTGTACTCTGTCCAGTTCCTACACTGTTGGTGGCAAAACATGTGTAAGTTCCTACATCACTTTGATCTGCATTAAAGATGGTAAGGGAGGGTGTTCCAGTAGTACTGCCACTATATTTGTTGGTGTTGGTTGTAATTTGCGTTATGCTTCCACCAACATTTCTTTGCCAGTTAACACTGGTGACAGTAAGTGTAGATGTCACAGTACACACCAAGGTCACAGAGCTTCCAGTGGTGACTGTATATGATGGTTGTTGAACTTGAACTGTTGGTACAGCTAAAATGAAACATAAAAAACATTATTGATCACAGATCTTTTACCAATGTTTATTTTCAAACCTTTCATATCTTCATACCTTTGACTGACTGATAAAAACTGAAATGTCAACTAATTTAAAAATAAGGAGTTGTGGTATGACTGCCAATTAGACAACTATCCACCAAAGTTCAAATGAAGTATATGTTAGAAATTAAGAGGAAACTATACGGCCTTCAACAATTAGAAAACCCATACCGTATATTCTGCTATAAAAGGCACCAATATCAAATATACAAATCAATTCAATTAAGAAAACTAACGGCATAATTTATAACAAAACAATTTACGAAATAAATGGGGTATGTGTCCATGGGACACAGATGATGCCCCCGATTGCATATATAACGTTATAAAGGGATATAACTCAAGAACTGTAAAAGTGACGCTACCCAAATTTGTACTTGATCTGAGTTTTGTGGTAAAAAGCATTGTGCATAAGTTTCATAACATTCGGTTGAGGCAAACTAAAGTTAGAGAACAGAAACAAATATTTCAGGAATTTTTCCATTTGTAAAGGGGCACAACTCTAGAACGGTAAAAGTGTCGCCACCAAAATTAAAACTTGATCTGTGTTTTGTGGTAATAAGCATTGTGTATAAGTTTCATAACATTTGGTTGAGGCAAACTAAAGTTAGAGAACGGACACGAAAAATTCAGCAATTTTTCCATTTGTAAAGGGACATAACTCTAGAATGATAAAAGTGACGCCAACCAAAATTGAAACTTGACCTGTGTTTTGTGGTAATAAGCATTATGTATAAGTTTCATAACGTTTGGTTGAGGCAAACTAAAGTGAGAGAAGGGAAACAAAAAATTCAGCAATTTTTCCATTTGTAAAGGGGCATCACTCTAGAACTGTAAAAGTGACGCCACCAAAATTGAAACTTGACCTGTGTTTTATGGTAATAAGCATTGTGTACAAGTTTCATAACATTTGGTTGAGGCAAACTAAAGTTAAAGAGAACAGAAACCAATTTTGGGACGTACGTACATACAGATCGACAGCGGTAAAACTTAAAGCCCCCTCTGCTATGGCGGGGGCATAAAAATCAGATTTTAGGGCCAAAATTATGGGTTAGAGAATCAACTCCTTTCAAATGTTCAGGAAGATTCAAGGGCAAAAGATTTTCAAAAGTAAAGGATGATCAACAGGCAAACAATGGATGCTAAAAAAATACCAATGGCTAAAATAGACCATGTGAGTACAATCTAAGGAATGGTACAAAACTGCTGAAAACAAATGGGTTATTTTTTGTTTTCTATCTAATGCAATTAAACTGGCACAGGCATGTAGCTTTCTTGAATGCACATTTACTGGAGCTTTAGAAAAGAAAAAAAAGTTGGATATTTTCAGACAAACAATAACTACTTCATTAAAAATTTCAAATTTTGTCATACGAATACACAGATCTCCATTCTGTAACCTCAATCTGAAACTTCCTTTTTTTCTTTTTTTTTTTTTAAAGAAATCATCATTCTAAATTATGAAATTGGCACAAAAATGGAACTGACCATAAATGAAACAATTTTATTCTCAAAGAATTTTGTAAGTCAAAAGACCATGCCTGAAAGGGCAACAGTTAAATATCTCAATGAAAATTTGATCTCATCTTTCATGAAATTATAAAAGGCACTAACTAAAGGAAATGTTATATACTGAAAAACAAACATACATTTGAGGAAAAAACACATCACCACTAATCAAGTCAATCTATTAAAAGTGTTTTTGTAAAACCTACTTCCAGTAACAGACAGTGTAGTAGCTGAACTCTGTCCAGTTCCTACACTGTTGGTGGCAAAACATGTGTAAGTTCCTACATCACTTTGTGCAGCATTAAATACAGTTAAAGATGGTGTGCCGGTCGTACTGCCACTGTATTTATTTGTGTTAAATGAGGATGTGATGGTTGTTATGGCACCACCAATGTTTCTTTGCCAGTAAACATTATTGACAGTTAGTGTAGAGGTCACAGTACACACCAAGGTTACAGAGCTACCAGTAGTAACAGAATAGGATGGTTGTTGAACTTGAACAGTGGGTACAGCTATAATTAATAATAATACCATGTTAATATCTCATTTCATGATTTTACATTGTAAATAATTGAAGAGATATATAAGATGGCTCAATGAAATAAAATGACAATTCAGTTATAGAACCATTTTCTTTTCAAATTCAATATATTATTAAAAATTTTTAGTTTTTTCAACTGATTTATCCTCTTAGCAATGAAGGTCATTAGGTAAAAAACAGAATGCACATTTTGTAGGTAAGTAATCAATAATACTATTTTTCATATGTATCTTCTGTGATTGATTGATTGATTGTTGGTTTGTATCTCCTGTGAAAATGTTATTAACACTAATAACATAAATAAATGATTATAACTGTATAAAGAAAAAAAAGTTTAGCATGCTATATGAAACCATATAATGCATATCAAAAATAATTCTAGAACTAAAATTGCAACAATAAGCCAAATCTAGAGGCTAAAAGAGCCTTTGTCGCTCACCTGCATCTGCAACAAAGGCCAAAAAACTTTTGGTAAAAATTATTAGTTAAAGGGCCATAATTCTATAAAGAGTTAACTGACAATTTCAGTCATGTTGACGTATGTGTAGATCTTGTCCTACTTATCATGAAAAAAAATTGCTAAAATTATTATCAAAGTGCAATAACTCAAATAACAAGTCAACTGCATATTTCAGCCATACCTTTTTTTAGTAGATCTTGTCTTGCTGATCAATTTTGCTATTTAAAGTTTTTATCATTCTACTTTTGTTTCAAGATAATAGGCAAACATGCAAAATATTGGGGAAAATCTTCATTAATGGGCAATAACTTCAATAACGAGTCAATTGACAATTTCAGTCTTGTTGACTTATATGTAGATCTTGTCTTCTTGATCAATTTGGATTATAAAATTTCTATCTAAATATTACAAATTTTTAAAATAAAAGGTAAAAATGAAAAAGAAATTTGGAAAAATCATCATTTAGGGCAATAACTGCAATAAGGAGTAGATTGGAGATTTGATTATGTTTGACTCATTTGTAGATCTTTTCTTGCTGACCATTTTTGCTATTTAAAGTTTCTGTCTATCTATTATAGTTTTCAAGATAATAGGCAAAATTGAAAAACTAGAGGCTCTAAAGAGCCTGTGTCGCTCACCTTGGTCTATGTGCATATTCAACAAAAGATACTCTCCAACATTGTAGACAAGAATAAAATTCATGACAAAAATCTCTGTTTTGTTGATCTTGTATTGCTGATCATTTAGTCTGTTAAGTGTCCCTCTATCTTCTTTAGTTTTCGCTCAAAACACAAAAGAGGGTAAAAAAAAATCCTCATTTAAGGGCAATCACTCCTATAAAGAGTGATAGTCTTCTAACTATATTGGCAAAATTTGACTTGTAAATAGATCTTGCCTTGCCCATCATTTTTGTGATTCAAAGTGTCTATTTATCTATATTTATTTTTAACATACAAGTGTGGACACAGATCAGTGTGGATAGTAGGGTTGGATGTTTGACAGTGTTTTATATGACAAAAGGAGTTCTATGTTTTTCCCATAGGGTTCTATATTATTAACTGTGTTGCATAATGACAACCAACCTGAGCATTAGGAGTGTTGATTATTTAATATTTAGTTTTTTAACATACAAGGCAAAACGCCAAAAAAAATGGTAAAAATCGTCAATAAAGGGCAATAACTCTGATAAGGAGTTGTAGGACGATTTCCTCCATATTGTCTTAATTGTAGGTCTTGTCTTGCTGATCCTTTTTGCATATTTAAGTTTCTATCTATCTATTATATTTTTTAAAGTATAAGGCAAAAACACTAAAAAATGGTAAAAATCGTCATCAAAGGGCAATAACTCTAATAAGGAGTCAACTGAAGATTGCGGCCATGTTGACTTATTTGTACATGTTGTCTTGCTGAAAATTTTTGCTTTGTCAATGCTGTGCTTACGATGATCTGACAACTCTTTGTTCTTCTTTCTGTTCTTGTATTTATTAAATCAGCCAATGAAATTTCAGCCTTTAAATTTTGGAAAGTGTGTATGATCAAGATTAATCCAAAGAATCACAAAAGGTCTTCAAAACATTAGTAGAAAAGAGCGCTGTCAGATCCTAGTAAGTGAAGAGCAGACACAGGATCACTTTTTTTATCCGATTGAAAAAATGAGAATGAAAATATCTAAATAGACTCAAATTTTAAAGTGAGGCAAATATCTAGCATACAACAAACTTTGGAAACCTTCAGAAACACAATTCAAAAAAGGTTTAAAATTTTTATTATCCAGGAACATCATAAGCAGCGATCCTTCTTAAGGTTAATCTAAAAAAAAAAAAAAAAGGCCTCAGACTCACCCAATTTATATAATGTTATTTTCTTTAAAAAGTAAGTTGTGAGATTCCGTCAACATTGTCTAAAATTTATTGGTAAGGTTAAGCATCAGATACAACATTATTTGCTCATCAAAAGACTAGGGTTATATAACAAAACAATAATGTGATAATAATAGATCAAATTATTGAATTGTTTATCATGCAAAAGCTGAATTTTCATACAATAACCAATTGCTAGATTCTAATTATATGAGCACTAAGCTTTGCTGATTATTGATTATAACAAAAATTACGGAAATCTTTTATGGCATATTCTAATTTTACACTGACAAAAACATGGAAATAAAACATCCTATGTCATAAGTAAGTACTACCTAAGTACCCCAAATACCTAAATGAAGAAATAAGGACCTACATGTTACAATCATCATTTTGAGAGAAATGTCACAGATGGTTACTCTTTTAAAAGATGCCTCTTCTCAGGTACAAAATTTATATTGCTATAAAGAATAACAACACCTACTTCCAGTAACAGACAGTGTAGTAGTTGTACTCTGTCCAGTTCCTAAAATGTTGGTGGCAAAACATGTGTAAGTTCCTACATCACTTTGTGCTGCATTAAAGATGGTTAGAGATGGGGTTGCAGCAGTACTGCCATCATATTTGTTAGTGTTTGTTGATGCTGAAATAGTTTCTATGGTACCACCAACATTTCTCTGCCAGTAAACATTAGTTACAGCAAGGTTAGATGTCACAAAGCACACCAGGGTAACAATGTTGCCAGTTATAGCAAAATAAGATGGTTGTTGTATCTGAACAGTGGGCACAGCTACAATAAAGCACAGGTTAATCCAAGCATTATCAGATGGGAAACCTAATGGCTAACTATGCAAGTTCTTTTAAATAAGCAAACTTTCTTATTCCTTTTTCTACATGCTGAACAACCTATATATTTGTTATAATTCTAAAAGTTGTCACAGCCAAAAAGAATCTTGAACATGCAAGGAGTGAGCAAGCAAGCAGCTAATAATAACAATATTAAAGCAAAAGAAAAACACTACAAAAACACTACTAGATGGTGGAATCTAAACTAAAAAATAGTGTATTTTCTGGGGTTTTCTATTTTTATTATTATTGTCATTTTTTTTAAAGCATAACTTTGATGTACCTGTAAAATAAATTTTTGGTGTTTGTAATTTTCAATGATGTAAATTTTTAGCACTTTTGCAGATACTTATTTACAAAGTAAAAACAAAAAATTCATGTTATGCATTTAGAAAATTCTTCCCTAAAAAGGAAATAAGCATAAACAACTTTACTGGTAAATCCTCCAAATCATTAGCTCTTAAAGTTAACATGGGTCTCTTCTTCTTCGATAACTACAATTCTATCATTATACAAAATTTTATCACTGCTATACATAAAATTTAAGAACCTCTGTGAACAAGATGGAATACCTCCCATAAAAAACTTTTCTTTTTATCATGATTAATTTATTATCTTAACACATTTAAGGTTATTGTAAGAGTAAAATTTCATATAAATTCCAATTGATCAGTAGAAAACGTCAATAAAAGTATGTTTTTTAACACAGTGTTCCAGCTAGGTCGTTTTCACAGGGCGGTCCACCCGCCCTTTCCCAAGTGCCGCCCTGTGCCCTTTTTCTGATGCCCTGTGCCCTTTTTAAGACACCCTGCCCTTTTTCGTAAGTCCATGCCTTTATTGCCGTAATATTTTGATGAAAATACAATTATTCTACCTGTCTTCATAATAATGACAAGTTTATGACCCTCAGCTAATTAACATTTACAGCAGGTGTAATAAGTTGTGATTACAGATAATCGGCTTATCGACACTGGATGGGTCATTAATCCCTTAATTAAACTTCATAATTGACCATGGTAATAATTTTTCTCATTAAATTCGATCAGTCAGCATATCAATTTCAATATTTCTCAGAAGATGACAATTTGCGTTTTGTTTATCCATAGATCGTCTGTTGTTATGATGTCAAATATTGTTTTTTTAAATTGATCTTTTAATTTAAACTAGTTTTAATCCAGAAGAAAGTAAAAACAATGTTTGAGTGTACCTTTCATTGAATATCTATATCCAAATTAAATTAATTAAAGCTGTAATCTGTGATCACAAATTGAATGCTTTGTTTACATTTGTTGAAAGCCATGTGCTTTTTGGCGGGAAAATTCGGAAAACCCCTTTAACAAGAAACTGTAACATTTCATTGTTATTTATAGACAGTAAGAATTTCATTTTGATTAACTGCTAAGATTATTTCATTAAAGATGAATATATTCTTGGGGTGAAACTGATAATACTTTTTATACTCTACATCTAGGGGAGTGCAAAATGGAAAGGGGGTGTGGAGGGGCTTTTTATATAATTTTTTTTTTATATAATATTACAAATATAAGTTTACCAGTCTGAAAAGACATGGTTAAATGGATTTTAATTCTGAAAAACTCAATGTGGTTTATTAATTCCTTTATTATTTCTATCATAATCAGAAACAAGCTACATGTATTAGGCATTTCAAACATATTTAATTGCCTTTATAAGAACATTCAAGACTACACTGTATGTACCTGTAGTAAAAATACCCTGGTAGGGCCTTAAAATTTCTACTGGGCCCTTGAAAAAAAGTTTTGGGATCCAGGTTGGCCCCTGGAGAAAATGTTAGGTATTGTTCCCGACTGTTTTGCAGATTTATGTGTAGTTTTTTAACTGACATATGCACAATTCATTTGAATTTTCACTAATGAAATAAACATAATTCTACAAAATGCTGCTGCGCTCTGCATTGCAACTTAACCTTCGACCTGCCATGCATCAAAAATTTTCTAGGGATGACTGAGCTAGTAATATACATGTACGTCGGTCCTTGGTCCCTTTAATATTGTTACCCAAAATAGGGTTGATTTTCATTTAGCGTAAAAGTGACTAAACCTCCCTCAAAACTCCTAGCTAAACCCCTGCAGTTTACATAAGACAATGTTTGACATGCCCTTTTTGAAATATCAATCATCGCACTAAAGTGCCCTTTTCATGATTGGCTCCCTGCCCTTTTGAAATCCTAGCTGGAACACTGTAACATAAAGTCTTTTCTTTTCCTATCTGAGTTATTTCATAATCTTTAAAATTCCATGATAAAATATAGTGTTGTTCCGATGATCGGAATAAGTCGGAAATCAGTTGGTTGGGCTTGGCGATGTCGATAATCGATTGGAATTTTGTTCAATCGATTGTCGTTATAGTTTCCGGACTTTTAGCATATCAACTTCCGGTCCGTTTCCGGTTTGCATTTTACATGCGCAGTCAAACAAATTGTAAAGAAAAATATCAGTAGATGACAATAACAATGTCAAACATCCTATAATCAAAGACATAAGCAATTTCTTTCTGTATAAACGTGGTAAAAGCATTGACTTTGCAGATTGGTAATATGTTATTTAAAATAAATAACTTTTTTATGAAATACTTTCTTTCACTTCCGGTACTTGTTACTCAAGCGAACTTCAAATCATTCTGATTTTCGATAAAATAAATTTGTTGCTACATTAGAACGTGGTGCAAATTGCCTTTTATTAATGTTTCATTCATTTGTTGCGTTAAAAACGTCATATTCCTTTTCAAATTGCTTGTCAAACATCGTTAATTTTTGTAAATTTTCTCGGTTTGTCCGCCATTGAAACATATACGAATCACGGATCAAATACGGACCAACTATGAAAGAATTCCGTATTCTTACAATTATAACTACAGACGCACGAATGACACAGCTGACATAAGAATAAAGATCACAAAAGTGAAAAATATGCAGTCCACATGAATTAACAGAAATTGGTTGGATCCCCTTAGTTAAATGTATATATTTCAATGCAAATGCATTGTTTTATTTATTGATTAATTTTAAATTGCTCAAAGTTAAATACTTTACATATATATATCTTTTTTTTAATGAGAAGCATTCAAATTTTGATGAAGCTATGTATTTGAAATTTTAATGTGAGTGATACCATTGAAATTTAGAAATTTTAGTGTCATTGTTGGTAATAAAAGTTGTAATCATCAGACAAAATATGTTTAATCTGAATCTATATTCTAATTGATTCACTGTTTTAATTGCTTGATAAAATATGAAAAGGAAACTAAACATCAAACAGGAACATTTAAGACTCTGCAATGATATGAAATATATGCATTAGACATGCACAATGTTGCTGAATGCATGATTTCATATACAAAAAGAGCAAGGTATAATGATGCGATTATAACCGATAGTCGGTTGGTTGCTGTCAACCGATAGTAATAGATAATCGGTTGGTAATTTCAACCGATTATCCAACACTAATAAAATATATCTCAAGTAATCAATGCTAAACATTGAATAATTTTGTTACTTAATTCCATTGCACTTCAAATATTTACTAAAACATTCTTATTGTACTAAAAATATGTAATTTATATAGAAGTCGAAATCAATTTCAAAAAATAACTCAAGTACTGAATTTCCTATATAAAAAAAAGACATTTCTGAATTGATATCTTCATGAAATATGCTGATTGTGCACATAGTAATTATTACATTTGTTGCTAACCATACTTCTTAAATATTTTATTTCAAAGAGCTCTGGTAACAGTGTTTGATCATGTCAAAAATATCAAAATCAGACCTAGATGTTGTAAGAAGCAATTGTGTCCAGTTTAATTAACAAAGATTTCTTACTGTTGATTTCATTTTATAAAAATTGATTTCAGCACATGAACATTTTAAATTACATCAATCTCCAATCTGAGAGAGGGAAAGACATAATATTTTAAATGTTAGTTTGAAAGGACAGTTATATAAAGTGACTACAAACTCATTAAAGGAACCAGACTAACTAAGCATGCAAATTTTTCAAACAACTATCATACAAAACACTTACTTCCAGTAACAGACAGTGTAGTAGTTGTACTCTGTCCAGTTCCTACGCTGTTGGTGGCAAAACATGTGTAAACCCCAGCATCACTTTGTGCTGCATTAAATATGGTTAGAGATGGTGTGCCGGTTGTACTGCCACTGTATTTGTTGGTGTTGGTTGTGGATCTAATTTGTGTTATGCTACCACCAATATTTCTTTGCCAGTAAACATCATTGACAGTAAGTGTTGATGTCACAGTACACACCAAGGTTACAGAGCTACCAGTAGTAACAGAATAGGATGATTGTTGTACAGCAACAGTTGGTACACCTTTTGAGATAAAATGTACAATATGTTAGAACTTTAAAAAGGAACACAAATATTTCAAATAAATGACCCATTCAAGATTAAAGCACAACCCTTTAAAAATCCAGTGAGTTTCAAATCAAAAGAATCATCAATTGTTCAAATTTTGCAAGTATTAAAATAGAACTAAAACAATTTTCAGAATATATTATAAACAGTTATTTCTTTTTTAATTGAATTGAATATACTTGGAAAAAGAACAAATTTTAAATTATGAACTCTATTTACTGAATATACCATCAGTGTTTAATAAGTGAAACTGCGAGCTACTGCTCACTGATGATACCCCCACCCAAATATTTCAGTGAACAGGAAGTTGTTGAGCGATGAATCTGAAAGCGCATCACACGGTATAGATGACTTATATAAACCCTGAATCAAAATTTCAGAAATCCTTGTATTGTAGTTCCTGAGAAAAATGTGGCGAAAATTTTCAACTTGGCTATCATGTGTAAAATGATACAAATGTTCGGTAAACAGGAAGTTGTTGAGTGATGAATCTGAAAATGCATCACACAGTAGAGCTGACTTATATAACCCCTGAAACGAAATTTCAGAAATCTTTGTAATGTAGTTCCAGAGAAAGATGCGACGAAAATATTCATGGGACTGAAGGATGGACTGATTGACTGACGGACGGACGGACAGACAGAGGTAAAACAGTATTACCCCACTTTTTTAAAGGGGGTATAATAATTATTACACTTATCAAATAAAGATATTCCACCCAAAAATGTATGTTAATGTTTGACGCATAAAGAAATACAACTATAATTCATTAATCTTTTTCAAAGCAAAATTACTAACTTTTCATTTTCAAGTAAAAAAAAACTTGAGTCACTCACAACACACTTATAGTTCCATGGACACTTTTGGTGTTCTATTGATCCCGTGCAGCACAAATATTATAATTTGTTAATTAAATCTCTAGTCAGAAAGTTCAAAAAAAATTGTCAAGTTTTAAATAACAATAACGACGACAATAAATACACAAGATCTGCTTCAATACCAAATTCTCCAAGTAGCAAAAGCATCAAGATATATCATAAAACAGTCACTGACGAGGTTCCTGACTTGAAGCAAGCACATGAATATAGTTTGTGAGATCTCAAACTTTTCATCATGTCAATTTAGTGCAAATCAGAGTACATTCATGCCTCTCAAACTTCTCCCCACCCCAAAAAAAAGAATTTTTCAAAATCTGACATTTTCAAAAAATATGAGTCATTAATCATTGGTTCAAATTCAATTTGGGAAATATGGGGAAGGTTTTTTTTTTTTTTATAATGAATAATAATTCTCAAGGAAAATGAAAGCTTAATGAATTGAATTTTTATACTACATAGCAAAACAACTTATGTAAAAAAAAAGTTGGTCAAACTGTATATTTTCACTCACTTTCTCTGAAAGGACAATAATTTGGAATTAATAAGTTTAATAATTAGCAATGACAGTTAAAAAAGGACTACAGTATTACAGCTCTTCTATAAAAGCATGCAAAGCAAACCTTTGATCAACTTGCTTGCTATGTTTGTTTGGGTGTTTGTAAACAAAAGGTAGGTAGTCTGTTTCAGTCTGTTTACTATATACTGGAATTTGGTTGGACAGTAAACATTAACTTCATTGCATGTCAATTTTTATTGTCTAATCAAATTCCAGTATATACAAAACAGACTGAAACTCCGCCTACAGATTGTTTGCAAACATCCAAGCAAACATAGCAAGCAAGTTGATCAAAGGTTTGCTTTGCATACTTTTATAGAAGAGCTGTAAAAAAAAAATTACCAGTGTATTCAACTTTATGATAGTAATTATGCAAGTAAACACAAGAATGATGATTCATAAAAGCAGGTTATAAAATGTGAACTGCCATTTTGTTAGGTTATGTCAGAAGTGATATAAAGACAACAAATGACAATGTGAGGTTGTATAGGGTGATTCATATGTTTGTTATTTTTATAAAGAAAAGTTAGTATTTTTAATGTTTATAACATCAATTGTGCATGTGCTTACTCTGAGCTAGAACTGTAACTCTTGTGACTACATTACTCTGTCCAGTTCCTGCACTGCTGACAGCAAAACAAGTATAGTCACCGGCATCACCAATGCCAGCATTAAATATGGTTAATGCAGGATTTGTTGTGGTACTACCAGAATATTTATTGTTAGGATTATTTACAGTAGGGTTTATAGTAGTTATAGCACCATTTGTGTTTCTCTGCCAGTAAACAGACGTTAGTGCCAGGCTGGAGGATACAGTGCAATCAAGTGTTACAGAGTTTCCTTGCACCACATTAATGGCACTATTCAGTATGGTTACAGTTGGTAAATCTGGAAACATATTGTAAGTACAAAGGTATGTCTGTAAACATTAAATTCAAACATTAATACAACATAAAAGGTTTTATGCAACAACTGAATACCATGTAAAACCTTAAGCTTGCAGACATCTTTTTTAAAATTCTGTGTCAACTGTCACCTAAATTTCAGATATAAAAATGTTATGCAAATGAGTTTCAAAATATGTGAAAACCACTGCATTTTAAAGTTGAATTCAATTTTTTTAATGATAAGTTCTATATAAATGCAAAAAGAATTCTTTAAGGAACAAAGCTAAATTTTAATTGAAGTTCTTGTACCAGCAAGTAACTTTTTTACAATAGCCTATTTGCATTGAATATATTGAAAGGTGCAATATAGAACAAAATACAAATTTTGGTTACCATTTTTTCAAATGCTTAAAAGATACTTGATAACTTCAGTTGTTGCAAGAGGGTGTAATAATGAATTGTGCAAACAAGAACAGTCAGATAACAAAGGGAATTAAAGTCTGTTCCACTTTTTATAAATAATTGATTTACTAAGAATAGTACATCTAAACAAACAAAACAAATCATAATTCACAAATCTCAGCAAAACTTTTGTGAAATTTATAGCAAATGGAACATTGAATAAAATTATTTCTTCATCAATTTCAAAGTATGCCCAATAATTACTTCTTTGAGGGAATATTGTAGTTTCCTGTAATAATGTTCAATGAACATTACTTATTATTTTATGTTGTTTTGGTTTTTTTGTTTTGTTTTGGAAAATGTTGCATTTGCCTCATAGAAGTACTTACTGGGCATGCTCAAAAATGTATGAAAGTGTTTAATAACAGTAAAATTCTGTGCACAAGGAAGGAAAGAATATAATATTAAGACAGTCATTTATACTGTGAAATAACATTTGTTTAAAACTTTCATAAAAAAGACATGTTGACAGGGAACATCATCAATAAGAACAAGATAAATATATGTCCCTTTCATCATTTGTCTCTTTTTCTTTTTTCTTAATTTTTACCCAGTATTCTAAATAATTATAAATATTTTATCATTTTTCAATTAATTGCTGCAATATTTTTTTCAATATTATTATTACCAATTAAGGAATGACTAATATTTTTTCTGTCTATGAAGAAATAACATAAGAAATGTGGTGCACACTGAATAACAAGCGTAGCGAGTTATTTAATAGTGTGCACCACATTTTTGAGGTTATTTCAAATACTCTAAACAAGTGAAACTGTGAGCTACTTCTCACTGATGATACATCTGCCCAAATATGCATTTGTTGTTGAGTGATGAATCTGAAAACGCATCACATGGTAAAGCTGAATTATATAAACCCTGAAACCAAATTTCAGAAATCCTTATGATGTAGTTCCTGAGAAAGATGCATCAAAAAACATTCATGGGATGGATGGATGGACAAAAGGATGGACGGATGGACAGACAGATGGACAGACAGACAGACAGAGGTAAAACAGTATACCCGCACTTTTTTAAAGCGGGGGTATAAAAAAAATATTTTAGTCCTTTCTTATAATTTAATTCTAAAATCCATTTTAAGGAGTAAATCATGAAAAAACATTGATGACATCAACATGACAAATTTATGTCAATGAGCTGATAGACCAAAATCTTTCAGCCAATCAGAAGACATGTTACATCCAAAATTAAATTATACGAAAATAGTCATAAATAAAAGAAAGGAAGTAACTGTTATCAAGTTACAAACATTAATTGTTTTGAACTATGAAAACACATAATTCTAAGAAAACCATGAGCAAAGGCTACTGCAAAAAAAATACTCAGGAAGTAAAAAAGCATGCTTGGATCTTTTGGACAGATGAGCTAAAAAAAACATGAGCAAATATTTAGGGAACACGATATTTTGTTACATTTCTTTTAATGTTTGTTTATACAAAAAGTGACTATAAACAGCAAAATATGAAATATTTAGATATCCTTGAAGTTATCAAGGTCAATATCCCAATTCCAACAAAAAATAATTTAAACTTTATAAATAATTATTCGAAGCAAAAGCAAAATAAAAGGAATTTGATACAATAGCTGAACACTTGGTTTGAGATCATAAAGGAAAAGGTAATTGTTATAGATGAAAAGATTTAAAAATAGATGCCATTAAATACTAAATTAAACATTAACAAATTCAGCAATTTTATCTGTTGTGAAATCATTATCAATGCTTTTAGTCTCATCTCAATAACCTTAATATTCTAACATTTTTAACTGGTCACTTTTGATAATGTAGTTAAAAATAAACACTTAAAAGCATTATCAACAACACCCTTACCATGACATGAGAATAAAAAAAAACCATCACACACTTTTTGAAATTTTGACAACCTTTACAAATAAGGACCATAATTTTTTCCAAAAATCAGTTAACCATTTATTCTGATGGTACTCATTACTACAACATCAAATAAATCTTGCAAATAAAATTTAAGAAATCTTACAATGAATAAGTCATTACAAAAAAAAAAGCTAGCCTGCATTACCTTCCCCTAAAATAACATCCTAAAAAAGCATTTTTGGAATCACTCCATCAATTTCAAGAACTGCCACTGCAGTCTATTACATTAAAATCAGATATCCTATTGCTCCTGGGGGCCTTTGTGGCCGAGTGTTCTAAGTAGTCGAACTGTAGTATCATTAGCCTGCCCGTGTCAACACCAAAGTTGTGAGTTCAAATCCCTCACATGGTAGGTGTGCAGGTCTCCAATCTTAATTGCCTAGGATTGTCAGTTTTCCTACCAAAGGTCAGAGGTTCTCTCAAGGGACTCTGGCTTCCTCCACCAATAACAATTGACCACCACAAAATAGCACAATAGTACTAAATGTGGCATTAAACACCAATCAATCAATCAATTGTTTCTTCTTAATAATATCCTATGAGAGGTGCTAATAGTTAAAGTTAAGTTCAACACCAAACCATCATCATCATTATCAAATAAAATCAAATTAACTAAAAAAATAGTCTATTACATTTAAAAACAGAAACTTTTTATATCTTTTGCATAAATGTAGTCATTCAACAACACCTTGAAAAGTCAAGAGGATACCAATTAAACCAATGATAGTGTTGCCGCTGGTGGCCATGATTTTATGGTCAGATCATATGTTTTCTTGTGTCATATGAATTAGTAGTATGCATGCTTTTTTAATTGAAATTGTGACGTCACAATGCATTCTTAATAGCCCAAAAACCCATGAGACAAGGATATATAAACAATAAATTTTAAAAGATCCTTTCATAAATTATCCCTCCTTTATGCAAAATCTAATTACAATGACACACACTGCTGAAAAATAAGATTTGTGGTCAAGTTGAGATAAAATATATTTTTTTTTTATTCTGCTGAACTGAAACTAATTTAATCATCTTAGTGAACAAAATGACTTTTAATTTCTTTTTAAATGTTATTGTAGTCCATAAAAGGATAAAATAAGAAATTAGTACTAAATATGGATAATAGAGAGAACTACTTTTAAACATAAAATAATACAGAATAAATAACAAAATTACTCACTATTTGAAGTAACAGACAGACTTGCTGTGTTAGCACTTTGTCCTGTTCCAGCACTGTTTGAAGCAAAACATCTATATGTTCCAGCATCATTTGAATCTGTATTGAATATGGTGAGTGATGGATTAGATGAAGTACTGCCGCTGTATTTGTTGGTGTTGGTATTGGATGAAATTTGAGTGACAGTACTTCCGACTGTTCTCTGCCAGGTAACACTTGTTACAGTTGTAGTGGACGACACAGTGCAAGCCAAAGTCACAGAATTTCCTGAATTGACTGAGTAGGATGTCTGCGTAATGGTCACTGTTGGAACAGCTGTAACCAAAAGAAAAAATTATTTTTATAGGAATTTTTGACACTGTGAAATTAAGTTTTTATTGAGTTTGGACATTCAAAACATGGCCTCTGGTAGATGTGTATTTATCTGACACAATAAATTCTGAAAGATTCTTTAATTACTGGTAATTATCCCACCAACTTTTTTCAGACCGCCAAATAGAATTTCATAGAAAATGAAAATGTGCAAAATCTAATTACAATGACACACAACAATAGCTGGAAAATAGACTTTTGGTCAAGCTGAGATAAAATATTGTTTTAAATTCTACTGAACTGAAACTTATTAAATCATTTTACAGCACAAAATCGCCTCAATTTCTGTTCATAATGCTGTTGTAGTGCATAAAAGTATAAAATGAGAAATTTCAGTACTAAATCTGGATACTGTAAATCCAGAATTTATTGCAAGATCTTTATTAATGCCAATAATGCAACTGGGTGATGATCCCAATAATAAGAACTCACGTTTTGATATTTGTTACATATATTAGTATGCAGATTTTCCTAAAATTGCAATAATTTATCTCGCATTTTTGTCCATTCTTCAAAAATCGCAATAATTTCTGAATTTACAGTAATAGAGTGCTACCTTTAGACATAAAATAATACAGAATAAATATTAACATTACTTACTATTTGTGGTAACAGACAGACTTGCTGTGTTAGCACTTTGTCCTGTTCCAGCACTGTTTGAAGCAAAACATCTATATGTTCCAGCATCATTTGAATCTGTATTGAATATGGTGAGTGATGGATTAGATGAAGTACTGCCACTGTATTTGTTGGTGTTGGTATTGGATGAAATTTGAGTGATAGTACTTCCGACTGTTCTCTGCCAGGTAACACTTGTTACAGTTGTAGTGGATGACACAGTACATGCCAAAGTCACAGAATTTCCTGAATTGACTGAGTAGGATGTCTGCGTAATGGTCACTGTTGGAACAGCTGTAACCGAAAGAAAAAAATATTTTTATAGGAATTTTTGACACTGTGAAATTCAGTTCTTTTGGAGTTTGGACATTCAAAACATGGCCTCTGGTAGATGTGTATTTATCTGACATAATAAATTCTGAAAGATTCTTTAATTACTGGTAATTATCCCACCAACTTTTTTCAGACCGCCAAATAGAATTTTATAGATAATGAAAATGTGCAAAATCTAATTACAGTGACACACAACAATAGCTGGAAAATAGACTTTTGGTCAAGCTGAGATAAAATATTGTTTTAAATTCTACTGAACTGAAACTAATTAAATCATTTTACAGCACAAAATCGCCTCAGTTTCTGTTCATAATGCTGTTGTAGTGCATAATAGTATAAAATGAGAAATTTCAGTACTAAATTTGGATACTGTAAATCCAGAATTTATTGCAAAATCTTTATTAATGCCAATAATGCAACAGGGTGATGATCCCAATAATAAGAACTCGCATTTTGATATTTGTTACATATATTGGTATGCAGATTTTCTTAAAATCGCAATAATTAATCTCGCATTTTTGTCCATTCTTCAAAAATCGCAATAATTTCTGAATTTACAGTAATAAGAGTGCTACTTTTAGACATAAAATAATACAGAATAAATATTAACATTACTTACTATTTGTGGTAACAGACAGACTTGCTGTGTTAGCACTTTGTCCTGTTCCAGCACTGTTTGAAGCAAAACATCTATATGTTCCAGCATCATTTGAATCTGTATTGAATATGGTGAGTGATGGATTAGATGAAGTACTGCCACTGTATTTGTTGGTGTTGGTATTGGATGAAATTTGAGTGATAGTACTTCCGACTGTTCTCTGCCAGGTAACACTTGTTACAGTTGTAGTGGATGACACAGTACATGCCAAAGTCACAGAATTTCCTGAATTGACTGAGTAGGATGTCTGCGTAATGGTCACTGTTGGAACAGCTGAAACCGAAAGAAAAAATATTTTATAGGAATTTTGACACTGTGAAATTCAGTTCTTTTGGAGTTTGGACATTCAAAACATGGCCTCTGGTAGATGTGTATTTATCTGACATAAAAAATTCTGAAAGATTCTTTAATTACTGGTAATTATCCCACCAACTTTTTTCAGACCGCCAAATAGAATTTTATAGATAATGAAAATGTGCAAAATCTAATTACAATGACACACAACAATAGCTGGAAAATAGAATTTTGGTCAAGCTGAGATAAAATATTGTTTTAAATTCTACTGAACTGAAACTAATTAAATCATTTTACAGCACAAAATCGCCTCAGTTTCTGTTCATAATGCTGTTGTAGTGCATAAAAGTATAAAATGAGAAATTTCAGTACTAAATCTGGATACTGTAAATCCAGAATTTATTGCAAGATCTTTATTAATGCCAATAATGCAACTGGGTGATGATCCAAATAATAAGAACTCACGTTATGATATTTGTTACATATATCTGTATGCAGATTTTCCTTAAATCGCATTAATTAATCTCTCATTTTTGTCCATTCTTCAAAAATCGCAATAATTTCTGAATTTACAGTAATAGAGAGCTACTTTTAGACATAAAATAATACAGAATAAATATTAACATTACTTACTATTTGTGGTAACAGACAGACTTGCTGTGTTAGCACTTTGTCCTGTTCCAGCACTGTTTGAAGCAAAACATCTATATGTTCCAGCATCATTTGAATCTGCATTGAATATGGTGAGTGAAGGAGTAGATGAAGTACTGCCGCTGTATTTGTTGGTGTTGGTATTGGATGTAATTGTAGTGATAGCACTATTGACTGTTCTCTGCCAGGTAACACTTGTTACAGTTGTAGTTGATGATACAGTACATGCCAAGGTCACAGAACTTCCTGAATTGACTGAGTAGAATGTCTGTGTAATGGTCACTGTTGGAACAGCTGTAACAGAACATACAATTTATTTTTTATAGGAATTTTTGACACTGTGTGAAATAAAGTTTTTATTGAGTTTTGACATTCAAAACATGGCCTCTGATAGATGTGCTTTTATCTGACATAATAAATTCTAAAAGATTCTTTCATTACTGGTAATTATCCCACAAAGTTTTGTTTAGACTGCCAAATAGAATTGAAAAGAAAATGAAAAAGTGCAAAATCTAATTACAATGACACACAACAATAGCTGGAAATAGACTTTTGATCAAGCTGAGATAAAATATTGTTTTAATAATGTACTGAACTGAAACTCTTTAAATCATTTTACCGCACAATATCATCTCAATTTCTGTTTATATAGCTGTTGTGCAGAAAAGGATAAAAGGAGGCATTTCAGAACTAAATCTGGATACCATCAATTCAGAAATTATTGCGAGGTTTTTAACAGGCATGGGGTAATGCAAATTTGTAATTGTAATGCATGGTAATGCATTACATTTTCCAAGTAATTGCATGTAATGTGTAATGCAGCAATTTTTGCATTACATGTAATTGTAATTTAATGCATTACTTAAGCAAAAAGTTGTGTAATTTCATGCATTACATGGCATTACTTTTTCACATACTACATATCTATATCAAGGTATTGTATAATTATGTCTGAAATATTTCACACATATATTTGAAAATAAAAATAACGTTGAATAAATACTAGAATGACCAAATTACAATTCTAAATGAATAACACAACACTGTATATCAGATTGAGTTCTTTTTTTTTATTTCATTTTATTTCATACATTTTCCTGCATAAACAGATTGATATTTGAAAAGCATTACTGTAAAAGTGTTCCATTGTTGTCAAAAGATCAATGAATACCTTGTCATGATTAAATAACAGATAATTAAACATTGTCATAAAACACTAATTAGTTTATTTTACAATTAATCTTTTCACCATTGTGACACTTGGTCATAAATTAAGCTCTATGTTTATTATATAATTAGAAAAGAAATTCTCAGTAAATATTTTGATTGAAATTAAAAAACTAATGTATATTTATAAAAGTAAGTTAATATTAAGTTAAAATAAGTATTAAACTTCTTCTCTGTAATTTGTTTTAGAGAAACACTTATAATGAATAGATTTTTACATGTATACATTTTGTACTTAATTCAATACATGGAACAGTTACTGCATATGCTAGAATCTTTTGTGACTTCATGTTGTTTTTCAAATTGTTTGATTTTTCTTTTCACTTGATAATAAAATTTACAAATGTAATGTGTAATTCAATGCATTACTTTTCAAAAGTAATTGTAATTTAATGCATTACTCTGATAAATACCTGTAATTATAATTGTAATTTAATGCATAGTTTTGTCAAAGTCATTGTAATATAATGCATTACATTGCAATGTAATTCGCCCCATGTCTGGTTTTTAATAATGTGAATAATGCGACTGGGTGATGATCGCAATAATAAGAACTCACGATTTGATATTTGATACAAATATCTGTATGCACTTTTTTTTCCGAAAATCACAATAATTAATTGAGCACTTTGTCCATTCTTCAAAAATCACAATAATAAGTGCACGCAATATTTTTGGAATTTACAGTAATAGAGTGCTATAAGCTATTTCAAGACGTAAAATAATACAGAATAAATATTAACATTACTTACTATTTGTGGTAACAGACAGACTTGCTGTGTTAGCACTTTGTCCTGTTCCAGCACTGTTTGAAGCAAAACATCTATATGTTCCAGCATCATTTGAATCTGCATTGAATATGGTGAGTGAAGGAGTAGATGAAGTACTGCCACTGTATTTGTTGGTGTTGGTATTGGATGTAATTGTAGTGATAGCACTATTGACTGTTCTCTGCCAGGTAACACTTGTTACAGTTGTAGTTGATGATACAGTACATGCCAAAGTCACAGTACTTCCTGAATTGACTGAGTAGAATGTCTGCGTAATGGTCACTGTTGGAACAGCTGTAACAGAACAAAAATTCATTTTATAGGAATTTTTGACACTGTGTGAAGTAAAGTTTCTTGGAGTTTGGACATTCAAAACATGGCCTCTGATAGATGTGCATTTATCTGACACAATAAATTCTAAAAGATTCTTTCATTACTTGTAATTATCCCACAAAGTTTTGTTTAGACTGCCAAATAGAATTGAAGAGAAAATGAAAAAGTGCAAAATCTAATTACAATGACACACAACAATAGCTGGAAAATAGACTTCTGGTCAAGCCAATATAAAATATTGTTTTAAATTCTACTGAACTGAATTTAATTAAATAATTTTACTGCACAAAATCATCTCAATTTCTGTTCATAACACTGTTGTGCAGAAGAGGATTAAATGGGTCATTTCAGAACTAAATCTTGATACCATCTATTCAGAAATCATTGCGAGGTTTTTAATAATGTGAATAATGAGACTGGGTGATGATCGCAATAATAAGAACTCACGCTTTGATATTTCATACATATATCTGAATGCACATTTTTCCTAAAATCGCAAAAATAATTACTTGAGCATTTTTGTCCATTCTTCAAAAATCATTATAATAAGTGCACGCAACATTTTTGGCATTTACAGTAATAGAGTGCTATATGCTATTTTGAGGCGTAAAATAATACAGAATAAATATTAACATTACTTACTATTTGTGGTAACAGACAGACTTGCTGTGTTAGCACTTTGTCCTGTTCCAGCACTGTTTGAAGCAAAACATCTATATGTTCCAGCATCATTTGAATCTGCACTGAATATGGTGAGTGAAGGAGTAGATGAAGTACTGCCGCTGTATTTGTTGGTGTTGGTATTGGATGTAATTGTAGTGATAATACTATTGACTGTTCTCTGCCAGGTAACACTTGTTACAGTTGTAGTGGATGATACAGTACATACCAAGGTCACAGAATTTCCTGAATTGACCGAGTAGGATGTCTGTGTAATGGTCACTGTTGGAACAGCTGTAAAAAATGAACAAAAATTGCTTTAAAACAAAAATTTTGACACTAAGAGAAATGAAGATCTTATAGAGTTGGAGACTCAATACATGGCCTATCGAGGCCATGTTTTTATCTGACACAATAAATCATAAAGAACCTTTTATTACTGGTAATTAAATACATATAGTCCATCAGTTTTTGTTTAGACTACAAGTTAGATTTCACAGAAAATGAAAATGTGAATAATCTAGTTACAATGACACACAACAATAGCTGGAAAGTAGGCTTGTGGTCAAGTTGAGATAAAAAAGATTATTTAAAATTCTACTGAACTGTAACTACCTAAATCATTTTACTGCAAAATATGACCTCTAATTCTGCTTAAAATTTTAGTTTTTAGTGCATTGAATGATCATATGAGAAATTGAACTGAAACTAAAACAGCAATACTTTAACATGCAAATGATGCTATAACTTCAAAATCAATAAACAATGACTGAAGGTGCAGAGGAACACAATCTCTGTGAGAATGAGACATGCCAATGCTAATACAACTGTATACCAAATACAATAGACTTATTATAAGTGGTTCCCTTAAAACTGATCTAAACAAACATTTTAACATGTAAACTATGCATACTTTTCAAAATCAATGAACAATCATAATGGAGAGGGGGCATATAATCTCCATGGAAATGAGACCTGCAAATGATTATACAAATGCATACCAAATATCATTGTCTTACCATTAGTGGTTTACCTTAAACTGACTCAATCACAAACTTGGACATGGACACTAAGCACACATTTCAAGGTCAATAGATCATGAATGAGGGGGAGGGGCAAATAATCTCTCTTAGTAGAGGCAAGACTAAAAGCAGTAGGTACAACAATTTCACTATTAATAAATATATATTGGATGGATTTCATTCATATTCATTCAAAATAACTTTCTATTTCATATCTACTGTGTACTGATTCAATAAGATACAATTAACAAATACATAAGTACTATATATCTAGCAATTTCTGCACTTTAATAATAAAAGACAAACTTGTTTTTGTCAAATATGTGTCAAAGAAAGAATGCTGGCTTTTAAAATAATGTTTTATCTTCAATGACAAAACAGAAGTGTTAGATAGGACTGTAAAGCATGAAAAGGATTACCTTAACCACTGATGAAACTAGACACTATAATAATTGTACACGTTAATCTCTCATCTTTATCTGAATCTATGACAAACTTCACCAATGACCATTCCTAAAACTTATCAAATCTTTTCAATCTCATAGGTAAGGCATCATTAAGCTTTGTTCTTTACAATTTTTCTTTAGTTTTGAATTCTTTGCATTGTTAGCAGAGCAGAATTAAGAAATACTTCTGGCTATGGTGAGAGTGTTTCATTGTTTTATTCCTACCAAGTTCGTTTTTAAACTAAAGCTCTGTTGTGAAGATTTCCCATATGACTCAATGGGAGTGTATCCGACTTCAAAATGTCCAGCATTAGGTTGTCATGTTTAGAAAGATTTAGAGTTTAAGCTCCAGATGAAGAGGAAAATTTTATCAATCTGAATAAAATTGCCTCTGGCAGCCACATTATTTCACAGAGCTCCAGATAAGAATTCACAAATTGGGGTTTTACCCACCATTTTTATGTAATTGAGTGATAAAGTTTTTAATTGCATTATCAATTCCATTTCACCCTCAATCAAATATCAAATTGGGTTTTCACCACCAAGCTCCTTAATGTATTGGGTTTTCATCAACACAATATTGAATATTTAGGCATGTTATAAACACATTATATCATACCGAGATGTTAATCCATCTTTAATATGTTTCTTTGTATATGTGATAGCTGTTTTATTTGGTTTATACACTGACGAGCAATTGTACTTTTAATTTGTGTCCGGTTAAAGTTCTGCCAGTTTTGTATTTTCTCACAACTTATATAAACT
Source organism: Mytilus coruscus (assembly GCA_017311375.1). NCBI lineage: Eukaryota > Metazoa > Mollusca > Bivalvia > Mytilida > Mytilidae > Mytilus > Mytilus coruscus. Next base: position 60,276,326 of record CM029599.1, read on the forward strand.
GCAGCAGGTGTCACTAGTTGGACAGTAACTAATTACCTTTCTAGATTAAATATGATCATCACCCTACAGTTTAGTTGGGGTAGGTGTGGCTAAGTGTTTTGATTTTATGTAATATATGTGAACATTAGGTGATGTAAGATAGTTTTGCTAGTCCTATCACCTATTTGCCAGGCCTACTTTTAAAAAAAAAAGTTCCCAGATTTTAGATATACCCAAAACCTTGACCAGGTTTATAGGGTGGTTTAATGACAGAGACCACATTCAATTTAAATTCACAAATAATACTGCAACATCAAATAAATAAATGACAATGTTACACAGCACTTGCCAAGAAGACCTATCTTAAGCACAGGGCTCACGCTTAAAGGTCGCTGGTTTAAAAAGCGAAAACAAGTGACAGAGTCGCTTTCGTCCACATTTTCAATTGATAAATCAACTTTTATTGATTACTAAAGAAATTCAGACATAATTCATTTTCTGCATTGACTTTATCAGGTTATTTAATAAATTTTATCAATGCACAATGTTATCAATCTAACTTTCGCAAAATAAGTTTGTTACTTCATTTGAAAGTGATAAAGTTGCCTCAGTAAATGTTTAATCCATTTATTGCATTAAAACGTCATATTCCTTTCCAAATAGCTTGTCAAACATCGCATATGACCGAAATCCGTATTTTACAATAATAACTACGGATGCATGAATGGAAAAGATGACAGAAGAATATTGATCCCAAAAGGAAAGAATACGCATTCCACACGCATTAACAGACTTTTGGTTAGATCTAATTGATTAATGTATATAATTCCATATAATTTATATGGATTGTTTCAAAATATTGATCAAAGTTGCTTAACTACTAATATCAATATATTATGGCCCAGCTTAACTTTGTATATCTTTTGATGAGAAACACTGAATTTCATAACATGATAAACAAGATAGTTTTAATTGAATTGTAATTCATATATTATAATTTCTTTACCTTTTGACATAAAAAATTCTTTTAGTGCTAGATATTTAGTTGGTACAGAGACATATATATACATTAGTATATATGTCTCCGGTTGGTAGTTTCTCACAAGAACCTAAACTTAAACAACTTTGAATTTGAACTGTTAATTTAATTGTATACAATAGCTGGAAAGTAGGCTTGTGGTCAAGTTGAGATAAAAAGATTATTTAAAATTCTACTGAACTGTAACTACCTAAATCATTTTACTGCAAAATGTGACCTCTAATTCTGCTTAAAATTTTAGTTTTAGTGCATTGAATGATCATATGAGAAATTGAACTGAAACTAAAACAGCAATACTTTAACATGCAAATGATGCTATAACTTCAAAATCAATAAACAATGACTGAAGGTGCAGAGGAACACAATCTCTGTGAGAATGAGACATGCCAATGCTAATACAACTGTATACCAAATACAATAGACTTATTATAAGTGGTTCCTTAAAACTGATCTAAACAAACATTTTAACATGTAAACTATGCATACTTTTCAAAATCAATGAACAATCATCCATGGAAATGAGACCTGCAAATGATTATACAAATGCATACCAAATATCATTGTCTTACCATTAGTGGTTTACCTTAAACTGACTCAATCACAAACTTGGACATGGACACTAAGCACACATTTCAAGGTCAATAGATCATGAATGAGGGGGAGGGGCAAATAATCTCTCTTAGTAGAGGCAAGACTAAAAGCAGTAGGTACAACAATTTCACTATTAATAAATATATATTGGATGGATTTCATTCATATTCATTCAAAATAACTTTCTATTTCATATCTACTGTGTACTGATTCAATAAGATACAATTAACAAATACATAAGTACTATATATCTAGCAATTTCTGCACTTTAATAATAAAAGACAAACTTGTTTTTTGTCAAATATGTGTCAAAGAAAGAATGCTGGCTTTTAAAATAATGTTTTATCTTCAATGACAAAACAGAAGTGTTAGATAGGACTGTAAAGCATGAAAAGGATTACCTTAACCACTGATGAAACTAGACACTATAATAATTGTACACGTTAATCTCTCATCTTTATCTGAATCTATGACAAACTTCACCAATGACCATTCCTAAAACTTATCAAATCTTTTCAATCTCATAGGTAAGGCATCATTAAGCTTTGTTCTTTACAATTTTTCTTTAGTTTTGAATTCTTTGCATTGTTAGCAGAGCAGAATTAAGAAATACTTCTGGCTATAGTGAGAGTGTTTCATTGTTTTATTCCTACCAAGTTCGTTTTTTAAACTAAAGCTCTGTTGTAAAGATTTCCCATATGACTCAATGGGAGTGTATCCGACTTCAAAATGTCCAGCATTAGGTTGTCATGTTTAGAAAGATTTAGAGTTTAAGCTCCAGATGAAGAGGAAAATTTTATCAATCTGAATAAAAATTGCCTCTGGCAGCCACATTATTTCACAGAGCTCCAGATAAGAATTCACAAATTGGGGTTTTTACCCACCATTTTTTATGTAATTGAGTGATAAAGTTTTTTAATTGCATTATCAATTCCATTTCACCCCTCAATCAAATATCAAATTGGGTTTTTCTCCACCAAGCTCCTTAATGTATTGGGTTTTTTCATCAACACAATATTGAATATTTAGGCATGTTATAAACACATTATATCAAACAGAGATGTTAATCCATCTTTAATATGTTTCTTTGTATATGTTATAGCTGTTTTATTTGGTTTATACACTGACGAGCAATTGTACATTTAATTTTTGTCCGGTTAAAGTTCTGCCAGTTTTGTATTTTCTCACAACTTATATAAACTGCAGCTGGTGTCACTAGTTGGACAGTAACTAATTACCTTTCTAGATTAAATATGATCATCACCCTACAGTTTAGTTGGGGTAGGTGTGGCTAAGTGTTTTGATTTTTATGTAATATATGTGAACATTAGGTGATGTAAGATAGTTTTGCTAGTCCTATCACCTATTTGCCAGGCCTACTTTTAAAAAAAATAAGAAGTTCCCAGATTTTAGATATACCCCAAAACCTTGACCAGGTTTAAAGGGTGGTTTAATGACAGAGACCACATTCAATTTAAATTCACAAATAATACTGCAACATCAAATAAATAAATGACAATGTTACACAGCACTTGCCAAGAAGACAACTATCTTAAGCATACAGAACAAGTAGACCAAAACAAAGAAAGTTTCAAGCTGCATTGACGTAAAATGGATATAATTAAGGCATGCATGTTCACTCATCAACTAAAATTAAAAATAATATATAAACTAAAATTATACTTGAATGTTTTTGTTTAATTTAATCAACCTAAAATCTAGGTTAAGTTGTCCCTTATTATAACTTTTGGTTTCGATGCTTACTTCATATCATATCATAATTGATTTGGCCTTTCACTGTTACAGCTGATATAGGATATAGTTCTTGACGAAACCCCGTGTTTGTCATTCTAACAATTTTCTCGTTAGGCAAGCAAACACGCCCGTCGTTCGATGGACGCCCAAAACACTACCTACGTCTTGTTATCATTATAATTATCCTCAGCTATCAAAAGAAGCTGAAAACATGCTTCTATTCAATATTTTTACCGGACATTACATTCGTTTTAACATTGTGTGTTATGATAAATCCGAGCAATTCGAAAAATTATGACAACATTACAAATGCTAATTGGATAAATGCAGAGAAGATTGAAATGTTTTCATCAACACATGTACCTTTTGAGCAACGGAAAATTCCAACAGGGACCCATTTCACTACTTGATGCAACGCTCTATTTTTAGAACGAAAGCATTTCCAATTATAAATATTATAAAATAGATTTACACGACAACTATGTAATAGATAAGGGTAAATAACGCAAACGATAGTGAATAAAAGCGTTAAGAACTCATGGTTTTGGCATATACTTGGGTTTTCCTTGAATGAATTGGGTTTTGAATGCTGCAACGGGCAATTGTATTGGGTTTTTTTTGCAACAACAAATTCTTGTAATTGACCTTACATATATTATTCCTTAATTTTCTTTGGCACAGCCATTTCAGAGAAATAGATGAAAATGTGGTTTGGCAATGCAGTATTGAATCAATTGAAACCTATGTGGCATCATTGCCACTTTGTTTTCTTCTCAATCAGCATTAAATAAAAATATTTACCTTTTATAAATTAGTTTCAGAAGAGGATTATTTGAAGTTCACCAATCAGAATCACCATCTGCTTCTAGCAACTATTATTTTTATCCAAATGAAACAAAATGTGGAACATTCATTAAGTTTTGTATATGTGTTACCATTTGCATCAGCAATACCAATAACTGGTAATAGGGTATGATTATTAAAAATAAAAAAATATGACAAAGCAACTTCATAGCTAGTGGTAAATATTATTTATTTCACCATGACCTCCAATGTTGCAGGATGTTTTATTTTAATCTAAGATTTATATACATACTATTTGTAATAACATTCAGAGTTGTTGCTGTGGCACTTTGTGCAGTCCCCACATTGTTTGTAGCCAAACATCTATAGGTCCCAGCATCGTTTGAATCTGCATTGAATATGGTGAGTGATGGATTAGATGAAGTACTGCCGCTGTATTTGTTGGTGTTGGTATTGGATGTAATTGTAGTGGTAGTACTTCCAACTATTTTCTGCCAGGTAACACTTGTTACAGTTGTAGTGGATGATACAGAACATGCTAATGTAATTGTGCCGCCATTGTTTACAGAGTAAGATGTCTGTTGAATTGTCACAGTTGGGGTGCCTGGAGCTATAAATTAATAACAAAATGAAATCTTATTTCAAATGACACAGTTAGTATCATTTTTTTTAAATAAACCATACAATAATATGGGTCATTTTAAAAAAAATGTTCAATTTTGAAATTGCAAAATCAAATAAAAGTTCCTAGTTTTAACAATCATCTTCATAAGAAAATCAAAACAAATATACTTCTTGATCACTATATAAATCCTTATGATGTCATACAAGAATATATTAAAACATTCTTTGATAGGTGGTGCAACATTTTGTCTATCCTGTTACCATTTTCAAAAGGAGTTTTGCACTATAAAGAAAAGATCTTGATACAAATTTTAGGTTGTTTTTCATGAACTATAGTGGTTTTCTAGAACAAAACTTCTAGTATTTTTCTTCTGTATATTGATAGATTGTTTGTCAATTTTCCATGTTTAGTTCTATCCTGTTTCTAGTATTATCTATCCAGTTACTAATAGCAGTATTACATGTTGTGTGTGCTAAATTGTCAAAGATAAAGGTGTTGTGACTTGTAAAGGAGTTCAAATAATCAAACATTTCATTATGTGTATAAAAATATATCTATATACTATATAAAGACACTTAAGTAAATAAATGTGGATAGTGGACACAGATGATGCCCCTGCTTGCATATCATATAGTTATAAAGGGACATAACATGCTACCCAAATTTGAACTTGATCTGAGTTTTGTGGTAATAAGCATTGTGTTTAAGTCTCATAACATTTGGTTGAGGCTAACTTAAGTAGAGAACAGAAACTAAAAATTCAGCAATTTTTCTATTTGTAAACACGCATAACTCTAGAACGGTTGTGTATAAGTTTTATAACATTTGGTTGAGACAAACTAAAGTTAGAGAACGGAAACAAAAAATTCAGCAATTTTTATGTTTATAAAGGGACATAACTCAAGAATGGTAAAAGTGTCGCTACCAAATTTTGTACTTAATCTGTATTATGTAGTAATAAGCATTGTGTATAAGTTTTATAACATTTGGTTGAGGCAAACTAAAGTTAGAAAACGGAAACAAAAAATTTGTACTTGATCTTAGTTTTGTGGTAATGAATATTGTGTATAGGTTTCATAATGTTTGGTTGGGGCAAACTTAAGTTACAGAATGGAAACTAAAATTTTGCAATCTTTCGATTTATAAAGGGGCATAACTCAATAATGGTTAAAGTGACACTACCCAAATTCAACTTGATCTGTGTTTTATCAGTGGAAGTCAAAATTAAACATTGCATTGTATAAAGCATTGATTGTAGTTGATTCAACTATTATCATGGACAAAGGAAGATAACTCCAATTTTAAAATTACTTGATATTTAGAAGAAAATATAAATTTTGCAATTTTCCATTTATAAAGGGTATAACTCTAGAACGGTTAAAGTGATGCCACCAAATTTCATACTTGATCTGTATTTTGTGATAATAAGCATTGTGTATAAGTTTCATAACACTTGGTTGAGGCAAACTTAAGTTAGAGCACGGAAACTAAAATTTTGCAATTTTTCCATTTATAAAGGGCATAACTCTAGAACGGTTAAGGTGATGCCACCAAAATTCAACCTTGATCTGTGTTTTGTGGTAATAAGCACTGTGTACAAGTTTCATAATATTTGGTTGAGGCAAACTTAAGTTAGAGAATGGAAACTAAAATTTTGCAAATTTTCCATTTATAAAGGGCATAACTCTAGAACGGTTAAATTGACGCCACCAAAATTCAAACTTGATCTGTGTTTTGTGGTAATAAGCATTGTGTATAAGTTTCATAACATTTGGTAGAGACAAACTCAAATTAGAGAACGGAAACCAATTTTGGGACGTACGTACGTACGTACAAGGGTAAAACTTAATGCCCCCACCGCTACGGCGGGAGCATAAAAATAATTTATACTTTAACTCTAACCATAGTCACAGGATAGACAAATTTTTATATTTATGAATTGTGTTGTGAAATAAATATTCCCTTTTTTGCAGTGACAATGTTTTTCTTTTTTTTTACAAGTATAATATTGTCTTTATTAACAAATTTGTTTGTAACAGCATAGACATGATAGAAGACAATGCACTCCTTTTTGTTTACTCAATTTCTTGAATTCTCTACAATTCAATAAAAAAAGAAACTGTGATTTTTTTTTAATGATGAAATAAACATACTCGATAATTATCCACGTAAATAAGGCAAACATTTAAATGAAATATATTTTAATTTCATCAAATAAGATGTAAATGGTGTTATTCAATTCTTGTTAGGACTCTTAAATTCTACAAACATTCATTTCAACACTTAAAACAGTATTTTTCATTAAATTTTAGCAAAGGTGTACTGAAAGTTTATAATTAATCAAAAAATGTAAATAATCTGTCATCTCAGTCAGCACTGAAAATGTTAAGGAGCTCTTTATTGCAACAGAAAGGAGAAAATTTTAAATCTGTTTACATTCATATGCAAAAAGAATTCAATTTTGTTTTCATATAACCCTTATATAAAACCAAAATTCCTTTAAATATTTTCAATTGTTATATAATTGCAGTACATGTCATTATAATAATAAACCTGAGAAAAAATATATAGAACATATAAGTAAACTCTGAATTTTACTTATCATCTTTTCATTGATAAAAATATTTTAAAAATCTATTATAACAGCAAATTTGCTTTTAAATTCATTTTTTTTCAAGGGGAAACAAATATCCTTTTAAAGATTAAATCAAGGACAGACATGTATAAATTAGTACAATTATTGTTATTACAGGAAAAGCTGCAAACAAATATATGTGTCAGATTTTAGAATGTGAGTTCTTATTATTGCAAATCTAACCAGTCGCATTATTCTCAGTAATAAAAATCTGGCAATAATTTCTGAATTTATAATATATATTTTGGCAATTATAAATAAATGGAGAATATGTGTATGGGCCACAGATGCCCCCGCTTGTAAAAATGCATGAGTCAACTTCCACATACAGATGCAGGATTCACGTAGTTAAGACCTAATGTGATTATAAGCATTGTGTATAAGTTTCATAACATTTGGTTGAGGCAAACTAAAGTTAGAAAACGGACTCGACGGATTTAGCAATTTTTCCATTAATACAGGGGCATAACTCAAGAACGTTCAGAGTGATGCAACCCAATTTCAAACTTGATCTCTGTTTTGTAGTAATAAGTATTGTGTATAATTTTCATAACATTTGGTTGAGGCAAACTAAAGTTAGAGAATAGAAACGAAAAATTCAGCAATTTTTATGTTTATAAAGGGCATAACTCATGAACGATAAAGTAATGCCACAAATTTCCAAATTTCAAACTTGATCTGTGTTTTATGGTAATAAGCATTGTGTATAAGTTTTATAACATTTGGTTCATGCAAACTAAAGTTAGAGAACGGAAATGAAAAATTCAGCAATATTTATAGATATAGGAAGATGTGGTGTGAGTGCCAATGAGACAACTCTCCATCCAAATAACAATTTATAAAAGTAAACCATTATAGGTCAATGTACGGCCTTCAACACGGAGCCTTGGCTCACACGAACATCAAGCTATAAAGGGCCCCAAAATTACTAGTGTAAAACCATTCAAACGGAAAACCAACGGTCTAGTCTATATAAAAACGAGAAACACGTATAAATTACATAAACAAACGACAACTACTGTACATCAGATTCCTGACTTAGGACAGGTGCAAACATTTGCAGCGGATTAAACGTTTTAATGGTACCAAACCTTCTCCCTTTTTCTGAAACAATAGTATAACATCACAACATAGAAAACACACGATAAAATATCAATTGGAAGGCTTAACTCAATCAAAATCGTAAATTAACACACTATGAACGAATGAATTCGATTTGTGATACCTGAATGTAAATACATAGTTAATAAAATATTAGGGACAAACATTCAAGGCCAAAAGCAAACAAACAAGTCCAAACAAAGCCATGGCAAGACACCACCGCGAAATATTTAACCCTTAGAAAATAATCACTTTTGAAAAAACCGGTTTCATAATATATACAGGTAAATGAAAAATAACTTTGTCGTTTTAGGTATACTACTTCTGTCTATATAAAATCTTCCAATAATTAGGAATACCAAGAAAGGTCTGTCATATAAATACCTAATTTAACACTAGATACATAAGGGTGAATATCAACAATAAAACTATACAATTAGAGCTAGCTTAAACTTCCTGTACAGATTTAAGGAGAATAATCTTGATGTTCATACAAATGTAGTATGAAGAAGTGAAAATTAGTAGATATTCCAAATAATCAAAGCTGGTATATAGACAAGATCCATATTAATATAAAATAACAAAATGTATTACAAATAGTATCAACAGGTCGAATTAAAGAGAAAGTACGATTTGAGAGTACTGCAGTTACTGACAGCTAGTTAAAAGCCAAAAACAATTAATAATAAAAATCATGCATCAGAGACTAAAATCAACTAAAACACATCCCAGGGATTTAGTATTTCAACGTCATGAACAGTCAGAGAAGACATGACTTGTGCAATGCCAAAATAAATGTATCGACAGGTAGTAGGATAGTGAGGAGCTACATCTTTAGAGATAAAATTAATGTGTGTGTGTCTCTAAACATCCGCCTCAAAAGAAGATACAATTTAGTTATGTTTTAATTTGCTAATGACAAAATCGTTATTAGTGCCAATGTAAACTATATTCAGAGATCTAATTACAATATGGGTACGATAACCCTTACTTATAAGTTTGTTTAAAGGTTCGATGAGTTTACACGGATCACATAGTGATTTCCTTGCTTTAAGTACAATATTACCGTAAAATTTTGGATGTGAAATACCATTTTTAATAAGTTTTCGACAGGTACAGCCAAATTTACTAATCAAATCTTTGTATCTATGAAAGAACTTAGTAAAAGTTTTAAGTAATTTATGGTATCGAAATCCCTGACACAATAATTTCCCAGTGATGCATTGATTATGTTCGTTAAAATTTATGACATCAGAACACACGGGCATACCGAACGAGTTCGGATATATAAACACCGTATGATGGAGCCAAAGGCACATCGCCGTCTAAAAATGGAAAATTAACAATAGGAAATGAAAAATCGTCTCTTTTGTCGTAAATTTTAGTCTGTAGTTTCGTTAGAAATTATGTTTATAAAGGGTTATAACTCATGAACGGTAAAAGTGACGTCACCCAATTTCGAACTTGATCTGTGTTTTGTGGTAATAAACATTGTGTATAAGTTTTATAACATTTGGTTGAGGCAAACTAAAGTTAGAGAACTGAAACCAATTTTGGGAATATACGGACAGGACGGACAGACAGACGGGGCGGACAAGGATAACATTAAATGCCCCCTCCGCTATGGGAGGGCATAAAAAGAGTGTTAACTAAAGTACAGGTGAATCCAAGTGGTAGGGTCATTATGCATTTCTTCACTGGATATGTTATGAAATAATATCTATGTGGCTGAAGGGATATGTTTTGAAACAATATCTATTTAGCTGAAGGTTCTATCATTTTGATTAATAGGTTAAACCGATAAATTCTAAATGACACTGCAAGAATTGATCATTCAGGAAAAGTTTGGTTCTAACTTGCCCTAAAGGATCATTAAGGCAAAGCTTGGTTCAAACTGGCCCTAAAGGATTTTTCCGGAAAGATCTTAGTTCAAACTGGCCAAGAATTACCTAAGTACATGTTTCAGTTTAACACTAAAACAATTATAAAAATATTTCACCAAGAAAGATTCTAATGCTCTCTTTAGTCAAAGTGTATCAAAGAATTTCCTTCCCTTATAAAAAATCAGCATAGTTTATCTTATATTTTCTTTATGAAGTCATTTCCAAAATATAATGTCTAAAATGAAAAAGAAAATTTCTTTGTAAACAAAAATCAGATAAAAATCAAGCAAAGTAACATTTACTTTTTGCCAACCTGTTCCTTAATATGTAAAAGTTCTATTGAAATTTCCTGAACATTACATTAAGAAGTTCTTATTTCTAGTGAATGATATTTTGAAATAAACAGGTCACATGACCCATTCTGCCTCCAAGTTTTGATGGACTTTTTTAAATCATAACATTTGAACAGTAGATATCTTGAACTTTTTTCATTTTATCTAAAAAAAAAATTTCATAAAAACATAAGAGTAGTGTTAACTTTCGTAATACGTAAAGCAATTATAAGGTATTTGACATATCTTTATGTCCTTGAACAATATCTAGTTTACATTATGTATATAGTTCGTACCAATCGTTAAAATATTCCAATAAATGTCAATAATATTTATGTACAATTTATATCTACATTGTATTTGTTAACAAAGCCTGACTTCAAAATACTTCATAAAAAACTGTTTTACCTTAAAGAGCTGTGGAAATTCATTGTACAATATTAAGATTTTTTAAGCCTCAGGTAGGCTGTTATCATCTTTTAATTATTTTCTTTCATTTTTCCTTTAAATGTAAAAAATTTTGTTATAAAATGTCTTTCAATGCATGAATGAATTTCTATTAATGTGAAAAGTCTGTAACACCACAACGCTTTGTGGATTTTCCAAAATTAAATTTATCGGTAAGTGGAAATACCGGTACAAAAATTAACTTTACTGAACATTTCAATAAAACAAACAATGTCTTTTCCAAGAAAAAATTCCTACTCATTGTGAATGAAATAAAACCTATTGTTTTAATATAAGGTATACATATATTGGCAATACCCAAGTACAATAGTGGAGATTGAAAATGGGTGCTTAACTTATTAAACATCGTGCATTGTCTCCATTTTAGAGGAGATAAAAATAACCACTTCAAAGAGAAATGTAATTCACTCTAATGGCCACAATTTGGTAAAAAAAATGTAAATAATGTAAACTAGAATAAAACTCATATGTTCTATTTAGCTTCTCATTACATATTTATATACCAAATATCACCACAATATCTCCATGAAGAATGGACAGAAGAAAACAGATCCAATGGCCAAAACATGTCAAATTTCAAGTAAATATTATTTTAATGTAATTTTGTATTGGCTATTATTGATCAAAAGTTTATTAACAGGAACAAAACTCACACATAATTTAAAACAAATTATAATATAATTACAAGTACTAGCTTTCAAAAACTTGTTTGAATTTAGTTTCTCTCAATTTGAGAAGTGCCTTACCAGAAAGTCAGGCACATTCAGGTATAGCTTGATGACTTCAGTTGCTTGATGACTTCAGTTAAGGACAGACTTTGATTGTTTTAGGTGGGGACTGTCTATTGGTAAGAAAATTCAGTATAGAATCTGGAATTATGGTAATCATCATATGTACAACAGATTTAGTTTCTTCTTTTTGTTTTGTTGTTTGGACTTCAAGTGTTCATAGCTAACCACTGTAGCCTATCTGTTGGATATATATTAATGCATTCTTATTCTTTCATGAACAAACTCCACTACTTTTCACCAAGATTTCGATAATGACTATCTTAATGCAGAACCAAGTACAGGGATGGACTTAATCTTTCCAATACAAGGAAAATAAATCATATCGTCTGAAATATGCATTGTTACCAAATCTAAACCAAATTGAGAAAAGGGTATTAACGATGCTGATTCATAAATTATTTCCTTTCCAAGGTTTGAATAATACATCACCGACGAAATATTGATTATTCTATAAACTGTTAACACAGAGATATGTCTCGCCTTTTTGTAATTTTGATAATTCAAATGTTGAAATTAAAATAGCAATACTTTAACATGTAAGTTATGCAAATATTCAAAGTCAATGAACTATGACTAAAGGTATACGGCTAAACAATCTTCATGGAAATGAGATGTGCCAATGCTAATACAACTGCATACCAAATACCTTACCTTAAAGAGCTGTGGAAATTCATTGTACAATATTAAGATTTTTAAGCCTCAGGTAGGCTGTTATCATCTTTAATTATTTTCTTTCATTTTCCTTTAAATGTAAAAATTTTGTTATAAAATGTCTTTCAATGCATGAATGAATTTCTATTAATGTGAAAAGTCTGTAACACCACAACGCTTTGTGGATTTTCCAAAATTAAATTTATCGGTAAGTGGAAATACTGGTACTAAAATTACCTTTACTGAACATTTCAATAAAACAAACAATGTCTTTTCAAGAAAAATTCCTACTCATTGTGAATGAAATAAAACCTATTGTTTTAATATAAGGTATACATGTTTTAATATAAGGTATACATATATTGGCAATACCAAGTACAAAAGTGGAGATTGAAAATGGGTGCTTACCTTATTAAACATCGTGCATTGTCTCCATTTTAGAGGAGATAAAATAACCACTTCAAAGAGAAATGTAATTCACTCTAATGGCCATAATTTGGTCAGAAAAATGTAAATAATGTAAACTAGAATAAAAGTCATATGTTCTATTTAGCTTATCATTACATATTTATATACCAAATATCACCACAATATCTCCATGAAGAATGGAAAACAGAAGAAAACAGATCCAATGGCCAAAACATGTCAAATTTCAAGTAAATATTATTTTAATGTAATTTTGTATTGGCTATTATTGATCAAAAGTTTATTAACAGGAACAAAACTCACACATAATTTAAAACAAATTATAATATAATTACAAGTACTAGCTTTCAAAAAACTTGTTTGAATTTAGCTTCTCTCAAATTTGAGAAGTGCCTTACCAGAAAGTCGGGCACATTCAGGTATAGCTTGATGACTTCAGTTAAGGACAGACTTTGATTGTTTTTAGGTGGGGACGGTCTATTGATAAGAAAATTCAGTATAGAATATGGAATTATGGTAATCATCATATGTACAACAGATTTAGTTTCTTCTTTTTTGTTTTGTTGTTTGGACTTCAAGTGTTCATAGCTAACCACTGTAGCCTATCTGTTGGATATATATTAATGCATTCTTATTCTTTCATGAACAAACTCCACTACTTTTCACCAAGATTTCGATAATGACTATATTAATGCAGAACCAAGTACAGGGGATGGACTTAATCTTTTCCAATACAAGGAAAATAAATCATATCGTCTGAAATATGCATTGTCACCAAATCTAAACCAAAATGGGAAAAGGGTAAAAACGATGCTGATTCATAAATTATTTCCTTTCCAAGGTTTGAATAATACATCACCCCCAAAAAATTCTATAAACTGTTAACACAGAGATATGTCTCGCCTTTTTTGTAATTTTGATAATGCAAATGTTGAAATTAAAATAGCAATACTTTAACATGTAAGTTATGCAAATATTCAAAGTCAACGAACCATGACTAAAGGTACACGGCTAAACAATCTTCATGGAAATGAGATGTGCCAATGCTAATACAACTGCATACCAAATACCATTGGCTTATCATAAGTCATTCCCTTTAAACAAACCTAAACACAAACATTAACTTGTAAACTATGTAAAAGTTTCAAAGTCAATGAACCATGATGAGGGGGTGGGGCTATATAATCTCCATGGAAATGAGACTTGCAAATGCCAATACATTTGCATACCAAATATCACTGACTTAACATTTGCAGTTCATCTTAAACTGATCTAATCACAAACTAATAAATGTAAATTAAGCAAAAGTTTCAAAGTCAATAGACCATGACTGGGGGGAAGGGGCCAAATAATCTCCATGGAAATCAGATGTGCCAATGCTTATACAACTGCATACCAAATATCATTGATCTACCACTAGTTCCCCATAAACTGACCTAATCACAAACTAATACATTTAAACTAAGCCAAAGTTTCAAAGTCAATAGACCATGACTGAGGTGGCAGGGCCAAATAATCTCCATGGAAATGAAATGTGCCAATGCTAATACAACTGCATACCAAATATCATTGACCTACCACTAGTGGTTCACCATAAACTAGTCCTAAACACAAACTAATTCATTGTTGCTGCGGCCGCCGCTGGAAACAGCATACCTATGTCTCGCTTTTTGACTCTGTCAAGGCAAGACAAAAACCTCAAAAATTGTTTTTAAAGAAAACAGACAAAATGCAAAGAAATGGGTCAAAATCATCATTTAAGGGCACTAACTCCTATCAGAAGTTTCTAACAATTTAAGGTGTGCTGATATAAATTTTCTCTTGCTAATTTTTTTTTGGCTGTTTTTGTTCCCCTAGGCCTACTGGGAATCGACTGATGATTTTAACAAACTTTAAGATCTTGTCCTGCTGACTGTTTTCCTTTATTCAGTGTATTTTTATCTATTATGGTTTTTAAGATGGTAATAAAAAAATTCGTAAGGGTTCTGCCATTTATAGGTTAAATACGGTAAAATGAAATTTTGTTTTTACAAATTTACTTCTGGATACTATCTTATGATCATAAACAAGCTTCTGTCCAAGTTTGGTAGAAATCCAGGTTTATTTAAGAAAGTTATTAAAATTTCAAAACTTTAACCACAGAGTGAATATTTGTCGGCCGCCGCCGATGACGCCTTGACGGAATGTAGGATCGCTATGTCTCGCTTTTTTGACAAAAGTCGAAGGCTCGACAAAAATGCCCCCAAAAATGGTAATTATTGTCATTTAAGGGCAATTACTCAAATAAAGAGTCAACCAACGATTTCACCTATGAGACTTACTTGCAGATCTTGTCTTGCTGATAATTATTGACAATCAAAGTTTGTCTCTATCTATTATAGTTTTCAAGGTTACAGGCAAAGTTGGAAAAAAATTGTGATTAAAGGGCAAAAGCATATGACAGTTTTTGGTGTAAATGGAGAGTTGGTAGATCTCAACATTTAGAACATTCTGCCTTGTCACATTTTCTCTATCTATAGTGATATTCAATCTTGAAACACACATAACTATACCGCTAAGTTCTATTTTCAGCCATGTTGGCCATGTTGGTTGGAAGGCAGGTTATTGGACACATTTTTAAAACTAGATACCCCAATGACAATTGTGGCCAAGTTTGGTTAAATCTGGCCCTGTAGTTTCAGAAGAAAAGCTTTTTTGTAAAAAAATAACAGATGATGGACAATAAAAAGCCATCTTAATCCTACCATTTTTCCTCTTTGTTCTTTTTTAAGTAACAGTGGCTATGTTGGTTGATTGACATGAATGTTGGGGAAATATATGAAATTAAACATCCAAAGGAAGATTCTAATAAAGTTTGATTATTATTTGTTTCAGAGGTGAACAGTTTTAAAGTTTAAAAAATTTGTAAAGGATTCCAGGGAAATTTGTGTATCACCTGCAATTGCAACTGCTGTCAGTGTACAAGTGAGTTCATTTGTCAGTAAAATACTGGAAAATATAAAAAAATTCAAAATTTTCCTCTGGATACTGTCATTTGATAATAAAAAGGTTGTGTCAAAGTTTCCAAAAATTCTGTGAAGGTATGCATTAAATAATATTTAATGAAACATCTGCAGGAAGCTCAACAGACATAACCATGCATTACCCTCTTACAACAAAATACTGGTACTAGCTGTTAAGTTGGTCAATCCTAAACTTTAACATTTTTGACCTAAACAATGTTACATGCATTCAGGTTATTTTGGGGGAGAAGGATTTGTAATTCTTTGAAGAATTTTTTTAAATTTTAATTCATGTTTTAAATGAAGCAAATCCAAGGAAATGATACAGGAGTTGCAACTATAGCTATAACATAAATATAGGACGGCTGATAACATTAATGTCTTTAATGTATCAGTACAATATCCAGATGTCAATTTCATGAAGTTTTCTATTTTCCATGACTACAATTAGGTCAGAAATTGGTCAACAGAGCATGAAACTTATATATTCGTTATATTATTAGAAATCAAGTATCAGTTCAATGTTTGCATGGAAGGTTCACAATAAAAAAAAAGTTCTCTAATTTGATAAAAATTAATTCTGTCAACGAGATGGAATCCACAAGTCATTATTGACATTATGACTGCATACATATTTCAGAATAATACAATAAAAGCAAGTTAAATGTTTCAAAGCTTAGCCCTTAATAAATACATCTTTGTTCACCAGAGGCACAATTCAATAAAATGTGAGGTTTTGACAAAGTCTTGTGTTGCCTGTCTTCTCCAAAAAAATATAAGCAGAAATGCTGAAGTTCATGTTTTGTTTTGGGCAACCATATATACAAATCATACAGATCAAAAATTAAAATAGCAGGTGTACCCTTGTATGTCCTGTAGAAGAATCTGAGCAAGATTGGTGGTAATCTGTCAAGGGGCTTTCAAGGAGTTGTAAACTTACAAACTGATATAAATCATAAATGGCTTATTCCATATTTTGGTATGGAAAACCTCAACCAAAAATTAAATAGCAGGTGCACAATTTGTGTCCTGTGGGAGAATCTATGCAACTTTTGTTTAATTCTGTCAATCCATTTTCAAAGAGAATTAACAAAATCTGAAATAGACAACAACAACACAAGTGCTTCATTTGGAATGCCACAGCTTGGCTCTATCAGGCAACAAATAAAGTCATGGTGGATAATAAGTGGCTTTCCAGGAGAAGATTTTTAAAAGAAAACCTAGACCAATAAGTGACATAAAATTATGAATAAAGCTCTGCTCAAACTTGCCCCAGGTGAGCTGAGAAAAAAAGTGTGTGAAGGTTACAGGATAATAGATGACATGATTACAATAGCTAAACCTTGTCATGGTGAACTTAAAACTCATTGAAAATGCCAAGAAAACAGTTGCTTGCAGCTTTTTTTCAATTACAGTATTAAAACACATAATAAGTTTTTGTTACGGGGATTGTATAGTTAACAAGAATAAACAAATATAAAGGTGATAGATGAGATGTCAAGGGAAGTTCACTTTGCTTCTGGCCAGTTGTTTAATAAATCTAACTATTCAGGACAGGTAAGCACAATTTTTTCATCATCCACTGAACTATGAAGCAGTTGTCCTGGTTTATTCTACAAAGCACACAGCATGTATTCAAGTTTGATAAAAAAAAAATTCTACTATAATGGGGTAATTGGTTTGCCCCAATGAACCTCTTATTTGCTTTCTTTACAAAGCCAGATTTCTTTTCAAAAGAATAGACTGTGACATTCTAGACTAATTTCTAGATAAAAATGAGTTATCATTTAACCAACCTGAAAATTATCACATACATTCCTTTTTCACAAGAATCATTGCATACATTTAATTTGGTCAATTTGCCTTTTTTTTTAAACCTCCATTTGAATATACAAAGTTTATAACTGTGCAACTAATTTTCATATTTTAATGGATCACAATTATATGAAAGCCTAAACTTCGTGCAAACATTTCCTCAAGATAACCATAAACAATTCCACATTACATAAGCTTTCTATAGAAATGGTTAATACACATATATTATTTCTATAGGTAATATTAATCACTGAAACAGATATTTTCGCAAGGGGTATACAACTTTTGTAATTTCTGTCAAACTGTATAAGAATTCCATATCCAACAGAAAAGAAAATGACATATGCATAAATTACTTTTGTAGTACTTGTATTCAATTTTCCCTAAGCCTGGTAATATTAGGTTTATTTATGAAAATTTTAATGATTTATCTTTCATATAACTATGAATTTACTCTGGGGACACACAGACTAGAAAAATTTAAACCCCTACTTTGCAGACAGGTCATGCATACAAAAGAATTACCCAACGTCATGATGGTATAAATGGGATGTTAAACTATGATTTCTGAATAAAGTAATTCACCAAAAATTTACTTTTGATCAGCTATACAGATAAATGTTCATTAACATAATGAATTATGATTCTATCACAGATAATAGTCATAATACAACACTTTATTGTATTTGCTTTCAACCTGATGGTATCTCAGCTAACAAGATGGTTTAATGGTGTGTTCAAGGCCATGCTATTGGTTGAGTGATAAACACAAGTCACATCCCCTTTTCCTAATAAAAATACATGAAAAATGTACTACTCAACATAAAATATGCAAAAATAGCTGGTACTCCAGAGTAGGAGAGATAAAATAACAATGAGGAGACAAAATAATCAACCAAGATACAATGTATATTAAATTGCCTACAACTACTTCTGTATAATAGTACATTTGTATTTAGCCACTTACCATCCATGCTGGGATAAGCACAGTTTAATTGACAGTCATTTGCTTAAAGGCAAATATTTTACATGTATGTTTATTCAGCCCAGTTAAAGAAACCTTAAGATTTCAAGGAAATGCTTAAAATTGCAGCAAGATGAGAGTTTTCCTTTTAATTTTGAAGGCGCTACTGTGACTTTGATATGAAATACAGCAATAAAGATCACTGTTCCTCTGCATGATTTTTCATGTGTGTGTGTAGTGATTTCGTGTCATGAATTGATACACAATTTATGCAATATCCATACTTTTCAATTGTGTCTATAATATCATAATTATCTATTCCTTGGTGTGTGAAGGTGGCACTCAGCAGCATCTGGTAAACAAGAAAATGGTTACTTAAAAAAGTTTAATGTAAAGAAATCACACTTACTGTTTACAGTCAAGGATGTAATAGTAGGACTTTGTCCTGTTCCAAAGGCATTACTTGCGAAACATTGGTAAGTGCCCTGGTCATTAATGTCTGTATTCAATATGGTAAGTCCTGGTACAGATGTAGTAGAACCACTGTATTTGTTTGTATTTGTATTGGAATTAATAGTGGTAACAAATCCATTCACAGTCCTCTGCCAAAATACTGAGTTAAGTGCAGAGGATGACGTTACTGAACAAGCTAATGTAACCTGTCCTCCAGCATTTATTGAGTAAGATGATAGTGGAATAGAGACTGTAGGAACTACAAAAAATAATAAGAAATTAAATGACAAAGCTTAGACTATGTTTCATTTCACAAGGGTCATTCAGGAAAAAATGTATAAGACTTACTTTCAGTGCAATGTTCAAATAACTAATAATTGATCAGACCTAAATTTACAATCATTCAATTAAATAAGGTAAGGTCACTAAATTAAGAATTCTGAAATTTCACAGAATTTTATATTAATTTCATGTAAACTGTCAACAAGGTCTTGACAAACTTAAAATTCATCAGTAACTTAGAAAGTTGATTTCATCCTCAAATCATTGCTACTGTGACAGGTATATGGATTCATTTATTTTATTTATTACCAATTTTTGTGGATTGAGGACAATTTGTATTTTCCTGCATATTTGAAATCCTGGTTTTGCCAAAGTTTGCATACAAGCCTACAGATAATTTATACTTCATTGAACATTCAAATTCATGATTTATCTATACCCATGAAATCCACAAAAATTGGTATCTCTCCAATAATAATGAATCCACAGTATTATTTCCAATGAATGTAAATAGGTTACTAAGACCTATTTGGTTGTAATTTCCTTATTCCTTAAGTGAACTAGTTCAACCCAGACTTAACATTTATGTTTCCATAACACCTTAGACTGACTGACTGATTGTTGTTTGCTTAACGTCCAGTAGCAAAACTACCTGCAAGTTCGAGTAGAGAATAGATCAGCAAAAATCCAAAAGTTGGTTCTGCATAGTGGTTCACTGGGGATGAGGAGTAGGAATTTCTACTACTACTGGAAAATAAAGGTATGCCGCAGGCCACTTATGGACCCCTCATAAAGTTGTTGTAAGGGTTCTTTAAATTACAGACAGTGTGGTACTCTCCCTACAAGATGCATTGACTTATTCCGAAAGGGACGTGGCTGCTTATTTATACATCACACACAGCCAAACAGACACTCCTCTAATAGCATGGCTTTTTACTGCCAGATAGATAGGAAATCTCCAGGGATGACCATATTTCTATGGAGAATTCCTTTTAAACCCCCAGCTGTTGACTGAATAACGGTAGCATGAATAGGGGTTCAAAACATAGTCTTTCTATTTCTGTACCCTAGTCAACCCTTGGGTCCCATAAGACCTTATGTAATATTACAGTATAACTAATGCTGTGAAAAATAATACTGGTAATACATAAACACAGAAAACACACTTAATGGATGCCTTTAATTTTCAAATATAACAAGAGGATCCCATATCTATATATTTGCTCTATATCTATCATAGTTTCTGCTAAAAATGCACAACATGGGTCAAAAAAAGGTTATTCAGGGGCAATAACTCCTATAAGAAGTCAGTTTACAATTTTGACTTATTTGTACATCTTATTGTGTTTTTAAAACATCTTAGCCAATGAAAATTTCTCTCTATCTATAACTGTTTCTGCAAAGAATGCAAAATTGGGTAAAAACCATCTTTAATGGCAATGACTCATACATTGTAGGGGATCAATACAATTGATGATTTGACCATGCAACTTATTTGTAGATTTTCTTTTGCTGAAAATTATTGCAGTTTTCTGAAAAAAATCATATGTATATTATTTGCCTTTTATTTTATTCATTTTTGCTTTTTGAGTATTAAAATAATATGATATGATTGTAAATGAGACAACTATCTCCCATATACAAAATCAAAGAAAGAAGATGCACACTACAGATCGCAGTGCAGCCTTCAATGATGCACCAGGCCAATAAAGCCATTGAAGATACTTGAATAGCATCTGGTGAAACTCACCAATGATAATTGTACATGTATGTGAATAAGCTGGCTAAAATCATTCAAAATACTATGGCTATACTTTGACAGCTACATGTAGCTAGGCCATGTTCCCCCAACAGAATACAGTGTCCAAATTGGGAGACATTTCTTTCAACAGGAAGCTGTAAATCATGTAAATATGTAAAACAATTTAATAATTGTAATTTCATTCTACAAAGTAAATTAGAATGCAATTAATTTCTCATGAGTGTTTTTATTACCGTACTTGAATTTACAGATGGTGTTTTCAGTTTTTCCCGCTTTTGGATTTGTTTTACAGGAATTTTTCATATAGTTCCTCCTTCAGTACTATACTGTCTAACCATAGATGTAATACCCATAGATAAAGCTAGTCAAAAGTTCCCTACTGTTCTCTATTGTTAGATAAAAGAACCATGACCAAATTGACTGTCTTTGATGTTTTATGTGTGTTGTCCTCAATCAAGTAACTTTAGCCACATCTCTTATCTGTTGATCTGTATTGACCAGTACAGCATAATAGATTTTCTTAAATGTCTTCTCGAGTTATGTCCCTTCTGTTGTCAGAATATGTCTAATTTTAGCGCACTACACAGACACATAGAATGGTGAAAAATGGATGAAATCGGTCAGAAATTGCGCATTTTACAATGGAAATATTGAACTAAATTCAAAAATGTTTTTTAGGCTTGTATCTTTATATTTTATAAAACTATGTTCCTGTTAAATCCTGAAAATGGAAATAGCACGTTGTTGAACTTCTAAAATACACCTTTTATTTGATATGTTCCATTAAAGTGTCGAATTGTGTCGAATTTGGGAAAAAATTAATAAAAAGTACATTCTTTTCTTTATTTCATCAGTTTTCTACTTTTTAGAAGAGAAATTGTCTTTTAAATCATTTTATATTTTTCAGAATAAGTTAGTTACTTAATCATAGATGTAATATTTTGTACATTTATGGCTAAATTATAATACTTACAATAATTTCGTTCATGATGTTTATGAAATGTGTATATTCCTAAGTAAGTTTTACTAAATTAGTGTACTAACAAAACATGCAAGACATGGAAAATAAGTATTATGGAGCATATATTCAACTTGTTCCATGTTTTCTATCAATTATATTTTCAATAAACTTGTTTATAATAGTTAGCATGTACTTTGTTAAAATAAAGTTAAATTGTGATAAAAGATATAAAATCTAAAATGTAAATATGATGAAAACATTAGTTCTAGCTAAAAATGAAAGATATCCACATTTTAGTATTGTTTCCTTTTCGAGAATAATTTGTAATATTGTTTTATCTATAAGAATATTATTTTTTCATAATCAAGTCAATATAAAATATATATTTTGACTTTGTTTCTTTCTGATTTTAGCATGTTCAACTGCTAAGTAGCTTTTAATTGTCAGTTTTCTATTGTCTAGATTGTCAATCGGCATCTCATTGACCAACTGGTTCATGTCATTATCAGATAAGTGTGAAAGCCATTACAACGCACATATAACCTCTGAAGTCAGGGTTGAGCTTCATCTATGGGTATTACATCTATGGTCTAACTGATCGCTCTTTAAATCTTAAAGTCTTAATTGCTACATTTTAATTGTAGCTTTGATATGATAATATATATTATTCATACATATATTGCCAGAGCAGTAACTACTGATGAGGCAGACGAGGCAATGCCTCGTCTGAATTTCTGGCAAAAAAAAAAAAGAATAAGAAAAAAGAAAATGGAGAAAGCTAGGCATGCATGGGTAGAAAACATCCTTGCATTTTCATATCAAGAATTAAGTAATGCATACTTCTAATACTAATTAATGTTGACATGCAGCTTCTGTACTTCTACGTTAGATATCGAACTCTCTACCTGATTACCTTCACCAGTAAACCTGCATTTGGTTCTGCAATTATTTATTTCCCGCATAAAAGTCTCTCACTGGCGAATACAGGGGGGAGGGAGTGGTTTAGCCCTGCTTCACGTCCATTGTACAGACAATGTTGGGCAAGTGAACGCAGAAGCTGTTCTCAAACGATGGGATCTTAGTGGCACAAGAATGGTCAAATTAGCATTCACAGACAGTGACTAGGTTCCACTCTTCACGCTTTATTATTAAAGTGTTATTAAAATGTGTGTTATTTTCAGTGCCTCAGTTGGCAGCCCCAGACCCTGTCTCATCTGTTTCTGAGGCCCTGATTGCAATTGTATTTATCATAGGAAATACATACATGTTTAGCCGTGGCATTGCCGTGCGGCTGTTAACTTTATAGTTTTATTTCATTTTATACCAATATCTTATACACAGAATAGACTATTCTATTGATTGGCATCTGCTATCCCTTTTACTTGTACAAGTTTAGTAACTTGTCACCAGGAGAATGTCTTCCTATCAACATTATACTCATTTGGAGATCTAGGCATTCCTTTGAACAGGTAGCTGTAAATATGGGATAACGTCTCTCAATCAAGAAAATTACATTTCTCATTTTATGTTAATCTAAAAAAATGGGTTTTGAAAATAAAATAATGAAAAGGTGAAAATAAGAGATTATTGATCATTAGCACCAAAAAAAACAACAAATAGCCGTTTACCAATTATCAGAAAAGTTGTTCCATATATAATGAATTTTACCGCTTTTAGATTAAAAATGTAAGTTATTCTTTTTCTTTTCTAAACAGCAAAATAACCCTTGTCTAAGGGACAGTCCCTTGTTTAAGGGATATCCCTCATTCGGGGGTTGTTCCCAACCTGATGATGGCTTCATAAAGGTGCACTGTGGACAAAATTTGTTAAGGGACTCTAAATTACTGTTATTTTCATTTTGCTTTAAAAGTGTTGACTGTTCACGGTGGATGCCTACAAAACATCCCACTCCTAAAGGGTTATGCCCCTAGATACGATAACAGTACCCTGTGTCAACTTCTCTCCTAACAGTGTTACAATTCCATCCAATTGCTCATTGTCTCAGCTGGTTAATCATTCCATTGTCTAATAGTTAACAGAAAGAACCACTGTTGGTGGCAATGAATACTGGAATACAGGAGTTGATTTCCATAACATTGGCCTCTAGATAGCTGCGGGTATAGTCACTAATTAATGGACTACATTGTACTGTGTTGAGCATTATGACCTTTACTCTTCTTCTCATTTTTTCCAATGTCTACATTCAAGGGGTTAAAGCATGAATGTGAAGTTTCTGTATTTTATTTGCAACACTTCTTTCCAGCAGGGTCGTCTTTTCCTAGCCTGGGATCTTGGCTCACTGCTCGACAGTAGACGAAGTATAAGATTGGGTCAGGATGCCAGGCTAGTCGGCCCAAGACCACAATTAATGATCCCTTTTCGTTGTCCGAATATAGTTCCTTTTAATTAGAGTGTATTTTTCTTAATTTTTTTCTTTCCTTCCTCACTCATTTCTTAGATTTTTTGGATGGAAATGAAAGAAGAGGTGAAATAAACTTTGGATGTTGTATTTTAACTGATTTTGATATGGAAAGAGTGATAAGGCCAGGTGCAAAAGGTGAAATTTACAGTTTTCGGAACATCTCTTGACTTGTCCATAGGGGTATGGATGTGTATTGGCTAAATTTGTAAGATGTAAACGTTCAATTTTTCTGAAACTTGGATATATTTTGGACTCGTACTGTACATTACACACACAAAATATTTGACAAAAGAATAGGTGCGTTTTTAATGAAACAAAACGTTATAAAGAACTAATAGAGAATTTAATTGTGGTCTTGGGCCAGTCTTTTCCAAACCGGACCGGAAATCTATTTTCTAACAAGCGAACTCAAAGGCGGTTCGGCGGTCAATATTCCGAGTCGTTAACAAGATCGGTACTAATACCCTGTCACTCAGTTTCAAACGTAGACCAGACAGATTTAGGGAGGGTTAAGGAGCTACATATATGGTTAATGCATAGACTTGTAACATGCCCAACTTCTAACGTTGCCTAGTTTAATGGTCTCTAGCCACTTTTTTCAAAAACCTGGATCCGCATCTGTAGGCTAGTCAAGGATTTGTATAGTATACAAATCCTTGGGCTAGTTGCTCTATCGGTTATGATATATTTCTAGAATAAACATTTTGTTGTATGCAAATAATATATTTCCGAAAATGTACATTTATTGTTTTTATCCTGCAGTTTATAATCTTCACTTTAAGGTTTCAAGAGTCAAAATAGTTGTCTCTGATTTCCCAAAGAAATGGACATACTTTTAAACGCGGACCGCGAAGAGAATCCCAAATGAACTATTCACATTACCGTTTGCTCGTCGATATGAAAGACTTTATTTGTACACTGAGTACCAAAACGTTTGGAAATGCCAATAACATATGTAAGCGCGCGGAGAGCATGATTCTCGTTAGAAAGATACACATCGTCACATCTGGAATCGAACCCGGGACCTCTGTGTTTCAAGTCAGCACTTTAACCAACTGAGTCTAACCGACTGAGCTAAAGAAGTACTTCCCTAAATCAACCGATTACGGCTGGCTACGTATCTACGATCATCTACTACTCAAGAAAAACAACCTCGTCAATCATGATAGATCAATTGAGAGAATATAAATCAAAAGTGCCCAAACAGAACATTTAAAAACATGTATTAATGACACATTTTTCCTGATGAACTGAGTACAATTTCAAAATTTATGTGCTGTAATTTTACAAGACAAAGTGTTGAAATAAGTGCCGAAGCTTTGGCTTCTGAGTCGCGGAAGGTTCCCTTTATATAGTAGTGTCCACCAACAGTGATACCGATTGGGTAAAAGGATAACGACACAAATTTACGCGCTTAACACGTTAATTACAAGTGTTTCCGGAATCTACTTCATAGGGTACACTCGAGGCCAAAAGTGTACAAAGCTAAACATAAAACGTTTAGAGAGCATCACACCCTTAGTGACATAAACAGAACATGCAAATCTGTCTGGCGGCTTTAAGAACGGTCACATTAATTTTAAACAAAATTCATCACTCAACATGCGGTCTGACAAAGCTATATCTACTGGACGGATGGCACACAAAGGAACAAATAGTAACCCAAAACTATCAACACCACTGCAAGGCTGTAGTGTCAGTTTCCACTTCTATTATTAAAAATAACCGATTTATCTTTAAAATCTTTAAACTTCTATAGAACGCGTGCGTACAATTTTATTCAATACTTCTACCGCGTGATTTTATATCTTTTCTAGGGAAAAAAATTTAAAACACTTCAAACAGGAAACAATTGTGGCTTTATCTGTGAATTTCGTTATGCTTCGACAAGTAAGCGAATCACGATAGATCGGAATTGTAATCACACTGGGTGGCTTCTGGTAATAAATTGAAACACAACGACAATCATTCCTGATTTTTCAGGGATTTTACATAATCACTGAAAATATTAAGAATTATTGATTCCTGTTCATTTATCAAATCTTAAGTGAGCAGTTTTAATGTGATATTCTGTTTAACTGTGTTAAACCACATTAACTCATATTAAGGTAGTTCAGGGTATAGAAAAAAATGACAGAATTTTCTTATACTTTGCCAAAATGAAGATTTTACTATGCTTTTTCCAAAAAAATAATGAAAAGTATGGGTCACCGTGCTATTTTTCAAGGAACTGGTCGTTCAAAATTGCCAAAATTTGCTTAGATTGTTCATGAAAAACACATTTTGTGCATGAAAAGAAATCTAAAAGACAGAATTTTGAAATAAAATATGAGAAGATAGGTTTTATAATATATTTTAAGAAAATAGAAAGAAAAATGGTGTCACCGAACTTGTTTTCTTGCTACAAGTAAAAATGAAAATTTCCTATATGTCCAGTATAAATTTTGTACTAAAAGAGTTATCTCCCTTAAATGACTTATTTGAAAATTGATTCTAAAACACAAATATTTGGTATTTGTTAAAACGTTTTAGATAATGCAATGAATAACTAAGTTTTCTTTATATAAATAATCAGTGTAACCAATAAATTGCAAATCTGTTTCCAAATTTGCAGATTTTGGCAAAGAACTAGACCGATTATGTACTGTGATTGTACAATTCAAGATGGCGGTATACCCTGAACTACCTTAAACAAACAAAAATGCAAAATTGAAATTGATAATAACACAGGCGCTTGGAGAATGAACCCCTTTTCTAAATTTTGTGTGTGTGTGTTATATTTTTGTTGTTGTAAATATGCTGTAGTATTTTAACTTATTTTCAGTTTTTTAAAGTGTACTTGCTTTTCCATACGATATTACAATAACAGTAGTTTATAAATCTTGACCATCTATTTGAAAATTATAACCGAGAGGGTCAAAATTTATAAACTACTATTATTGTAATATCATATGGAAAAGAGCAAGTGCACATTGAATAACTGAAAATAAGTTAAAATATATCAGAAAGTTTCTTTTAAAAAAAAAATAAAACACAAAAACAACTTGAATATTTAGAAAAAGGGGCTCCATTCCCGAAGCGACCTTGTACCAACATTTTCAATGATACTGATAACTGAACATGTATGCCTTTAAATGCACTGTCACAATCTGATTAAAATTCAGACCTATATTAACTCGCGTGCTCATATGAGGATAACGCGATGAATTGTTATTGAACTTCTGTTTTATGTTTCCAATGTCCCAACGAACAAGGAAATTCAAACTAAGAAAAGAAATCCAACTAAACGTAAAGTAAAAATGAAGGCATGCTTGACATATTGAACCCAATTTTGACTGTATTGTTTTGATACCGATTCTGTATGTTGATAGCGGAAAAGGAGACCAACAAAATATAATGGCCATCGCTCATGAAAGGACTGACAAGGATAATGTCTGGCTACGAAACGTGACATTTTGCTCCTATCTTACACAAGGAATCAATTTTAGATGTCGGAATCACTTTTTAAGCACTTTCAGATCAATCTAATGAACACTCTATTTTTCTTCAATATGTGAAGGGCATTTTTTTTCAAAGTTTTTTAAAGTGTTTTTGTTGCAAAAAAAAAACCCAAACAAACAATAGCAGAAACAATGTTTAGTAGTCATCCAAATTTTACAATGTAGTTTGTAAAAATAAATGATTTGTATTAGAATATTGTGCTTTAAAATTTTAATATTTATGTTTCTAAAGATGTTTAAGATGATTTGATAGAAAAATTATTAAACTTTTATTCATCGCCTCATTCCAGATATTATGCATAATTCCTGACATTTTGTAGACATTTTAGACATGATGTATAATCACTTTAGTTACCAGTGCTTATACATACTCCCTGAAAATTTTAAGGATTATACATAATCCCTAATTATACAGATTTACTAAAACATATACACACAAACACACTAAATCTGGTATTTTTTGGCATTACTTACCTTGGGCATATGATGGCTGTAAGAAGATCCCTATTAACACCACCAGTGGTAGCACCATCTTTGTAGTGCAAACCATTTTGTCAGACTATCAAAACTGACAATTTCTGACCGTCTTTCTTTGGCAGCACTTTAACCTAAAAAGTAGTAATACATACATACATATACGTATTTTATGATACATAGAAATATTTTGATAACCTAAAATTGTCTTGCAATGTTGAAATGAACATAAACTTTAATTCAGTTAAAGACGAGATTATTTTGTACATAAATGAGCACTTTATATTTTACAAACGTCCCAATTTTTTGGCTTATGTATGAGTGACTAAAATTGATTCGTGACATGTGGGTGTCAGAAAAAGTCGGACGAATCAGTTAAAGAAGGGATTATTTTATGTATAATTGAGCCTTTTATATGATATAAACGTCCCAATTTTTGGCTTGTGTATGAGTGATTAAAACTGATTCGTACATTTGGGTGTCAGAATAAAACCAATGAATATAACTTTGTTATTCAGTGCTGTAAAATAAATTATATTGAAATCCTACTCCGTTTATCTGTCATACTCTATTCAACAACGCCCACCGTTACTTTCAGAACCAGTTCTATGGGGCGTTAAATGTCCGCAAACATGTTAAACGTATAAACTTTGAAGTTCGAATGGAAGGTATAAGCACTTACGAAAATACAAATAATGAAAATACCCCAAAGGTCAATACATTAAGAATTTGTCACTTATTATGATTGAAGTTTGTTAAGATGACTGTTAACCCGTGTTTTTTTTTTGGTTTTTGGTTTTTGTTTTAAAGAAGAGCGAACAAAATTATAATACCATTTTTTTGTCGCGACTTATAATCAGTTCAAAGCCTTAGATTACTGGATTTACCAGTTTTGCCATTCGAATGAAAATTACTGATATATTGATTAAAGTTGTATACACATCTTTTTCCCAATCGTTAAGGTCACATGGTTTGCCAATATTTAACTAAAGACGTAACATGGAGAGAATAAAGAGGAAAAATAAGTGTGTGGCACGTATACTCAACCGTACATAATTAAAAGTCATAGTTTGACCATGGGGCTAGATTTAAAATGAAAGCAAGCACTTTATTTGATTATTGGACACATTAAATATATAGTAGTAAATAAAGTATCAGTAAATGTCTGTGTCATTTTAGACCAGTAAGTGATAACTATGATATCATACAATGAACACTAGATATTTAAACTGCAATGATTTTAGTGAATTAACATAGTTGCACTATATCAAAAAAGAATGAAACTTGTTAAGTATACATTATTAAGGTACGATGAAGCTAATATTTCCGCTTGTATTGGCTGTTGATGAATTCTTCTATTTTTCTTTAGTGTTGTTTGATAAAATAGGTGAATAATTATTTGTAGTAAACCCGTATTACAACCTGTTCTTATTGATCTGTTTGAATAAAGGGAGTGTTAAACTCGATGTGGAAGACACTACATCATATTTTACACTAAATTGCGACACAGCTATTTAAAGCGCTTCTTTTTCACGCAGACAGTGGATCAATTGATAGCAAACTATCAACTTCCGATCACAATTAAGCTAAGTTTACTTTTATAGAAAGTTATTTGCTTCTGAATTTGAAATTGTAAACACATCCATACAAATTACATGCTACAACCAGTCATTATTTCCTTGTGTCGTTTGGGTGCTGTATCATTGATGTTTAGCTAACATATCTGTTTCTTATGGTGGCCGGTTAAGGCCATTTCGCGTTTTCGCGTTTTCGCCTTTCATATTCTATAGGGCGAAACGCGAAAACGCGAAATCGCGAAGTCGAAAACGCGAAAGGCGAAGTCGAAAACGCGAAATCGATTTCGCGTTTTCGACTTCGCGTTTTCGACTTCGCGTTTTCGCGTTTTCGCGATTTCGCCTTTTCGCCTTTTCGCGTTTTTACGATATACATGTTATTATAACATAACATTTTAAATATAATTGGAGACAAGACTACAAAGTATAAGTCATTCAAATGATTGAAATTTCATATCTGTGACGTATTTTAAATATTTTCATAAATTAGACAATTTCTTCACATTCTTTGTTGACAATTACTGAACAAATTTAAAACAGATGCATTTGTATAAAATGCCTTTGAACATACAATTTGCTGGAATTATAGTTTGGACATTTTAAAATAAATGAAATTAATCATTATTATCGCCATGGTTACTTAAAATACATAATCTTTCATTTAATGCTCTTGTTGTGAATCTAAAATTTTGAATATTCAAATTAGCTTGTGTGAAAAAGTTTAAAATTTAATACATTGTGGAGATAAGACTTTTGTCAAATAAAACTTGGGACGGTTTCGCGAAGCTATCTTAAGACCTGTTATAAGATACTAGAATATCTTATGACATGTCTTATGATCCTCTTAGGACTATCCAAGACCTCGCCTCAAAACTGTCGTAGGTTGATCTTAGCAAAGATATCCTAAACCTGTCGCATGTTCTTTTAATTTAAACAAAAAGTAACCTGGATTTATGGAAAATTCATGTAAATGTAGAATGTGTTTCCCATATATTACTAAACGCATTGATTAATATTTCAAATTTTCAAAGATGGAAATTTGTTCATCTACAGGAGACACCAAGGGACAAGGGATATACTGTTGAATGCGGTGAACAATAACAACAACCCTCCCGTGTCAGAACCAGATTAACAAAACAAATAGAGAAACTGAATCTGGTCAATTAACAAATATATTTTAAAATGTCAAAATATGATTTCAAGCAAATTGTATACTCAAAGGCATTTTATACAAATGCATCTGTTTTAAATTTGTTCAGTAATAATAATAATAATAATAATAATAATAATAATAATAATAATAATATCTTTATTTAAAGAGAGTAATTCATTTGGATTAAACCAATTTTAAATAAGGCTCTCTAAATACAATATCAACTACATGACTAAAACATAATTAATCTACTAATATACACATGTAAACAATAGATGTATATAAACAAAATATAATTACAACAACAAAAACCGCCTATAGTTTACATTGTGGCTTAACTTATAAATTTGACACTTTTAAAAGATAATGACTTGTTAGAGTATTTGAAACAAAGAATGTTTTAGGAATTGTCTAATTTATGAAAATATTTAAAGTAAACCACGGATATGAAATTTATATGACAATCATTTGAATGACATACTTTGTAGTCTTGTCTCCAATATATTTAAAATGTTATGTTATAATAACATGTATATCGTAAAAAGGCGAAAAGGCGAAAAGGCGAATTCGCGTTTTCGCCCTATAGAATATGAAAGGCGAAAACGCGAAAACGCGAAATGGCCTTAACCGGCCACCATAGTTTCTTCATAATCACTTAATCTGAACCATATATAAAAGTACATGATAAGACCATGTGGTAAGATTGCCAATTAGACAACTCTCCACCAGAGACCAAATGAAGTAGAAATCAACAACTATAGGTCACAGTACGGCATTTAACTATGAGTTAACCCACAGGGCATAGTAAGCTTCAAAAACGCCCCGAAATGACAAATGTTTAAATAATTCGAGAAACTAAAGGCCTGACTTATGTACAAAACAATAAACGAAAAACAAATAAGATGTACAGCAGCAAACGACAACCACCGAATTACAGGCTCTTGATTACATATGCACAGCTATTAGGTAGTCTTATTTCAGCAACATCAGAAAATGTTTATTTTGAATTGTTTCAAATGTGTTTGTTTCAGTCCAATAAACCGTGATACGGGTAATTTGTGTCACAAATTGCGTTGCGTTTGCTACAATATATTATAACAGAATCAAACAGACACGGTTTCCAGTTTCTTAGTGTCTGAAAGTAGTGATCAAAATTATAAAGCGTTGGACTAATGTAATAAAATTTTTTCACTTTGAAATAAAACTGGACTCTTTAGAGTGAACTTGACTTGAAAAAACGCATGTGTATGCATGAAAATTAACAATGACAATCATGGTTAGAATCAGTACTTAGTGTAATTCAAGGTGTGGCTATTATTTCAAATTTGTCTTTCTATTTCTACTACAACAAAGTCCTATTCACAAACCTATTCAATTTTCAATTATGACCAGCTTTAATCGTTTAAATGAAAGACAATTCGTATAAATAGTTATCTCAACATTTTTATTTCTGATTATCCGAAAATTAACGCAACGCTGGCCATTTAATCTCCCTGCGCAGTAAAGTAATCTTCTGTTTCTACTACGACAAAGTCATGTATACAAACTTAATTTTCAATTTCGACCAAATAAAAAAAAATCAATTAAAATTAAACTTAATTAAATTACAGATATTTCGTACACATACATGTAATAATACGAAACATTTTATCTCATCGAGAAATTTTCTTTAAATCACCTCTGACATGTATTCTTAACTTTCATATTAAAAAAATAAGAAATGTTCCTGACATTTCTATCGGACAATATAAGGGACACCGACATTAAATGAAACAAGAAATACTTACCATTACCCATTTATAATTCATATTATGTTTAGGCAGAATGCATATTTTTATATACAATTTTCATAGAAATTACAAATTTGCAACAATGACGCTCTACACTATATATACATTATAGTATTTGTGTTAAAAGCAACATTTCTTTCACGAAGTAATTAGCCTCATTTTTCATTGTTATATTTTTATCAACATGACGATCCTTGTAACAACAGGAAGGTTGGTACTGATTTTGCGAATTCTGGCCTCACCCTATTTTAAATAAAGTTAAAACGGGACAAAAAATGCTTTACTGTTTCTGCATACAGTACATGTATTTATTTCCATCACTGATATTTGTCACGTTGAATTTTCTTTGACATATCATTAAGGATTCTCGAAATTCAACGTCAACACAAAAATATTATTGGTCCGAGTGTTAATGAAAATCTATGATACTTAACGAACTGAAAGGTATAAGAGTAACTAAAAATCCGAATATGGTTTTCTTTGATTCCTCTGTCTGTTATGAAATAAAGGAGATCCGGTGTAAGCTCCAGTGAAACGACATGATTTATGTCTTTAGCAGTTAATAGAGCTTTAGAGAAAAAAAGGTTTAGCATTGCATTCAATACCAGAAATTCCATTTTTAAGGCAATTTAATCCGGTTTTCATTCATTCATGTTGTCAAGTTTGATTTGTTACTGGCTTGGTTCTATAATCAAGTTTGCCTTTTTATGTTTGTTTATGGATTCCGAGATATATTGGGTCAAAAGATAAAAAATAGTACTCATGTATGGCTTTATTTTTGCAACGTGAAGCAAAATGCTGAGTACGGGTCTTGGTGTGTCTATGGATTTTGAGATATATTTGGTCAAAAGATCAAACATACTTATGTATGGCATTTTTGCTGCGTGAAGTAAAATACTGAGTACGGCGTAGGCTTTGAGTATTTCAGCAGCAAAATACAAAATCAGGAACAACCAGCTTGTCCACAATATACCTTTGCATTTACTTATATTCAGCCTTACATCTCTTTAAAAAGACTTGCCGTAAAAGATTTCCGATTTGCTGATATATTTAAAAATCAAAAGTTTCTAGCCAGTAACACATCGTTCGTGTTAAGTGTAGTTTTCCGCTAATGGAGACGATAAGAAATCTAAATCCCGTTTAATCAGAATGTCCGCGAGCACGAATAAATTTGAAGTTAATGATAAATCCTTTTTGTTTATAACAATTCCTACTCAGATTGGTTTTTTTTAAATACTTAATGTTGAAATACATGCAGCATACATGTATAAAGGCAAGCCTTCACAGACACTCCCATCTCATGCAGTTAATACCTGATACCAAACTATTACACAACTCAGAAACTAGTATACCTTGTTTATGATATAACAGAGGTTGGATGTACATAATCAGTCTTCATTGAATTTTAATCGGTTCCGTTATTTGGAGGTTCTACTCTGTTTTCTTCTGGTGTAATGAGATTTAAATATACATATTGAATGACAGAGTTCAAATAAATTTAATTGATTTGTCAGCATTCTGGTCAGTGAAACTAAAATAGAGCAAATTTATTGAGCCGGAACAAAATTTTAAATGTCTATTAAATCCTAAAAACCGGTTTTCCTTCCTTTTAACAAATATTTCCAATATCAAATATTTGTAGAATTATTGAAATAATATACTGTTAAATTGAACTTGATAATTGAATGGTTGCTTTCTTACAAACAAAATTATATTCGATTACAATTAATATTTTTTTTTAAACTGCTTCACAGATGCATATTCGATTATAATCATCATACTAAGCACAAATTTGATCAAGTAAGAAAAATGGCTGATCACTTGTTATGCAGCACACTTTAAATTATACTTCAGACAAAGCAGACAGTCCAAAGTTGTTACATCAAGTTTTGCTGATATTGGTATTGCTTAAGTCTATGATTTTTGTTTTGCTCGCGCAAAGCCGAATTAAAATAATACTTGTACTGTTTATTGGCTGTGTACATTTTATCTTATCTAGCAAGTTTCCTTTATACCGCTGGCAAAGTCCATTAAACAGACACAAGTTAATTGTGTAATATGCATATTTTCTACCTTTGTGTCATAGAATCATACGCTTTTATATTTTTTTTTACAAAGCCAACGATACATCTCCCCTTTTCATATATGGTAACAGACATATAATACAATACAATTGAATTATGTCTCTGATGGTAATGGTTGAAGTTTGTAGTTTTAACTGTATGCAATGCTTTTACTACAAAATTATATAGCCAACTTACAAAATGCACCAGCCTAAAACATTGAAACAAAGTGAGATAGCATCTTCACTTTTTAAGACCCCTTTCCAGTGTTGTCTGACTGATGGAGTGTCATTGAATTTTAATTTTAAGGAGTCGCAGATCTCAGATTTTCAAAGACTATACTAATTGTCTAGCGGTAATCAATAGCTCACTTATTGTTTTAAATGTAAAAAATATAATTCCGTTAATAAAAATAATGATTGTATAAATTTAGACAAAACTTACCGGTTAGATCTAGCTGACTACCTCCCGATGACTGTGAATTTAAATACCTGATCCTGAAAGTGACTATACACGCCCACTATACCTTCACCAAACAATGTGTCAAATGACAATATATAGATCTAGATCCAATACTAGTTTTCAAAAGAAATTTTAATGTAGTGGTTATAAGGTATTTCAACGTTTTAAATCTAAGGATTATTTATTTCGTAATGTTTTTAAATGCTCATGCGGAAAGATTTACGTAATACTATTTCTGAGCTTATATTTAGTGTAATTATGTCCTTTATTTTGTGATTATACAAGCTGTATTTAATTATTCTCCATTCAAGGAATCTCCATTTTGAAATATTGTTGAAAGAAAAAAAATCGCTATTTGAAAAGACCAAAATGAGATAAGAAAGAAGCTTCTTAAAATTGCCTAAGTATCCGTGTAATGTTATATAACCTCAATTGACGATTTAGAGACGAGATCTTTTTGATACTTGTATGGTTGATTAACATTTCACTGGAAACGGAACCTTTGACCTTGGTCCTAACATGTAGATAATCAGGTTTCATCAGAAAAACATACTAACCAAGACTATGAACTCTATTCAACAAAATAAAAACTGAAAATTACACTGAAAACTAAGTCAATAGAAACTGAGGTTAGATATGCTAGCTTGAATGAGCATTTCATTGCTTCAAGATATTGGCTATATTAATCATGCTTAGTCAGTAAAAAATGCCACATCCAAGAAAAAATTAGTAAATAACTAAATCTGTATTTGGCACGGTTAAACAAGTCGTTATGATGAACATGAAACATAAAATAGTCCGATATCGACCGGACCCTTGATTTAAGACCATGTGTAGAATTGTAGATCTTGAAATTCACCTTTTTGTTAATACTCCATATGATGAGTAGATGAATTGTTCTACAGTTTTCGTGTTACATAAGAAAAGCAAGAAACATTTATAAACAATATCGCCCATAGGTAATAACTAATTAAATTTCTATAAAAAATGTAATTTAAGTTCAACTTTTAGTCTTTTGGGGTTATAATCCTTAATACCTTGTTATAAAAGTCTAATAGCTATAGATTTAATACACACATACTTATAGCTATTTATTCATTCTATCATATCTATTACAACAGAGATATTCGTAAACCTTCTCTCATCTGATGTTCCAAAAAGTATAGTATTGAAAACTCCAACAAAAAAACATTTCAGACGGCAATTTTAAGTCTACTGTTTTATATGCGCAGCACCTGATATAGCAATTTGTTTTTTGAATTGTTGCCTCCTCCTTCTATTCTGAGACTACTATAACACATTAGTGTTATAGTAGTCTCAGTTCTATTCAACTATTTATTCAAAACACATGTACTGCTTTCATTTTTGTGTGTTGATATTTGTATATAAAATATGTTTATGCCTTTAAGTTATGTATATAACCAGTAACATGTTTTTATTTTAATTTCTCACACTGGACATCAGAAATGAATAGCCGAATTCATGAATTCAATGCGACAATTCAACCATATAAGTAGAAATGTAAGTATAAACTCTGAATATTTATTTAACCTTTTACTGGTCCGATTACTAATATTGAAAATAGTACATCTATACAATACTATAGAATACAATACAATACAATACAAATGTGTTTATTATAGTGACATTGTGTATGACAAAAATATGTACAATATTGAAATATTTCAATTAAATTACACTGGCCCAATGGACCTATAAGTCACTTTAAATAGATACTAGTATTACTTCAGATTGACATGAGGAATTTTATATACATGTTAATTGTTTAAATATAAGTGTTGTCTGCGTTTTGTTAATAACTGTTATTCAAATTCAATACGGTGTCACTCAGTCCAGACAATAATTGATTGTGTAGTCCACTGTAAAATATGCATTCAACCAGAAAGTGTGATTCATTTTCAACATGTTCGGAGTCACACATTCTGCAAATTCGTTGGTATTCTGGCTCACCAACAAAACGTCCTGTTTCCAATCTTAGTGGGAGAATGCTACATCTAAATTGTGCAAGTACCGATCTTTCACTACGTTTTAATTTGAGTTTAATATACGATTCTGTTGAATATGTAGATTTAAAGGTTCTGTATGTACGCAGTTTCGGAAAGTTAGATAATGGGTATGCCATCTTGTTGCACATATATTCATAAGATTGTTTCTGACACTGTTAACCTCACATTTTAGCATTTATTGAAAGTTATCATCCATACCAACTAAAGACATTATTGTTCTTATACTTGATGACCAATTGTTCGCACATAGTTCGTAGTCCCATCGGAACACCTTTTTACAAAGTCTAGTATTGTCAATATGCATCAGTCGGTTCCAGAACCTTACCATATTACACCAGCGACGTTCTTTTGAAGGTAACATCCATCATCTCCGTTGATAGCTAGCTTTGGAGCAAACTTGTGAACTCCTAAAAAGTATCTAATGGCCTTGTTTTGAACATTGTCGGCACAATTAAAGTCTTTATAACCCTACACTGAAGAACAGTAGTCGAATATAGGCACAATACAAGAACTGTACAGTTTTTCATAAGTCTTTATGCCAAATTCTTTGAAACTGTGTATCTTTGATATAAACATTCCGAGTGCTCTTCCACCAGCGGTTGAAAGATTTTCAGCATTTGACGTATAGTATTTTTTCTCATTGAAAATAACTCCAAGGTATTTATATTTGTCTGTAATTTGCAAAATATTTCCTCCGATTCTGAATTTAAATTCACTCCGTTTTTTAGGAGATGCTCTGAAATGTACAACTTTTGACTTTTCTGTTGTTTGCACCAATCATGTAATTTATCAAGCATCTTTTGCATATCGCATTCATTCACTGTCATCAAAATGATATCGTCCGCATATAAAAGTAAAGACAATTTTGATTCTCCAATAGTTATACCAAGTCCAAGTTGATTGATTTCATCTACAAGATCATCAATAGAAATAGAAAATAATGTCGGAGATAAATTATCACCTTGTTTTACACCAGAGCTACATAAAAACCAATCGGACATTTTATTGTTTAATCGAATATTTGCAGTTTTTTTTTTACACATATACACTTTTAATAGAGTTGCATCTTTTCCCATCAATATTGTTCAGCAACGGTTTGTACAGCAACATATCACGATCTACGAAATCAAATGCCTTATTTAGATAACGAATGTGGCAATAACATTTGGATTGTTTTTAATTATGCTGTTGAGGTTGAATACATGATCTTCACATGAACGATTTTTATGAAAGCCTATTGTTTATAAATCCACTGTACAACTTTGAAATACACGACACCAAACTGATTCCTCGATAATGTAGCGGAATGCATTTATCTGATGATTTGTCTTTAAGCATCGGACAGATTATGGCCTGATGCCACAATGATAGTACAATGCTTGTTTCGAAAACTAGTTGAAACATAGAATGTAGGACGGCGATGACATTTTCTATCTTCGTGACTTCATCAGGGGTATTATCAATTCCACACGATTTACCTTTTTTGTTCGTAAGAAAAGTTGCCTAATTTCTTCTATAGTTTTAGCTGAATTTAACCCTTCATTTTCAATGAACAAAGGATCGAGCATTCTTTCTTGTTATAAGACTTTATATAAAAAGAAGACGTGGTATGATTGCCAATGAGACAACTGTCCACAAGAGACCAAAATGACACAGAAATTAACAACTATAGGTCACCGTACGGCCTTCAACAATGAGCAAAGCCCATACCGCATAGTCAGCTATAAAAGGCCCCGAAATGACAATGTAAAACAATTCAAACGAGAAAACTAACGGCCTCATTTATGTCCAAAAATGAACGAAAACAAATATGTAACACATAAACAAACGACAACCACTGAACTACAGGCTCCTGACTTGGGACAGGCACATACATACATAATGTGGCGGGTTAAACATGTTAGCGGGATCCCAACCTCCCTAACCTAGGACAGTGATATAACAGTACAACATAAGAACGAACTATAAAAATCAGTTGAAAAAGGCTTAACTCATCAGATGGACAAAAATACAAGTGGACGTGGCAGGGTACTTGTACATCCAAACAACAAAAAGACAGTAGGAACAGATCTGAGAGTACTCGCAGTTATCTGACAGCTAGTTCAAAGCCACTAACAACTAATAAAAAAATCATGCATCTAAGACTAAATTATCAATCCGTACACATCCAACATCCAATGGATTTAGTGTAAAGACGTCATAAAAAGTCAGAGAAAAACATGACCTTGTGCAATGCCAAGATACGGGTATCGACAGATTGTAGATCCATGAATGTGTATATGTATAAAACATACTAGTAATATAATTAGTTTGCTTTTAATTTACTGATAACAAAATCAATATTTATACCAATAAAAACAATATTCAATGATCTTATTACAGTGTTGAATTGGTAACCTTTTAGAATAAGTTTATTTAAAGGAGCGATAAGTTTACAAGGATCATGTTTAGATGCATATCTTTGAATATTACCATCGAAATCGTCCGTTGAATCATCCATATTATATATATTTTGAAAATCTGTTTTCCGTTTTTCTAATACAACTTTTTCATCACTAACAATCTCACCATCTTTGTTATATACTTCCATTGGAATAGAAGAATGTCTACGAGGCTCTAGCTGTTTGATTTTGTTCCAGAAATCATTTGCATTATTCGTCGTCATAGTTTCAATGTCAGTTCACATACTTTGCTTATATTGCCTTTTATGCTGGCGTAGCTTGCGGTGAAAGTTTTTTTGAGTTAACTGAAACTTTGTTAGTTCATTTTTCACTTTGGTACGTCCTTTGAACTTCAGGTACTGTTAAATGCATGATATTCCATAACGTTTGAAGTTTATCGTTCCAAAATTGCCTTTTCACCTTTAGCAGTTTTTTCGAGGATGCACTAGTGTTAAAGACTGGAATTTTATCGTTCATCTCCTTCATTATGACATCACAGAGTTCAGTGTATATATCATCTATATTTTCCTGGGTTTCTCTAGTTTGTTCGATGTGATTTATAACATTTTGCAATGCAAGTTTGCACATACCAGACGAAAACATATCATTTTGCAATGCAAGTTTAAACATATCAGATGAAAACATAACATTTGGCATTTATTTCAATTTAAATTGCTTCGTCATTTTGAGTAGGGCTGCCTGGAATGGTGTCTGCCATTGTGGATTTTATAGATTTAAATTCTGTTACCAAAACTGAATAATCCGAAAGTTTGCTACATTCACCAAGGAAGTTGAAAAGATTTTCCTTTTCTGCAATTGATCGTGTTGTAATTATTTCAAACGAAATACACTGATATAGACAATCTTGCGGGACAAAAATGTAGTCTAATTGTGTATGTATGGCTAGTTTCATCCCGTATAAGTTCTAAAAGGCCATTTGAAAATTCTATTAGGATTCCATTCGATAGGAACAAAAATACTCTTGTTGTCATTTTCCTTTTATTTATTTTTTTTTACTCTCAAGTTTTTCATCCTTTTCTTTTATTCTTTTCTTATTTGCGATGAAAAAAGTATGCAAAGTGGGTTTGAAAAAATTTGATTTGCTAATATCAACGTTTTTTTTAAAGTCAGCCATCTGATAGTTCATGAAGCAATATTCTTTCAACTCTATACTCTAACTATAGCCATATTTAAATCTAGATCTTTAAAAAAAGTTGAGTTCTTTCGAAGTTCATCATAAGTTCATTGTACTTTTGCAAATGAAAATAAATTTGTTCTGTAATGAAGCTGTAACATCGTATATACCTTTCGATTCTACGAGAAATAATGTTGCATGACGGCAGCCGTATCGGTTTAAAAATAACGATGTCTGATAAGGTCTGTAAATGGGTCATTTGAGATAGAAAACCTGATTCAGTATGTTCGATTAGTTAGAAGAATTTAAGATTTTGTACTTGTCTTTCTCATAGCGTTCTTTGTGAAACAGTATGCCTAGACTGTGGAAAGATCTATGAAAGTGGTCATATTCCGTTCCGAATTTTAAATATTGGAACGACACCAAAGTCCTTCGAAATGTCACGTTTGCCATATTTTTTAATATGTATATTTCCTAACATGCTAACAATAAACAAAAAATTTAAATAAAAAAAACAAAATTGTTACAACAGCCATAGGCAACATTTCTGTCAGGTTTCGAAATTTGCTTCAACGATTATATTTTAAATTATTAATTTGTACAATTGCAAGGGTCGAACGGACTTGTGGACAGGCGCATGAAAAAAAATTAAACTACTAGGGCATATTTTAGCGCAGACATTGTAACCCATTTTAGCGTTTGATTGATATGTTCGCCTGTATTTTCGATAGCCCACTTTAGCTAAAACTTACCCGATTGAAAAATACTTTCGAAACTAAAACCATGAACAGTCATTTATGCTGGATTAAAACCCCAATGGGTCTTCAACACAGCGAGAAAATCCCGCACCCGGAGGCAGGCTTCAGCTGGCCCCTAAACAAAAATGTGTACTAGTTCAGTGAAAATGGACGTCATACTAAACTCCAAAACATATAAATGAACTAAAATTAAAAATCATACAAGACTAACAAAGGCCAGAGGCTCCTGACTTGGGACAGGCACAAAAATGCGGCGGGGTTAAACATGTTTAGTGAGATCTCAACCCTCCCCCTATACCTCTAGCCAATGTAGAAAAAAAAAAAACAAACACACAGCAATACGCACAGTAAAACTCAGTTTAAAAGAAGTCCGAGTCCGATGTCAGAATAGGTAACAAAAAAAACTAAGCAAAATGACAATGATATATAAATTAACAAAGGACTACTAGCAGTTACTGACATGCCAGCTCC
This sequence comes from Mytilus coruscus, assembly GCA_017311375.1. Taxonomy (NCBI): domain Eukaryota; kingdom Metazoa; phylum Mollusca; class Bivalvia; order Mytilida; family Mytilidae; genus Mytilus; species Mytilus coruscus. The sequence continues at coordinate 60,318,915 of CM029599.1, forward strand.
AGACCTCAATTAAACTGATTAAAAGATTATGTCTTCATCATATGAAAATCAAGCACAATCCCTCCCGTTAGAGGTTTAGTATCATATCATCATAAAATATATGAGAAGAACATAACCCGTATCATGCCAACAACTGGTTTTAGAATAAATGTGTTTATTTCCGATGCAAAGACCCTATGAGTGAATCAGTATTAATACCAAAATATGCCATCTTTAATGACCTGACAACAGTATCGTAACTATATCCTTTCTGAATAAGTCTGTTTAAAGGTTTGGTTAGCTTTTGAGGTGAATGCCGACATTTTTGTGCTTTGTAAAGAATATTACCATAAAAGATTGGATGTGAAATACCTGAACGTATAAGATGTCTGCATGTTGAAATATATTTACGAATGATGTCCTTATACCGATGATAGAATTTAGTAAATGTTTTGACTAGTTTGTGATATCGAAAACCGTGGTGTAATAATTTTTCAGTAATACAGAGATTTCTTTCGTTAAAATCAAATACGTTGTTACGTACACGAGCGAATCGAACAAATTGAGATATATAAACACCATAAGATGGTGACATGGGAACGTCACCATCTAAAAATGGATAATTAACAATAGGAAATGAAAAATCATCTCTTTTAGCATAAATTTTAGTATTAAGCTTCCCGTTAAAGATATAGATATCAAGATCCAGGAAAGGGCAGTGTTCATGTTAATATTACCTTTATTTAAAGTCAGTTCAGCCGGATAAATCTCTTAAGTGTACATACTGAAGTCGTCATTATTGAGCGCCAATATATCATCCAAATATATAAAAGTGTTATTAATTTTTGTAACAGATGTTGTTTCGATGGGTCTTTGCTGATTTTAGTCATAAATTGTAACTCATAACATATAGAAAAAAGTCCGCTATAAGTGGTGCAAAGTTAGTCCCCATTGGAATTCCGATAACTTGACGATATACGAAATCTCCATAGCGAACAAAAATGTTATCTAGTAAAAATTCAAGGGCAGTTATAGTATCAAAGCAGGTCCAATTGACATAGTTCTTTTGTTTGTTGTTACTAAAAAATTACCTAAAAGAGTTTGAACATATATATTCGCATTCTGACTTTTTAAAAATGCCCATTTAATTAGGTGTGTGAATTTTTTCGTAATAAGGTTATGCGGCAAAGTGGTATATAGGGTAGAAAAATCAAAACTTTGAACAGATTTGAAATCACCAATATAAGCATGTAATTTATCAAGTACTTCCAACGAATTTTGACACTCCAAAAGTAATTAATTCCACTATTTTTAAAGGCCTTATTTGAACAATTTATTACCAGGTTTTTGATTGTACCAAGTGTATTAGTAAGCAGAATAGACAGTTTAGTAGTGGAACAATGGCTAGAAGACGAAATAAATCTATATTTGTAAGGTGTTTTGTGCAGCTTCGGAAGCCAGTACATGGTTTGAACTTTCATTGTATTTGGTTCTGCTTGTAAAGAAGTAGCTATTAGTTTATGTTTGTTACAGATGTCATTTTCTGAAAATGGAGTCTGTTGGAATGTTGGTGAATTCGTGATTTCCTTTTGCAGAACCTCAATGTAAAATTTACGTCAAATTATAATGATATTATTAGCAGCCTTATCAGCCGGGACAAAACAAGTTCCTTGGCGAGTTCTTTAACTTATGTTTGATACGAGAAATAGGGTTATTATGGTTATTTTTAGGAATAAAATGTTCTTTAAAATGTTGTATACGTATATCAACTATGTTCATTACTGAATTAAAAATAGAAGTCAGCTTTTTCTCGTTTTAGCCATCTCGAGCAGTAAGTACGGAGTGAGTCGTGGATGATGTTACGACACTCATTCCAATTAATAATTGACGGAGGACGATATTTAGGTCCTTTGCTGAGGAATGATTTCAACTCTCGGTCACGAACGATGTTAAGTTCTCCTGTTATAACATGGGAACTGGGGCCGTAAATATATTCGGATTACTACAATTTCATGACGTAGGTGTTTTGTCACTGATATTTACATCTTTACACACTTCGCTATAGCCTGGGATCCTGGCTCACTGCTCCACAGTCCTATCGACGAAGTATTAGATTGGGTCAGGATGCCAGGCTAACTTCGCTATAATTAAACACATATTTCCGGGTAGATGTTTTGTAAACATAACAAATAAGAGGGAGTTCAGTATTATCAAAATAGCCAGGAATTTGTTCTTTAACAGAATGATCATTAAAAATACCGGCAATATTTACAAAATCAAAACCTTTATTGACATATTTGATTTTAATTAAATGTTTTTTATGATCTTCAAGGCGATCAATTCTGGGAAACAGTTTAGAATAACAATATGTAATGATAATTTGGACGGTTTCTTACTTAGGACTGCAATATGGAATTGTGTTGCGATCCTCTAAAATTTGATGTAATTAATTAACAGGTAAAGAACAGAGCTTGGTTAACAGATAATGTCTGCCGTTGTTTTTTTTTTGAAATAGAAATCAGGTCCGAAATATTTGTATTGTTGGTACGAAATTTTCTTTGATTGCGATTTATTCTACGTCCATGAGAACGGTTTTACGAACAGTTTTAGAAACTATATCCAAAATGTTAACATAATCAGTTCTTGATATATTACAATGTACCAATCCCATGATATTATCATTAAGACCGAGAGGATAGACTGTCTGTAATTTTTAATCCAATTTAATTCAAATATTTTCCGTGATCGTAGAAAACTTTGAATGAGATTCCCCAGTCTGCTTATCAAGTTACTACTTCTAAAGGTTGAACTGTTAAATATTTAATAGGATGATTGTGCTTCTTACGGTGTGATAAATGATACTTTTGAATTTATGGGGTCTTATAAAACTACAAACAGCAAAATATATAAAATAAAAAGTATCGATGAATCTGCATTCCAATCTAGACATGATGAACAAAATTAGGAACAGTTCCTATCACAATTTCATGAACGTTATTGTACATATTCAAAGAGAATATCAAGAGCCCATTACGTACGCTCACTGTGATATAAATTCCAGGCTAAAACGGACTTGTGACATTTGAGCTAACTTTTGGACATTTAGTGCTGTATTTAACGGACATGATATTTTTATATTATGTGCAATTTTGATACCATATAAATTTGTTAATCTGCTTTAAATTAATTTCTGTCGCTAAGATTGGCAATGATAATTTCACTTTTCGCTAAAATGGTGGTAAACTGGGTTCTACTCTACCGCGCTAAAACGTCCAATTATTTTCGTTAAAATGTCCTATCAATGCGCCAAATTGTCATCCGCTGTGTTGGGCGACGACCTGCTAACATAAAACATGATTTCATATAGAGTTAAGCTATATAGATATTAAATTAAACAGCCTTTGGCAAAGTTGTATGAAACGATAATCATGGACTAAATATAAAGTAGTACATTATTACATGATATTTAATCCAAAAGAACAATATCATATGAGTAAAGGGCTTGGTCATGTCAAATTCATACCACCAGAACATATTTTAAAGGAGAATTGAATGTTACTTATGTTATACATACCTAAATTTTCATACCTTTCACATTTTATGGACATTTTGGTTAAACTCAACGTACGTTTAACAAAATATCTTACCATTCAAATTGATCGCAAGTCTTGAAAACTTCAGTACATCTAGTCGTACGATTTTTATGAAACGCTGACCAGATAATTCCTTATATAAGACATGTAAAATATCTTTCAAAATTAAATTCTATTCTACCATATTTTTTTCTGCATGGATGCAAGAAACCTTCCTTATTTTTCGCGTACACTTTTTTCGCACATGGACCTTTAGAGCCGACTTTGCGGCAATTATTTTTCTATTTATATAAGAGATTGTATCATATTGGTATTTTTTAATAGGTCCTTCTAAACGAATTATATTTTGAAAAAAAAAAGTATATTCACATGGGGCTTGTTTATCGAAGGTGTCCTTGAATCTGCCATGGGACATGATTTAAGATGGAATTAGGACTGTAATAATACATGTCTGAGCAAGCATATCGAAGTTTTCCTAGGGTTTTCTGACCTGACCGCAATCCTAAGTTGTTTACTACAAGTAATTAGCACCAAAAAACTTAATGCATAAAAATCAACCAATGACTATAATAATGATATTTAAAGAATGATACAATAATTAAAAAAATATCAATAATATTATTAAAATAATTATAAATTAACTTAAATAATGATTGTGCATATTCAAACTTTTACGAAACAACACTAAATATATCAAGTTACGTTTTTGTATAAAAAATAACTAAGTTGTCACAGTTCATGCATCACATAGTTCAAAGCCAAATCTCGTGCATCTTTTAAATACAGAGTCCGCGTCTTTGGCGTCGGACCGGCGGTCTTCGGTAAAAAAATGCTTAGATCGAAGTGGCACATTTGTGTATTACAGCGTATTAAGAGGCACAAATTTGATATGGCATAGTCCAAGTTTGTTTCATTACATAATTTAAATTCAGCATAGCTTCCCTAGAAGTTAAGAAATAAAATTACGGTTTAAATTTCCTGTGACCATACTTTTTGGTCAACACCTGAAGTTTGAAGACACATTTTGCGAGTAAAAATTAGTTCAATCCTTAATTTTTAAGTTGATCAATGTATCTCTTATATTCTTAAGAATGTTCACTTAAAAACAAATTAGTTTTTATTCATGAATAAAACTACATTTTCAAAAAGACGGGCTTCACTTTTTCTGAAAGAAAATCCCAAATATGATAATCACTTGATATCCATTGTTGGTCAAACCGGGTCAGCTTTCCGACTGGAGTGGTTATACTATTTACGTACTGCTGAAATATGCGTAAGTATATGTCCAAAAGGAGGAATCTTACTTTACCCTTTACAGATGCCGAGTATAAATCCTTATTGTTCAGTAAAGTTGCCAATGTTGCGACTAAAAGTCTTAAAAAGAGGGTTTGAGATACAAATTACGAATCATAAAATATATCCTAAAGTTAGGACTGAACTGAAAACTGCAACTGATCACCACAATGTTCAACTATGCTCTGTCTTCCCCAGTTTCACAAGAAACCTTATATTTTTATTAAAACATTCAGTAAATGTCCAACTACTAATATTTCTGTTTTACAACTGTTAATAAAGGAAAACAATCTTGCGGGACACAAATGTAGTCTAATTGTGTATGTATGGCTAGTTTCATCCCGTATAATTTCTAAAATGCCATTTGAAAATTCTATTAGGATTCCATTCGATAGGAACAAAAATACTCTTGTTGTCATTTTCATTTTATTTATTTTTTTTTTACTCTCAATTTTTCATCCTTTTCTTTTATTCTTTTCTTATTTGCGATGAAAAAGTATGCAAAGTGGGTTTGAAAAAAATTTGATTTGGTAATATCAACGTTTTTTAAAAGTCAGCCATCTGATAGTTCATGAAGCAATATTCTTTCAACTCTATACTCTAACTATAGCCATATTTAAATCTAGATCTTTAAAAAGTTGAGTTCTTTTGAAGTTCATCATAAGTTCATTGTACTTTTGCAAATGAAAATAAATTTGTTCTGTAATGAAGCTGTAACATCGAATATACCTTTCGATTCTACGAGAAATAATGTTGCATGACGGCAGCCGTATCGGCTTAGAAATAACAATGGGTCTTCAACACAGCGAGAAAATCCAGCACCCGGAGGCGGGCTTCAGCTGGCCCCTAAACAACAATGTGCACTAGTGGACATCATACTAAACTCAAAACATATAAATGAACTAAAATTAAAAATCATACAAGACTAACAAAGTCAGAGGCTCCTGACTTGGGACAGGCGCAAAATGCGGCAGGATTAAACATGTTTTGTGAGATCTCAACCTCCCTATACCTCTAGCCAATGTAGAAAAAAACAAACACACAGCAATACGCACAGTAAAACTCAGTTTAAAAGAAGTCCGAGTCCGATGTCAGAATAGATAGCAAAAGAAACGAAGTAAAATGACAATGATACATAAATTAACAAAGGACTATTAGCAGTTACTGACATGCCAGCTCCAGACCTCAATTGAAAGATTATGTCTTGATCATATGAAAATCAAGCACAATCCTTTCCGTAAGGTGTTTAGTATCATACAATCATAAAATATATGAAAAGAACATAACCCGAATCATGGCAACAACTGGTTTTAGAATAAATGTGTTTATTTCTTATGCAAAGACCCTATTAGTGAATCAATATTAATACCAAAATATGCCATCTTCAATGACCTGACAACAGTATCGTAACTTTATCCTTTCTGAATAAGTCTGTTTAAAGGTTTGGTAAGCTTTTGAGGTGAATGCCGAAATTTTTGTGCTTTGTAAAGAATATTACCATAAAATATTGGATTTGAAATACCTAAACGTATTAGATGTCTGCATGTTGATTTATATTTACGAATGATGTCCTTGTACCGATGATAAAATTTAGTAAATGTTTTGACTAGTTTGTGATATCGAAAACCCTGGTGTAATAATTTTCCATAACACAGAGATTTCTTTCGTTAAAATCAAACACATTGTTACATACACGAGCGAATCGAACAAGTTGAGATATATAAACACCATAAGATGGGGACAAGGAACGATACCATCTTAACATGGATAATTAGCAATAGGAAATGAAAAATCATCTCTTTTATCATAAATTTTGGTATTAAGCTTACCGTTAAAGATATAGATATCAAGATCCAGGAAAGGGCAGTGTTCATTGTTAGTATTAGCTTTATTTAAAGTCAGTTCAGCAAGATATATCTCCTTTGTGAAAATACTGAAGTCGTCATTATTGAGAGCCAATATATCATCCAAATATCTAAAAGTGTTATTAAATTTTGTATCAGATGTTGTTTCGATGGGTTTTGCTGATTTTAGTCATAAATTGTAACTCGTAACAATACAAAACAGGTCCGCAATAAGTGGTGCACTATAAGTCCCCATTGGAATTCCGATAACTTGACGATATACGGAATCTCCATAGCGAACAAAAATGTTATCTAGTAAAATTCAAGGGCATTTATAGTATCAAAGCAGGTCCAATTGACATAGTTCTTTTGTTTGTTGTTACTAAAAATGACCTAAAAGAGTTTAAACATATATATTCGCATTCTGACTTTTAAATGCCCATTTAATTAGGTGTGGGATTTTTCTTAATAAGATTATGTGCTAAGTAGTATATAGAGTAGAAAAATCAAAACCCATAAATGTATTTGGAATTACTGCAATTTCATGACGTAGGTGTATTGTCATTGATATTTACATCTTTACACACTTCGCTATAGCCTGGGATCCTGGCTCACTGCTCCACAGTCCTATCGACAAAGTATTAGATTGGGTCAGGATGCCAGGCTAACTTCGCTATAATTAAACACATATTTCCGGGTAGATGTTTTGTAAACAACAAATAAGAGGGAGTTCAGTATTATCAAAATAGCCAGGAATTTGTTCTTTAACAGAATGATCATTAAAATACCGGCAATATTTACAAAATCAAAACCTTTATTGACACATTTGATTTTAATAAAATGTTTTTATGATCTTCAGGGCGATCAATTCTGGGAAACAGTTTCGAATAACAATATGTAATGATAATTTGGACGGTTTCTTACTTAGGACTGCAATATGGAATTGTGTTGCGATCCTCTAAAATTTGATGTAATTAATTAACAGGTAAAGAACAGAGCTTGGTTAACAGATAATGTCTGCCGTTGTTTTTTTTTTGAAATAGAAATCAGGTCCGAAATATTTGTATTGTTGGTACGAAATTTTCTTTGATTGCGATTTATTCTACGTCCATGAGAACGGTTTTACGAACAGTTTTAGAAACTATATCCAAAATGTTAACATAATCAGTTCTTGATATATTACAATGTACCAATCCCATGATATTATCATTAAGACCGAGAGGATAGACTGTCTGTAATTTTTAATCCAATTTAATTCAAATATTTTCCGTGATCGTAGAAAACTTTGAATGAGATTCCCCAGTCTGCTTATCAAGTTACTACTTCTAAAGGTTGAACTGTTAAATATTTAATAGGATGATTGTGCTTCTTACGGTGTGATAAATGATACTTTTGAATTTATGGGGTCTTATAAAACTACAAACAGCAAAATATTCACTATTTTTTACTGAATTAAAAATGATCTAAATAATTTCGTTTCGCTTTTTTTTCTTTGATATACGATATGATTATTTAGACAGTTCGAAAATTGTTGAACGGTGAGGCGGCGAACCGTTCAACAATTTCTACATGATATAATCGCTAGAACGATTCAAGCTTCCTTTATAACATGGTGGGGTATGCTAACCGTATTGAGTATGAAATTAATGAAATGTTAAACACAAATGTCCTAGAGTTCACTTCGTAAAATTAACATTTTTACTCCGCCCACTGACCGCGTGTTTGACCCTCACTCTTAATGTGTATGCTCCGCCCACTGATCGTGTAGCCTGATGATCTATTGATTTTCCTTGTAGCGCATAGTTGATGTGTTTTACGCCAACTAAAGATGGAGCCTGGTATAAGACGATTTGTCGATACAAGTGATGAAGAAATCGAACAAAAACGTTTGAAAATGAGTGCTGATAAAACAATAAAGCAGAATATAGCAGCGTACTATTTTCCGGGAGTATTTAAAAGAAGGAAATAATTGGATTCGAACATTATGACACATTATTTTAAAACTAGATGAAGCGTTGGGCCATTTCTATATAGATGTGCGTAAATCTGATGGAAATATAAAACGGGGCTACTGTTCTAGCTAAAAATTCGTATTGCAATGCACAGATCATGGCCGTAACTGGACATAAGTCAGTAGCATCCCTTTCTTTGTACCAGCGGGTTGATAATGATGATAAGATACGTATGGGACAGACGTTAACAGAAAGCATCACGGAACCTTCTAAAGCATTAGTTTTAACTGTTGGTGAAACATCATCGAATATTCGTGCTTTACCAAGCTCCAGTTGTACAGTGCCTCCTAAAACTTTGCCAATTGGCCTCTTCTACATTTCTTCCTCTACCGAATATTACAACAGGAAGTCCGCTGTCATTAGTACAGAACGTAGTTGTGTTACTTATAACTTTGGACAACATACTCTATGTACATCTGCAAATGAATACAAAGGCGCCTTTACCATTTAGCGGACCCTTGCCAATAATACTTTTAATTAAGCATTTAAGTACAACCTACAAGGAAACAGCACACAGTCATTTAATGAATCATTGCAAGGTGTCAATCTAAATGAACTGTTCAATGATTTTACTGAAACTTCCGTAAACATAAATCGTACTACACTTTGTCCACAAGTTTTCAACAACTGTTCCGTAACTATTGTTTATAAAAAAAGAATGACTTAATTTTTAGAAGAACAGATTTGATTGTTTTAGAACATATTTTTATTTACAGTTTGGTTTAATGTGCTCGGGAGCATTTCACTTTATTTCATTCCATCTTATATTGTTTTTGTTTAGATTTTTAATCGATAAAGCCCTGCATTGCGTCATGCATGTATAGATGTCAACCAGTGGAATTTTCCATTCGCCGACCGGTTAACAGGTCAACTTGCCTTATGTAGGGCAATACACTAAGGTTATCACAAGACAGCGTGTTCCTTACTTTGTTCTTTTTATAGCACTCACGATTTAAGGTCAACAGGTTGAGCACACATGATTAAAGGTCAACATATTACAACGCGACTGTCGTGGATGATGTTACGACACTCATTCCAATTAATAATTTACGGAGGACGATATTTAGGTCCTTTGCTGAGGAATGATTTCAACTCTCGGTCACGAACGATGTTAAGGTCTCCTGTTATAACATGGGAACTGGGGCCATAAATGTATTTGGAATTACTGCAATTTCATGACGTAGGTGTATTGTCATTGATATTTACATCTTTACACACTTCGCTATAGCCTGGGATCCTGGCTCACTGCTCCACAGTCCTATCGACAAAGTATTAGATTGGGTCAGGATGCCAGGCTAACTTCATATAATTAAACACATATTTCCGGGTAGATGTTTTGTAAACAACAAATAAGAGGAGTTCAGTATTATCAAAATAGCCAGGAATTTGTTCTTTAACAGAATGATCATTAAAAATACCGGCAATATTTACAAAATCAAAACCTTTATTGACACATTTGATTTTAATAAAATGTTTTTATGATCTTCAGGGCGATCAATTCTGGGAAACAGTTTCGAATAACAATATGTAATGATAATTTGGACGGTTTCTTACTTAGGACTGCAATATGGAATTGTGTTGCGATCCTCTAAAATTTGATGTAATTAATTAACAGGTAAAGAACAGAGCTTGGTTAACAGATAATGTCTGCAGTTGTTTTTTTTAAATAGAAATTAGGTCCGAAATATTTGTATTGTTGGTACGAAATTTTCTTTGATTGCGATTTATTCTACGTCCATGAGAACGGTTTTTACGAACAGTTTTAGAAACTATATCCAAACGTTAACATAATCGGTTCTTGATATATTACAATGTACCAATTCCCATGATATATTCATTAAGACCGAGAGGATAGACTGTCTGTCTTTTTTTAATCCAATTTAATTCAATTATTTTCCGTGATCGTACAAACTTTGAATGAGATTCCCCAGTCTGCTTATTTACTACTTCTAAAGGCTGAACTGTTAAATATTTAAAAGGATGATTGTGCTTCTTAAGGTGTGATAAATGATACTTTTGAATTTATGGGGTCTTATAAAACTACAAACAGCAAAATATATAAAAATTAAAAAAAGTATCGATGAATCTGCATTCCAATCTAGACATGAAGAACAGAATTAGGGAACAGTTCCTATCACAATTTTATGAACATTATTGTACATATTGAAAGAGCATATCAAGAGCCCATTACGTACGCTCACTGTGATATAAATTCCAGGCTAAAACGGACTTGTGACATTTGAGCTAACTTTTTGGACATTTAGTGCTGTATTTAACGGACATGATATTTTTATATTATGTGCAATTTTGATACCATATAAATTTGTTAATCTGCTTTAAATTAATTTCTGTCGCTAAGATTGGCAATGATAATTTCACTTTTCGCTAAAATGGTGGTAAACTGGGTTCTACTCTACCGCGCTAAAACGTCCAATTATTTTCGTTAAAATGTCCTATCAATGCGCCAAATTGTCATCCGCTGTGTTGGGCGACGACCTGCTAACATAAAACATGATTTCATATAGAGTTAAGCTATATAGATATTAAATTAAACAGCCTTTGGCAAAGTTGTATGAAACGATAATCATGGACTAAATATAAAGTAGTACATTATTACATGATATTTAATCCAAAAGAACAATATCATATGAGTAAAGGGCTTGGTCATGTCAAATTCATACCACCAGAACATATTTTAAAGGAGAATTGACTGTTACTTATGTTATACATACCTAAATTTTCATACCTTTCACATTTTATGGACATTTTGGTTAAACTCCAACCTACGTTTCACAAAGTATCTTACCAATCAAATTAATCTAGTCGTACGATTTTTATGAAACGCTGACCAGATAATTCCTTATATAAGACATGTAAAATATCTTTCAAAATTAAATTCTATTCTACCATATTTTTTTCTGCATGGATGCAAGAAACCTTCCTTATTTTTCGCGTACACTTTTTTCGCACATGGACCTTTAGAGCCGACTTTGCGGCAATTATTTTTCTATTTATATAAGAGATTGTATCATATTGGTATTTTTTAATAGGTCCTTCTAAACGAATTATATTTTGAAAAAAAAAAGTATATTCACATGGGGCTTGTTTATCGAAGGTGTCCTTGAATCTGCCATGGGACATGATTTAAGATAGACTTAGGACTGTAATAATACATGTCTGAGCAAGCATATCGAAGTTATCCTAGGGTTTTCTGACCTAACCGCAATCCTAAGTTGTTTACTACAAGTAATTAGCACAAAAACTGAATGCATAAAATCAACAAATGAATATAATAATGATATTTAAAGAATGATACAATAATTAAAATAATATCAATAATATTATTAAAATTATTATAAATTAACTTATATAAAGATTGTGCATATTTAAACTTTTACGAAACAACACTAAATATTCAAGTTACGTTTTGTATAAAAAAAATAACTTAGTTGTCACAGTTCATACATCACATAGTTCAAAGCCAAATCTCGTGCATCTTTTAAATAAAGAGTCCGCGTCTTTGGCGTCGGACCGGCGGTCTTCGGTAAAAAAATGCTTAGATCGAAGTGGCACATTTGTGTATTACAGCGTATTAAGAGGCACAAATTTGATATGGCATAGTCCAAGTTTGTTTCATTACATAATTTAAATTCAGCATAGCTTCCCTAGAAGTTAAGAAATAAAATTACGGTTTAAATTTCCTGTGACCATACTTTTTGGTCAACACCTGAAGTTTGAAGACACATTTTGCGAGTAAAAATTAGTTCAATCCTTAATTTTTAAGTTGATCAATGTATCTCTTATATTCTTAAGAATGTTCACTTAAAAACAAATTAGTTTTTATTCATGAATAAAACTACATTTTCAAAAAGACGGGCTTCACTTTTTTTTTTAAAGAAAAATCCCCAAATATGATAATCACTTGATATCCATTGTTGGTCAAACCGGGTCAGCTTTCCGACTGGAGTGGTTATACTATTTACGTACTGCTGAAATATGCATAAGTATATGTCCAAAAGGAGGAATCTTACTTTACCCTTTACAGATGCCGAGTATAAATCCTTATTGTTCAGTAAAGTTGCCAATGTTGCGACTAAAAGTCTTAAAAAGAGGGTTTGAGATACAAATTACGAATCATAAAATATATTCTAAAGTTAGGACTGAACTGAAAACTGCAACTGATCACCACAATGTTCAACTATGCTCTGTCTGCCCCAGTTTCACAAGAAACCTTACATTTTTTTTTATTAAAAACATTAAGTAAATGTCCAATAACTAATATTTCTGTTTTACAACTGTTAATAAAGGAAACTTCGCAAAAAATCAAAATTGATATTATGTCCATTCTGTGTAAAAAGCTCAAATTCATAAGTATTAAAGTTTTATTCCGCTAGATAAGAGATCACCATCGATTTCAAATTTAGAGTATCAATTCTCTGCGTGCCGCCATTTTGATATCTTCTCCGTTTAGAAACCACGATAGGTCTATAAACCACAAAGGACCAAAACTACAGTAACCTAATGTAGTCGTAATTGCGTGTCGATATCTTTTCAATCGTACGGTTGTTTTATCCGACTTACTAACTTGATACGGAAAATGCTATTTTTAATTAACCATGGTCTGTCTTTTTAAACTGTTTATATGGAAATTAGTTAAAAGTCAAAGTTCAAATTCATTAATGATCATGAATAAGTGTTCCGTGAAAATTATTTTGAAAATCTAATTTGTTCATAATTCTATTATGCAATAAACTTATCTAAATAAATTTGGACCTTCCTTATCTGATCACCAGCATGGCTAAAGGTATTACTCCCAAAGGTATTGTGAGGTGACACGTCCAGGTATCCAAGCGATTTCCTGTTGGGCTTGCAAGTTCATGCATCGTTTTCACTTCTGAGGGTATTGATCAGTGTACACGGCCGATAACTTGTAACTTTCTATTTTGAACTATCAGGTGTATAATATACATCTCTGTCTTGCGTGTCCGATAGTGATATACTAGTCATTACTTAACTCATACGCTTGCTTATAAATAACATTTCTGGTGTAAAGAATATTATTTACAAAAAATCTTATTAATTCAAAAACAAAATAAAAAATGATAAAATAAAATCTATTTACATATTTTTCCACAGGTAAATTTGGGAAAATGTAAGTATATACTTGCTGTCAATAGTGAAGGACAGTTTGAAACATACAAGAAGTATTGATTGAACACAAATGTGCACACTTGTCGATCATTCGTTAATTTATACACCTGGATAGAAAGTTACGGAACTATAGATAGTCGCAATTTAAAATATACATATATACATTGAACATAAGAAAGAAACATACATTTTGTTTAAATTGGGGTAAAAGTTTTGTAAATAGACTAGTCCACGTATGCCAACAGTATGTAATCATCGGATGTCGATGGACTATTGTATACTAAAAGAAGAAGAAGAAGAGAACCAATTTGATTTAAAAAATACAGGTCGATATCTAACTTGCTTTGGTTCATCGAAGTTATGGACATAGTAAAATCACAGATTTATATTTCAATTAGATTGTTCTCGGAACAAAGGAAGAAATTCGTCATCATCACAATTGTTGGGTATAATGGATAATAATGTGAACATGGTTCTGAAAGTGTTTTATGCCAAATTTCCTGTTCCGACATGTATGTTATATATATGTCACTGGACGTAAACTGATTATCCCCAAGGGATGTGATTTTTTCAGGAAAACTATTGAGTATCAAAGTTTCAAATTAATTTCGGGATTTATTTTCTGCTTGTCCGCTTTAGGGTATTCTTGCCAGTTAAAACAGACTTATAATTATATACAAAAATAGGAAAGATGACATCAAATTGGTTCTGTCTTTTTTAAACATCGTTGGTCAAATAGCTAAAGTATTATACGTTGTGAGACGAAGACTATTTTAATAGGGACATTCCCGATTATGTATAAATTTTGTTGATGTTTTTCACACCCGAAAAGAATATTTGTTCGTAATTTTTCAAATCCATTCCAAGAAGATCCTTAAATTTTTTGTCAATCATTTATTCAAATAGCTGAAGTATTTATGCGTTGTGAGATTTAAAATATTTTGATGAGAACATTAATTCCTGAATATGTAAATAAAGATCGTTTTGGGTGGACTAAATTCTATAATGGCAATTGGTAATGATCTGTTTCAAATATTCAAGGTTACCGATTCTAATTTAAAATAGCACAATTTTTAGTTCATACACTCGTGTTCAGAAGGCTATTATTATTTATAAATTTATTCAATTAAATTAATTCAGTATTTCATCGTTACAAAAGTATCGGCGGTCATAATTCATTTAAAAGTGAGCTTACGCAAAATATAAAAATATACAACGGCTATCCAGTTATTGTGCGACTTAATTACTCCACTGAATTAATTTTAATTCTTTTTTTTTATATTTTCTGTGTCTGAACCAGCACTCCCGTTTATCATTCATACGAAATGTTGTTCACACCTGGAACGGTAAACCGTGACGGCTACAATTCACTGAATGAAGATCAAAAGATTACAATTACAGAATGCTAATCTTTTAATTACCTTGAGTTTAACCACGAATTCAACATTCACTAAGTGTCACATAACAATACACATTCTATTTCCACAGTACAAGTAATATTTGCTGGACTGAAGCAAAAAGGTCAATACAAACAAGTATTTTTAATACACTATCGATCATGTCAGTTTCCTATGTTTGTTTAAAGTATTTGTCGGGAAAAAATCATAAAATGTTTTATTGTATGATTTACTTTTATTACTAAAATTCGTATCAAAAATCGTTAAAACATAAATCCTACAATCTAATTTTAAAAGTTGCATGGCTATCACCTATTTTTAGTTGGTTAATAGCTACACCGAAAGTCGTCGATGCGCTTTAAATCGCGTTATTAGATGGTTAACGAACAAGACTTAAATGAGATTAATTTCACTCCCGGCATGCAAAAAGACTTAAACTACGTCACATAAGTCAGGAAGTTTGGATAAATAAAATTAATAATTCCCAATTTTCTTCTTTATTACTTTTCATATCAAAATAAAACTTGGTGAATATGTTTTTTATGGTATTATGAA
Source organism: Mytilus coruscus (assembly GCA_017311375.1). Lineage (NCBI taxonomy): Eukaryota > Metazoa > Mollusca > Bivalvia > Mytilida > Mytilidae > Mytilus > Mytilus coruscus. The sequence continues at coordinate 60,334,739 of CM029599.1, forward strand.
CATAATAAGATGATAAGTGAAAATCGCGAATTTTCCCTTTAAGGAACGTTTTGAGTTAATAACAGTGACGGTGGAGTGTACACAATTCTTTCGAATTTATGGATGAGCAATATGTCTTTGAGTGCATGCTGACTGTTATCATTTGTCTACTCAATAAACGACACAACAAAACATAATATTAAACAGGTTTTTTTTTTCTTTTTAAATCCCGTTCTTGCAATGAATCTTGTTGATTCTTTACCTGTTGTAGGTTTTTTGGATAATAACAGTTACATTAAATACACTTAATGTCATGCAAACAAATAGAACAGACCTTTTTTTTCTATATACAATTTATATATAAAAGAGCGTAAATGTGATTAACCTGAATAATTCAGTCCCTCCCGTGATCGACTCTCCCACTCGCGAGTGTAGCCATCGTAGAGCAGTGGAATATAACGACTGAATTATTCGGGTTAAAATGTGATATGATTGTTGACAGGGTTAAACATGTTTGTGAACGCCCAATCCCTTATCAATTTGAGACAGTGGTATAATAACACAAATTTTGAAAAATATGTAAAAATCTTGTTCAAAGGGCTTGACTCACCAAATTGGTAGCAAGCACAAAACAACTAACAAAATGCCAAAAGTACCAACATATTTTTAGAGAAGTCATAAGGAGATTGATAAAAGTTTGTCAAAGTCTGAATGCAAATTTATTTGCTATAATTCAGATAAAGCCTTCTTCTGTAATAACAAGTAAGATATACGCGCTAGAACTGTGGTGGTAGTGATGAGATGTGTTGAGATGATTAGAGCTATACATTTTCTCCTGGACAACTATTTTCTAAAATCAAATTTCGTTTCGCCATTAAGTTTGGTAGGTCACATTCGAAGTAAAGAGGACAGGATTGTGGTTACGACAATTGGATCATATCTGTTGTCACCTGTGAAAAGATATTCCATAACGGTCAACCAACTCATACGATCGTCCGTAAAATTTTCGAAGGATTAATTTCAACTTCACACCTTCAAACGCTTGGTTTAATAACTTTCTTGTCATTAGTAACCCTTTATCAAGGAAATCATCACAAAAAAAGAAATGCAAGCTATGGAAAATCATATCAATTCCGTGATATATACTCCATGTGCAGGCGCTAGATGTAAGTCAAGATATGAGGCATGTTTAACTATATCTGTTGTATCCTTTTTTCAATGTCGATGGGATAGAAGCGTTCAAAAATTCAAATTCTTAATTATATTTAGTGAGAGAACATCATCTATATAGCGAGCTTCTTTTCATTCTTCGTTGGCTCCAATATGAAGTTTCTCTTATGAATAAAGGAACAAGTCGACAAGAAGAGGAACACAATTTGTTCCCATCCTGCGTTGGCCACTCGTTTTTTATGAAACAAAGCAGGACCAATTCTTTCAATTTGCCTTTTAGTTTGGAATGGGGAGTACGAGTGTAAATGATTAAAAAGTCAAATGTGTTAATAATATTGCAAGCGGAAAGAGACTAAGATTGTATGTACTCTAACAGATCTTTTGAATTTTTTAATATCTACGTTTATCATCGTAGTAAGATCGTTAAATATTGTCTTTATCGGTACTAACATTAATTTTATTTTTATTCACGTAGTGTAATACATAACTAAAATGTATATTCCTATCAAGGTTTTAACACTTATGGTCCTACATCTATTCTTACTTATAATTTGGCATTGTACTTGGTCATACTTTTCTTAGTCTGCTTTAGACAGCTTTTTGCACTTAATCCGCCGGAGGTAAATAGATTAAATATTTTATTCTTGGAGAACATGGTTAACTTATTTGCTCAATTTGGGCTTCGAACTAGCTTTCAGTAACTGCGAGTACTTTTTGATTTTTACTTTGTGTCTTGTCTTTTTGTTATTTGTTTAATAAAACTGAGAATGGAAATGGGGAATATGTCAAAGAGACAACAACCCGACCAAAGAGCAGACAACAGCCGAAGGCCACCAATGGGTCTTCAATGCAGCAAGAAAATCCCGCACCCGGAGGTGGTCCTCAGCTGGCCCCTAACTGTATTTACGAGCTCTATAAACAACATCTATACAGGTGCAGCCTTGAAAAAAAAATATTTCTATCCACAAAAAAACTTTTTTTGACTAACGTTTAGCAACATAATTCCTAACTTTAAATTTACCAGTTCAGCAAAAAGAAGGGGATGTGGTCTGGTGTCAATGAGACAACTATCCAACAGAGTTCAAATGACAACGATAAAAGCAGTTATCGGTCATCTTATGGCCTTCGACAATTCGAAAAACCCTTACCGTAACCCTTCAAACGAGAAAACTTACCTCATAATTAATAAGAATACAATTTACGAAAAAGAAAAATGACAGACTTGAACCAACGGCAACCACTGAATTACAAGCACCTGACTTGGGATAGGCACATACAAATGTGGCGGAGTTAACTCCATGTTTGTAAGCGCTCCCCTAAAATGGGACAGTGGTGTAACAGCACAACATAAGAACAGCGGTCCAAATGGCTTAACTCAATAGATCGGTAAGAAAACAACCATAACAAACAAAAATAACATAAACAATATACACAAAGCACCGATAAAAGAGTACTTGCAGTAACTGAAAGCTAGTTCTTAGACAATTATGATTTATAAATAAATAATGTTATACCATAATCAATGTGTTCACATCCAACGGACTTTGTGCAATGCAAAAAAATAAGTAAACAGTATCGACAGGATCTAGAATCATGAGTATAAACTTATAACTGTACGTATATAGCAAAATATATGTGGTTATGTTTTAATTTTTCAAAAACAAAATCGATGTTAGTACCGATAAACCGATCTTTAAATATTTCACTATGATATTTGAGAATAAGTTTATTTAAAGGATCAACAAGCTTACACTGATTGAATCTAGTTTATGGACTGTATAAATAGCATCACAGTAAACAAGATGTCATATCCCGATTTCAATAAGAATTTCGTAGGTACAGCCACACTTCCTAACCAAATCCTTGTATTTGTAAATGAATTTGGTAAAGAATTGTGGTAACGAAATCCTGGACACTACCAGTTATACATAAATAAAGCTCATTGAAATGTAAAACAAGACTACAAACACGGACATAGCGAACAAGTTATAAAATATACACACCGTAAATAGGGCCAAAGGAACATCACATCCTAAAAGGGGAAATTGACAATAGGGAATGAAAAATCATTTTGTAGTAATATGTGTATATATACTAGTCAACAAAAGAAACGATACAAGGCAATGTATTTTTCATATATAATGAAATTGGATACACTGATTGCCTTATTGGTCTAATATTTACAGAGTGTTATTTTCTTATCAAAACCATTGATTGAAGGCAAATACGCGAAATTTTTTTTTGGCAATTTTTGTTATTTCAAAAATCGTATTTTCACCCAAAAACTCAAAAATCGATATTAGAACTTAAAACTTTAAACTTAACCATGGTCTGCTTAAAATTGTGAATGCCTTTGCAGATATTTGAATACTTAATTATCGTCTTCGGAATTAAGTGCTGACTTTTGTCATCATTTTCCGCAAAATAAATTTGACCCCTGTGTTCAATAACACAGTATTTTCTCACTTTCCAATTCGGTCAGATTATTTTAATCATATGTATTTGCTTTGCAAATGAATGTTTTTCATTGGATGATTTAACAGTTTTTCCTATTTATTATATTTTATGATAAATTGGAGTTCAAACTCGTGTATCGTTACTTTTGTTGACTAGTATAGTTTCCCGTGTGAAACAGAAGCATTCAAATCTAGAAAAGGACAAATATGGCTGTCTGCATAAAACTTATTTAAAGTAAGATCATATGGGAAAATATCATCAAGGTAACGGTAAATGTTTTTATTTAAATGATCCATAACAAATCTGCTTATAAGTTGGTGTCCATCGGAATACTTGTAACCTTCAATAAACATCATTGTTGAAACATGCATAGATATTTCAACAAATCCAAGCACAGTTCCAGTTAGTGTAAAAATACACAAAAAATGATAACAGGAATTTCTAAAAAAAAATATTGAAACGCTCAACAGACAATACCAATCACTGATGCCCGACTCCTCTGAAAAAATAGACGCATAAACAAGGACAAACAACAACAAACAAATTTAGGCTTAGAAAGTTTGACACTTGGTACAGGCACAACTTGTGTATGGTTAAACCACTCTTACGTACATAAATACACCCCTTTTTTGCCTATCTAGACCAAGTTTCGTAAAAATAAAGTTTACTTTGCAGATTCGTCCTTTTTTGCCTCACTGTGACCGAAGACTTTACATTGTTAGACCAAATATATTGGCAATCATATTTTTTTATTTGAATGAATGAGAAAACTTCTCTTTTTGATCAGATTGTGTGTAAGAATAGCCCAAAGAGTCGAAAAGTCATAACCGTTAATGAAAGGATCATTAAAAGCACGAAATTTATCTTAAACATCCAAAGACTTTTTTTTACTCCAGAAATAATTATTTTCATATGCTTTATTACAAATTGTAATAATATGTTTTTATAGTCGTCAGGGAACTGGTCAAAGGGACAGAATGATAAATGTTGAAGCCGAAATTGAAAACGAAATTTGAAGGGTAATCTATGAAGTTCCGGTCACTTCAGTGATCTTTAAATGTCAGAGGATGCCTTACGTTGAAATTCGGTTATTATATGATTTACAAGTGTTTGACTCTGTCAATAAACGCTTTCAGAGTACTTGAAGTTTATTCTATTAACCAATTTGTAATTTCTAAATTATTTTCGAAAAGTTTTCTCCAAATATCCACAATATTCATACATTTCGTTAATTGATATCCAATGATTTTTTTAGTCATATTCTTCTGTTTACATCATTTTTCAATAGGATTAAATAACATCTTTAATAACCTGGAGACACCATTTTTTATTTATTTTCGATGGTGGACGATATTTTGGTCCCTTTTTCAGAAAGTTTATAACCTCTCGGGTCGAACAATGTTGCAGTTCCCTGTTATAACATGGTCACACGGATCTTATCTTTCACAGCCGTTTCATTTTGAAAAGGAATTATTTCCTGTTCTATTTAACGTCTGATGTAACAGACGCATATTTCACTATAAATGTCTAATGTGCGAAATAATTAAGCACTAGATCTATGTTATATCAAATTAAGGAAGTACACAATTAAGGATTATGTCATTTATTATAATAGATAAGTTAATAAAATTTGGTTATGCATTTAATTGTGGAAAATTCCTTTTATGTAAACGACATTGTATCACAATGATAGGTATTTAAAAGAAGTATTAGCTGCCAAATTCATGCCCACGGTATTGATTGAACTTTGAAATTTGATTTAATATATACTGTAACGTAATTCGGAACAAAAACATTGTACATTGTCACGTTATGGAATCGTTATATAGTATCAGCATTTGTTTGTTTTCCTGACTGGGCGCCATGATATAATCCATCAACATGACCAATGGAAACTGTCGAAGGGCATATAACCCCGTGATAATTAGACATTTGCGGAAACTGTCATACACCTACGATTAGGATTACAATTACACTTACAGGTAGCATTAAAATCTCGGGTCGTTTCAAAGTGTAAATATAAACCCTCGGTTCAAAACAAAGACTAACTCCTATGATGTTTTCTATCGTTGAACAAAGGGATTTTCAAAGAAATATGGGTAAAAAATGTCATCTTGGCAGCTTGGGGTGGAATCAGGACAACTCGGACCAAAAGAAAAATCGGATTAAGACAACTCGGGCCAATTTAAAGACAACTCGGACCACTTTTAAAGACAGCTCGGACCAGTTTGAAAGACAACTCGGACCAGTTTGAAACACTTGTCAGACCAGTGGCTCTTCGTGGTTTTTACGTTTGATATGATTTTTGTTTGCTTTTGTCTAGATTTTTTTCTTCTTAGTTTCCCCTAACTGACCATCTTAGCTTGCTGTGACAACTTGTCAGTTTGATGCATTTCAATAAGTTCTGTTACTATAAATTGTTTAAATTGTATAGACAGGCAAGTGGGACGTATGTACGAAGGTAAAACTGGTTTTATCACCACCTTACAACAAGGCCGTGTTTTATCCTTTTTGCATATTATTTTATTTTCCGATTTGTTTTTGAAAAATGTGTTTTTGGTTCAGCTAGTTATGAATTATTTTAAGGATAAATCATATAACATTATGTTCCCATTTTGTAACTTTTGTAATTATCGTGTTAATGTAAATGTGGTCATTTTGGAATTTAGGGACTGTTGTGACAAATGTAGTATAATACTAGATTAGGCTAAACTCGTGACAGTGTCATATCTCCCACAAAAATGATCAAATACAATGTTGATCGAAGTTGAATACATTTAATAGAGATAAAATAATGTATTTTAACGAAGAATATTACCTATCAGGGATAATTACTAAATAATTTTAAAAAAGGCGAATGGCTATATAGCTGCTTCTTCGTTCAGTACATACATTTGTATATGATCTGAAGGCAATTGTTTTTATGTGTAGTAAGTTGCATTGATTACCGCAGAATGTAAAAAGAATGCTTGAGTTTGATTTAATTACCGGAACAACAAATTGGCAGCATTTTGTAAGCTAGTGATACATACTGAAAACAAACTGGCGTATATAAAATGAAAATAACACTTTATAAATTTGGTTACGACGTCTTTTATCTAGATTTACCTTCATCAGGAACACTCAAACTTAAACCTTAACAAACTTACTGTTTACAGTCAAGGATGCAATAGTCGGACCTGTTCCAAAGGCATTACTTTCGAAACACTGGTAAGTGCCCTTCTCATTACTGTCTGTAGTCAATATGGTAAGTGCTGGTACAGATGTAGTAGAACCATTGTACTTGTTTGTATTTGTATTGGAAGTAATGGTGGTAACAAATCCATTGACAGTCCGCTTCCAAAATACTTGGTTAATTGAAGAGGATGACGTTACTGAACAAGCTAATGTTACTTGTCCAGCATTTATGGAGTAAGATGTGAGTGGAATAGAGACTGTTGGAACTACAACAAATAATAAGAAATTAAATGACATACTCCATTTGTTCAGGGGTCAGGTATGGAAAATACGTTGTACCTGCTTTTAGTACTGATCAAGACTTTAGCAAAAAAGTATAAGCAAAATACTGAATAAATAATTTACTAAACTGAAAATTAATAGTTTTCTGATGAAGCAAATGAATACATTCAATTTTTCACATTTCATAGAAATTTATATGAATTCTAAATATATAGTAAACAATGTCCTGTCAAACTTATAATACTCAAATCCCACAGAAATTTAGTATTAATTAAGTTTTCCGTGGAAAGACCTGTTGATTTTGTTCTGATTATTATTTTTTTTTCTTCCGCCACATTTTTTTCTTGAGGTGTATAGTGGTTTCGCTAGATGTCGCTTAGATTTTTTGCATATGATATCGAACAGTTATTGCGCTTTTAAAACTGACCCTGAATTTTGACCGAATCGTTCCGGAGACTCCATATTAGAGTTATTTCCCCTTCTGTATTTAAAATAAGTGAAATGTAATTTTAACTGGTAAACCATCAGTTAAAGAGACCCAGGGTCTTTTGAATTTAGGTTCTTGGTCCATCAAAAAGAAAATTAGGCCAAGGTCAAAGGTCAAGGTCGGGTTCTAAATTTTGATTTTGGCTTATTATTGCTTCTTTTCAGAAACCGTATAAGATATCGACAAAATATTTTTATCAAACTGTTAATTGCGACATGTCATAACATATATTTTTTGGTTAAAAAGATGCGTTGACATTTGATGGCAGTTTCCTCCCCTCTAATACTTAAAAAAATAGCTGTATTGGGATAGAATTCATCTCCCTTATATAGTGGAGACTTAGGATCATTTGATTTGAGGTACTTGCCTTATGACTTTTAAATTTAGTTCAAAGTCAAATGTAAATTTGACGTTCTAGATTTTTATCTTTGCTATAGATTCATATTTATACATGATAAAACCATGGGGTTTTTTGCATTAGGTTGGTAGACAAATGACCTTGAAAATGTCACCCAGGAGTGAACTTTTGTAAACCGTAAGTAGCAATTTATCTCCGTTATTTAAACAAAAGTAAATATATATATTTTTGGAATTAGCGTAAAGGAAGCTATAATTTGACACCGAAAGTAACTATGATTCAACCGGAAGTGGCTCTTTATCTCCCTAATTTGATGAAAAAGTGCCTTAAACAATATAATTTGAAAGTCAGTGTGTGATAAGCTATCATTTAAGACCTGACATACTGTTTTTTATCCAAATTTTCTTATTTTAAATGAATTTGGGTGGAAAGGCCTTCAATTGTTCTCTGAACAATTGCTTTTTAATTATTAGGTCCTTCCACTTTTGTGACCTTTTGATTCTTTTCTGGTTATTATTATTATTAGGTCTTTCCACTTTTCTCTGGAAAGACTTTTTGATTTTGTTCTGATTATTATTAGGTTTTTCCACTTCTCTGTGGAAATACCCTTTGATTATTAGGTCGTTCCACTTTTCCGTGGAAAGACCTTTAGGATTTGTTCTGATTATTAGGTCTTTTCACTTTTCCGTGGAAAGACCTTTAGGATAAGTTCTGATTATTAGGGCTTTCGACTTTTCCGTGGAAAGACCTTTTGCTTTTGTTCTGATTATTTTTTTTTTCTTCCACTTAATTTTTTCTTCCGCTGTATTGTTGTTTCGCTTAGAATTTTGGTATATGATATCGAACAGTTTATACGCTTTTGAAACTGACACCGCTAAACCAAATATTCTATTTTGTAAGAGTTATCTCCCCCGAACACTGTTTTTCTTGTGTGTACTACTACTTCGCAACCGTAAAAGATTACGACAAATTTATTTTACCAAATTGCTCGTTATATCTTCCGGATGTTTTGATTGATTTTGACCGAAGCGGTATAGAGATTCCATATGAGAGTTATTTCCCCTTATGCATTTGATATAAGTAATATGCATGTGAAACTGGTAAACCATATGTGATAGAGACCTAGGGTCTTTTTATTTGAGGTCCTTCGTCCAAAAAAAAAAAACGAAAATTAGGCCAAGGTCAAGGGTCAAGGTCATATTCTCAATTTTGATTTTGACTCATTTTCACTTCTTTTCTAAAACCTTATAAGACATTGAACAAATTTTTGTATCAAATTGTTAGTAACGACATGTCGTAACACACACATTTTGGTTGAAAGGGTACGTTGACATTTAATAGGAATTTTCTCCCCTTTTACATTTAATAATACGCGTATGATAATATAACTCATTAAACATATAAAATAAAGACCTAGGGTCTTTTGATCTGAGGTCCTTGGTTTATGACCTTGAAATTAAGGTCAAGGTCATAGGTTAATGTGACGTTTTAGATTTTGATCTTTGCTTTAACTTCTTATGTATACATGATAACGCCATAAGACTTTGTGCATTAAGTAGCAAGCCATATGACCTTAAAAAAAGCCAACCGGAAGTGACCTTCTGTACACCGGAAGTAGCTATTTTTTGTACTTATTTAATATAAAAGTATATAGAACCATATATTTTTGGAATCAGTGTCAGGTAAACTCTTAAATAATAGCGGAAAGTACATTTTTCAAACCGGAAGTAACAAATTATCTCTCCTATTTCAAACAAAAGTGTATAGAAACCATATATATTTTTGGAATCAGTATAGATTAATCTATCATTTGACACTGGAAATGACATTTTAAACTAGATTATATTATTTTATTATTATTATTTTCATATCAAATATATCGTTTTGGTTGGAAAGACCTTCAATTGTTCTCAGAATTTAATTAGGTCTTTCCACTTTTCCGTGGAAAGACATATTAATTTTGTTCTGATTTTTTTTTCTTCCGCCTAATTTTTTTTTTCTTTCGCTGTTTGGTTGTTTTGCAAGATGTCAATTTGATGTTTGGTATATGATATCGAACAGTTTATGCGCTTTCAAAACTGACCCTGCTTAACGGAATACTTTTTTTTGTAAGAGTTATCTCCCAGAACACTGTTTTTCTTGGGTTTGTTACTCATTCGCAACCGTTAAAGATAACGAAAAATTAATTCACCAATTTGCTCGTTATATCCTCAGGATGTTGAGATTGGTTCAGACCGAAGCGTTCGGGAGACTCCATAGGAGAGTTATTTCCCCTTATGCATTTAAAAAAAATGATATGCATTTATAATTGGTAAACCATAAGTGATAGAGACCTAGGGTATTTTGATTTGGGGTCCTAGGTCCAAAAAAAAAAAAAAATTAGGTCAAGGTCAAAGATCAAGGTCATATTCTAAATTTTGATTTGAGGTTATTTTCACTTCTTTTCAGAAACAGTATAAGATAGCGACAACATATTTTTACTAAATTGTTCATTGCGACATGTCGTAATACATACATTTTGGTTTAAAGGGTACGCTAACATTAAATTAGAGTTTTCTCCCCTCTTGTATTTAAAAATAGGCGTATGCTGATATAACTCATTAACCATATATTATTAAGACCTAGGGTCTTTTGATTTGAGGTCCTGGGTTTATGACCTTGAAATTGAGCTCAAGGTCATAGGTTAATTTGACGTTCTAGATTTTGACCTTTGCTTTTAACTCATTTGTATACGACTTTTTGCATTAGGTTGCAAGCAACTTGACCTTTGAGAAGCCAACCGGAAGTAATGTGTAAACCGGAAGTCACTATTATTTTGTACATATTACATGTAAAAGTATATAGAACCATATATTGGTGTAACACCACTAATTCGGCCCGGCCAGAAAGCACATACCAGAAAGTAGTACATATTTAACACAAAATAGTTCCTACGCATGAGTGTAACTTTCAAAATATGTAGAATATTTAGTTATTGTTGGTATCAAATGAAAGCTGAATGACTGGTGATCATTGTAGAACACTTTTTGACTTATAATTTTGAATATTAAAAAAACTGCACCAAATTTTATAAAGAGGGTACTTTTTGCCTGTATGTCAGATCTGAAGTACCTGTTTTGGTACATCCGAAGTTCGGGAACCAGTTCTTTCTTATATGCCATTAAAGGTATGTTGATTTTTCCAGTACAAGACACCATAAAGTGTTGCTTTGACATGCAATGATTGTCACTTTATTTGAACTTGAAACAAAAGAGCTGTGTCTGCTTGAAATTGAGGAATTTAACATAGAAAGCAATGGGGCCATGAATTAGTGGTGTACTTCCTATTTTTGGAAGCAGGATGAAGTAAACTATCAAATAATACCGGAAGTGACATTTTCAAAACCGGAAGTAAAAAAATATCTCCCTTATTTAGAAAAAATGTATAGAAACCATATATTTTTTTAAATCAGCGTACAATAAGCTATCATTTGACGCTGGAAATGACATTTTAAAACGAATTTTATTAGTTTGATATTAAAATAGATCTTTATGGGTGGAAAGACCTTCAATTGTTCTCTGAACAATTGGTTTTTCTTTTTCTTTTTTTTTTCTTCCGCCTAATTTTTTTCATGCGCTGCATTGTTATTTCAAAAGATGTCCCTTAGATATTTTGCATATGATATTGAACAGTTTAAACGCTTCTGAAACTGACACCGCTTAACTGAACACTTTCTCATATAAGAGTTATCTCCTCGAACACTGTTTTTCTTGTGCTCCTGCTCCTTCGCAACCGTAAAAGATTACGACAAATTTATTTTACCAAATTACTCGTTACATTCTCAGGTTGTCAAGAAGAATTTTGATCGAAGTGATCTGAACATTCCATATGAGAGTTATTTCCCCTTATGTATTTGACATAAGTGAAATGTAATAGAAACTCATAAATCTTTAGTGATAAAGACCTAGGGTCTTTTGATTTGAGGTCCTGGGTCCATCAAAAAGAAAATAAGGTCAAGGTCATGTTTTAATTTTTTGCTTTTGCTTGTGCATGCTTCTAAGAAACTGTAATAGATATAGACAAAAGATTTTCACTTAATTGTTAGTTGTGATCTATCGCAATAGGAAATTTTTATTGGAAGCGAAGCGGTGACATTCACTAGGAGTTTTCTCCCCTTGAATGTTAAAAGTAAGATGTATTGTTATATAACTTATTAACAATACATAGTAGAAACCTAAGGTCTTTTGATATAAGGTCCTTGCTTGATTAACTTGAAATTGAGGTCACGGTCATAGGTAAATTTGACGTTCTAGATTTTGACCTTTGTTTTAACTTCATATGTATACATGATAAAGCCATTGAAATTTGTGCATTAGGTTTCAAGCCATATGACCTTGAAAAAGCCAAACGGAAGTGACCATATGTAAACTGGAGGTAGCTATTTTTTGTACTTATTTAACGTAAAAATATATAGAACCATACATTTTTGAAATCAGTGTCAAGTTAACTATCAAACAAAACCGAAAGTGACATTTTTCAAACCGGAAGTAACAAATTATCTCCCTTATTTCAAACAAAAATGCATGGAAACCATATATTTTAGGAATCAGCGAACAATAAGCTATCATTTGACACTGGAAATGACATTTAAAACCGGTACTTTATATTTCCATATCAAAATATATTGTTTCGGTTGGAAAGACCTTCAATTCTCTGAACAATAAGTTTTTAATTTATTTTTATTTTCTTCCGCCTAATTTTTTTCATGGGCTGTATTGTTATTTTCAAAGATGTCGCTTAGATATTTTGTATATGGTATAGAACAGTTTATAAGCTTTTGAAACTGACTCCGCTTAACCGAACACTTTCCATGGTAGGAGTTATCTCCCCTAACACTGTTTTTCTTGTGCGTACTCATCCTTCGCAACCGTAAAAGCTATGACAAATTTAGTTTACCAAATTGCTCGTTCTATCCTCAGGTTGTCGAGAATAATTTTGATCGAAGAGATCTGAACATTCCAAATGAGAGTTGTTTCCCTTTATGTATTTGACATAAGCGAAATGTAATTGTAACTCATAAACCATAAGTGATATAGACCTAAGGTCTTTTGATTTGAGGTCCTGGGTGCACCAAAAAGAAAATGAGGTCAAGGTCAAAGGTCAAGGTCATGTTTTGATTTTTTTGCTTTTGCTTGTACATACTACTCCTTAGGAACTTTAATATATATTGATAAAAAATGTTCACTCAATTGTTAGTTGCGATCTGTCGTAATAAGATATTTTTCTTCGAAGCGCTGCGATAACATTTAATAGGAGTTTTCACCCCTGGGATGTTAAAAATTAGATGTATGGTAATATAACTTATTAACAATACATAGTAGAGACCTGAGGTCTATTGATTAAGGTCCTTGCTTGATGACCTTGAAATTAAGGTCAAGGTCAGAGGTAAATTTGACGTTCTAGATTCTCTACTTTGCTTCAACTTTATATTTATACATCATAAAGCCATGGGACTTTTTGAATAAGGTTGCAAACCATATGACCTTGAAAAGGCCAACCGGATGTGACCTTGGGTAAAACCGGAAGTATCTATTTTTGTACTTATTTAATGTAAAAGTATATAGAACCATATATTTTTGGAATCAGTGTCAACTATACTATCATATAATACCGGAAGTGACATTTTTCAAACCGGAAATAACACACAATAATATCTCCCTTATTTTAAACAAAAGTGTATAGAAACCATATATTTTTGGAATCAGCGTTCAGTAAGCTATCATCTATCACTGGAAATGACGGATTTTTAATAGTTTCATATCAAAATATATCGTTTCGGGTGGAAAGACCTTCAATTCTCTGAACTATTGGTTTTTAATAAGGTCCTTCCACTTTTCTGTGGAAAAACCTTATGATTTTGTTCTGGTTATGAGGTCTTTCCACTTTTCTGTGGAAAGACCTTTTGATTTTGTTCTGATTATTAATATTAGGTCTTTCCAGTGACTTTTCCGTGGAAAGGCCTATTGGTTTTGTTCTGATTATTATTATTTTTTTTCTTCTTCCGCCAAACCTTTTTCTTCGGTTTTAAAGTTGTTTCGCAAGATGTCGCTGAGATATTTTGGATATTATATCGAACAGTTATTGAGCTTTTGAAACTTACCTTGTTTAACCGAACACTTTTTATTGTTAGAGTTATCTCCCCAAACACTGTTCTTGTGTGCGCATCTCCTTCGCAACCGTAAAAGATTGCAAAAAAAATATTTCACCAATTTGCTCGTTATATCCTAAGTATCTTAAGAATAATTTTGACCGGAGCGTTCCGGAGACTCCATATGAGAGTTATTTCCCCTTGTGTATTTGAAATAAGTGAAACGTAACTGTAACTGGTAAACCATAAGTTATAGAGACCTATGGTCTTTTGAATTGAGGTCCTTGGTCAACCAAAAAGAAAATGAGGTCAAGGTCAGAGGTCAAGGTCAGGTTCTAAATATTTTTACCAAACTGTCGTTGCAACATGTCGTAACATATATATTTTGGTTAAAAGGTTGCGTTGACATTTGATGAGAGTGGCCTTCCCTCTAATACTTAAAATTAGCTGAATTGGGATAAGAGTCCTTTCCCATATATAGTGGAGACTAAGGGTTATTTGATTTGAGGTCCTTGCTTTCTGAACTCGAAATTTAGTTCAAGGTTAAATGTAAATTTGACGTTCTAGAGTTTGACCTTTTCTATAGATTCGTATTGATACATGATAAAGCCATGCAGTCTTTTTGCATTAGGTTAGTAGACATATGACCTTAAAATGTCAACCAGAAGTTACTTTTTTAAACCGGAAGTAGCAACTTATATCCCTTATTTAAAGCAAAAGTATATAGAAACTATATATTTTTGGAATCAGCGTAAAGTAAGCTATTATTTGACACTGTAAGTGACTAATTTAACCCGAAGTGGCTTACTATCTCCCTTAATTGATGAAAAAAGTGCCTTAAACATTGTATTTTCAAATTCAATGTGTAATAAGCCATCATTTCAGACTGGTCATACTGTTTTTTATCCAAATTTTCTTATCTTAAGTGAATTTGGGTGGAAAGACCTTCAATTGCTCTCTGAACAATTGTTTTTTTATTTGTATAAGATGTTGTTTCGATGGGACTTTGCTGATTTTAGACATACATTTGGATACGTGAAAATACAGAAACAGATCCACAATAAGTTGTGCACAGTTAGTTCTTATTGGAATTCCGAAAACTTGGCGATATATCGAATCTCAATAGCGAACAAAAATGTTATCTAGTAAAAATTATAAGTGGAGTTATCATATCAAAGCAGGTCCAATCGACATAGTTCTTTTGTTCGTTGTTACTTGAAATGACCTAAAAGAGTTTGGACATATATATTCACATTCTGACTTTTTAAATGCCCATTTATGTACTAGCTAGAACTTTCATGTTATTCGGTTTTGCTTGTAAAGAGGTAGCAAAAGATTTATATTTGTTGTAGATGTCATTTTCCGAAAATTGATTCCGTTGGATTATTGGTGAATATGTGATTTTCTTTTGTAGAATCTCAAAATAAAATTTACGTCAAACAATAATTATATTATTGGCAGCCTTATCAGCCGGGACAAAAACAAATTCCTTGCCAGTCATTTTAGCTTATGTTTAATGCGAGAAATAGGGCTATTATGGTTGTTTTTAGGAGTTAAATGTTCTTTAAAATGTTAAATATGAATATCAATTATTCTCATTACTGAATTGAAAAACTTCTCAACTGATGAACAAGTTATAAAGGCCTGAATATAAACCAAAACCGCAATTTTGACAGATTTCGGTAAATTTTGAGAATTTATCCAAACACGTGTTTCAGAAGGACATTTTTTTTTTTATCAAAACCAACTCTGTTGGAAAGTAAAGCTTATATTATCTTTCATCTTCAAACAACCATAGCTGTTCTGTTCAGTGGTGGATCCAAAGAAGTCAATGCCGGGTATACTTTTGATGAGAAGTTGCAACAATTTATAGGCCGACGACAAGCATTTAACGATCGAACTTGAGATATAGGATACAACAGATACAGTTAAGTCTGCCTCATTTCTTGAATTACATCTAAAATTGACAATGAGGGCCGATTAAAAACAAAACTTTACGACGAACGGGATGATTTCAGCTTCCCAATTGTGAACTTTCCATTTCTATATATAGCAACATTCCAGCAGCGCCTGCATACGGAGTATATATCTCCCAGTTGATACGATATTCCAGGGCTTGTATTTCCTATCATGATTTCCTTGATAGAGGGTTACTGCTCACAAGGAAGCTATTAAACCAAGAGTTCCAAGTGGTGAAGCTGAAGTCATCCCTTCATAAATGTAACGGACGCCATCACGAGTTGGTTGACCATTATGGAATATCACTATAATCCCGTCCCCTTTTTCCCCGAATGTGACCTACCGAATAATACTTACTACCGGGTTTGTACTAACATGATCAACACGACGGGTGCCACATGTGGAGAAGGATCTGCTTACCCTTCCGGAGCACCTGAGATCATCCCCAGTTTTTTGGGGGGTTTGTGTTTCTCAGTTTTTAGTTTTCTATGTTGTGTTTTGTGTACTGTTGTTTGTCTGTTGGTCTTTTTCTTTTTTAGCCATGGCGTTGTCAGTTGTTTTTTTTTTTTTTTACTTATGAGTTTGATTGTCCCTTTGGTATCTTTCGCCTGTCTTTTTGTTGTTTTTTTGTTTTGTTGTTTTGTTTTTTGTTTTCTGTTCTGTTCTGTTTTGTTTGCTTGTTGCTTTTTTTTTTTCTTTTTTTTTAATTTGGATCCATATTACTTACTTTGGGCATATGAAGGTTGTAAGAATGTCCCTACTAATAGCAGCAGAGGTGGAAATATATTGATAATGCCAGTCATTTGTGTGAGACTATTGAAACTGAACGCTTTTTGGCAGCACTTTTACCCTGAAATGTAGCAAAATATGTTAAGAATAGTAATAAAATCTACATTAAGGGATGCTGTTGAACAGTTTGAAAATCACCATAGTTTTTTTTTATAATTTTAAAGTTCAAATAATTACGTAGATGTCTGTCCTAAGTCAGGATCTTCGTCAATAGTTTTCTTATGTTATATCTAAATATTTTTTTTGAATTTGATGTGAATGACAGATATTTGGTTGTTTCTATTTAATTCATTCAAAACTTGTATCGACTAGTCTAATGACAACTTTATACAGTGATATATTTTAGAGATATCTGTGATCTTCTGTCTATTGTTGAAGACCGTATTCTTCCCTCTAGATGTCGTATAGTTCTGTTTGTCGTTGGTTTGTTGTCGCATTGACGTATACCCCTCACCTCCTTTTATTCATATCGACTTTGTGTTGCCATGTTTACAATATATATATAGAGAAGTCTATAAAAATGACCAACCAGCAAATGTAATATGTACCAGATCGTCTTGAATAGCAATACTGCGCAGATAAGGAAATAGTATAAAAGTCTTAAGACTTGCGCAACAGTACCAATATAAGATGGTAATAAACGAAGATGATGTTAAGAAAAATCGTGTTGACAAATATTTCGGCAGATCAAATAGCCTCCGTCAGTGTCAATAATATAAACGATACTAGTTGTTTGTGTAAAATAGCTCAGTAATACAGGTATGTTTGGGACTATTGATGTTATCCTAAATATTGAACCTCATCAAATAAAACAAAACCCAATACATTATAAACGTGGCTGCGTATCTATACATCCCAAATTGTCAAAATGCAGTAGTTTGTACAAATTTATGTAAAATAATAGAAGAGCCCCTCTATCAAACTGCTAGTACTTCCTGTTGATGCCGTTTGGGTGAAGTACATTTATTTCCTTTATCCAGAAGCTTTCCCGAACCTGTCGCTGGGCATCACTCCAGTGTATGTTCTGTTCAATCACTAGGATTTTCATGCGGTTAAAGTCATCAAGTTTATGATCCGAATGTCTGAAATGCTGGCTAACTGGGAGGAGAGGCTTCTTAGAGATATCACTTCTATGGCCAGTGAGGCGTTTACAGAAAGGCTACTTTGACTCACCAACATATTGGAGGCCACAAACCGAACATTCTAGAATGTAAATAACATTCATATTTTTGCAGGTCACATTGCAAAATATCCTATAGTTATTTTCGGTCGCCTTACTGTGAAAAGTTGATGAATGGTGCATCTGTAGACAGCAATTGCTGCGTTTTTTATCACACGAACGACATTCTCCAGAATTTCTTCTCGGATCATATAATTCAGCCCGCACCAGCAGGTTCCGCAGACTATTGGGTCGCCTAAAAGCTATCATTGGGAGCTCGGAAATAATCTTGGATAGTTTAGAATTCTTTTCAACTGTTTTCCAATGCTCACGAATGACACCGAAGCTGGTTTTTTTTTAGAGATCGGTGGTAAGTAAGAACATATGGAGTCCTTTTATTTTTCTTTTTATCTTTGTATACTATCAATTTGCTCCTTGGGATATTTTCCGCTTTCTGGAAACTGACTAAATAGTTTTGTGTTTATAACACCTTCACTGCAAACGTATTTCTAGTTGACTCAGTCGTTTTAATTGTTTCTGTGTCGGAAAATATTTGCTTGACTCTGAGTTCCTTACTGTATGGGATGCTCTTAGTACAGTGAGCAGGATGACAACGTTTTGAGGACAATTATTGCTGAGTATCAGTAGGCTTAGAATAAAGGTCTGTGGATATCATGCCATCATAACACCTATCGTTTCAGCGCACAGTCATTCGACTGAAAAAAATTCGGAATTCATTGACATCCATCTTCGTCAAAATGTTGAAGACTTACCATCTCACATCAAAGACAAAACTGATTATCTTATAAAAATGCAGGCCTTAAATCCTCTATGTGCAAATAAGAAAAACTACTCCTTGAATCTTCGATCGAAAAACCGCTTTCTTGATTTAGATTTATAGATGATGTGGATATGAAATGGAATAACAGTGACGAGGAATTAGATACATTCATCACTCATGCCAACAACATACATCAACGTATCAAGTTTACTCGTGAGAGATCTGAACCTTCCTTGATACTCCCAACTCCCTAACAGACGCGTGATATCCACAGACCTATGTTCTTAGGCTATTGGTACCCACCAATACCTGTCCCCAAAATTTGCCATCCTGCTCACTGTACTAAGAGCATCCAATACAGTCAGGCACTCAGAGTCAAGCGAATATGTTCCAACACAACAACAATTAAAAAACGACTGAGTCAACTAGAAACTCGCCTGAAGAGAAGGGGATATAAACACAATACTATTCAATCAAGTTTTCAGAAAGCGGAAAAAATCCCAAGGAGCAAACTGCTAGAATTCAAAGATAAAAAGAAAAATAAAAGGACTCCATGTGTTCTTACTTAACATCTATCTCTAAAAAAATAGGATATTTTGCAATGTGACCTGTTATTTACATTCTAGAATGTTCGGTTTGTGGCCTCCAATAAGTTGGTGAGTCAAAGCAGCCTTTTCACATACGCCTCACTGGCCATAGAAGTGATTTCTCTAAGAAGTCTCTCCTCCCAGTTAGCCAGCATTTCAGACATTCGGATCATAAACGTAATGACTTTAACCTCATGAAAATCCTATTGATTGAAAAGAACATTCACTGGAGTGAAGCCCAGCGACAGATTCGGGAAAGTTTCTGGATAAAGGAACTTAATGTACTTCACCCAAACGGTATCAACAGGAAGTACTAGCAGTTTAATAGAGGGGCTCTTCTATTTTTTTACATAGATTTATACAAACTACTGCATTTTGACAATTTGGGATATATAAATACGCAGTCACGTTTATAGAGTATTCAGTTTTGTTTTATTTGATGAGGTTCAAGATTTGGGATAACATCAGTAGTCCAAAACTTACCTGTATTACTGAGCTATTTTACACAAACAACTAATATTGTTAAAATCATTGCCACTGACGAAGGCTTTTGTTCAGCCGAAATATTTGTCAACACGATTTTATAACATCATCTTCGTTTATTACCATCTTATATATATTAGTACCGTGGCGCAAATTTTTATACTTATATATATATATATATATTTATATAGAACATAGAATAGAGAATGAAAAAACGGGGAATGTATCAAAGAGACAACAACCCGACCAAACAGCAGATAACAGCTCAAGGTCACCAATTGGTCTTTAATGTAGCGAGAAAATCCCCCTCCCGGTGGCGGGATTCAGCTGGCCGATAAACAATGTCTAGATAGTAGTCGGCAATCACTCTTACGATGGATTAAGAGTCGAGTCGTTTTGAAGAACAATCCTGTACAGAATAAATAAATAAAATATACGTCTGAAAAGTTTACAATACCACAAAAACAATGATAAGAAATATGAAACAAAAAAGACAAAATTAAATAAATATATTGGATAACAAATATCCTTCATCAGTATGAGCAGCCTGGTGTAAAATGGCGTCATTAGCTTAATATGCTAATTTTAAAAAATCTTGACCATTATACGAATTAAACACCGAACATCGTTTGTAGAAAAGTCAAAGTTATAATTCAATAATTGACCTATATTCACATTAATTAAAAACAAAAGATGGATAGTTGAGAATTTTAGTGTTCTATGATCTTTTGAGTGTATGACCAACACTTCAATTGAACAAGACTCGATTTCCGACTAGTTCAAGAGGCGCTTTTGACCAATAGTCCTATAAGCATTAATGAATAATAATCAGTTTCAGTCAAAACATAATATAGCATCTTAATTTTTACGGTAATGTTGTTTAGAAAGCCAGCAAACTTAGACCCGATCCATTAACTTATTGATCCTAGAAGGAACTTATTTATGAAGGTAGTCGATTTAACATAGTAATAAGATCTTTGAACGTTGCTGATATTAAAATCATTCTGTGAATAAATGGTTCTTTTTGTTTAGAATATGAGTCTGTAAAGAGGTAGTATCAATGTTATCATAATGAAATACAGAGAATAGTGTCAAAGATTTTAGGAATTGTATTGAATTTTGTACTGTTAAAACACGCACTACGTTACGGTGGAAAATGTAAATAACAGTGACTGTGATTGATATTGCAATGTTTGTGATACTAAATTTCTAAAATTTCTAAAAGTTAGGTTGCTTGCAGACCTTGCATCTAGTCGATAGACTTACCGTTTACTTTCAAAAGAAAAGAAAAAAGAGGTGTTTATTTGCACAACCAGATTAACGATCATGTTTGTGTTGTTGGCTTGATTTGATGTTTGTTGTGGTCACAAGGAATTCACAACTTTTAAAATTCCAAGAATCTTAAATGTCGTATATCTTTTTATTCAAAGCAAATGTATGAAGGGGTCATTGTATAAATTGTTGTCCCTCTGAAGACATCTTTAATAGTGACCAACCTGTAGTTTGTTAATATACCTGATGCAGTATTTACAATTCCAGACTTATACAAGGAACCAAAATGGGTTTTATGAAATCTCGTCATGAAGTGTAATCGAAATTGGCAGTATTTTTGAGAGACCAGAAAGTATTAAAAATTGTGAAAACATCAAAACAAAGAACAATTTTAACCGACTTTCCTAGTATATTACGCCTGAAACCCTCGCAATTGAAAGACGTAGAGGCTTTCTCTAGTTAAATATTTTAGTTCCATTAAACGATATTACTGTAAAAGGTAGAGTGAGAAATACCCCCGAATATGATTTTTTTTACAAGAAACATTATATATACAGACAAGATGCCGATATCGGATAAAAAATGTTTTGAAGTATTCTATAGTCTGTATATGTACCATATAAACATGTATATTGTATTAGTGAAAGATAACGCCCATCTCAATCGACTTCATTACAACATAATCCAGCAACCCGTGCAAGTTGGGAAATGTATACACACTAAAAGCGACAAGAAGAACACTGCCATCTTTAATAGGGTAGTTAGTTAAGGGAAAGTTAAAATAGACTCTTTTGTCGTAAATCTTTAATAAAGTTTTGCCGTTTTGTACAATTATGTTTAAAAATGGACAATGTTCTTTGGGAAAATTCATTAAGCATATTTAATACACTCTAGATTATCAACGCTAAGTAAAAAAAATCAATTTATCTGTTTATACAAACAACCAAATTTGTATTCTGTTGTCTCATATAGTAATTCTTTTCTGTAGTCTCATATTTTTATTTTTTCTCCTGTCTAATGTTGTATATTTATAGAGTCTCATAAAGTGAAATATTGTTTCTGTACTTTTTAGTATGAGGTTGTCTTGAATTCTTGTGAAGTTGTTAGAGTGGTCTGCAAATACTCCTTGTTTATGCCTCTAGTGTCAGTGGTCAAAACATTCCAAGTCACCAGAGGCAGGCTTACTAAATTCCTTGAGACATATCTTTATTTACCTTTTCCAAAGATCAAGGTATCAATATGCAAGCCTTCCATTGATAAAATGAAATGTTTATGATCCCATCAACTTATATTTTAACAGATGTCATTTTTCAGGTAGATTTATGTTTTGTGTGTATTGATGACCAAGTCCTGACAACCCACACTTAATTAAAGTAAAACTCTCCTAATAGAGCAAATCTCAATTATTAAAGTCCAGATTTCATCCATGTAATTGAGCAAATACCAGCTCTGAAAAACAATACCAAATGTAACATAAGGGGTATCTGTGTGTAAACCAAAAACATAGTCTTAGCAAAATCATACTGGCTTAAAGCAGAAAGATATTTTAGAATGAATAATAATTTTATTATAAAAAAACAATTAATCAATCTGGTTTTGGCCCTAGGGAAACACTCAGCATACAAAACAATTTTGAGTTCCTGCCTGAGCAAGTCAGCTTGCAACCTCCAGTGTGAGGAAGAACCTGCCTGCCCGACAATACGCCAGCCGGGGAATGTGAAGCGAGGGTTCTCCACTTAGGTGATGAGACTTGGCGTCTCATCTGCAGCCGGGGTGTGCAAGGTCTGCATGGGGATAGCCCATGTGCTAGTAGAGTAGCAGGGGTCTATCAAACTGGCGCTGGAATAAATTTGATAAAATTTGTCCCCGAAATGCTTGGGGATGAATGAAATTTTAGAAATAACCAGTGATAAAATTCCATCAAGGAATTCAAATTAATAAAATAAAATATATATCACTAGTAAAAGCTGAGATGTTTCCCTTGTCATGAAACATTATTGAAGGTGTTAGGAAGGTGGATGGTGGGCGGTAAATTAAATAATAGCACTGTAAAACTATATCAACTAGTCAAGACTGCTATGAACCAAGCAACTGATTATACAAAGACCATGCATATGGCCTTACACACAGATAGGGTACATCAATCATACAGTGGGAGGAGACTGACCTCACTGACCTTCAGATAATATACTAATTGTTGTGTAATTAATTTTTATAAGATCTGGTATCATAATCTGCATTTCCTCACCAACAGTGATTATTTATGACATGTATCTGATTAAGAAAAGATTATAGTGCCTCCTAGTGAGATTCCAGTTGTAACTTCAAAGTGTCAAATGCCAGGGAAATTAACCTCAAGATATAACAAGTGGTCTGTGTATGTTAATTAAATGTATCCAGAATGTCAGTATCTTTATTATCACATTAATTATTAAGTGTAAGCTGGAAAGGCTGTTTGTATAAACAGTACTTATATTACATATAAGTACAATACTGTATTTGTTAATTTTCCTACCTGAGGTTTTTCGATTCATAAAAGCAAAGAAAATTCATAACAGTGAAGAACAAATTTCGGAAATAAGAGGTGTAAGTTCCCATAGGAATTCCAATAATTTGTCAATATATAATCATGTTCAAATAAACAAAAATATTGCAAAGAAAGAAATTTATATGCACAAGATAAAACAAATACACACCTGACAACAGAGCTAACTACAAGCTCATAAGAATTGAGTTTTTCTATGACACAACAAGACTTACTATATTGCAATATTAAAAAAATGCGACATAAATGCTAGAAGAGGGCTTTTGAGAAGAACCGATAATCAAGTAGAAGTTCACTTGGAAGAAGCTGATATAAAACCGGATTTAAAAGGATGTTTGTGTTATTTAGGTTTATACATGCACATAGTTGGGACATAATGATTTTGACTTGACGCTTGAAGATGTTCGATTTCGACTAAATAGTTTGGTTTTTTTTTACGTCTTTAAATAAAGTTTTGCCGTTTTGTACAATTATGTTTAAAAATGGACAATGTTCTTTGGGAAAATTCATTAAGCATGTTTAATACACTCTGGATTATCAACGCTAAGTTAAAAAATCAATTTATCTGCTGTATTTGTTAATTTTCCTAATGAGGTTTTTCGATTCATAAAAGCAAAGAAAATTCATAACAGTGAAGACAAATTTCGGAAATTAGAGGTGTAAGTTCACATAGGAGTTCCAATAATTTGTCAAGATATTATCATGTATAAATAAACAAAAACATTGCAAAGAAAGAAATTTAGCTGCACAAGGTAAAACAAATACACCTAACAACAGAGTTAACTACAAGATCAAAAGAATTGAGTTTTTCTATAACACAACAAGACTTACTATATTGCAGTATGAAAAAAATGAGATATAAATGCAAGACTGAGCGGGCTTTTCAGAAGAACCGATAATCAAATAGGAGGTCACTTGAAAGAAGCTGATATAAAACCGGATTTAAAAGGATGTTTGTGTTATTTAGGTTTCTCTAATTTTTCGTCAATTTATCCCCTTCTGCACCCATTGTATAAAAAAAATTTAATCAACGTGTGGTTTGTTTGACCTCAGTTTTTTCATTGGTTAAAATCCGATTATGACGTCGATTTTCTTCCTTTCCTCTGGATTTTCTATTGTGACGGCATGAAAAAAGGCGACCATGCCTGATGACGTCACATAGAAAGAACACATCTTTTTGCAAACATTCGAAAAGGAGGAATAAGTTTGCCTGCATTTTGTTAGAAAATCATTAGAGAAACAGATTCCACCACCAAATCTCGTGTAATACGATATTTATCCACTCTCGACAGTTAAATTTTAAATATTTAAAACGCTCGGCGAGCCTCGCTTTTTAAATTTGAAAATTTAACTGTCTCGAGTGGATAAATATCGTATCACACTCGATGCAGTGGTAGAATCTATATTTATACATGCACATAGTTGGGACATAATGATTTTGACTTGAGGCTTGAAGATGTTCGATTTCGACTAAATAGTTTTTTTTTATTTTACGTCTTTTTCTGTTCAGTTGGTCGAAACATAACTTGTATAATTTCGAATTTATCCAGATAAGATGTCGATGTAATACTTTCGTTCCACAAACACATTTTTGCTGCCTTATCATCTGGTACTAAGGTATGTCTAATATTTACCCTGTTTCTTGTGTTTTTCTCCATATGCATTGTGAACCCTATGTAGCTCTCAAGATCTAAACTAAAGGATTTAAATATTAGACATACCTTAGTACCAGATGATAAGGCAGCATAAGGTTCATTCCTCCTATTCCCACTTTTTTATAAATCTGGTAAGAAAAGTTAAAATTTCATGTGGGAATAGGGAGAAACTTGTGCAAACAAAGGATTATACTGTATAAACATTGTTTAATCAACTTTTAATTGACAAGTGTTTTTTTGGATAGGTAATAGGTTATTTTTGTATGTGTATGAATTCTGTGTTTTTAATTAAAATAAATATGAAAGAAATGAAAACAAATATAAGTAAATTATTTTATTTCTTTTATAACACAAATTCAACAGTAGATTCAAGCAAGCATTATAATATGAAACAAACAATACAAGTTAACAGCACTAAAACAAATCACACATTGTAGCACACACATTAGATATTCACTGTATATTAGTCTATTAAAGTTTATTAATCTATTCAACGTGAAGAAGGTGGGAGGCTGCATCACCAAACTGTACTGTTTTGATTTCCTGGTTGCGATGTCTAACCTTATGCTCTTCTAATCTGTTGTTGATTTCGACATACTTTCGTTTTGGGGCCACTCTCTTCCCACCGGCTGCATACTGGATCATGGTCAGGGCGTTGAAAGCTTCCGCATGTTTCAGTAGTTTTATGAGTTTAAAGATGTTTGGATGTGGGTGCTGGACATGTTTCTTCAGCTTGCTGTGCCATCCCTCTAGATGATGTGTATAGTCCTTTGTCCCTGTGTTGTGTAATGGTCCCAAAGGTGACTGTTCTATTTGACCCAGTATGTTGTTACATAGTCTGTAAAGGGCGTGTAGTTGATGTTAGTATCAATCTGATCTATGTCGGTTAGGGAATTAAACCACACATCTTCGACCTCAGCAGTAGGTACAAGTGGAAGGACAGCGGTACGGCGTACTAGTTGATGAATGTTGTTGTCTTCCTTGTATGGAACCTGAATCCCTGTATCTTGTGTTTTTCTCCATATGCATTGTGTGTAGTGGAGAAAACAGCCTTTTGCGTTGATGTCAGGAAATACAGAATAGGCTGCATTTCAGATGGCGACTTCATAGTCCAGGAAGATAGTGGTAGGCTGAAGTTGTAGTTGGTGTTGGTGGCATACATCTTTGAGTAAGTCAGGAATCTTGTGTATACTAGTTCGCTCTTGGCTGGAAGAAAACTGTGTACCAGTGGATACATTGCACCGTTAACCATTGCGTGAAATGTGTAAAGTTGGAAGAATAGGCTCGGACAGGAATAGGTCACCTTTGGTAGTACGTGCCCAAATACAAATTTTTGTTGATTTCATCAACAGTTTTTGGTAAAACTGGTAGGTTCTTCTTGCGTCTGTTGTACATGGAAATCTTGCAAGATGGGAAAGTTTGTTATAATATCATCAATTTATTTGTTCGGATGACAATTTTTTAAGTTTACAAATTCAATGTTCTATTAATCTTACTTCTATTTATCTGACTTATTCTTTATATTTAAATAATTTTTTGAAGAAGAAAAACATATTACAAATAAACAGCATATTAAATTATTACTTTTTTAGATAATATTATACTTAAACAGTGTAAGAAATATGTTTTCTTTTAAAAAAGACAGGTAAATCTTAGGTGAATTTTTAATTAACCTTGATTGTTATAAAAACAAATTATTTATCAAAACATCTATTGTTATTTGCATGTGGGAATAGGAGGAATAGTGATTTTTAAAATGTGGGAAGAGGAGGAAGACACCCTACATAGTTAGTTTATTTAAAGCGTGTTTATCAGTCTCTTTGTTGTTTACACCATAAGCGCAATAATTTTAGAAAAAAGGTCAAAAATGTTATTCCAATGATTTATTCAAATGATTTTAGACTGGGGCTGATACAAGAGCCAATGTTGTCTTTCCTATAAACAGGACTTGGATTTAGCTTATTGTCAAATATAGATTGTTCCGCACGATGTTCATTTAGTACGCTATCGCTGGAAAGCCGACTTGTATGTTGACTGTGTGTTATTCGTTGGCTACGTTAAGCAGCTCACTAACACAGTCGTTCACATGTTCGTATTTCTTTAGCCTGGCGTAAATTGTTAGATATTTGCGTTTGGAAGCACTAGATAACAAATCTTAAAAGCAAAATCCTATGAAAATTATTACTTTGTTGTGAAAGCAAAAGCAAAATATTTTTGAGGAATCAATATTCATTGCCCAGAATAGTTTCATTTATAGGCCAAGGCATTTTTCCCTCATTTCAAACTGAAATTATTGTATATTGTTCTGGGAACAACCTACTAATGGAGCTTTTACAATTGCCTGAAATGCCGTCGTCTGCAAATGTTTTTAGAAGTCGAACGTATTTACCTTTTGAAGTCACGTTGAAATACAATCCTGACATAACTCCTAAATTGGTGGCAACACTGAAATCAGGACGATGACCTGTAATTGCTCACATCTTTGCCATTTTGGTCTTTATTGCAACCATTCTCCTTTTTATATTGCAGATCACCTTAAAACGCGTAGTGCAAATCCAAATGTAAAGTACAAACAACGAGTTGCTGTCAATAATCGGCAAACAAATCCGCAACAGGAAAATGGAGCAAGTGTTCACATGCTCGCTATCTGTGGATCGCTCAACTAAGGAGGTAAGAGAGAGTTGGTTTTTTTACATACCAAAAATAACCGATGTCCAATTCTTGTCAATCAACTTCAAGATACCCTCGATGTCTTTTAAATAGATAGGTTATGGTGGGACTAAAAACATTGCTGACGACACGAAGAGGTCCATGAACATGTCAACGTTCCCCTGAGGCAGTATACCTGTATTGCAAGTCGTATTGCTGGAACCTCGCAACCGTCTAATGCTAATAGGGCAGTACAGGACATCACTTTCGAATTTGACTATTCGGTAATGAAATAACCGGAAGTGACATTTTATTAACCGGAAGTAGCATATTATCTCCCTTATTACAAGCATAAGTATATACAAACTATATATTTTTGGAATCAGTGTAAATGAAGCTATCATATGAGACCAAAAGTGACATTTTCTAAACCGGAAGTAGCCAATTATCTCCCTTTTTACAGGCAAAAGTATATATAAACCATATATTTTTGGAATCAGTGTAAATAAAGCTATCATATCAAACCGGAAGTGACATTTTCTAAACCGGAAGTTGGCAATTATCTCCCTTATTTCAGGCAAAAGTTTAAAGAAACCATATGTTTATTGAATCAGTATGAAGAAACCTATGATTGGACGCCAATAGTAGCTTTGAGTAAACCAGAAGTAGCTTCTTACCAATTATTTAGAAAATTGATGTGGAAAGACCTTCTTTTTTTTTTCTTCTGCCGTCTGAGATGCTTTTTTGTTTTAAGACATATCGAAAGGATATTTGGCCAATAAAGTTGTACAGTGATGGGGATTTCCCCATTCACCCTGTGTAACCGAACAGTTATTCTTATAGGAGTTATCTCCCCGTGTCCCCTTTTTCTTGTTATCTTTATTTGTCTGAAACCGTAAAAGATACCAACAAATTTTTTTCATTAAATTGTTCGTCTACTCTTAAGAATGTTTTGGGTAGGTTTAACCGAAGTGTTTTGATCACATCTTATGGGAGTTATTTCCCTTTGAAAGTTTAACATAAGTGATATGTTGAATAAATTCATACATCATAAGTCATAGAGGCCTAAAGTCTTTTGATATGAAGTCCTTGGTCCATTTAGAGGAAATTGAGGTCAAGGTCAAAGGTCAAGGTCATGTTCTTAATTTTGAATTTTGCTTGTTATCTTTATTCAAAAGAAACCGTAACAGTTAATGATATGATGTGTTTGTCAAATAATTATTTACGATATGGCGCAACTTCAACCCATTTAAGTCGAAGTGTTTTGGTCACCCTTTATAGGAGTTTTCTCCCCTTATGTATTTGAAATCAGTATTACTCCTAAACCATACAAGTTAATGACCTGGGATCTTTCAATTTGAGATCACTGACCTATGACCTTGAAATTGAGGTCAATTTGACGTTCTAGATTTTGACCTTTGCTAAAAATTCATACTGGTTCATTTTTAAACCATTAGGTCTTTTGCATTTGGTTGGAAGACATTTGACCATTTAAAAGGTTAATCGGAATTGACATAATATTAACCGGAAGTAGCCTATTTCATAATAATTCAATTAAAAAAGTAACTAGAAATCTTATATTTTTAAAATCAGTTTAAAGTAACAAATTATATGAACCAGAAATGACATTTTCTTTTTTAAAATTTAATTCTTTATTATCAAAGTCTGGGTGGAAAGACCTTCAATTGTTCTCTGAAGAATTGGTTTTTAATTTTAATTTTTTTTTTCTTCCGCCAAATTTTTTTCTTGTGCTGTATTTTTGTTTCAAAAGATGTCGCTTAGTATTTTTGTATATAATATCATACAGTCTATACGCTTTTGAAACTGACCCTGTTTAGCTGAACACTTTTATGTATAAGAGTTATCTCCTCGAACACTGTTTTTCTTGTTATGAGATCTCCTTTGCAACCGTAAAAGTAAGCGACAAATTTATTTTTCCAAAATGCTCATTATATCCTCAGGATGTTACATTTTATTTTGACCGAAGCTATCCGGAGACTACATATGAGAGTTATTTCCCCTTATGTATTGGATATAAGTGATATGCATTTATAACTGGTAAACCATAAGTGATAGAGACCTAGTGTCTATTGATTTGAGGTCCTTGATCCAAAAAAAAAGAAAATTAGGTCTAGGTCAAAGGTCAAGTTCATTTTCTAAATTATTTTGGCTTATTCTCACTTCTTTTCATAAACCGTACAAGATATCGACAACATATTTTTATTAAATTGTCATTTGCGACATGTCATAACTCATAAATTTTGGTTGAAAGGGTACGTAGACATAAAATGGGAATTTTTGCCCATCTTGTTTTTAGAATTATGCGTAAAGTGATAAAACTCATTTACCATACATATTAAAGACCTAGGGTCTTTTGAGTTAAGGTCCTTGGTTTATGACCTTGAAAATGAGGTCAAGGTCATATGTAAATTTGACGTTCTAGGTTTTTTTACATTTGCTTTAAATTCATATTTATACATCATCAAGCCATAGGATTTTGTGCATTAGGTTACAAGCCATATGACTTTGAAAAAGCAAACCGGAAGTGACCTTGGGTAAACCGGAAGTGACTATTTTTTATACTTATTTCATGTAAAAGTATATAGAACAATATATTTTTGAAAGCAGTGTCAAATAAACTATCAAATAATACTTGAAGAGACAAATTACCTCCCTCAAAAACGCAAGTCACGTAGGTAGAAATGTCTGCGGCAACATAACACCGGAAGGTCATCCGCTGTAAAAAGATAATCGAGAATGTCGATCCAATATATCAGTTTGTTTTTTTTTAAATATCTAAACTTGGGCGATTTAGAGCTTGATATACTTTTAAGACATCTGCCTATTGTTGAAGATCGTATAAAGTAAAATAACAAAAATACCGAACTCCAAGGAAAATTCATAACGGAAAGTCCCTTATCAAATGGCAAAATCAAAAGCTCAACCACATCAAACGAATGGAAAACAACTGTCATATTCCTGACTTGATACAGGCATTTCTTTATGTAGAAAATGGTGGATAAAACCTGGTTTTATAGCTAGCTAAACCTCTCACTTGTATGACAACCGCAAAAAATTCCATTATATTGACAACAATGTGTGAACAAAAAAAACAGACATAATAGGTAAAAATGTCAAAAATAGGGGTACAGCAGTCAACATTGTGTTATAATCTTAATCACTATAAAAACAAACAAATATGTCAACAAAGAAAAACAAAATGGCATATAGACAAAGCACATAAGCAAAAATGAAAGACAAAAATGCAAAAAATGACCATAGCACAGTAACACAATGGCGGGATGTATAAGTATAAGCTACGCCAAAAGGATATTAACAAAAATGTACTAAACAGTAAAAAGGTTAATAATTTACAAAGACAAATAAAAGAACACTATAACACGTAATATGATGATAAACAACGTCAGTACCTAGAATCTATACTTCAAGACCATAATGTATTATTTGTGAGTTGATACGCAATATTTACCAACAAGGTCTTGGTATCTTCCGATTAACTTTTTTTTAGAAAAAGGACGAGACGTTCTTTGACATAACCCTGGTTATCAAGTTTCTGTTCAGACACTGGTGACGTTTTATAAAGTCTGAGTAGCAGCTGCAAGCTCTTGAATACCGAATGAATTGGGAAACGTATATCCCATATGCAGGTGAAGTTGGTATATTGCTACAAAGGAAGGGGAAATTGATAATTTCAAAATTAAAATCGTCTCATTTGTCATAGATTCTGGTACTCAGATGACCGTTTATGTCAAATTCGAGGTATAAGTCAAAAAATGAGGCGGAAGAAGCCGTGTCTGTTGTTTCTTTAATTTCTAGTTCTGGAGGATATATTAATGGAACCCATTTAGAAAAGATTGGATTGTTAATGGAAAGAACATCATCAATATATCTGAATGTGAAATTAAATGTCTGGCTTCTCTGATCTTCTTATGTTGACCTCTAGGTGTCTTTCGGTTTATTATGGAAACTAAATGTCTGGCTTCTCTGATCTTCTTATGTTGACCTCTAGGTGTCTTTCGGTTTATTATGGAAACTAAATGTCTGGCTTCTCTGATCTTCTTAAGTTGACCTCTAGGTGTCTTTCGGTTTATTATGTGTTGTTGGGTTACTATCACATTGAAGAAAAAACAACATCTTTTTGATATGTTTATAATTTATTTCAAATTTAATAATTTTCAAAAAAATATTACTGGTGTTATTTAATTATCTTCTACATTGAAGACTAAAAATTGTATTTTAATTCACTCAATCCGATAACAAATTTTATCGCAAAGGGCTCGGTCACTGTTAATATTGCTGTCCTCCACAATTAGTTTACAAGTCGATTTCGTTCATTGGTTTCTTTGCTATCTTTCATATTTTTGTCATTTTGTTGAAGATGCCTACGTCTCCTTTTATACATATTGAGAAAAATCTTCAATTTAACCATCACCACCAAAATTGAGTTTTAGGAAAGTGGAGAAAATCGTAGGGATTTTTGTAGTTAGCTGTTTGTTTTAAGACATTTTTAATCATAATTTCTATGTAGCGACATTCCAGTAGCGCCTGCATACGGGGTATATATTATACAGTGAATTTGTAAAATCAGGGATTTTGTATAATCACTGAACTGATTAGTGATTTTGTAAAATCTCTGATTTTGACTGGGGATTTTACAAAATCATTGAAATAATTAAGATCTATTTTACAGATTCCCTAATTAATTTAGTGATTTTACAAATTCACTGTAACATATATACGCATAAAAAGGTGTACAAAACAACACCAATATTAAAAGAGAAAGCAGTAATACAATTGTATTTTTAACCGGATTTCCGAAGGAAAATATCGGTTATTACTTTGGTGATGTACGGCGGGCGGCTGCCAAACAGTGTCCGTTTAATAACTTGAACACGCTTTGACAAAATCTTTTCAAATTTGAATATGTTGTTTCCTGTGACTAAATGAAGGTCAAGTTCAATTTTCACGATTTTACCATTTGTCGTTGTTGAGTTGTAGACCTTTAAGTAGCGAAAAGTGATACTAAGAGCGTTGTCCGTGCATTAACTTAAAAACGCTTCGACGAAATCTTTTCAAACTAAGATATGTTGTTTTCTGTGAAAAAATGAAGGTTGAGTTGTAGACCTTTAAGTAGGGAAAAGTGATACTTGGATTGATTTTGGCCCTTTCATCTCTGAACCCTACAAAATTACTTGGATTGATTTTGGCCCTTCTTTTTCTGAACCCTACAAAAGTTCATTTATTTTTTTACTTGATCCTGTTTGGGGGTCCAGATTTGTAAATATCATTTTCATGCGGTTTGCTGTCAATCTGACAGCCTCTTGTTTAATACTGTTCCAACAAAGTTATGAGGAGGACAGATTAAAAATGATACTCCGTAAATTTTACGGACACCATCACGAATTGGTTGATCCATACGATGTGTTTTTGTCCAAACTAACTAAGGATATTTTTACCACGTGTTAGATTGTGGTTTGACATTACGTCGTCTGATCTTCCAATTACCGAACGTGACTTCTATTCCCGATTGTGACTGTTTTGCTGAGTGTGAATTCGCATTGCTAAGACGGGTCACGGTGCTTTTCTATCCAAAATTCATGTATTTAGTTTTGATGTTATATTTGTTATTCTCATCGAATTTTGTCAAATGTCTTAACGTTTATAGTTGTAAATCTTATTTTTTTTCTGTTGTATTTGTGTGTTATGGTAAAGATAATTAATCACCCAGTTCATTTATTAGATTTTAGTTTGGGTCAACTAAATTCATACGATATATTTGGTTTACAGTTTGATTTAGAAGAAACACCAACATAGCTAGGTAATATAATTAATTATCTAATTACTACCACAATTTTATATTAATTAGTATTGTAATTTTCATTGTTATTAATAATTGTCACAAACCTAATCTTGAATTCTATCCTATTTTGGGGAAATTTTTAGAAATTCAAATGTGACGTCACTTTGTGCGTTGATCTGTTTGGCTAACTCAGCTGTGAATTTTTATGTGCTGGTTTATGTTGTTTTATGTATCCGTTTTTATTCTGTAGTTAGTCACCACTTCGGTGTTATTATGTATATCTATTATATAGTCATTTTTATAAATTTACTGTTTGCAAAAGTATGAATTATTCCAAATAATAAGGGTGTTCTTATCTTAGACAGAAAACCTTAGCCGTATTAGGCACAACTTTTTGGAACTTTTGGTCCTCAATACTCTTCAACTTTGTTTTTGTTTTGGCTTTCGAACCTTTTTGATCTGAGCGTCACTGGTTAGTCTTGTGTGGACGAAACGCGCGTCTTGCGTATTAAATTTTAAACCTGGTACCTTTTCTTAGCTATTATTCGTATGTTTCTCTGTCCTATATGTTCTCCCATTTATTTGCATTGTAGTCCTGTCATGTAATGTTGTCATTTTAATGTTATATTTAACATTGCCATAAAAGCGGGAGGTTTGGCTAGCCACAGAACCAGGTTCAACCCACCATTTTTTTCTTAAAATGTCCTGTACCAAGTCAGGAAAATGGTCATTGTTATATTATAGTTCGTTTCTGTGTGTGTTACATTTTAATGTTGTGTTTCTGTTGTGTCGTAGTTCTCCTCTTATATTTGATGTGTTTCCCTCAGTTTTAGTTTGTAACCCGGATTTGTTTTTTTTTTTCTCAATCGATTTATGAATTTCGAACAGCGGTATACTACTATTGCCTTTATTTTGTACATTTTTTAGGATACTTTAGTTTTGTACACACTTTTGTTTTGGCGTTTGTTTTTTTTTTTTTGTTTTTTTTTTTGGCGTATATAATATTTTTGTATAGTGTACAGTATCGGTTTGTTTTTCATAACGATCCAGCGCCTTCGTACGAAATTCGTTGAATAATATCTAGACGTTTATATATAAATTCGTCTCAAATTTAGCCAAAGTTAGCAAATTTTTGTTCTTCCCTCATTGGGATTCGAACCCTTGCTTCTGCGACATCGTGGCAACACCGCCTGCACCGTGTCCAGCGCCCTAGACCACTCGACCACCTAGGCTATATAAAAATATAGCTTTCGCTGGTCGGGTAATGCCTTTCCTGGTCGGCTTTATATAGAGTTGTAACACAGTACATGATGTATAGTTGCAAGTAGATGATGTACCTTTGAGATGAGCTATTTTGTCTGTCGTAAAGGATGGTAATGTTACTTACCATGCCTCCACACCAAATTTCTATCTTAATCCCTCAGCGGAATTCGAACCCTTGTCACTATACATCATGTATCGTGTTACAAACATAGATAAAGCCAACGAGGAGTTATTGAAAAAGTAAATTTAAAAAATTTCTGATCAATTCTAGGTTTAAGAAAAAAACCAATGAACATTGCGTCAAGGTTATAGTTAAGACAATACTAACTAGATGCACTTAAATGTATGGCAAGAATAACACTGGAGTTTATCCTTTGTTATAAGATGCATATTGCACATCCATCAAAACTATTGGATGAAGCAGGAACTTATTCTTGGTATACCTATGGAAGTAACATAATATCAATATAATACTTCCATGTTATATGCTGTTACAAAATTTTAGAAATTATTTAAAATTAAGGAATGTATCTCCCTCATGCAAAGCTCTGATTCCTTGCCCGGCTTTGGCTATACTTTTTTGTCCTTTTTTGGTTTATAGCTCTTCATCTTTTTAATAAGCTTTTGATTTTCAAATATTTTGGCCTCGAGCATCACTGAAGAGACATTGACTGTCGAAATGCGCATCTGGTGCAGAAAAATTGGTACCGTTTATGTTATTATACCTTTGTCAAATATATAATTCATGAAAATAATATAGAGTTATCAGAGATAGAAAATATTAGCTTTATAAATAAAATATATATAATGAATATACACACGAAGGTAGATTATACAAGAAAGTTATAAAAGTTGTTCTTTGGAAAATTTAATTCTTTAACAGAAAATGATAAATTATATATTCATTGGGCCATATTTACTTAAAGAAAATAACTTAGGAACCAGTATTTCTTTACTAAATAAAGGGTTAGCGACCATATTTTGGAAATTGAAAACGGGAGGTACATAAACATAAAAAGAGAAGCAGGGGAGGATCCAGGATTTCAGGTTTTTTTTTTGGGGGGGTTTCGCAAACTTAAATAAAATTTAGAATGGAAATGGGGAATGTGTCAAAGAGAAAACAACCCGACCAAAGAGCAGAAAACAGCCGAAGTCCACCAATGGGTCTTCAACACAGCGAGAAAATCCCGCACCCGGAGGCGGGCTTCAGCTGGCCCCTAAACAACAATATGCACTAGTTCAGTGAAATTGGACATCATACTAAACTCCAAAACATATTAATGAACTAAAATTAAAAATCATACAAGACTAACAAAGGCCAGAGGCTCCTGACTTGGGACAGGCGCAAAAATACGGCGGGGTTAAACATGTTTTGTGAGATCTCAACCCTCCCCCTATACATCTAGCCAATGTAGAAAAAACAAACACACAGCAATACGCACAGTAAAACTCAGTTTAAAAGAAGTCTGAGTCCGATGTCAGAAAAGATAACAAAAGAAATTAAGTAAAATGACAATGATACATAAATTAACAAAGGACTACTAGCAGTTATTGACATACCAGCTCCAGACCTCAATTAAACTGATTGAAAGATTATGTCTTCATCATATGAAAATCAAGCACAATCCCTCCCGTAAGGGGTTTAGTATCATACCATCATAAAATATATGAGAAGAACATAACCCGTATCATGCCAACAACTGGTTTTAGAATAAATGTGTTTATTTCCGATGCATAGACCCTATTAGTGAATCAATATTAATACCAAAATATGCCATCTTTAATGACCTGACAACAGTATCGTAACTATATCCCTTCTGAATAAGTCTGTTTAAAGGTTTGGTAAGCTTTTGAGGTGAATGTCGACATTTTTGTGCTTTGTAAAGAATATTATCATGAAATATTGGATGTGAAATACCTGAACGTATAAGATGTCTGCGTGTTGATTTATATTTACGAATGATGTCCTTGTACCGATAATGAAATTTAATAAATGTTTTGACTAGTTTGTGATATCGAAAACCCTGGTGTAATAATTTTTCTGTAATACAGAGATTTCTTTCGTTAAATTCAAATACGTTGTTACATACACGAGCGAATCGAACAAGTTGAGATATATAAACACCATAAGATGGTGACAAGGGAACGTCACCATCTAAAAATGGATAATCAACAATAGGAAATGAAAAATCATCCCTTTCATCATAAATTTTGGTATTAAGCTTCCCGTTAAAGATAAAGATATCGAGATCCAGGAAAGGGCAGTGTTCATTGTTAGTATTAGCTTTATTCAAAGTCAGTTCAGCAGGATAAATCTCTTTAGTGTAAATACTGACGTCGTCATTATTGAGAGCCAATATATCATCCAAATATCTAAAAGTGTTATTAAATTTTTGTATCAGATGTTCTTTCGGTGAGTCTTTGCTGATTTTAGTCATAAATTGTGGCTCATAACAATACAGAAACAGGTCCGCAATAAGTGGTGCACAATTAGTCCCCACTGGAATTCCGATAACTTGACGATATACGGAATCTCCATAGCGAACAAAAATGTTATCTAGTAAAAATTCAAGGGCAGTTATAGTATCGAAGCAGGTCAAATTGACATAGTTCTTTTGTTTGTTGTTACTAAAAAATGACCTTAAAGAGTTTGAACTTATATATTCGCATTCTGACGTTTAAATGTTTTTTTTTAGGTAAAATTATCGAAATATTCTTTATTAAGCTGAGGACAACCCATGCTTTGCAAATTTTAGGGGGGCGCACTCCCGCCACGCCCCCGCCTGAATCCGCCCCTGAGAAGAACGGTTAGGTCAACTTTGTTATTTATTATAAGATAGATGACGAAGAACGTTTCTTATTAAATGTAAAAGACATTGAAATTTGAGACTCATTTTTTTACATGCAGT
The DNA here is from genome assembly GCA_017311375.1 of Mytilus coruscus. Taxonomy (NCBI): domain Eukaryota; kingdom Metazoa; phylum Mollusca; class Bivalvia; order Mytilida; family Mytilidae; genus Mytilus; species Mytilus coruscus. Next base: position 60,372,648 of record CM029599.1, read on the forward strand.
TAAAAATATCTATTTAGATATAAAGATGATTTGGATAATTTTGAAAAATGTGTTTTATGCCCTTCATGTTTGTCAGTTATGCAGTATGGTCCATTCATTAAAAACATGGCCACTGAGGAGAGTTGACTCGACAACTGCATGGTTACTATTCTATGTATATTATGCCAAATACTTTTATTATTTTTATGATTTATTATGGACTGTGTTATTATTATTTTGATAATTATGTGAATGCCATCAACCTCACTGTGCATTTTTAAAAATCAATCTTGACACTGGCACTATCTGTTATTTCATGATTTATCTTTAATCATGATATGCTCAGTGCATACATATTTTCAATACCAGACCTTCTTCCGATTTCAATTGGATATTTTTAAATTTGAATACTACGCTTTTGTTATAATATACACGAAGAAAAAAGTTAAGCACCCCATATATTTTTTGAAGTGACAAATGATACGATTAGTGTCATGAGATTACGGACCAAATAATCGCAAAAATACAAATGTGGACTGTTAGGACATTATATTAGCTTTAAGAAAACACAACATAGATCAACATCAATGATAATTTAATTAATAGATTATCACAAAATCACAGGCCAAGTCATTACACTAAAACATGTCCATTTTAGGGATTGCCCCTCTGAGTTTAGAATGCTCTATAAGATTGTCATTTCACTTGGAAAATTTCAATTTTAAGGCACTTAAGGAAGATAAAATCTAAATTAAAATCGATAGAATTTTTTTATAATTTGCCAGAATGAAGTTTATGTCATGCAAAAATGTAATAAATAGAATGAATCACGAGGCTTTTTTGCATACCACGGATTGTGCAAAATTGTTAGAATTTGTTTAGATTATACATGAAAAAACTCAATTCTAAGTGATAGAAAGAAAACTAAACGATAGAATTTTAAGATAAAATATGAGAACATGGCTCTTATAATGTGCTTTCTGAAAATAAAAATAAAAAAAGGGGTCACGGGATTGCCGGGTTTTCTTGCTACAAAACAAATTAGGTATATTCCTAACACATTCAATTACAAAAGTTACATTACCTGAGTTATCTCCCCTTACTCGGCAAAGTTGAAAAAAATTATATTCAAACAAAAAAATGTTCTATATTCGTAAAAATAGTCGTGAAAATAAAATAAAATACATCATTTTCTTCATTTCAGTGAAAAGTCAAATGAATAATATTCCTCTCTCAAAATTTGCACATTTTATTAAAGATCTAGATCAGTAGTTTTCTGCTATTTTACTGATCTACTTAACGACATCCATGGTTCAAAGTTTGATATCGAGTGAAACTACCATGTGCTTGGATGACAGCATCAACCATGCGTATCATCCCTCCAGTCAGTCGTGGGATTTCCTGCTGTGGTAGCTGTCGGCATTCCGGTCGGTGCAATGTTGATTCCATCTAACGGAAGTTTTGTAGAGGAGAGTCGACTGTCTGTAGACGACGGCCTAACATGTCCAAAAAATGCTCTATCGGATTCAAATCCGGGCTCATGGCTGGCCACGGAAGAAAAGTCACAGCTTCACCTTGAAGGTAGGCGATTACGGCCCTTAAACGATGCGGCCTGGCGTTGTCATCCATAAACACAGGTCTTGCAGCTAGTGGATGGTTGTCAAAATGGGGGCAATAACTGGCTGAAGAGCTTCTCTGGTGTATTGATCAACTGTTAAATTTCCTCGTATGATCATCAAGTCAAACTTGCATTCATGAGAGATGCACCCACTTCCCCATTACATGATTACAGAGCCTCCATCATAAGGGACAGTTGGTTGGATGTTTCGTATTTTTCTGTCTCCATACTCTCATTCGTCCATCTGTTACATGCAAAAGAAACCGGCTCTCGTCCAACTTATGGATCCTGTGCCAGAGTCCCTAAGTTCCAACCACGTCGTTAGCCGATATTCAAATCTCATATTAGATATAAATCCTTTGAAGGTAAAAAAAAACTGAGGATACTTGATCGCATAAAGTCTAAAAGGAGCGAAAGGGTAACACATCACCCTAGTCAGAGATTGCTCTGACGTCTGACGGCATTTGTACGACTGGTTGGAGCAATCTCGGACTTGCATCAACCGCCATGCGAATCTACACTCAATTAAAATGTGACAATCGAGAAAAGGACACAATCGTTAAATTTACAGATCGCTATTCTAATAACTTAAGATATCTAAAAAAAAAAATTTATAATAAATAATCAACTATAAACATAAAAAAACATTAAAGTAAAGTAGACAAAAACCTCACAAGTAAGAAAAATGTTATTTCCCGCCTACCATAATTTGGGGGTTTCCGGTCTGTGTGTGCGTTCGTTCGTTAGTCTGTTCCGAATTAGATTATGTTTTTGGTCAAGTTAAGGTAGTTTATCATAAAGATGTGGTCGCAGGAACATGAAACTTAGTCCACGTGTTTATTATGAAGTAAAAGTTTTAGATACATGCCGAATTAAGGTTTTGACACAGATACGAGGTTACGTTTTTGGTTCAGGGAGATCAAAGTTTTGATTTAAGGTAGTTTACCATGATGTTATGGACAAATCTACTTGAAATTTAATACGCATGTTCATTATGATGGGCACTTCCCAAAATATATACAAAATTAGGATTTAAACCGGTTGATTGATTATAGAAGTGTGATAGACGCAAGTGGAGCATGGTGTCCTATAATCACATATTCTTGTTAATTATTTATAAAATGCAAAGTTATTCGTTTAGGATATCCATACATAATCATTACTTATGAATCATTATAATTGTTACCTTTTGTGATAGCAGTTCGTATTCCTAACTTTTGAAATAATTTTGCTACCAAACCATATATTCAATTCTGAATTACCTTCAGTCGACAGCATTACACAAAAATTGAGAGAGAAAAGCGTCTATCAATGTTATATCAATTTCCTGTATTTTATGGCGCAAATACTATTTCAATCCTGGTATCTATGATGAGTTTATTCAGAAAAATAGGCTGTCGATGATTTTTTTTTTTTTTTTGGCGAGGCATCTTACTTGTTAAAAAGAAAAGTCTTTCTTTGTTAATAACTGTAGCACAGATTAAAGACATGGTGGAAAGGAAAACATGTAATCGATACACGCACATAACAAAAAAACACCAACAGAAAAGGACTAGCGCTTGGAACGCTGTTCTATATCTAAAGGTCACAGTTTTCAACATGGATCAAAAACTCTCCCCTCACAGCAAGTTCAAGATTTTCCCTAGCACTGGATTTAGTAGAATACTTTATTGAATATCGATCACGTTACAATTTTGCATTGAAGAAAACATCTGCATGGTACTACATGTATCAACACATTATAATTTATATCTTGCGAAAAAAAATCTAACAAATTACTTTCATAAATTGCTCGATAATGATAATGTAAAATACAGAACCAATACAAACATAGTATCAATTTTAAATGTTATTTCGTTGCCAAAAAAAATAATCCATACATTATGAATGTAATATCTTATATAAACTTACCGTTATATCAACCCGACTGTTACCCTTCGACTGTGAATTTAAACCTATTCTGAACATGAGTTTACACCTTAACTTGCTTGAAAAGAAAATCGAGAATTTCGATCAAATATATAAGGTTTTTCTTTACTATTAAAGTCGTACGATTTAGAGCTTGACATGCTGTTTTAAAGACACCTGCCTATTGTTGAAGACCGTATGTTGACCTGTAGATGTCTTTTGGATAATTGTGTGTTGTTGGGTTACAGTTGCATTGAAACAAAACCAACATCGTTTTATTATGTTATTTCAAATTCAATAATTTTCAGAAAATATTACTGGTGTTTTTTTTTTTTAATTATCTTCTACATTGAAGACTGAAAAATTGGATTTTTATTCTCCCTCAATCCGATACCAAATTTCATCGCAAGGGCTTTGTCACTGTTAATATTGCTGTCCTTCACATTTTTACATGTCAACCTCGTCCATAGATTTCTGTATTACATTTCATATTTTCGTCTTTTTTTTATTGTTGATTGCAGATCTTTGATTGTATGTTTCGAATTTACATACATTTTTTTAAAGACTGTGGTCGATTTAGAGCATTGCGTATTTCACCGTTGGTCTATTGTTGAAGACCGTACGTTAACCTCTGGATGTCTTTTTGTCGTTAGCTTGCTATCTCATTGACGTATGCCCACATCTACTTTTATACATATTGAAAAAAATCTTAAATTTTACCATCTCAACCAAAAATGAGATCTAGGAAGAGATTGGAGGAAATCGTAGTGACTTTGCAGTTAGCTTGTTTGCTTTAAGATATTTTTAATCATAATTTCTGAAATATTATTATCAAAGAAATAGAATTTTAGAAATAGTTCTGAAATCACATGCATTAGAAAAAATTAGATTCAAACCTAACAAACATATTAAAGAAATAACAGGACCCACCTGCACCTGGTTTTCCCAAAGTTTAAAGTAAAAAACTCGATGGCGGGATGCATACGTGCCTTAACTAGGGAGAGGACATCACTAATGTTGTTATAACTTATGTGCAACCCCGTGAGCTACTTTTGCAAATAAACTGTTAAATTTTCTAAACAGTAATTCAAATACATGAGTCACCGAGGGCATAGTTTGTTTAAATGCTCTGACGGGGAAAAAAATAAAGACAAATGAATGGAATAAATGATGATGACTATCATCATTATTGTATGAAAGCTCATTTTTCCAACAAGATATCCTTATTTTCATTACGAATCAACCAAATAAACTGATCCTTTGTAGTCAACTTATCAAATTTAGCTCAAAATTCCTTAGCACACAGTAATAGCTTGCTTCTCTCATTATTTATTGAAATGTAATTCAGAAGGAAATGCAGTTCAACTTCAACTTCAGGGCTTGACTTTTCACACACACAAAATTCTTACGAGTGCGAAAATTATTGATCGTAAATTATACTGAAATGTCTATGACTTAATCTTTCCTTTTCAATTTCAATAGTGTGTGCTGACACACAAAACCTTGTCAATTTTTATCTCACCTGGCCCAAAGCGCCAGGGTGAGCTTTTGCTATCACTTAGGGTCGATCATCCGTCGTCGTCCGTTAACTTTTACAAAAATCATCTCTGAAACTACTGGGCCATATTCAACCAAACTTGGCTACAATCATCATTGAGGTATCTTGTTTGTAAAAAAAGTGTCTGTTGATCCTATCTGTCAACCAACATGGCCAAGATCTACCTTCTGTCTATTTGCATCAAAACTGTCAGATGACTTCTTGTATGAGTTATTTCCCTTAAATAACGAATTTTCCCTTTTTAAAACTTTGGTTATTATCTTGATCTTGAAACTATATAATCAAAAATGATCAGCAAGACAAGATCTACAAATAAGTCAACATAGCCGAATATTTCAGACGATAAAACAAAAAGACTAATAATTAAATTTTAAATGGGTATGTCGTGTTTAGTTTAACTTATAAAAAACAAGCGGATAAGAAAACAAAATGTATGCAAAATAATTTTTAATGCATTGATAGTAAACAAAGCATAGGCAGTGGAATAAAACATTCATTTCCCTTTGCCTCGGGAGATATGAAGATTCTTGGGTGAACAAATCTTCATATCTCCCTCAGGCACGGGAAATAAATGTATAGTATTGTTCATCATTGAACGTTTCAATTTTTTTTCAACACTTTGAAAGACCAAAAAAGCATGAATTCCACTATTCTACTTTTGAACACTAAAGTATGTGCTGCGATATGACCATGTGCATTTTAACGTTCAGAGAGAGATTTTTCTCTACAAGTTATTATTTGGAAAAAGATCACTTGTATATATGTACTTATTATTTTTTAAACGAACGCATCAAGTATTTACCCGTCGAGATAATTTTGACATAAAAATCCCTTGTCGTGATAGGTTGTAGGATTGTACAAGAAAGAAAAAGTTTTCCAATTTTTTTTCAACCAATAAACCAACATCGCTATTACAATGTCGGAAACAAATTTGGTATTAGACAATACGCAATAAACTCATATTGCTATAGAGAGAAAGTTTATCTGAATACATTCTTCAGATCTGACAATTTTTTCAGTTCAGATTTTAATTTCGATAGTGGTGCTTTTTTTTTTCGTATGGGCAATTCTATTGTTTTTGCCAATTGTGGTTAGAAGTGTGTTTATCACTAGTGTCAAATGTATATTGAGCAATTTATCACGCCGAAAAAAAACCGACCAGTATTGTTGAAGTCAATATCTCATGGAAATGGATTAGTCTAAACATTACTAATTTGCAAAACATAGCACAAAGGATAATCAACTCCTCTTCGCAACCCGTTTATATAAAGTATGTATAAATTCCACAACATTGAAATATTTTTTACATCTTTAAACATCATTATTACAGTAAGGGATATAAATTGTGTATGCGTGTGCGTATGTGTAAACACCATTGATCTTTAACAGGTCTTCGTTATAAAGAACGGCTTAGTTACATCATAGTTGGGCAAATAAAATGTTGGGCTTTCTTGGTGTGATCATATTTTTTACGGACAAATACATCTTTAAATCTGACAATCTGACTTGATGTCATGTCATATAAATAACATTAATAAAAAAATAGACATTTCCTTTATATTTTAGTAAATCTTCATAACATGCTGTTATGCCAGATTTAATAACAATATACTGTTTATAATATTTTGTACTGGTATTACCCCGTTTCTGGACAGTGTTTTGAAATTTCGATTAAAGAGGGTTAAAAAAGGTAGACTTAAGGTGACTGAGGTGTCTTCCTCCATCTTGGATTTTGAAGTAGCAGATATGTAACAATTGGTCTAGACCTTTAATGATATGTGCAAATTTTGAGAGTAGTATGTAATTCATGTGAAAGGCTTTTCTTGTTGATATAGAAATTTATGTGTTCTATCGTATTTACGGCTGTTTTTTCTAAAAAAAAACACATTATTTTTGTTTGATTCATTTTTTTTTTTTCAACTTTGCCACATAAGGGGAGATAACTCAGATAGTAGGGGAGATAACTCAGATAAAGTAATTTTTATAATAGAAAGTGTTATAAATTTACCTATTTTAATATGTAGCCAGAAAACAAGTCCAGTGATCCCATTTTTTTCTTTTTCTTATCTGAAAGCATGTTATAAGAGCTATCTTCTCACATTTTATCTTAAAATTCTATGGTGTAGTTTACTTTTTATCACACAAAAATGGATTTTCCATGCATAATCTATATACAAAATCTGACAATTTTGCACAACCTGTAGCGTGAAAAAATGTCCGATGACCTATACTTTTTATTATATTTTGGAAAAAAGCATGATAAAAACTACATTTTGACAAATTATTAAAAAATTCTATGGATTTTGATTAAGACTCACCACCCACCTTAACAGTACAGCACCTTCTTTTATTTCAAAATAGCGGTACTCAATCGGTCTAGTTCTTTGGTTAAATCTGAAAATTTTGAGACAAAATGGCAGATTTATTTGTAAAACTGCTAATTAATGAAAAATAAGTGATGTGTTGCATTATTTAGACTGTTTTTACAAATACCAAATATTTGTTTTAGTGGGATTCAATTTTCCAACTTAGGCATGTAAGTAGAATAACTCTTATAGTATTTTTTAAAGGAATGTTAATGAAATTTTCATTTTGTGCTTGTAGCAAGAAAACAAGTTCGATGACACCATTTTTTGATAAAAGCATATTATAAAACCTATCATTTCATATTTTATTTCAAAATTTTATCGGATATCTTTTTATTCACAAAAAAGTTTTTTGTTTTTTGACTGATAATCTATGCAAAATTGGGTAATTTTGCACAACTTGAAGCTTGATTACACGGTGACTCATACTTTTTATTACATTCTTGAAAAAAAGTATCTACATTTTGGTAAAGTATAAGAACATTCTGTCTGAGGAAATATTTATAAGATGGTCCAACTTTTATACTTCTTTTATTTTCTTCGTATGAGCTTCCTCTAATAGGAACACCCCTCTTTTGAGGGTAATATGGTTAAAAAGTCTTTTTAACTATGTACACACACCGTTAATATATATACAGTTGCTAAAATCTAAAATAGACTTAAGTTTCTGAGAGTGAGTGATAATTGTCAACAGCCATCATACACTTATCAATTTTACGGTCTTGAAATATGCATCTTGTAGCACATATATATTTCTTGTTAACGTTTTTCTAGTTCTTATAGTTTGAGCTTGCTTTCACTGAATGTATGTGTGAAGTTTGTACAGTCTATAATAAGGACTGTAATTTTATGTCTGTCTATAAAGGTCTCTTTAACAACTTTAATTTCTACAGGCTTGAAGGTGGAATTAAAGGTCGTGGTTGTCTGCTTCTTTTTATACTCTGATGTTGGGTAAAAAAATTTAAGATTATTTATTTAAAATCTAATATTAGTTAATGTAGTTATAAAATCAAAATGATGTGTTATAACGATATTTAAACAAAATTATTTGTGTGTCCTAACAACTTTACTGGTTTCTATTTATTTTTGCTTTTTCTCACGTAGAATAAGACGTATCAACAGGTACCAGTCATCTTGACGACAACAACGCTTCAAAATGGTGGGTTTTATTATTGTCACCTTTATTATTATATTATTTTATTACAAGTTTCACCTTTCTACAGCGTATGGGGTGTTTTCGCAGTATTATACAACTTTGTCAGCTGTTTTTTGTGTGATTATTTCGGAGAGAAACGGATTTCGTAATTTTACTTCATAAAAAATGTTTTTTGCTAAACGGGTCACTGTTGACGTGTTGTTGGGTACAATAAGAACGTCCTCTGCGTATGTTTTATGTTAGGAAAAGTACACATGTTGAAATTAAAGTTGTTAAGGGTACACAGGTTAAACCCCAATCTTAAAACGTATCAAGATTAAATGTGCAATTGTTTTCAGAACCATTTATAATAGTAAGTGGATGATTCTAAATCTGCACTTAACAAGCACTTACAGATTGCAGCGTTAGCCGTAAGCAGTAGCCCAAAGCATCTGTCTAGTATTTATCTCATCGGACTAGTGCAGAAAAACTATTTATTGCCCATTCAGTCTAATGAACATCTGAGAGTGTTTGCAAAATCTTAACCTGTAATTTTAAGAAAATCTACGAGAACAAGTAACAAAATTTGTCGCTGACCTTGTTTTCATCCTTTTACTGGTATCACTAAATTATCATTTATGGTTTCTGTTTATACTTCTAATTGTCAATGCGATAAACCTTATTACCAACAAAATCATAAACGAGGCTAGACCATGTGCTAGCTATAAACAACCTATTGTGACGGTGGTCACTTTGTTTACTTGTTACGTTTATTATATTGAGGAAATTGGTTAAAGTTAGCATTATTTATAGTTCCACAAATACTTTGTCCCGAGACCGGCCACGTAAATTTTCATCGGGTTACTTCCTGTTCTTGCACGTGCCTGATGTCCCGACCGGGCTCGTTGTCCCTAGGAACTATAAATATGACGTCACTCACCAGGTCTTTGGGCAGTCTACGAGAGGATTTGAAATGAGCAGACGCTCATACTTTGGCTCGTACATTTTAGGCAACATCATGTAGACTAGCTACCACCGTACTTTTGTATCTTTTTATATGTCATTATTGTATGACTTGTATATTTCAACCATGTATTTATTCAAATAAACATTCTGTTTATATCGTGTTTGTCCAATATCCCAGAACTTGGGTTAGACAACGGGAAGACAGCGAAGCCAGAAAGAAACTTCACTCCCGTTACACTATAAATGCCGCTCAATGTAAACAAACAACCATAGCTTCAATGCTGAAATAGACACAGGGGGCTATTCCAGGTAAAACATTGAAAAGGCCTTCACAAATACCCGAAGAAGTTTCAAGTACCAAAAAAAATTTGAGGAAAATACGTACTCTAGGCTTTTTAAACAATTGGGAAAAGATTGGTCACCTGGTCACCGTGCTTGTTTTGAAACAAAATGTTCATATTTTATAAGGATTATACTTGTAAAAACATAATCAAGAATAATCTTTGTAATAAACCAAAGGTCATATGGCCCATGCCAGCAAAATGTTGTCTGGCACGTAAAACTTTCATGAAGAGGATACCGATAACAAGCCAAATAGATAATAAAAGAAATTTTATGAAAAACTAATTTTTGGACTTGTCAGTCATTTTGACCATTTATGACAAGTTAAAGCAAAATGGTAGAATTTTTAAATGAATTTGAAGAAAATGCTTATAACTGCCACCCTTTGGAACTACAAAAATGTATGTATGAGGGAGTTCTCCCCCTCCCTTTTAGCTTAGCTGTTTTGGAAAAGGGAGATTTATCGTGACATCATGATTAAGAGTATGATTACTATTGTTTGTTTTATTTGAAATTGTTTTAAAATAAGATACAAATCAATTGTATAAATGTTTCCTTTTTGTTCTCCATTTTATTCCCTCCAGCAATGACATATATATAGTATCTGAGATTGGCAAGTTATCAATCTCGTCAATATTATGCACTTTACATCATTTATCAAAATTTTCAGTCTTGTGAAAATTGGTTTGATCTAGCAGACATGGTCACTAGCCCAATGGTCTAGTTGTTAAAAAAGTTTTTGGCACAGACTGCACTTGCATCTTCATCATCATGGCAGATGTAACAAAATTAAACAAAAATAATCTAAAGGCTTACCTTAAACCAATGATCTGGTTACTTTTGTTCCTTCCAGGTTACCCTGGGAACTATTAGACAAAAAAATAAATTTATGTGGGTACAATTTGATCAAGTCAAAGTACCCAGAGTAATTTCTTATGGTACGGCAGAATGGCAACGACTTGTATAGGATACTTCCATTTTGGTTTGGGTTACATTATTATAGGTACATTGACACAGACTAAGTGCCTCTTATTGGCTTGTGAAGTAAATAGGAGAGCCACTTGTGCTGAGGGTTAGAAATTAAGATTTGAGAAAGTGAAAAAAACATGAACAGACAAGTTTTTAATTTTTTAAAATGTAAGGATCATCAATCCTTAATCTTAAGTCCTTATGGCAACAATGTACATCAATGGGAATCCTTCATGAATGTGGATTAACATCAAAGATGATTTTCTATCAGTGCCTTTTTGGTTTGTCTGCTGTTTAGATAGACGTATTTAAAATTGTATACCAATTTTTTGGCCATTACTTAATGTCAAACAAATGTACCACACATTATAGTAAAGCAAACTGCAGTTGTCCATTGGTCTTTTTTGTAAGAATGAGAAAATTTAAAATCATTGCTTGATGTAAGTCATTGCTTTAATTGATGGTTTCAGCAATGTTCAGTCATATTAATATTTTTTGTACATCTACTAAGTATTGCTGATCATTTTCGGTGAATACAGTTTCCTATGTGTCATCATAATCTTTATTAGTTGAAAAACAAGTACAATTAATCTGTTACATTGCACATAGAACAAGAAGGGCTTAGAAATGGAAAACATAAATTTCCAATAATGCTGTTTCCATTATCCAGCTAATGAAACTGTGCTTGACACATGTACCAAAAAATGTACATCTCATTAAAAATGACAAAGTGATAGCATGAGTGGCATAAAAAAGATCATAAACTATTTAAATAATTAATCATACACATGTATTGTATGAATTAAAAAGAAGGCAGAAACTTAATTTAAAATCATTTTAAATTAACATATTATCATTTCTTCATAAAGTTTAACTGTTCTTTTTGAAATTTCTGTATAAGACATTATTTCGAATCGACATGTACATGTATATGATAGGATGTTACCAATACAAGTACATGTATGTGCATTGAGAAATGCTTAAGTACATTTTCTATAATTTTATTTTTTTCATTTACAGGCAAAAGCAACAACAATCAAGGAAGCCTTGGCCAAATGGGTAATTAAAACAAGTTATATTTTGATCTATAGTGACCTCTGTTAGTATATATATGGCGTTGTATTTCAGTTATCAAACACTAAATTCAAATATTATTGCAATTTTTGAAGAATGGACAGGAATGAGGGATCAATTATGGCGATTTCAGGAAAATCTTAATTCAAATATATGTATCATATATCATTAATATGTCACTTTATGTTTGCACAAATTTGTCCTACATTTGCGTGAGACATTTTCCATGTTTCCGCAAAATTTACATGTTTAAAAAGTTGCTAGGTTTGCACAGATTTATCAAATTTTCTACTAAAAATTTAATGAAAATTATGATTTTTGAAATTTGACGTCCATTTTTGTTGAGCCTTCGACTTTAGTCGAAATAGCGAGACATAGCGATCCTACATTCCGTCGGCGTCGTCGTCGGCGGCGTCCACAAATATTCACTCTGTGGTTAAAGTTTTTGAAATTTTAATAATTTCTTAAACTATCCTGGATTTCTACCAAACTTGGACAGAAGCTTGTTTATGATCATAAGATAGTATCCAGAAGTAAATTTTGTAAAAATAAAATTCCTGTTTTTCCGTATTTTACTTATAAATGGACTTAGTTTTTCTGCCGGGTAACATTACATTCACTCTGTGGTTAAAGTTTTTAAAATTTTAATAACTTTCTTAAACTATCCTGGATTTGTACCAAACTTGGACAGAAGCTTGTTTATGATCATAAGATAGTATCCAGAAGTAAATTTGTTAAAAAAAAAAATTCATTTTTTCCATAATTTACTTATAAATGGACTTAGTTTTTCTGCCAGGAAACAATATATTCACTCTGTGGTTAAAGTTTTAAAAATTTTAATAACTTTCTTAAACTATCCTGGATTTGTACCAAACTTGGACAGAAGCTTGTTTATGATCAAAAGCTAGTATCTAGAAGGAAATTTTGTTAAAATTTTGTACCTGTTTATCTGTATTTTACTTATAAATGGACTTAGTTTTTCTTTCAGTTAACATTAAATACAGTCTGCAGTTAAAGTTTTTAAAACATTTATTAGATTCATAAACTATCCTGGATTTATACCAAACTTTGACAAAAGCTTCTTATAATCAAAAGATAGTATGACTATCTAAAGGAATATTTTTATTGATTTTTTTCCTGTGATTAACAGCAAACGAAGGGGAGACACTGGGTTCCGCGGAACCCTTAAGAATTTTATCTTTAATGGCTGGTGTGTAAGTACCAGTAAAGGACTGACTGTTGATTGTGATTCAAACAAGAACAGATAACCTTTGTTATATTTAGAATGTTTCTGTTCAGGAAATATGCACTGTACATTTAATTTGAAAATATTTGTTAACATCCATGTAATTGTTTTCGATGTTTATGTAAACGAATAAAGACTTCTCTTATTATATATTCATTCTTTTTTCAACAAAAATTCTGTAAAGTTCGGGTTATACTCAGGATTAAAACTTAAGTAAAAACACAGGTAATTTACAGGTTGTTTGCACAAACGTAATACCTGTCAAAATTCAAATTCAACCAAAATGCGAGTTCTTAACCCAGTGGCATTATTCCCATTAATTATAAATTAAAAAAACCTTGCACTATTTTACTGAGTTTACAGTAGTGCTTATATGAACTTTTCAGAAGAAATATTGTGATTGTTTATTTATGAAAAATGTTTTAAAAAGGGCAGTAACCTTCTAAAGACTGTGCTCAAGTCCTCTATGCTATATGATCCCATATTCAACACCACTAGGATTTAGTCTATACAAATGAATAAAAGATGTGAGTTATACATTAATGAGACATCAACCCTACAAAGACACACAAAAAATTGATAGATATACCATTAATCAATTTGATTTGGAATTCAAGAGATAAATAAAATTGCCTTGTCGTACCTTCTTCTTTATACATGTATATTGTGTATTATGTTTAAAAACCCAATTCTAAGCTGTGCTTGTCTACTGATGTTTTCATGTTTGTGTCTAGATACTTTTTTGGTAAACTGTTCATATATTCAGCAAAGGATTGCAAAATTATTTTTTTTTGTTTCAAAAATCAAAATGGGTAATTATTCACAACTAATGGAAATAAGGTACATATACATGTACATTACTTTTCTTTGGTCAAAAATGCTTCTTGTTTCTTGATAGAAAAGAAATATTAACGAAAAAATAAATTTTTAAAGTAGATTGCAATTTCTTTGCTCTTGTTTCTTTTTTGTACAGAAATATTCATGAAAATGATTTTTCACAGATGATAGGACACACATCTGGAATTGGACATAACTGACTCCAAAGTTTATTATCTATGGGATCAGAGCAAGTGGGCAGATATAGATATCTGCTTTTGAAAAAATGTATATTTTATTTATTTGAGATGCATAATGCAATACAGAAAAGTGAATTGACAGTACTCCCAAGTTTTCATGAAGCAAATGCGTGAGATTTGGCCAAAATTGTAAAGATCAAAGAGAAAAAACAATAGATCAAAGGAAAATGCCGCCAAATATGCATGAAAATGCGTGAGACTTGGCAGCCCTGAATTGAGTATTTAAATAATACATGCAGAAATGTCAAATGAAGTGAATGTTAAAAGATATGACTCTTATTTTAGGCTGAAAAGAGTGAATGTAAGCCAGAAGAAGCAAAGGTTGTCAAACTGTTGGGTCAGATTCCACCAATAGAAAAGATGGATGCCTCTCTGTCCACACTATCATGCTGCGAGTATGTGTATTCTTTTTTTATCAAATGTAAAAAAATAAAAAAAAACCCTCCTGTTTATATTTACATCAAAACATTAACTTTTATGTTAGATCAGAAGGTTTCAATTTAGTCAAAGTTTAACCTAAGGAATCGATTGAACAAAAAGTTAAAAGTCTAACTTTAATTCACTTTGTATGCCCCACTTAGAAGCATTATGTTTTTCGGTCTGTGCGTCCGTTGGTTGGTTCGTCCGTCTGTCCCGCTTCAGGTTAAAGTTTTTGGTCAAGGTAGTTTTTGATTTAGTTGAAGTCCAATCAACTTGAAACTTAGTACAAATGTTCTCTATGATATGATCTTTCTAATTTTAATGCCAAGTTAAGAGTTTTGACCCCAATTTCATGGTCCACTGAACATAGAAAATGATAGTGCCTGCTTCAGGTTAAAGTTTTTGGTCAAGGTAGTTTTTGATGAAGTTGAAGTCCAATCAACTTGAAACTTAGTACACATGTTCCCTATGATATGATCTTTCTAATTTTAATGCCAAATTAGAGTTTTGACCCCAATTTCACGGTCCACTGAACATAGAAAATGATACTGCAAGTGGGGCATCCGTGTACTATATATATATGGACACATTCTTGTTTTTAGAGGTGTCTCTATAAGTTTCTGCATGTATTGTCATTTTTCTTGGACCTCATTTCATTTTCTCAATGACAATAAAATTTGCTACATTTTTTCATGAGAAAATGATTTTTGTCAGAAATGTGAATAGCAGACTATAACTAAGACCAACATCAATCACACCTGACACATAATCTTAACTCGAAATCATTAAGTCCTAAACCTTATTTTCATGATTAGATCAGTAACTCAGTTACTAATAATGAATAGGACAACCATATTTGCTCTGTATGTCCATTGTAAGGAGTGAATACCAATCAATTCACACAAGGATTACTGTAAGTGCCATAGGCTGCCTTTACCATGGTTCAGTGAATCACATTGAGTTTTAAAAATAGGTCAGTTTCTAAGTTACTTTTGAGAAAAGGCCATGAGAAAAAATCTTGAAAGTAGTGTTTTCTGGTATATTCTATTTAGATATTTTTGAAATACAGTCAAAGACCACCTGTATTCAACAAAAACCTGTGACCATTAATTTTATGTTCCTCTGTAATACATTTCATATAGATTTAACCTGTATTAAAAGACCACCTGTCTTTAATATAAGACTAGATTTTTGCTCTCCCTTTAGTATCTCTTAAAACAGGTTTTACTGTAGTGTCATTTATATTGATTATCGACCATTAGAACCTCTTCAACCGTAGACAGAAGTATTTTGCTTCAGTGGTTAATATTTATTATTAGTCACATGCAGTTGGTTTTCCTACTCCATCAGTAAACTTATTCAAAGTGAACGGTAGCTATAACAAGTGTAGGTTTTTAAGATTTTGTGGATTGTATGTATAAATTGATTTTTTTCTTTTATCCTTTTCAGACAGCTGTCAATTTCAACAAATACTATTGAAAAGATTGCCAATCTGAATGGTTTAAGTAAGTTTTTATATTTATAAATTTATTAAACTCTTTCACTTAACTCACAGTGCCGTGCAGATCTGGAGACAAAACTGTTCAAATTACCCTTTTTCAAGACACCATAGTTCCTGGCTATATGGCTGCCTAGACTGATGAAAAGGTGTGAAAATGTTTGGTTAAGTGAAACTGTCATGACAATCAGAATGTCATCCGGAGTTACTGTTATTCCACAAATTATTGTGTGCACTACTTTTGCAATTCATGGACCCCTGGCAAAAACCATGTTTTAGTTTTGCAATCCACAGGAACCCAAATTTTTTTGGAGTTATTTATACTAAAGTCATAGGGACTACTTTTGTATTTGAACTAAAGAGAATACACTTATCTTGACTGTTGTCACATATAATTGGAATCTAGAAAATACTTTCCAATAAACAATTAAAGTGTTATAAATGTTACCATATTGACTCCATGTTACACAGTCTGCCAGATATAGTTGAAAAACAACCCCTTTAGTTCTGCAGGTAAAAGTTTACTTACTGATCACGCCTATGGTTAAAGGGAGTTAAATCAATCACAAATTGACCAGGGAAAAATGAGAGTCAAAATACAAGGTTATTAATTGTCATCATAAATTATTCACATTTTTTGCAATAGTAAACACATATCGCAATAATTTCTGAAGTTACAGTATATTATTAGGCAGATGAGATACTGCTGAAATTAATTGTAACCTCTTTATGTTCATACAGTACTTGATTTAAAACAAACATAATTTTCAAAATTATAAGAATTGTCAACTATTATTGATTTTTTTAGCTCACCTGGCCCAAAGGGCCCAGTGATCTTTTCTCGTGTGACTTGGCAGCTGTTGTTGTCTGTTAACTCTTCTATTCTGAAACTACTCTGCCAAATTTAACCAAATTTGGCCACAATCATCATAAGGGTATTTAGTTTAAAAAGTGTTTCAGATAAGCCAGCCAGCCAACCAACATGGCTGACATCGCTAAAAATAGAACATAGGGGGTAAAATGCAAGTCTTGTCTATTATCTTGAAAACCATTATAAATAGGGAAAGGGGGCAAAAATGTTCAGAATGTTGAGATTTACCTACGGTCCTATTATGTCTAAACTGTCATTTATGACTATTTATTTTTTTATTTTTAGTAAATTTGAAAATTTTATCTATAGGTAATGATTATAGAAAGGTTTTTACAGAGCTGATATGTTGGCGTTTTTGATTTTTTTATTCATTTCAGAAAATTTGGAAATGAGGGAGGAACAGCTTTATTAAAACTATTTTACAGGATTGATGGTTGGCTTATAATACTGTTTTTTTTTTTTTTTCAGAACATTTGAAAATTTTGTCATTAGGAAGAAACAGTATAAAGTCGTTAACAGGACTGGTAGGACTTTTATTTAAGTTTAAACAAATGATAAAATAAATCTTTTGAAAAGCAGTTTGTTTTTAGGACTTTTTGGTGAAATTACATTAGTATCTATATGATTGATTTTCAAATATTTTATATCATTGAGAAAAAAAAATGTAAAATAACAAAATATTGCAGGTATTCATATATATATGCAAATAATGTTCTTACTTGAAGTACCCTTTCAGTCAATATTAGGAGCCACAATGTTACAAAATGTATGTTCTCCATTACAAAAAATAGACAAACAGACATAAAATACAATGAAGGACTATAGTACAAGATAATTTCATTTGTGACTCATTTCAATTATACCTTGGGATATTATTTATAACTGCTTTCTATTGGAAACATTTTACAGGAAGCTGTAGGGGACACTTTGGAACAGTTATGGATCTCATATAATTTGATTGAAAAATTGAAAGGCATCAACGTTCTTAAAAAACTAAAGGTTAGTATTATTAAGAAGAGTACAAGTTACACCACTTATGTTTGTTAAAACAATATATATATATATCTTTAATTTCTATCTACAGACTTTAATGATATATCTCTCTGGTTAAAAACACAAAATCTCTGAATATTCATAAGCTGAAAAACAAATTCATTCAATTACTCATATTTCAGAAGGATGGTGTGACCTATATTTCATGGTTCATTGATCAGAGTGAAATGTGACATTGTTTATTTGTATGCCTGAAATATTTAAATAACTATGAAATGTATTTGACATTATGTTTTTGAGTTAAACTCTGATATTTTCTCATTAGTTTATTTTAGTAATGTTATTTAAACTTGACTACCTTAATTGTCAATTGGTTATGTGCTAATGATAATTGCTAAAGGAGTTTAGGAAGAGCCATTTATTAGTCAATCTTTTTATTGCAATGAATGAGTTATAAGTCTGGTATCTGGTGAGTTTTTACCTAAGATTGATGTTAAAATTGGAACCATTTTCAATGTTGGTTCATAATTGTATAATCAAAAATGAAATATTTTGTTTCTAAGATGTCTTAACATTTGTAGGTTTTATACATGTCAAACAACAGTGTAAAAGATATGGCTGAATTTTCAAAATTGGTGAGTATACATTCCTATTGTTTTGTTGAAAGTTAGCTAAGAATACATATTTGTATAGTATTTTCTGGATTTGCTTTATAACCACATGGAAAAAGGACATTAAGTGGCCAAACCAATATGTGTTATGAATGACGATAAATAATTCATCAGTTAATATTTTCTTTCTGTTTTACATAAGGGAAAGTATGATTAGTATTTATAACCTTATGTCCCATTTTTAACAGAATATATCAAGAGCTTGTACTAAGAACAATAAAGTAAAGTTTGCATGTTTGCTAGATGGACCTTAAAATCAGTTTTATTTTTTTATGGTGAAACCTTGTTCTTATCATCTTTTTGAGAAAAAAAAATTGTGTATTTGTATTTGTATCTATGGATGGCAATTCAAAAAAGAATCCCAAGGACCATTTTCAATTTCATATTATTTTTTTTTTATCTTCTGCAAAGGAAAATAAAACTCACTTATTAAATTTGAGATTACAAATTATTATGTATAATGACTCATTAACAGTAATATGAGAATTTTAATGCTTATTAATTTTTTGAATGCAGGCTGATTTACCATGCCTTGAGGAACTAGTATTCATAGGTAAGTTTATTATTTCTCATCTTATTGATTATTATTTTTTAATGTAAATTAAGAAAAATGTCATACATTGATTAAGAAATAATTCACGGAAGCCATAATTTGTTTGACATTTACACATGGCCTGGGCCGTGATATTTGAATTTTATCCTGAGCATTAGCGAGGGATAAAATTAACGAATATCACCACCAAGGCCATATGTAAATGTCCAACAAATCTATGGCTTCCATGAATTATTTCGATTCTAATAGGACAAATACGGTAATTTAAAAACTGAAGCGAAGGTAGGATTGCTGAGTGTATGACTGTTCTATTTTACCCCTGTAAGATAAAAGCTACAAATTTCAAATAAATCTAAGTCTTACATGAATTATTTCTTAAATAAGCACTAGAAAAATGTGTTCAATTCTCATAATTCTTAACCAAAACATATTTTTTTCTGTTGGTTACTTTTACTGTCAAATCCAGAGTTGACATGTCGTAACTAAGGAGTGAGCCGCCATGTTGACTTGCTGAAATCCACAAATATGCGAATAATGCAATAGAATAGAAAATGAAACAACACCTACCTCAAAACTCCATTTTAATGCAATATTATCCGAACTTAGGGCGATACGTAACGGAAAATGTTCAGCTTGAGAGTTTTCATTCGTATGACGTCATGTTATGACATGACGTTAATGCGCCAAGATCATTCATGAAATTTCGCGAAATTTTATTTTATTTTGATTTTATACATTTTTAGGCTTTTGTGCATTAATTCTTTTGTTATGCTTTATAATAGTAATAACGGTTCTGTAGTTTCTTTTTCAATTTCAATTTGAACACAACGAAATCTACATAGTGTTTGCACATAGGTTACGATATACGGGATTTACGTGGGAGGTAAATAGTAACAGCCACCAATATGCACATCTCTGAGTGCGCTAAGTATAGATATATGGAGAATTTTATCACGGTGTTGTTTTCAAAGCGAAAGAAGCACGTCATATTAGAATTAAGAATCATTTAAAATATAAGGAAACTTTTCCTTTACTTGATAAGGATGTTCTGTAGGGCCCTACTTATGGCATGTTCATATCTCAATTGGTTAAATATGCACATATTTGCAGTGCTTGAGATTTCATTTCAGTGAACATCAAATTTTCAATACATGATCAAGGGAAATTATAATGATGTTTTTACAGGTAATCCTCTAGAAGAAAGATTGACCACTGAAGGAACTTACAGAACTGATGTGGCTAATAAACTTCCAAAGTTGAAAAAATTAGATGGTGAGTTCAATGTACTTCATGTTATCAAAGATCTAGTTATATTATTATCCAAACATTTTAACCTCATTATGCTGGCCATAGAATAAAACAATACATAATATATATATTATAGATAAGTAACTAAGAACTTAACTGATTGAAATTAATGCAATTTTTGGTATATACATTTTAATGAAAAATGTAACATTTTAGAAAAAGATGGATTAAATCAGGGTCCTGTATATTCACATTATCTGTATATCTCTCTTTACTTATAAAAAATAGAGGGGTATTTCCGACCCAAATGGATCACAGCATACAGTATTTTATTTTATTATACTTCATGTCAAAATGCCAGATTTTGATTGGTTAATACGAGGGAGACAATTTACTCTATCCTATGGTAAATACTCTATTACCCTTCATGGAGACGTTTGATCAAGTGTGCGCTTTATTAAATATGGATGGTTGTTATGTACAAGACGTCATAGTTTTTACTTTGAATTTGAAATTTATTAGACAGTAATAACAGAACATTCAGTATAATAAATTAAATAACACATATCTGAGAGGGTGATAGAGCATATTGTTACCCTTCGAAAAAGACATTGTCAACCTTGGCTTTGCCTCAGTTGACAATTTTTTCTCGGGGTAACAATCTGCTCTATCACCCTCTCAGCTATGTGTGATTTATATAATGTACTTCTAGTAAAAAAGGATGTTGCTATTGGAAAAAATCATTCTTAATATCAAATAATGCAAATGAATTTATTGACATCTCTACACCAAAATTTCTTTTGTTCATACATACAATTTTATCTTACAGGTGTGCCAGTAATCAGAGAAGAAGATGATGAAGATTAAAGAACTATTTTATCCGATTGAACTTGTCATTGATAACATAATGTGCCTATTTTTATCAAAAGAAAAAATCAGCACTCAGATCCTATGAATCTATATATGTTGAAATTTGGGGAATTGACACTGATCATCATACAGAATGTGATAAAGTTTGGACTAGCTGACAGGATGACTTCTGACATATCTTGTCACATTTAGGACGGAGAATAATTCGGGATTTTTTTTTCCATTGCCTATAATGGATTTCTTTACAGTTGCAAGTCTTGTTTTTTTGACAGGCAAACTATGTCATATTATGTTATTTTTTAGATGCATTTGAAACACAAACGAATATTAATTCAATTATTATTATGTTTCGATCTTTCCTGCTGATAATTGTTAATAATTATTCAGATATAGTTGAAGATGTTATCATTATATTCAATTATTTTTTCAATATTTACTGTTCTATTTTCATTTTTATAAGTTTTTATATGAATCCGTCCTGTAGTAACTAATTGTGAAATCCTGCAATGGTTGACTAAATAAATGACTTCAGATAAGTTAACACTTGAAAGTCAAGTAAAGACATCCATTTTGTGAGATTTATTATTACCAGAGAATATTTCCTTAGTAAATTCCTGTTAAATATTTATGTTCAAATATTACATTTATAACAAGTTTTAAGATTTTCAAGTCGTATTATAAATATTATATTATTATTCATATGTGTGTAAACAAATGCTGTTTACCTCATAAAGGAAGCAGTTTCAGGATTTCTAATTTTCTTGTATTGATATTAACTTGTTGAAGATAAAGAATAAAAACATTCCATCTGTTACATTGTTTTCTTTCCTATTATTGCTATTTGACCATGAAGAATATTTGTTGGATTTGGGACATATGTGTTTGGGTTTTTAGCTCACCTGGCACAAAAGGCCCAAACTTTGCCACAATCATCATTGGGGTATGTAGTTAAAAAAATGTGTCTGATAAACCTGTCTGCCCACAAATATGACAGACATGGCTAAAAATAGAACATGGGGGCAAAATGCAATTTTAGTTAACTTGAAAACTGCTATAGATAAAGAAAATCTGTCAGGGCAAAATTGTTCAGAACTGATGAGATCTATGTTCTGTCTATCAACATCAGATTGTCAGATGACTTCTTATAGGAGTTATTGCCCTTAAACAACAAATTTACCATTTTCCCCTCATTTTTGCCTATTATCTTGGTATTAAATGTTAATAGATAGACAAACTTTAAATGGCAAAAATGATCAGCAAGACAAGATCTACAAATAAATCAAATAATTGAAATTTCCAGTTGAATGGTTTTGGAGTAATTACCCTTTAGTGACAATTTTCCCCGATATTTTGCATTTAGCAGAATTGGTTAACAAGACATTTTTTTGCAATAAGTAAACTTGACCAAAATCATCAGTCAACTCCTTATTGAAGTTTATTGTCCTTTAATGGTGAATTTTTACCATTTTTTTGCCTTTTTTGCCTATTATCTTGAAAACTACTGTAAATTGGCCCGAGATCACAGTTATTTCGTAGTGCATATCTTTAGACAAAAAACGCAAATTAAAAAAATCGCACCTGGTTTATCCAAAAAGGATTTTTACAGTGTAGTGTTCTACTTTTGGCACAAATTATATCAAAATTATAGAAAAGTCTATCAGCTCTAACTCAAAATATAGACAATTTCACGTTAATGCGGTCTGTAATTCAGTTTGACAGCTTCAGACATACTAATTTTTTAGCTTTTCAAACTGGACCAAATCACTACTTGACCTAAAAATTCATGCCCCAATTTTTTTTACGTGTAAATTCATCCCTCTACTTACTATTTTAAGTATAAAATATAAAGAAATGAATTTGGAAGATGTATGAAAAAAATTTGCAAGTTATACACTGTCCACACTAGGGACTCTATTTGTAGACAACAAAAATCAAAGGACGATAACTGTGTCCCTGGACCAATTCAAAAATTATTGCGTGCATTTATTATTGCGATTTTTATAGCGTAAAATATTTGTATAAAGCTTTATATTTCAGACCTGGATGCTTCATATCTTGTATGCAGATACCTTATGTTACGAAGTTTCCGTCAATCATATGTCCATTGTCCTTGACCTCATTTTCATGGTTCAGCAACTGCTTGAAAAAAAAAAATTGAGTTTTTTGTCATGTGAATTTCTCACTTATTATAAGTAATAGGATAACTATATTTGGTATATAGGTTCCTTGCAACATCAACATGTCCGTCAGACGGAGTTCACCTGACCTCAACCTCATTTTATGGATCATTGATCAAGGTTAAAATTACATGATTAGGTCCATTTCTCAAATACTATAAGCAGTAGGTCAACTTTATTTGGTGTATGGAATGATTGTAATGGGTTCATGTCAGACTGGCAGGTTTCATCTGACCTTGACTTCATTTTCATGGTTCATTGGTCAATGTTAAGTTTTTGTGTTTTGGTCTATTTTTCAAGTACAATAGGCAACAAGTCAACTATATTTGGTGTATGGAATGATTGTAAGGTGTACATGTCTGTCTGACAGGTATCATCTGACCTTGGCCTCATTTTCATGGTTCATTGGTCAATGTTCAGTTTTTTTTGTTTTTGTCTGTTTTTCAAGTAGTAATAGCAATAGGTCAGCTATATTTGATGCATGGTATAATTGTAAAGTGCACATGTCTGTCTGGCAGGTATAATCTGACCTTGACTTCATTTTCATGGTTCAATGGTCAATGTTAAGTTTTTGTGTTTTGGTCTGTTTTTTAATTAGTATATGCAATAGGTCAACTATATTTGGTGTATAAATAAATTGTAAGGTGTATATGTCTGTCTGACACTATTTATATGACCTTGACCTCATTGTCATAGATCTTTAAAAATGTTAAGTTTGTGTAATGCTTTTAGTAAAACCTTTATCTTTAAGACCCTCAACATGAAATCAATGGTCAGTAAAGCAGGCAAGACATTTCAGCATGTGCACTCATGTTTAAAAAAAGTGGCTTTTGTTGAAGATGCAGGGGAGTGTCACAGGCTCTTTAGTGCCTCTTGTTTTGCTGGTGACAGGATCATCTTGGTTTTGAAGTTCCTAATTTTACAGTTTCTGATTATAGCTATCACTATTGATATATTGTACACTGCTGAATTAGTTCCCCTGAATCTTTATTGTAAATAATATATGAAGATGGGCCTATTAGTAACACTTCATTGCCAAAAATTCTTACATTCACAATTGTAAAGCTTATTGATTAGGTTTGTTTATGAATAATTAACTTGTGCTCAGTCATTGATGAATATTATTTAGACCTGAAGATATCAGATTGAATCAGGAGGACCATGAGAATGTCATGCTATTTAGACCTGAATATCAAGTTGAATGAATGTCATATATAATATTTAGATCTGAAGATATCAATTTGAATCAAGAGGACCATGAGAATATCTATTTTGACCTGAAGATATCAAGTTGAATCAGGAGAATCAAGAGACTGTCACTTTCTTGGTTCATTGGTCAACATTAAGTTTCATTCCAATCATACAAGGGAGACTCAGATTACAGAAACCATTTTTTAAGAAAAATTCTATCTTGACCTTGAATTTGACCTATTGACCCCAAAATCAATAGACTTCTTTCCCTTCCCCAAGTATGAGTTTCTTTCAAATTATTGTAAGTGAAACTCAATTTACCATCCAGAAACCATGTCCTTTCAACAGACAGGCAGGTAAAGCAATTACTATAAATTCAAGATTTTTTTTAAAGGTATAAATGCAAGAACTACTGTATATCATTTCAAAGCTTTCTCCCATCGGTATCATGCAACTTCATAAACAATACTTATTTTTGTAAACATCAGGAATGAAATATCAGTTTTTATTTTACTGGTATATCAGGTACTTCATTGCAACCAATGTAAAAATACATCGAACTTCATTTGTTTTGTTTAAGATATCTGTCATATTGAAAATAATGGTAACATTAGAATTTTGGAGTTGGGGTTGGCTTTATCTAATTCACCTTGTCCATCCATCCATTCCTCCAACAAACATTTTCTTCCCACTTTTTTCAGGTACTACATAACAGAATGACTTCATATTGTGTCAGCAGTTTGACAGTGATGAATTGTAGTGTACGAACACTTTTCAGAATGTTGAATGAACTTTACTCAAGTACAACTGTACAGCAGTGGTGGGAGCGCTTTTCAAATCTGCCAAACACATACTTCCTGTTTTGCGATACTTTGAATTACAAGCAGGGGTATGCATTGAACAAAAATGTATGCTTTCTTGTTATTAAAAACTTGAGGCTCTACAGAGCTCACCTGCATCTTCAACAATGGCCACTTTTTAGTAACAAGAGTGCCCACGCTGAAATGTATCGTACGCTTTACTGACCATTGATTTTAGGTTGAAATTCTTAAAGATAAAGGTTTAACTAAAAGCATCACAGAAACTCAGGTTAGATAAATGCTGTCAGACAGACATATACACCTTATAACTTTTTTTATACACAAAATATATTTGACATATTGCTTCTGATTATTGAAAAACAGACCAAACAAAAAAACCTAACATTGACCTATGAACCATGAAAATGAGGTAAAGTTCAAATGATACCTGCCAGACAGACATATACACCTTACAATCATTCCATACACCAAATAAAGGTTACCTGTTGCTTATAGTACTTGAAAAACAGACCAAAACACATTAACTTAACATTGACCAATGAACCATGAAAATGAGGTCAAGATCAGATGATACCTGCCAAACAGACATGTATACCTTACAATCCTTCCATACACCAAATATTGACCTATGAACCATGAAAATGAGGTAAAGTTCAAGCTTATAGTACTTGAAAACAGACCAAAACACATTAACTTAACATTGACCAATGAACCATGAAAATGAGGTCAAGATCAGATGATACCTGCCAAACAGACATGTATACCTTACAATCCTTCCATACACCAAATATAGTATGACTTATTGCTTATAGTACTTGAAAAATAGACCAAACCACAAAACCTTAATATTGACCAATGAACCATGAAAATGAGGTCAAGGTCAGATGAAACTTGCCAGACTGATATGTACCCATTACAGTAATTCCATACACCAAATATAGTTGACCTATTGCTAATAGTACTTGAAAACCAGACCAAAACACAAAAACTTAATTCTGACCAATGAACCATGAAAATGAGGTCAAGGTCAGATGATACCTGCCAGACAGACATGTACACCCTACAATCCTTCCATACACCAAATATAGTTGACTTGTTGCCTATTGTACTCGAAAAACAGACCAAAACACAATAAAATGCTCCAGGGCGCAGCTTGATACGACCACAGAGGTCGAACCCTCAGACAGTTGGGGCAAGTATGGACACAACATTCAAGCTTGATACAGCTCTGAATTTGGATTGTGATTAAATATTTGACACAGCATAGGTTTCTGACACCGAATGAATGTGGTCTAAGAACTTAAAATTTTAAATTGGACATTCACCTATAATGGTCCAATATCCAAAATCTAAATACATGGTTAGATTAAGCATATCAAAGAACCCCAAGAGTTCAATTTTGATGAAATCAAACAAAGTTTAATTTTGGACCCTTTTGACCTCAATGTGGACAAAGTTGATAACGGGCCCAAAAATCAAAAATCTAAATACATGGTTAGATTCAGCATATCAAAGAACCCCATATATTCAATTTTGTTGAAATCAAACAAAGTTTAATTTTGGACCCAATTTGGACCAACTTGAAAACTGGGCCCATAATCAAAAATCTAAATGCATATTTAGATTCAGTATATCAAAGAACCCTAAGAATTCAATTTTGTTAAAATCAAACTAAGTTTAATTTTGGACCCTTTGGACCTTAATGTAGACCAATTTGAAAACAGGACCAAAATTAAGAATCTAAATACATGGTTAGAACGGCATATCAAAGAACCCCAATATTTCAATTTTGATGAAATCAAACAAAGTTTAATTTTGGACCCTTTTGACCTCAATGTGGACAAAGTTGATAAGGCCCAAAATCAAAAATCTAAATACATGGTTAGATTCAGCATATCAAAGAACCCCATATATTCAATTTTGTTGAAATCAAACAAAGTTTAATTTTGGACCCGATTTGGACAAACTTGAAAACTGGGCCCATAATAAAAATCTAAATACATGTTTAGATTCAGCATATCAAAGAACCCTAAGAATTCAATTTTGTTAAAATCAAACTAAGTTTAATTTTGGACCCTTTGGACCTTAATGTAGACCAATTTGAAAACAGGACCAAAATTAAGAATCTAAATACATGGTTAGAACGGCATATCAAAGAACCCCAATATTTCAATTTTGATGAAATCAAACAAAGTTTAATTTTGGACCCTTTTGACCTCAATGTGGACAAAGTTGATAACGGGCCCAAAATCAAAAATCTAAATACATGGTTAGATTCAGCATATCAAAGAACCCCATATATTCAATTTTGTTGAAATCAAACAAAGTTTAATTTTGGACCCCGATTTGGACAAACTTGAAAACTGGGCCCATAATAAAAATCTAAATACATGTTTAGATTCAGCATATCAAAGAACCCTAAGAATTCAATTTTGTTAAAATCAAACTAAGTTTAATTTTGGACCCTTTGGACCTTAATGTAGACCAATTTGAAAACGGGACCAAAATTAAGAATCTAAATACACGGTTAGATTCGGCATATCAAAGAACCCCAAAATTCAATTTTGATGAAATCAAACAAAGTTTAATTTTGGACCTTTGGACCTCAATGTGGACCAATTTAAAACGGGACCAAAATCCAAAAACTTAATACACGGTTAGATTCAGCATATAAAAGAACCCCAAGAATTCAAGAATAAAACCCCATTGAAATTGGTCAAGAAATAAGCAATTTATACAAAGTATCTTCTTTTGCACAATACTGTGCAATTGAATATTTTTGCAATTGTGCAATACTGTGCAATTGAATATTTCTTGCTATTGCGCAATACTGTGCTATTGGATATTTCTTGCTATTGCGCAATACTGTGCAATTGAAGGTTTCTTGCTATTGCAATACTGTGCAATTGAAAATTTCTTGCTATTGCACAATACTTAATATATTAATTTACACATCCTGTTTGGTGTGTATCTCTTGCCTTATCATTATCATTTGCTTTTATATATAAATCAGAAATTTAATAATAAAGTTTTGGCAAATTTCCAATAGACATAATTTAAAAGCAGTTTAGGTGAGATAAACAAAAGCTTCATCAGCAATATTTTATATTGGCAAATTTCCAATGAAGTTCATTAAACTAAAGTTATTGGCAAATTTCAATAGAATTTATTAATAATAATAATCCAAATAAATTTGGAGCATGAAAATAAGGTCAAGCTCATATGGTGTTACAGATTCAAGCTTCAGATCCACCTAACAAATATTAAAGACCTGTCAAGCATTGTTATCCAGGTATCAATCTAATCCTTAAATTGACATCAACTGCTGAGTTAACCCGAAACAGACACAGAAGTTTTTGATGTCCAGTTTTTTTCACAAATCCATTGTATGATTTTTATGAAATTTTAAGTTCAAGGGCTGGAATTGCACCAAAGAGGTAGTCAAACAGAAAGAAATGCAAACTCCATCTGTAAGTCATTATAGACTTGTGTACCAAAAAGCTGATATGCAGGCATAAGGCAATGACAGACACCAGTTTGATTTCAACAGGGTGTACATGAGGTAATACTATATGCCCTGGTCACTATGTGGCAGGGACATAAAATTTCAAAACACACTAACAATGTTAGCGGCTGTTCAATTAAAACATATATGGTACCAAGGGAAGGCACTTTCAAAATGGAATAACCACCTATACAGACTATTTAAGAATTTCATCTACTTTTTCCCCTTTACCAAAAAGTATTCGACACCTATCCATAGTTGAGATTAATCAAAGAGCTGAAGAGCTCTGAGGGGAAAGACGGCCATTGTTTCTTTTTTTTGGGGGGTGGGTGGGTATCTTTTGATAGTCTTCATATAAAGAATGAAAAAAAGAACACCTAGAATATGTAGAAAGGTTGACAATATTGAAATCAATTGTTGTGTAATGTAATTTCGTTTCCTTAGTTAAGGATTCAATTTGGACCAATGGAAGAGATCTGCATCTTCTAAATGAAAACATTCGATTAAAGTTGAAAGTTAATTATCTAAAATTCAACTGAATTCTATCATTTAACAACTATTACAATATTTTTTGAAATTTTAATTGTGTACCACTGAACTGCAGGCTAGGGCCATTTTCCTTTTTTTGTGACAGTACTCTAAGATTTTAATTTTTTTTCTCAAGAAAGTGAGGACTGAAAAATCTATTCAGTTTTTAATTTCCATTGATAAAGTTCCCAGTTACAACTCTCATCACAGGGATACAGGTACTAATAAAAACCAATATGATTGATGTAAACTGTGTGAAGCTTGTTTCTAAATCCTACATTTTGATATATTTTGTAAATTTCATGAATAAATAGGTTTAAACTACAAAATGCAACATTTTTAATTATTTTTTTTTTTTTACCATTACAATGATTATGTTGGTACACAAAATTTAGTTTTAATGGAAGACTATTAATCATATACTAAATGTCACATTTTAAGTGTTCTGATACATTAACTTTTATTTTAGTGGATTATTACTCATCAATTGAGGTGCTCCTGTATTGGAGGAAGATTCTCAAAACAGAATTTTACAGAAAAAATGAAAACTGTCGTTTCTCTCCCCAATCTCATGTATCCCCACGGCCATTGTTTACTGTGAAAGTTACAAGTTGACCTACAAATTAAAGCATTGCATGTTGATGTTTGAATAATCTATAGCAAACATAATTATGTTTAAATTGAACAAATACCAATTTTAAATTAGTACACGAACTCTGAGAATGATTTAAATAATCAGTAAAGGATATCCCTGCTTCTACGTAGTGTGGCATTCCAACAATGACGTCACTATAATGTAGGTTGGATATATTTAGAATATCTCGTCATTCTGATTTTTCCGGATTGTAAAAGAAACGTAAATAGTGTAAGGGAGAGCTGAAGATACGATAATTTCGCGAGAAACAGAAGGGAAATGTGTTAAAAAGTGTTTAAAGTCAATCTATTCATTTGTGTGTCACCTTCTCATCAATCTCAGTAAGATTTTTGGGGGGTGTTTTCCACACTATAAAAACAAAATGAATGACATGAGGGGATGTCAGTCTGGTCAACCACATAGGGGATTGACGGCTTCAAGCCGCCTTTCCCCAAAAAGTGTCTAATGTGTCATGTATGTTTTCATGGAATAGTCCTTTATATGAAATTAAATGTCTACCATAAACGGGAAAACACTCTTTCTTTAAAGAGCACCAGGTTTTTTTCCTGTAAATTGATTCCTTTAAAGCATGAAAAGTAATGACTATTTTAACACGGTACTCAAGCCATGACAAATCTGATTTCAAAGGGTTTTTAACACTTTATTGTCTGTATTTTTCACAGATCTAATAGAAAATGTAGATAACTAACACATGATGAACAAAGAGTATGACTACATGTACTATAAATTTCCAATAGACATAATTTAAAAGCAGTTTAGGTGAGATAAACAAAAGCTTCATCAGCAATATTTTATATTGGCAAATTTCCAATGAAGTTCATTAAACTAAAGTTATTGGCAAATTTCAATAGAATTTATTAATAATAAAGTTTTGGCAAATTTCCAATATAAATAATTTAAAAGCAGTTTAGGTGAGATTCGATTAAATCAAACAAAGTTTAATTTTGGACCCTTTTGGCCCCTAATTCCTAAACTGTTGGGATCAAACCTTTTGGCCCCTAAATTCCTAAACGCTTAGGCAATTACCCCAAACTCAAACCCAGCTTTCCCTTTGTGACATGGAACCTTGTGGAACAATTTCATAAAGATCCATACACTTACACACAAGTTATTGTCCTGAAACTAGAAAATATGAAACCGAAAAGTGTAGGCGGAGGCATAATCAACTTCCTTTAGTTCTGCTGGTCAATGGTATCAGAAACATGCCGCTGATAGCGCATTTTTCCAAAATGCTTGTTTTTGCCCTTTTGGCCCCTCATTCCTTAAATTTTGAGGCATACCTCAGACTCAATTCCAGCTTTCCTTTGTGATATGGAACTTTGTAGTACAATTTCAGAAAGATCCATACACTTACACACAAGTTATTGTCATGAAACTAGAAAATGCTTGTTTTTTGCCCTTTTGGCCCCTAATTCCTAAAATTTTGAGGCAATTACCCCAAAATCAATCCCAGTATTCCCTTTGTGATATGGAACCTTGTGGTACAATGTCAGAGAGATCCATACACTAACACACAAGTTATGTCTGGAAGTTACCAAAATGCTTATTTTGGCCCCTTTAGCCCCTAATTCCTTAACTGTTGGTACCATAACCCCAAAATCAATCCCAACCTTCCTTTGGGGTATTGAACCTTATGGTAAAATTTCATAGAGATCCATTCACTTAAACTAAAGTTAGAGTGCGAAACCAATGTGTCTTCGGACGACGATGACAATGACGACGACGACGCCTAACGTCTATACTAATATACGACCGCAAAATTTTTGCGGTCGATAAAAACTTAACATTGACAATGAACCATGAAAATGAAGTCAAGGTAGATGAAACCTACCAGACTGACATGTACCCATTAGTCATTCTATACACCACATATATTTGACCTGCTGCTTATAGTATTTCAGAAACAGACCTAATCATGTAACTTTAACTTTGATCACTGATCCATGAAATGAGGTCTAGGTCAGGTGAACCCTGTGGGATGGACATGTAGATGTTGCAAGGAACCCATATACCAAATATGGCTATCCTATTACTCATAATAGGTGAGAAATTCACATGACAAAAAATCTCATTTTTTTTTCAAGCAGTCGTTGAACCATGAAGATGAGGTCAAGACATTGAACATAGTTCAGACGGAAACTTTGTAACATAAGGTCTCTGCATACAAGATATGAGGCATCCAGGTCTTCTACCTTCTGAAATATAAAGCTTTATACAAATAGTTTACTCCACCGCCACCGCCAGATAGTAATACCCATGTCTCGCATACTGCCGCGAGACAAAAATCATCATTACAGGGCAATAACTCTATCAAGATTTAACTGACAGTTTCTGTCATGTTCATATATTTATAGAACTTATCCTGCTGATCACTTTTCCCTTTTGAAGTTTCTATTTATCTATTATAGTTTTCAAGATAATAGGCGGGGTCATTGGGCACATTTTTTAAACTAGATACCCTAATGATGATTGTGGCCAAGTTTGGTTAAATTTGGCCCAGTAATTTTAGAGAAGATTTTTGTAAAAGTTCAGATGACTACGACAACAGATGCCAAGTGATGAGAAAAGCTCACTGGGCCTTTTAGGCCTGGTGAGCTAAAAACCCTGACAACTTGGAGTATTTAAGTTGCTGCGGAATACGTTTAACACCCCCATCTAACAAACTTATTTTAAAGGTCAACATACTCAAGTTTAATGTCAAAATCAACTGTACTTCTATTGATACAAATATTTTAAACCTACCATATATAATTTTTAAGGTACAGACATAATCCAAATAAATTTGGAGCATGAAAATAAGGTCAAGCTCATATGATGTTACAGTTGTTAGATCCACCTAACAAATATTAAAGACCTGTCAAGCATTGTTATCCAGGTATCAATCTAATCCTTAAATTGACATCAACTGCTGAGTTAACCCAAACAGACACAGAAGTTTGATGTCAGTTTTTTACAAATCATGATATTTTATGAAATTTAAATTGAACAAATACCAATTTTAAATTAGGTAGAACTCTGAGAATGATTTAAATAATCAGTAAAGGATAATCCCTGTTCTAGTGTGGCATTCCAACAATGAGCACTATAATGTAGGTTGGATATATTTAGAATATCTCGTCATTCTGATTTTTCCGGATTGTAAAAGAAACGTAAATAGTGTAAGGGAGAGCTGAAGATACGATAATTTCGCGAGAAACAGAAGGAAATGTGTTAAAAGTGTTTAAAGTCAATCTATTCATTTGTGTGTCACCTTCTCATCAATCTCAGTAAGATTTTTCGGGTGTTTTCCACACTATAAAAACAAAATGAATGACATGAGGGGATGTCAGTCTGGTCAACCACATAGGGGATTGACGGCTTCAAGCCGCCTTTCCCCAAAAAGTGTCTAATGTGTCATGTATGTTTTCATGGAATAGTCCTTTATATGAAATTAAATGTCTACCATAAACGGGAAAACACTCTTTCTTTAAAGAGCACCAGGTTTTTTTCCTGTAAATTGATTCCTTTAAAGCATGAAAAGTAATGACTATTTTAACACGGTACTCAAGCCATGACAAATCTGATTTCAAAGGGTTTTTAACACTTTATTGTCTGTATTTTTCACAGATCTAATAGAAAATGTAGATAACTAACACATGATGAACAAAGAGTATGACTACATGTACTATAAATATGACCACAAAAATTATAACATGGGACATAATCACAAATATACATCATTCAAAATCTTGACACAATAGTTTCTTGTATTTACTACACTACTGTAATTTCTTTTTAAACATAAACTGTCAAAACATCTTGTTGGCTTATTTTCAATTAGTTTTCATTAAGAACAGTGACTAATTTCACAAAACATCTTACGAGAAATACTTGTAAGTCATGACCATTTCAGTATAACTTGTGATAAATTTTGACGCAAGATATTTTGTTAAAAGAGCCCCAGATTTTTACTCAACATTCAATGGTCAAGCATTTCTCTTAGAAAAGGTATTCTGTATGTGTACTTTTTTTCCGCTGTGTAATATTTTCCTGAATTTTGCAAAAATTAATATACATGTGAATACAAATGCAGCTTGCATGCATATAAAAATGATTGAATAAATACACACCGGAATAACCAACTTTACATGCATTTTTAACTTGTTTATATTACATAACCTCAATAGAACTGTGAAACTAATATAACAACAACAGTGATCCATACAAAATCCCATTAACCCTTTCACTGATAGCCACCCTGATATTACATAACCTCAATAGAGCTGTGAAACTGATATAACAACAACAGTGATCCATACAAAATCCCATTAACCCTTTCACTGATAGCCACCCTGATATTACATAACCTCAATAGAGCTGTGAAACTGATATAACAACAACAGTGATCCATACAAAATCCCATTAACCCTTTCACTGATAGCCACTCTGATATTACATAACCTCAATAGAGCTGTGAAACTGATATAACAACAACAGTGATCCATACAAAATCCAATCAACCCTTTCACTGATAGCCGCCCTGACAGAAATTATTCCCAGACAATGGCTTCCAGCATTGTTATCCAGGTATCAATCTAATCCTTAAATTGACATCAACTGCTGAGTTAACCCGAAACAGACACAGAAGTTTTGATGTCCAGTTTTTTCACAAATCCATTGTATGATTTTATGAAATTTTAAGTTCAAGGGCTGGTATTGCACCAAAGAGGTAGTCAAACAGAAAGAAATGCAACTCCATCTGTAAGTCATTATAGACTTGTGTACCAAAAAGCTGATATGCAGGCATAAGGCATGACAGAGACCAGTTTGATTTCAACAGGGTGTACATGAGGTAATACTATATGCCCTGGTCACTATGTGGCAGGGACATAAAATTTCAAAACACACTAACAATGTTAGTGGCTGTTCAATTAAAACATATATGGTACCAAGGAAGGCACTTTTAAAATGGAATAACCACCTATACAGACTATTTAAGAATTTCATCTACTTTTTCCCTTTACCAAAAGTATTCGACACCTATCCATAGTTGAGATTAAAAAGTGTCTAATGTGTCATGTATGTTTTCATGGAACAGTCCTTTATATGAAATTGAATGTCTACCATAAATGGGAAAACACTCTTTCTTTAAAGAGCACCAGGTTTTTTTCCTGTAAATTGATTCCTTTAAAGCATGAAAAGTAATGACTATTTTAACACAGAACTCAAGCAATGACAAATCTGATTTCAAAGGGTTTTAATACTTTTTGTCTGTATTTTCACAGATCTAATAGAAAATGTAGATAACTAACACATGATGAACAAAGAGTATGACTACATGTACTATAAATATGACCACAAAAATTATAACATGGGACATAATCACAAATATACATCATTCAAAATCTTGACACAATAGTTCCTTGTATTTACTACACTACTGTAATTTCTTTTAAACATAAACTGTCAAAACATCTTGTTGGCTTATTTTCAATTAGTTTTCATTAAGAACAGTGACATTTCACAAAACATCTTACGAGAAATACTTGTAAGTCATGACCATTTCAGTATAACTTGTGATAAATTTTGACGCAAGATATTTTGTTAAAAGAGCTCCAGATTTTACTCAACATTCAATGGTCAAGCATTTCTCTTAGAAAAGGTATTCTGTATGTGTACTTTTTTCCGCTGTGTAATATTTTCTTGAATTTTGCAAAATTAATATACATGTGAATACAAATGCAGCTTGCATGCATATAAAATGATTGAATAAATACACACCGGAATAACAAACTTTACATGCATGTTTAACTTGTTTATATTACATAACCTCAATAGAACTGTGAAACTAATATAACAACAACAGTGATCCATACAAAATCCCATTAACCCTTTCACCGATAGCCACCCTGATATTACATAACCTCAATAGAGCTGTGAAACTGATATAACAACAACAGTGATCCATACAAAATCCCATTAACCCTTTCACTGATAGCCACCCTGATATTACATAACCTCAATAGAGCTGTGAAACTGATATAACAACAACAGTGATCCATACAAAATCCCATTAACCCTTTCACTGATAGCCGCCTGATATTACATAACCTCAATAGAGCTGTGAAACTGATATAACAACAACAGTGATCCATACAAAATCCCATTAACCCTTTCACTGATAGCCACCCTGATATTACATAACCTCAATAGAGCTGTGAAACTGATATAACAACAACAGTGATCCATACAAAATCCCATTAACCCTTTCACTGATAGCCACTCTGATATTACATAACCTCAATAGAGCTGTGAAACTGATATAACAACAACAGTGATCCATACAAAATCCAATCAACCCTTTCACTGATAGCCGCCCTGACAGAAATTATTCCCAGACAATGGCTTCCCTCACTATAAGTTGAAGAACTTCATATTAAATATCAATAAAAAAAAATTTGTCATTGAAATACATTAAATTCACAAAATTCGTCTTTTGAACCCCAAAACAGAAATTTTTAACCCATAAGTTTGAAAATTTTAACAAGGTTCCAAAAAAATAAATGTTCCCTTACTTCGAATTCCAGTAAAATATATAAATTTCAATTGATTTTGACATAGTTTTCAACAAATGGAAGTGCCATGTTAACAGGGATACCGGTTAACCGGGACTCATCGTCAACTGTCTGAAGCATGAAAAAAACGGTAAACCAGGATTTGTCGGTGAAAGGGCGAAGGATAAAAGGAATAAAGGTTACAAATTATGCCCCATGCCAAATATGACAGTTTTACTGTGTAACTAAAAACTTAATCGGATAATAACCTCTATCCAACAGACTTACTATTTTGATGATTGAATCATCTTTGTTTATTTTGTTTCATATCATTAAACAAACAAAAAAGACCCTTTTTTCAGAAACCGCAAACATTAACTACACACGAAAAAAAGTACATATACAGTATAACCTACAGCAACAGGTGTATTAAAAGTAATGTCTTATGCTATTGAAAAACTATATATGCATAAAATGATAAAGTGAAAATTACAACTTTCAGGTTAATATGCACCATCATACAATATTATCTAGGATTTTTCACTCTTGAACATTTTATGCTATTGAAAAACTATATATGCATAAAATGATAAAGTGAAAATTACAACTTTCCGGTTAATATGCATCATCATACAATATTATCTAGGATTTTTCACTCTTCAACATTTATACTGTACATGATTTCTGCTAAATAATTCAAACAAGACCAAAATGTACGAGTAAGCAAATAACCCCTCCAAAATAGATATATAAGTTCAAATCTTTGTAAACATTGCATTTTAAATACTTATAAAAAGAATGCTTTAATAGCTATTTACTAAATGTTTGAAGCATTTCATAAACTTACTCATTAAGCAAAGAAGATTTGTTTTGATATATTGATTCCAAAAATTAAATGAAGAACAACTGGTTTATAAAATATTATTTCAGCATAATATAGGAATTGCATGAAAACAAAACAGACTAAATAGATTGAAATGGAAGTTAATTTTATACCGTCACATACAACCTGAATTCAGACATTATGAAAGCTTTGACTTTTCCATAAGAAAAGGTCACACATTTGATACAGGATTACACAATTGTACATTATCATATAATAATCTGACACCTAATCTATAATCTGACAGATAAATAACCTTTCTATCTGTAAAGATTTTTTTCAAGCTTATTTTTTATATTTTAAAACGATTTATTTCCATCAAATATCCAATTATTTAGCTAACTAGTTAATACAGACCACTGATAACTTTATCTTGTAATTTCTTTTAAGATATTTAAGAAACTATTGAATGAACTTAAAAAATTTGGCAGTTGTTTATAAGGGACAAATTTTCCATATCAAGATTTCTGCAACATCAAATAAGGTTAAATACAAATTGAAATGACAATGCATGGGTCATGCAGTTTGAAATGTTATGTCTTTGTATTTTGAGCGTTTTATCTAAGGATATGACATCTACAGAAGGCATGATAATAAGTGACATGTTTTATGAGACACAGGCATTGCCAGTTCAGACCTTACATGTAGAAAGAACACTTATATACATATACTTCTTATTTTATGTATTTACAAATTTACACAATATAATGTACATATGCCATTAAATACACAATGAAAGCACTGAAACATCTGATGTTTTAGAATATAAACAAATGGAAATATACTACCATGATGTACAGATATTTCATATCACAAAAATGGCACCAACTAAAATGAACAATGATAATAGAACTTCATTATGAAGTATTATTATGTATTTGAAAGGAACGAAATCTTTCAAAAAAAAGAAAAAAAAAAAAATCAACAGGAGATAAACATGATATATCTCAATAAAATAATTTACCTCTTGATAAAAAAAAATTTTTAATTTACCTATTCAAACCATATCATTATTATTTGGCAAAAGAAATATGTGTACTCTGGTAAAAAGTTATAAGTAAATCAAACAGTTAGTTTCAAAGTGTATGTATATGTGGCATGCATACAAGTTGAAAGATGATATTTGAAGGTTTCAAAGGTAAATGTTTATGTAAAATACTATTTCATGGGGTGAAATAATCAATAAAATGTCAATCTTGCATTTCTTCTGGGATTTCATGTGGTCCAATGATACCAGGAACAGCTAGCTGCTGTTTACGTTTTTCTTCTTGTGCACTTTTGATTGCCGTTTCTCGTTCTTCCAAAAACAGATCAGCATTGTCTTCACCTGCATATTCCTGAAATCATAAATTACAAATGCTTAATTTACTTAAAGAAAACCAGAAATTAAACCATAAACAGCTGCACCAGGAGCACAAGTTGTATACATATTGCAAGAATAAAATGGAATAATGTAGAATGCAAAAAATAGAAATTTAGAAAAATGGCCCTGCAG
Organism: Mytilus coruscus; assembly: GCA_017311375.1. Classification (NCBI taxonomy): domain Eukaryota; kingdom Metazoa; phylum Mollusca; class Bivalvia; order Mytilida; family Mytilidae; genus Mytilus; species Mytilus coruscus. The sequence goes on from CM029599.1 coordinate 60,411,797, forward strand.
AAAAACTTGCTGGAAAACATCCTTAGGCATATAAAAATTGATTTAAATTTGACTGTTAAACTCCATTACTCTGAAAAAAACATTTCCAATATTTTTTTTAAAATCAAAAGGGATCTTACTTTCACCTATCAAACACTTAAAAAGTTTAAAGAAAACTGATCCAAGCATATTTTAGCTAGGAGGTGTTAGATTGTGGTCTTCTTTCATCTTGTGATTGTAATATAGCAGAAAACAATTGGTATTGATCTTTAATGAAATATGCTTATTTTGAGACAGGAAATTTTTTTAATTTTTAAGACTTTTAAATGAAGAACTTGTCTATTTCCTATAATAGGCTTTTCTTTTACATGCAGTTTCTTACATGCATTAATAAAGTACTTACCCTGATCTGAACCAAGAAATCTCGCAGATGTTCCTTGAAAGAAGGAATATCTTGGTCAAAACTAAACAGTCCTTCAATAAACACTTTGATTTGTGGCCTGCAAGAAAATATTGAATGATTTTTACACTTTATACTGCTTCTGACTTTTACTTTTAAATAAAGCAAGACTGAAAACAACATATAATTTGTCAATAAAAATCAAGATGGTCCTGTATTAAAGCTGTTATCCTAATGCTAGCAATTTAAAGGTTTGGTTGGCTTGCTTGCTTTGTTTGTATAAATGTTTGCTCAAGCATTGTAATTAAGATTGACATCTGCAATCAATAGATAGGCGGGACTTCAGCTTGTTTACATTATACATAACACCCAATAACATTTAAGTATCAATAATGTATACAAGCTGAAGCCCTGCCTATCTATTGATTGCAGATGCCAATCTTAATTACAATGCTTGCACAATCATTTATACAAACAAAGCAAGCAAGCCAACCAAACCTTTAAACTACAAGCATTAGGATAACAGCTTTAAAACCATTTATCCTTTGCCTTTTGATAATAAAAAACTGCTTTATTCATGTATGCATTTTGAAAGCTGTTATTGAGTTGTCAACGATTTATAGTTAATGCCTTTCATGAAAAAAAGATGGTCATATGCTCCATTTGTAAAGCATTTTTAAAAACTGCTACAAATGTCTCATTGATTTATCATCTTTTTTCTTCTTAATTAAAAAATATCATTAATATGCAGTTGTATATACATTTGGGTACACTTTAATGCTAATTTATCTGTACAATAAGAATTGAATCACTCAAGACGTGTTTTGCCAGCTTCATTGATTATGGCTGATTGATTCATCAAAACTCTGATATTAAGGTCAAACTATGAATCTTATTTACAATTGGGCATTGCAATCATATAAACACAATAAATATTAGGTTAAATAGATAAAGTAATATAGAACAGACATAATCAATAGACTCAATGGAAACACATAATCAAGTAATGATACCAATGATATTCAGATAGAGTTATACACCTTATTATTTATAAGACAAAACACATTGTTACTCAAGTACAGGTTACCACTTATTTACGCTAACTGAGAAATTTAAGAATTGGAATGGACCAGATGAGTTAAAATTTAATACTATTGCAACAGATTAGCATTTCATGTCTCCCCTAAATAAACACTCCTTTTTTCAACTAAAACGTATATATTGTGGTTAGTTTGGTTTCTTTTTAGCAATTAATATATACTGTTGCTGACAAAACAAAATTAAGCACTGACAAGGATACACAGTTATTTGACAAGAAACAATGCTTGTACAAACTGAAACATAAATCTGGAATTGCATTCTCTGTTTAATAAAAGGAAATAAAATATATTCCATTTTGCAAAAAATAATTACTCACTCATTTAGATGTGGAAAGGCATGCTTGAGTAATTCTAATAGGAACTGCATAATATGCTGACCATTCTGTGAATTGTCACCACTGCCTGCCAAAGCCACAGTAATTTTACCATTTTCAACCAAACAAAACATATATGCCAATATTGTAGCCTGTGTGGTTAATCCTGAAATGCAAAGAATACTTATATCTATTCTTATGTGAAGGTAAATGTTCAATTTTTTTTTTATTAACATAAAACTGAGGAAATTATCCTGTTGTGTAAATTGGATCTTTAAATGATTGATAGATTGATTTTTTGGTGTTAAACAGCACTTTAGCATCATTTGCTATTTGGTGGCGGTCAGTTTGTATTGGTAGAGGAAGACCAAGTGTCTTCTGAGAACTACAGACCTTTGGCAGAAAACTAGCAATCCTAGTCAATTAAGATTGGAGTCAAACCCACCTACCACATGTGAGCTTACTAACAACCTTAGTGTTGACAGGCTATTTATATAGTAGATGAACTACCTGACCACTCGACAACAGAGGCTCCTTGGATCTTTAAGATATGTCAGACTCTGGGACAGGAGAAAAAAAAATTAAACACTTCCAAACGGATATAACTTTAAATTCAATAAACATAAACAATAACAGCATTCTCTACCTGTAAATGTTCTCTGAAAGTTAAGTTGTCAACTCAAATAATATTCAATGATCTACATCAAATAATAAAATGCTCCAGAGGGCGCAGCTTGATACGACCGCAGAGGTCGAACCCTGAATAGTTGGGGCAAGTATGGACACAACATTCAAGCTTGATACAGCTCTGAATTTGGATTGTGATTAAATATTTGACACAGCATAGGTTTCTGACACAGAATGAATGTGGTCTAAGAACTTAAAATTTTAAATTGGACATTCACCTATTATGGTCCAATATCCAAAATCTAAATACATGGTTAGATTCAGCATATCAAAGAACCCCAAGAGTTCAATTTTGATGAAATCAAACAAAGTTTAATTTTGGACCCTTTTGACCTCAATGTGGACAAAGTTGATAACGGGCCCAAAAATCAAAAATCTAAATACATGGTTAGATTCAGCATATCAAAGAACCCCATATATTCAATTTTTGTTGAAATCAAACAAAGTTTAATTTTGGACCCCGATTTGGACCAACTTGAAAACTGGGCCCATAATCAAAAATCTAAATACAAGTTTAGATTCAGCATATCAAAGAACCCTATGAATTCAATTTTGTTAAAATCAAACTAAATTTAATTTTGGACCCTTTGGACCTTAATGTAGACCAATTTGAAAATGGGACCAAAATTAAGAATCTAAATACACGGTTAGATTCGGCATATCAAAGAACCCCAATAATTCAATTTTTGATGAAATCAAACAAAGTTTAATTTTGGACCCTTTTGACCTCAATGTAGAAAAATTGATAACGGGCCCAAAAATCAAAAATCTAAATACATGGTTAGATTCAGCATATCAAAGAACCCCATATATTCAATTTTGTTGAAATCAAACAAAGTTTAATTTTGGACCCGATTTGGACCAACTTGAAAACTGGGCCCATAATCAAAAATCTAAATACATGTTTAGATTCAGCATATCAAAGAACCCTAAGAATTCAATTTTGTTAAAATCAAACTAAGTTTAATTTTGGACCCTTTGGACCTTAATGTAGACCAATTTGAAAACGGGACCAAAAATTAAGAATCTAAATACACGGTTAGATTCGGCATATCAAGGAACCCCAATAATTCAATTTTTGATGAAATCAAACAAAGTTTAATTTTGGACCCTTTGGACCTCAATGTGGACCAATTTAAAACGGGCCCAAAATCCAAAAACTTAATACACGATTAGATTCAGCATATTAAAGAACCCCAAGAGTTCAAGAATAAAACCCCATTGAAATTGGTCAAGAAATAAGCAATTTATACAAAGTATTTCTTCTGCACAATACTGTGCAATTGAATATTTCTTGCAATTGCGCAATACTGTGCAATTGAATATTTCTTGCTATTGTGCAATACTGTACAATTGACAATTTCTTGCTATTGCGCAATATTGTGCTATTGGATATTTCTTGCTATTGCGCAATACTGTGCAATTGAAGATTTCTTGCTATTGCGCAATACTGTGCAATTGAAAATTTCTTGCTATTGCACAATACTTATTATATAATAATTTACACATCCTGTTAGGTGTGTATCTCCTGCCATATCATTATTATTTGCTTTTAAATATAGATCAGAAATAACCAACTTAAAATGGAAAATTTTAAAGAAAAAAAAGAAAAAAAGAAACCCCCAAATTTTTGAACCCCTTATGATTCATCACCCCAAACTCAATCCCAGCCTTCCTTTGAGGTATGGTACCATGCAGTACAATTTCAGAGAGATCCATACACTTGAACACAAGTTATTGTCTGGAAACTAGAAAATGCTTATTTTTGGCCCTTTTGGCCCCTAATTCCTAAACGTTTCAGGCAATTACCCCAAACTCAATTCCAGCTTTCCTTTGTGATATGGAACCTTGTAGTACAATTTCAGAAAGATCCATACACTTACACACAAGTTATTGTCATGAAACTAGAAAATGCTTGTTTTTGCCCCTTTTGGCCCCTAATTCCTAAACGTTTCAGGCAATTACCCCAAACTCAATTCCAGCTTTCCCTTTGTGATATGGAACCTTGTAGTACAATTTCAGAAAGATCCATACACTTACACACAAGTTATTGTCATGAAACTAGAAAACGCTTGTTTTTGCCCTTTTTGCCCCTAATTCCTAAAATTTTGAGGCAATTACCCCAAAATCAATCCCAGCATTCCTTTGTGATATGGAACCTTGTGGTACAATGTCAGAGAGATCCATACACTAACACACAAGTTATGTCTGGAAGTTACAAAATGCTTATTTTTGGCCCCTTTTGGCCCCTAATTCCTTAACTGTTGGTACCATAACCCCAAAATCAATCCCAACCTTCCTTTTGTGATATTGAACCTTATGGTAAAATTTCATAGAGATCCATTCACTTAAACTAAAGTTAGAGTGCGAAAACCAATGCGTCTTCGGACGACGACGACGACGCGACGACGCTAACGTTATATTAATATACGACCACAAAAATTTTTTATGGTCGATAAAAGTTGCACTTTAAGCAAATATAGATTCAAAACATGTTTAAAACAATGTATTTCAACAGTATATTTGCCCTTGTCTTTTATCAAGATTTCATCACAACTCTGACAAATTTTCAATATTAATTCTGATCCAGTTAGTTGAGTTATGTGTAAATTTACCTGCTGTGTGAGAACTATCAGTTACAACAGAGAAAACATGTTGTAAAATGTCTTTGAAGTAAGTTTGATAAAAACTCTGAGCTGCCTCTTCCTTTTGTGCCACATTTTGTAATAACTGATAGAGAATGTCAAGCCCTGTATCTGCTACATTCCTCATTGTATGTTTGAATGCCCATATTATAGAGTCTAACACTAATTTGAACTGTGCTGGTGGAATATTTAGGAAGGCTGAAAAAGAAATTAATTTTACATCTTAAGTTCTTTTAATAATCATTGAAAAAGAAGTTAATTTTACATCTTTTATAAAAGTTCTTTTAATAATCATCAGCTGCTTATACAATAAAAGATCAGTAATATCTATAAAGGAAAACGTTTAAAAAAATACAATTATCAGGATATCAAAACATTTAAAGGGTCAATACATTTATCTAGGAAGTCTATTTCATAAAAAAAATAAAATGCTACGCTCAGCGCAGCCTGATATGACCGCAATAGTCCAACCCTGAACAGTTGGGGCAAATTTGGATACAATATTCAAGCTTGATACTGTCTGAATTTTGATTGTGATCAAATTTTTGACATAATAAAGGTTTCTGACACAAAATAAATGTGGTCAAAGATCTTACAAATCTATTTCCCAATACTGCGCAATTGAAGATTTCTTCTTTAAACTTTTCAAAAATTTGAAATTTGAAAATTTTTGAAAAAAATATGAATTCCTTAAAAAAAATTGGAAAAATTCCCCCACCCCCAAAAAAACAAACTTTGAAACCCCCTTGAAGCAATTACCCCAAGACTCAATCCCATCCTTCCCTTTGTAGTGTGGAACCTTGTAGTACAATTTCAGAGAGATCCATACACTTACACACAAGTTATTGTCTGGAAACTAGAAAAATGCTTGTTTTTTGCCCTTTTTTTGGCTCCTAATTCCTACAAGTTTGGGGCAATTATCCCCAAACTCAATCCCAGCCTTCCCTTTGTGATATGGAACCTTGTGGTACAATGTCAGAGAGATCCATACGCTTACACACAAGTTAATGTCCGGAAACTACAAAAGTTGTTGTTTTTGGCCCCTTTTTGGCCCTAATTCCTAAACTGTTGGCCCCATAACCCCTAAAATGAATCCCAACCTTCTACTTGTGGTATTAAACATTGTGGTACAATTTCAGAGCAATCAAAATACTTGTACACAAGTTAATATCCTAAAACTAGAAAAATGCTTGTTTTTGGCCCCTTATTCCTAAATGGTTTGGGACCATCATCCCCAAAATCAATCCCAACCTTCCTTTTGTGGTATTGAAGCATAAAAATTTCATAGAGATCCATTCACTTAAACTAAAGATATTGTCCCGAAACCAATATGTCTTCGGACGACGACGAGACGATACCATTATACGATCCCAAAAAATTTTTTGCGGTCGTATAAAAAACATGAAGAAGACAGTTTGCATATTGGTAGGTTTATTTTTTTTTTAACTCTTTTAAAAAGTTTCAAGTAATAAAGAACATATACATGATTTCAGTTAGTTAGCTCTATATTTATGGCGGAACTGTGACCTTGAGATTGAGAACAGCAATAAAATCAGTTCCTTTGTCTTGGGCTTTGTCAAGTGTGAGTATGTATAATCAGAAATTAAAAAGAAATTTTATCTTTGATTTCAGCGCTTCTGAAAGTTACCTTGGAAACAATGTGTATTGACTGCCTGTAACAATAGAAAGAAATTTGTTCTGTGTTCTGGAAACTCTTCAAAATCTTTGTTGATCATTTCTAATGTACATTCAAATACTGCATCAAATATCTGAGGAATATCATTAGTTATGTTACCCTGAAAATAGAAATATCAAGCCATTCAATATTGCATCAAATATCTGAGAAATATCATTAGTTATGTTACCCTGAAAATAGAAATATCAAGCCATTCAATATTGCATCAAATATCTAATGATTATCATTAGTTATGTTACCCTGAAAATAGAATTATCTTACCTTCTATACATTTCTAGGAATATGATTCGTTAAAAGCAACCGCGTGGAGACTGTGTATATTTCATATGGGTTAGTAGGCATGGTTTATTTCAATACACGGTTAGTAGTGGTGTTACGTCCCTTTGCAAACAACACAGTGTTAAGGAAAAATCTTAAAGGTTTCAACAGACAAAGAAATTGATGATGGTTCTTAATATAGAAGACGATCACTTTGATAGGCCACTAGTCTAAATACCACGTTAAGATAAATTCGTAAAACAGTGTGCTAGTGACCTAATACGATATATATGGATATATATAGAATTTACTGACCCCATATATATCGTATTAGGTCATTAGCACACTATGTAACTAATAATATCAAGCCACTCAATATTGAATCAAATATCTGAAGAATATCATTAGTCATGTTACCATGAAAATACAAATATCAAGCCATTCAATATTGCATCAAATATCTGAGGCATATCATTAGTTATATTACCATGAAAATACAAATATAAGTCATTAAATTATTAACACGTAAAATGGAAATTTTAAAAACCCTGTTGATGTATTAATTGTAAAACAACTTTGACCCTTCCTCATATTTACTGTAGGCAGTACTGCAAACTTCATGATTTCTGTGTGATTAAACATTTTCTATAATTTATACTCATCTCTAAAAATGACTATAGAATATTTTTTTCCAGATCCTGAACTATATGTTGAAAGGAGAACTTGTTGGAAAATATTTTTATTTTTTTCAAACAGGACAATTATAATTTTTTATTCTTGGATTTTTTTGTAGCAATTGAGTCCTGTGTATGAGGACTTCAGGCCATTTACCTGCTGAAATTTTGTCAAATATCACACCATATTATTGACAACCGAGGCCATTGTTTTGAAAACTTCAGGGTTTTTACCTACTGATTAATTAATAAAGTAATACTCACCTCTAATCTGTTAACAATTGAGGCCATTGTACTGAGGACTTCTGGCTCTCTAGCTGCTGGAACATTTCTCTGGTAATCTAACAATACAGCATCTAGTAATGGTGGGATGAAATTAACTGCAACCTGTAAATACAACAATACACTGCAGATTCTAGACTAAAACTAGATAAAGGTTGTCTAGCTAAAAAAAACTGTAGGAGCAGCAGCAGACAAAAAAAGCACAGTTTAATCAAAACAGATAAAATTGTGATAAGTTCAAATTCCCATCATGTTGTAAACTAAAAGCACTTAAATCAAATGGCCTCCCCCTTTATATTGCATGGGGATAAAAAGAGAAGATCAATTGTTTTCCTCAAAATTTAGACTTAAGTGAACGGCCATAATGCAGTTTAAAGGAATCTCCAATTCTGGCTATAATGAGAGCTAATTCAGAAGTTTGTTTTGCCACATTTTTTACATCAAGCAAAATTAATCTAAATTGGTTTTCGGACAATGGTCACACAGTTGCTTTATTAACATTTCATGCATAATCACAGTCAATTTTATAGCAACAATAACTGAAAATTCAGCACAAGGATCATTTTCATGTAGATACAGTTGTCATAATTTACACACAACATTCTTTTAAAAATAGTTTCAAAGCCCTCAGCTCTCATAATCACATGATCACTGACCAACAGTGATGTATAACTACAACAAATCTAAAACAGCAAGCTGTTTTTTCTAGAAATTATAAATAAAAAAACAAAAAGTGGAAAATTGAAGTAAACTTTTTGGTGATTTGTTGCAATTAGAACATACTGATACAGTCTCTGATTTGAATTTCTACATCATTGGGCTTACAAAGATTTTCCTCTCTTCCCTAGATTTCTATTTGACAGAAAAAATTATTTCAATGTTCTATAACAAAAAATTTTCATGATTACAAATAATATTGAACTACTGTCATTTCAATAAAAAAATCAATTTGTCTTTTAATGTAAAAATTAATATATGACTTCTATATTATATATATCAGAATGTGAAGTTTCATCCAACATTGTGCTAAATATAACACAATGGCAAAACTAGACAAAGTGATGCAAAGTGTTATTTTAAAATAACTATAACATTTAATTGCTTATACCCCAAAAATGACAAAGTTCAACTATCTCCCAAAAGAGCAAATATTAATAAAAGTCAAAACCCTGACCACATGCACACCTTGAATATATGTACAAAACAGCCAGCAAAGCGAAAACTTCCTAGCATTCAAACTGTAGAAGGAGTTATGAGGAATAACTATATACCCATAATGGGACGGACGGACAGAAGGACAGACGGAAGGTCGGAAGGACAGACCGATGGACAGGGGTAAAGTAATATGCCCCCTAACTTTTAGTTGCGGGCGGAAGGACGGACAGACAGAAGGAGGAAAGGACAGACGGACAGACAATGGTAAAACAATATGCCCCCCAACTTTTAGTATGTATGTTTAGGGTTTCCTTCCTTCTTGTTATAGAGAGGGTAGGTAGGACTTGTTTGTTTCTCAAGACACATTTACCTAAGCCATTTAGGCTCATAATTTTCAATAACCGTGTTCTTTCCTCCTCTTATTTCCCCCATGCACTATAAAAAAATTTCACACAATCAAAGAAGTAATCTTAAATGCACTATTCCTGAAATAAACTGTAGTCAGTTCTGTAAATAAAAATATTCCAGCTTGGACAGTGAATGAGTTGATGGAATAATGTATGCATCATATATTAAAGATTTAGCAAGGAGGATCTGTCATTCTATCGCTGACAAAGAATACACTGCATGAAATATTGAACAAAAATTGACTTATTTCTCATAAACTAACATTTGAAATGAATTGAAAATTAAATACAAGGATCATTTTCACGCAAGATACAGTTGTCATATTTCATGCACGTTCTTTAAAAAATAATGTCAAAGCCCTCAGCTCTCATAATCACGTAAATCACTGACCAACAGTGATGTCTAACTACAACAAATCTAAAACAGCAAGTTGTTTTGTTAGAAACTAACTAGAAACAATTAATAAATAAGTGGAAAATTGAAGAAAGTAATTTTGGTGATTTGTTGTGATTTTAACATACTGATACAGTCTCTGATTGGAATTTCTACATCATTGGGCTAACAAAGTTTTTTCCTCTCTTCCCTCATTTTCTATTGGACAGAACATTTGTTTCAAATTCTATAATAACAAATTTTCTTGATTACAAATACTACTGAACTGTCATTCTGAAAATATATATTTATTATCAATGTTAAAATCTATGTTATATATCAACATGTGCAGTTGCATGCAACATTGTGATAAATATACCACAAAGGACAAAAAAAAGTATGTCTAGGGTTTTTCCTACATGACCCCTTTTTAATTACATGGGACATAAAAAGAGATCAATTGTTTTTCATCAAGATTTAAATTTTAATTAAATTTTAATGAATACCAATAATGTATTTAAAAGGGATCTTCAGTTCTAGTTTAATACAATAAGAGATTATTTGGGAAATTTATTTTGCCACATTTTGTAAGCATCGAGCAAAATAAATCTTAATTGGTTTGAGGATAATTGTCACACTGTTGCTTCATTAACATTTTCATGCATAATCACTAGGTCAACTTTAAAGGCAACCATAACTTCAAATTAAGCATAATGATCATTTTCACAGTTGTCATATTTTAAAAATAATTTCAAAGCCCTCAGCTCTCATAATCACATGATCACTGACCAACGGTGATGTAAAACTACAACAAATCTAGAATAGCAGGTAATTTTGTTAGAAACTAAAAATAATAAATAAATTAAATGGACATTTTTTTTGGGTAGATTTGTAGCAATTTTAACATACTGATACAGTCTCTGGTTTGAATTTCTACATCATTGGGCTTACAAAATTTTTCTTCTCTTCCCTAGATTTTTATTGGACAGAATATTTTATTTCAGGCATTATGACAAATATCAAAACTTTTATGTTTATATATACATGTAATATTGAACAATGGTTATGCTAAATATATATATATTAGAATGAGAAGCTGCATGTAACATTCTTTGCCTTATAATCACAAACTTTTGTATATACTACAAGTGTCTAGTAAGTCTCTTACTATCAAATTATGTAATTATGTTTTATATTATGAAATATGTGTTGTTAATTTTGCCATAGCATGTCTATGCTTTTGCAATAAGATTCATTCATTCAACATTGAGCTAAATATACCCCAAACAAAAAACAATGTATCTTTTGGTACCTTTCTAGATGTTATCAGGTAGGTTGATAGATAGGATTTTTTTTTTTTTGTCACTAGCTCGAAAACATTATGTCTCCATAGAATCCTACTCACTAATAAATATATCACCTGACAGGAAATTTGTCATGAAACAATTTCTCAAATGAATAAATTAAGGATGATTAATGCAGTTTTGATCATTTAAAGTAACACCAAATAGGAAGTGGTGTCATGAAATATAAGTTCCTTCATAGTAGAAGTTCCAAATGGAAAAAATACTATGTAATATTATTTCCACTGCAACAAATATTCAGTATTTGTTCGGAACAGAATAAACGGTATAGAATATTTGTGCCAACAGGAACAGATATTATGGCATTGTTTATAACAAAGTTTCCAGGGGAACTTCTGTTAGACGTAACAAATATCTGTTGACAGTGGCTCCACTACATACATGACATAAAAAGCAATCATTAAATAGTAATCAGTAAACCACTAACCAGGAGCGTATGTATAAATGTGTCATTGTATCAACCATCTTTACTATACCCCTGAAACTCACAACACTCTTTTTTTCAACTTTAAATAAAATACATGTATATCCTACCATTTGAGGATCATTTGATCTGCTAACCCATCCAGAGATCAATTTCAATGCTTCTTTCTTTACTGTTCTCATACTTCTAATGAGAGGTTGTTTGGTTACACTTTCCCCATTGCTGGCTATTGCACTACTAATGTTCTCACTCATTACTTTGTAAACATTCAGCATATCTAAATAAACTCTTCCAAGCTGAAATATACATTTTTTTTATAAATAGAAGCAGAAATGCACAAAATTATTCTATAAATATATTTTAGCAAATTCTTATACCAGATGGCTGATCAATACAATACTGTGCTATGTGGAAGGTATTTCTTGTTTGAAAACATTTCACACAAAAAGATATCTATTTTCATAATTAAGTCAAAGCCCTCAGCTCTCATAATCACTTGATCACTAACTAACAATGATGTATAACTACAACAAATCTGGAATGCCAGAAAAAAGTTAAAAACTCTGACAAGAAACATAGTATAGAAAATTCATGAATGAATAATAGTAGGAATAGAAAATCTAATGTATTTTTTGAGAGATTTGTTGTATTATAACATACTGATACAGTCTCTGTTTTAAAGTTCTACATCATTGGGCTATTGAAACACCTGCAATCTGATTTAGATATAAACTAAGGTTCGTACAGGCAAATTTGACCTAAGGTGCACATGGATTTGACTCTTCTTTTATCTCCCTTTTGGTCATATAGCTCCTCAAGTACTCATACATCCTTAGCTTTCAAAATTTTGGGTTTGAGCATTCCAATTAAATAAATTCAGAAAAGTGTACAATAAATCAAAACTTCAATTGACAGATCAACTAAAAACACCTACTTGTGCAACATATGGATGTCCTAAAGCTTTACAAGCTCGGACATTTGTCTTTAAGATATTTCCTAGCTGTTTTACTGCATCAGGATCTTTCAGTACTTCCACATTATGTGTTGCTTGGTTAATGATACCATCCCACACTTGGTTAGGTAACAACATATAACGTTCTATCAAGTGTTCTTGAGCTACTTGATCAGTCTGTGCACTTATCATCATACCTACTGCCTCATAGAACGTATGCACCTAAAATTGAAAAAAAAAATCTCACCTACTTGTTTATCTAGAGCTGCAATGCAACACGCTCGTTAATTTGCAAACTTTATTTCTATGAAACTTGAGCTAGATTTTTGTTCCCATCAGATTTGATATTGTGTTTCATATTTATGCATGCAAATAGTCTATCAGATAAAAGAGTTTAACTTTGATAGTATTTCACATCTACTAACGTATAATGTCTGCACTTTAAAAACTTTGCCAGATAAAACAAGATTGCACACAAGATATTGAATTTATTTTGATGTTTAATGTGCATTTGGAAAATTCATTTCTCATTAGTAGTACTCAAACAAATATAAGAAATTTGAAAATACTAAAATTCCATTAAGGGTCTACAGAATGCAAAAAAAAAAGAGAAGTGAGGGGGATTAAATGAATGTAACATTTTCAAAAGCATTGCACAATTTCTAATAGATGAATGATTTTCCTTACGACCCAATGTCCAAACAAATATGACAATGAATTAAATCAAATAAAACAAGCTTTGATAAACATTAAAAAGGACTTTCGTTAAATTTTCTTAGTGGTTTACAATAGGAGAAAATCAACAATTAATCAGTAACATTATGAAATAAAAAAAATGACCATCTTAGTTTTTAACCAAAAATATGGAGACAAGTTATCTAGAAATTATTTTAATATGGCCTTATGAGAGGCAATTAATACTAAACTAGACATCATTGAGATGGGAGCCATCTCTGTGGGCCCCACTGTGAAAAACGTGTGGTAAAACATTTGTATCTTTAAACTGAAACCAAAGTTTTTGACCTTGACCTTTGACCTAGGAAGTTGTACAAACATTATGACACACCCTCTGGTGTTGGTTAATATACATGTCAAGTATAAAGTATGAAATTATAACGGTTCTCTAGATATAGAGCGGACACAATTTGTTACGGACGGAATGACAGACTGATCACTATAGGGCGACCCACCATTCGGCGGGGCCCTAATAAGAGCTCAACAATGACATGTGTCAACTTGTTTATGACAACATGGTTTTTTTGTTTAACAAAGTTTTTCAGTTGTAAATTTTCCTTGTCAAAATTAACAAGCAGAGGTGAAACCAGCATTATTTTATCTTTTCCAAATAACTTACTTGTTGTGGTTGAAGATCACAAATAATTGTATTAATTCCATTTAATATTTCCTCAATGAATGGCATCACTTCCCCAACCTGGACCTGTACAAAATGTCGTCTACATTTTTGTGCTATTTTGATGAATGTATCACATGCCATATCCTGCACACCATCATGCGTCTCTGAAATAAATGTCAATACAACTTCCATTACTCATGCCAAAACAGTCAACATAAACAAATTCAAGAAACAGCTTTGCCATGACCACACAATGCAGTCATCTCCACAGGACCACAAGCCGGCCTTGCACCATCACATTTCCTTGGTGTTGGTTGATTGGCAGGACAAAAACACAAAACTTTATATAAGTTATTCTAAGAATCATTAATCACAAGTTTAGTAGGTACAGTGGTTTCAGAGAAGATTTCTGAAAAATTTAAGATGCCAGATGCTGGATGATGACAATAGCTCACATGGATAATATGGCTAGGCGAGATTGAAAGAAAAAGTGTGTTACAGCAATTCAACTTAATATTATACAAAATAACTTACCATGCATGAATTCAAACAATTTGTTTACTACTGTTTTCAGAAATTTCCAATGAGCACGAAGGAATCTTGGATACTGTCCCACCACATACATAATATTACTAGCTATTATTGCCTTATTGTCTTTTCCTCTTTTTTGTTCACACAAACCTAACAAGTCCTACAATGCATAATATATATTAGTCAACAATTTGAAACATGCAATTAGTATAAACTCAAAACACTGAAAAATCATGACCATGAAAAAGAACATCAATTTCTAAATTATCTTTTTTCTACCTATTTATAAAATCAAACCAAACTTGACATAAATGATTTCAAAATAATAAAATATATTATCAGTTCAGAAATTTTACTTTAAAACAAAAGAATATTGAAAACATAAACATTTAAATTTTCGCAACACCAACTGATATAATAGAAATTGCACTCATTAAATTCACCTTTCTATATATAAAAGATGTCAATTTCGTCAATTCAGAAAACCTTCATGCATAAATATTTCACACATATATAACAAATTTAATGCAAGGCTAGTTTTTAATTTGTTGGTTTACAGATCCGCAACCAGTTTTTCATTTTTCAGAAGAAAAAAATCAAAGTTTAATGCTTTTTATTTCTTGAACATAAGAAACCTTTGTAAATAGGTCATTCAGCATTTTTGTCATCATTCACCAGGATATTTTAGATCAGCTGACATAGACGAAATATGACTTGTTCATACGGAAAAGTTGAGTTAACAGAAATTGTCCAAAAATGTTAAGTCCTTTCCTTATCAAAAAAGTTGTTACCAGCTGTCAAAATGGACAAGGCCAATAAATATCGCTGATCCCAATACACGGAGTATATCAACTTTCCCAATGGACTGGTATACTCCAAAATGTTACTGTAATTTTAAGGAATAATAATCATAAGCAGAACAAACTTATTGAAGTAAAATTCAATTACACAGTTAAGCTGTTCACATTTGTCTTATCAGATTCCCCCAAACCTGATGACCTGAACATTTCAAATTGAATTCTGTAAACCACAAATCAAAAAATCTAGGCCTAATTGTACCATATGTATAGTCCCCAGGGAAGGTACTATGAAAATGTTCTAAAGGAGAACCAACCCAAATATCAATCTCAAATTGTCTTTCCCAGATACAATGTTTGTTTTATAATGTTATTTCTAATTTAATGAACATGATGACATGTAATATATTTACTAATTAGCAGAAACCATTCCATCACAGTCAGTTAAAAAGCCAGTCACCCTGCAAGAAACAGTAGCAGTGTCACTATTTCACCTCTTGTAAACTCTTTCTTATTAGTCTAAATCTAAAATTAAAATTTTGTTTTATCTCGTGACATGTTTAGTTTACAAGTGATGATCTATAATTTTAGAAAAATAAATCCATGCCATATAAAGTTCTTCCTTGGTGCAATCAGTTCTTCAAACCTCTACTTAGTATCTTAATTATTATTTTGAACTGTATATTATTTTTTTCGTAAAATCTTCATCCCAAAAATATTTAAGTTAGTCAAGATAGTTTCTGTCAGACAGGTACTCATTGATCTGCTAAAAAGATGTGTCAAGACTACAACAATATTGAATTCTAGTGAACTGATAACACCAATCATAGTCAACAGAAACAAGGCCTAACAAAATAATTCCATGATTCTCATTTCAATTTCTAAATTTTGCCATGCAGATTTTTCTTTTCTAGTATTGGCAAGAATTATTTCTATATCAAAATGTATGTTTTTTTTTTACATATATCAATAATTACAGGAGAAAAAAAATCTGCAGATACTAAATAGGATATGAGAATAAAGGAATTTAATTATCTGGCCTGACCAGTACCATGAACACTGTAAACAAAACATTTTTTTCTATATCACCTATTCCCCCCCCCTCCCTTCTTCCTTTTCACCCAATATTTAGAATATAATATACAGTTTAGAATTCAGTGTTTTCATGAAAAGATATCCTACACTAGATTTCATTCTGTTAACATAAATTATGATCAAATCTGTGTCTTGCAAACAATGTTCATGGCGATATAAAAAACTTACAAACAATTATTTATATTCTTACCTTTATCACTGTAACTAAGAATCTTTTTTCATCATCTTCGTGCATAGCGCCACTTATTGAGCCTATTGCCCAACATAACTAGAAGAGAAATTTTTCAAAACGTAATTGGATGTCCATTTTCACTAAGTTTGTATTTTCATGAACTAAAAAAATATCAGTGTCTAATTGCAACTATTATCACTGAACAAAACTGCTAAAAATTGAATGGCATGAAATCCAAAAAAATCATTCCATATGAACGTTTTATTTCATGTCCATTATTCTGATTAAACAAGATAAATAAAATGCTCCGCAGGGCGCAGCTTGATACGACCGCAGAGGTCGAACCCTGAACAGTTGGGGCAAGTATGGACACAACATTCAAGCTTGATACAGCTCTGAATTTGGATTGTGATTAAATATTTGACACAGCATAGGTTTCTGACACAGAATGAATGTGGTCTAAGAACTTAAAAATTTTAAATTGGACATTCACCTATTATGGTCCAATATCCAAAATCTAAATACATGGTTAGATTCAGCATATCAAAGAACCCCAAGAGTTCAATTTTGATGAAATCAAACAAAGTTTAATTTTGGACCCTTTTGACCTCAATGTGGACAAAGTTGATAACGGGCCCAAAAATCAAAAATCTAAATACATGGTTAGATTCAGCATATCAAAGAACCCCATATATTCAATTTTGTTGAAATCAAACAAAGTTTAATTTTGGACCCCGATTTGGACCAACTTGAAAACTGGGCCCATAATCAAAATCTAAATACATGTTTAAATTCAGCATATCAAAGAAGCCTAAGAATTCAATTTTGTTAAAATCAAACTAACTTTAATTTTGGACCCTTTGGACCTTAATGTAGACCAATTTGAAAATGGGACCAAAAATTAAGAATCTAAATACATGGTTAGATTCAGCATATCAAAGAACCCCATATATTCAATTTTTGTTGAAATCAAACAAAGTTTAATTTTGGACCCCGATTTGGACCAACTTGAAAACTGGGCCCATAATCAAAAATCTAAATACATGTTTAGATTCAGTATATCAAAGAACCCTAAGAATTCAATTTTTGTTAAAGTCAAACTAAGTTTAATTTTGGACCCTTTGGACCTTAATGTAGACCAATTTGAAAACGGGACCAAAAATTAAGAATCTAAATACACGGTTAGATTCGGCATATCAAAGAACCCCAATAATTCAATTTTTGATGAAATCAAACAAAGTTTAATTTTGGACCCTTTGGACCTCATTGTGGACCAATTTAAAAATGGGGCCCAAAATCCAAACACTTAATACACGGTTAGATTCAGCATATTAATAAAGAACCCCAAGAATTCAAGAATAAAACCCCATTGAAATTGGTCAAGAAATAAGCAATTTATACAAAGTATCTTCTTTTGCACAATACTGTGCAATTGAATATTTCTTGCTATTGCGCAATACTGTACAATTAACAATTTCTTGCTATTGTGCAATATTGTGCTATTGGATATTTCTTGCTATTGTGCAATACTGTGCAATTGAAGATTTCTTGCTATTGCGCAATACTGTGCAATTCAAAATTTCTTGCTATTGCACAATACTTATTATATAATAATTTACACATCCTGTTTGGTGTGTATCTCCTGCCATATCATTATTATTTGCTTTTAAATATAAATCAGAAATAACCAACTTATAATGGAAAATTTTAAAGAAAAAAAAAGGAAAAAGGAAAAAAATGCCCCCATTTTTGAACCCCTTATGATTCATCACCCCAAACTCAATCCCAGCCTTCCTTTGAGGTATGGTACCTTGCAGTACAATTTCAGAGAGATCCATAACCCTTGAACACAAGTTATTGTCTGGAAACTAGAAAATGCTTATTTTGGCCCCTAATTCCTAAACGCTTACGGCAATTACCCCAAACTCAATTCCAGCTTTCCCTTTGTGATATGGAACCTTGTAGTACAATTTCAGAAAGATCCATACACTTACACACAAGTAATTGTCCTGAAACTAGAAAAATGCTTATTTTTGCCCCTTTTGGTCCCTAATTCCTAAAATTTTGAGGCAATTACCCCAAAATCAATCCCAGCATTCCCTTTGTGATATGGAACCTTGTGGTACAATGTCAGAGAGATCCATACACTTACACACAAGTTATTGTCTGGAAGTTACAAAATGTTTATTTTTGGCCCTTTTGGCCCCTAATTCCTTAACTGTTGGTACCATAACCCCCAAAATCAATCCCAACCTTCCTTTTGTGGTATTGAACCTTATGGTAAAATTTCCTAGAGATCCATTCACTTAAACTAAAGTTAGAGTGCGAAAAGCAATGTGTCTTCGGACGACGACGACGCCAACGTCATACCAATATACGACCACAAAAATTTTTTGCGGTCGTATAAAAATCAGATGATATAAAATCCAAAATTTCTACATTTTATTGATTGATTGATTGATTGGTGCTTAACACAACTTTCAACACAATTGTGTTATTTCATGGCGGTCAGTTTTTATTGGTGGAGGAAGCCGGAGTGCCCGGAGAGAACTTCAGTAGGAAAACTGACAATCCTAGTCAATTAAGATTTGAGTTACGACTTGTCCATTGCGGATTCAACAATAAATCTTAGCTAATGAAAACATAACTGTTACATAAAAAATGCATTAGAATTTTACAACTGACTTCTAAATTTGTTGAGATAATATTCTAGCTACTTACTGTGTTCAAGTTTTGCCATGACCATTCTGTACCATTGACCTGATTATGTAATTTTTCTGTCATTATTGATTCCGTGTCTGCGTAGTCAAGATGAGTCAAATATACTGTAAAACAAAACATACATTTACTCTCTTTAAAACCAAAGTGCTTTGATTTATTTTTAAATCCATAAATGTACCATATCATTTCAAGTTAAAACAAATACCCAATTAGAAGTTTGTTATTTGACCTGTGTATATGTCGCTATTTCCTCGTCCCAAGTCTCTTAAAAAACTACAACTATAGAAATTTATATGATCTGCACAAAACTTCACATGATGAATCAATTCATTCAAACTTACCTTAATTCCAATCAACTCAATGAAACTAATATGAGAGTTTGTGTTGACAAAATTATATGCAGGGTCCATGTCTTGCTATGGGAAAACCCAAAAATCAATCTGTTCAAGATATAAAGTATCAGGTGCTTAACTACACTTGTTTCTTTCAAGCTTCATTCCATTCCAATAACCTTAAATCCTTATAAAATAAATGGGGAATGTGTGTGTCCATACCCCCACTATAAAGGGACATAACTCAAGAATGGTAAAAGTGACACTACCCAAATTCGTACTTGATCTGAGTTTTGTGGTATTAAGCATTGTGTATAAGTTTCATAACATTTGGTTGAGGCAAACTTAAGTAAGAGAACGGAAATGAAAAATTCAGCAACTTTTCCATTTGTAAAGGGGCATAACTCTATAGCTGTAAAGTGGTAATAAGCATTGTGTATAAGTTTCATAACATTTGGTTGATGCAAACTGAAGTTAGAGAACAGAAACCAATTTCTGAACGTAGGGATGTACAAGGGTAGAACTTAATGCCCCCTCCACTACGGCAGGGGCATAAAAATAAAATAAAAGGGGCTTCACTACACTCAGCCTTTCCACACATAATATAAATAATTTTAACATAACATGAGTACTAATTAAAGATATTTAAGAACAAGCATACCTAATGTTTCCCTCATGTTTTTATATAAGTTAATAGAGTCAGTGTCTTTTAAAAATTCTCTGACAACCTCTCCTTGGTCTGTTTCCACCACCAATACTTCTTCAGGTTTTGCCATCCTAGATATCATTACTCTCCTTACCTGTTTAAAATAATATAGTTTTATAAAATAAAGCAAAACAAAAATAACCAATAGAAACATTGAGAATGAATAATTTTGCAACATGTAAGAGATGAAGTATACTTTTAACACAAGCTTTCTAAAAAAAAAAATTTAAATCACAAGAATCCAATCTTGTTTTTGTATAATCAAATTAGACAAAATGAATAAAAAAATCTGATCTTATAATATCTGCCTATTAAGAATATTAATTACTATAGATGAAATTTTGTGACAAATAATTTCTGATTGATAAGAAAATGGGAAATAACAAAAACCATGAAGCATTTCTAATCTAAAAGATAATTGTATGTTAATTATCTTGAATGACATCTGTTGTGTGTACTTTGATTCTTTAAACTGTTTGTATCACTTATCAACAAGAAATGTCCAGTATGAACCAGTTAAAACTCAATACAAACCCTGGATAGTACTTGATTATACAACTGCCTTCTAGCTGGCATTTCATTATGATGAGACTTTCCAATTAGCAATGGGGATGTAGATGTTGTGAATGGACTTTCCCTATATAAATCTGAAGCTAATGTATTCCAATACTCTAAAACTATTTTGAAGATTTCGACATCCTTTACTTCAGAGATAAGGATGAGATAATGTAATGCCTACAACACAAACAAAACTTTCTTATATTTTTATTGTTTAAATTTAATTCCAATAATTTTCAAAATTTGTACCTTTCATTTACTTCAAGTCGCTGTTCAATAGTTCCTTGAACACAGAATGAAATGAGCCTATTCTAAATTGCACTACTTTGAACAATGCTATACAATTATTGACGTTTGATGAGGTTGATATAATGATTTCTCTAATTCTTCGTGAATTTATCCCTTTCTGCACCCATTGTATAAAAAAAATTTAATCAACGTGTGGTTCGTTTGATCTCAGTTCATCATTGGTTAAAATCCGATTATGATGTCGAATTTTCTTACTTTCCTCTGAATTCCCTATTGTGACGGCATGAAAAAAGGCGACCATGCCTGATGACGTCACATAGAAAGAACACATCTTTTTGCAGATCATTCGAAAAGAAGGAATAAGTTTGCCTGCATATTGTTTGAAAATCATTAGAGAAACAGATTCCACCACCAAATCTGTAATACGATATTTATCCACTCTCAACAGTTAAATTTTAAATATTTAAACGCCGGGCAAGCCTCGCGCTTTAAATTTAAAAATTTAACTGTCTCGAGTGGATAAATATCGTATCACACTCGATGCAGTGGTAGAATCTATATTTATCAACCACAGATATATAATATTCACCGAAGCCAAAGGCCAAGGGTGAATGTCATATCTTTGGGGTTGATAAATTATCAACATTTGTGTCAAAGGTCAACAATTGTTTTATCACATGACTTTTTTTTAACCTTCTCCAATGTTCTGTTTTTGCTCAAGATATTTAAGTGCTCCTTGTTTTTATACTAAATATATCATCTACTTTTGCAGTTGCTTACTTTTAACTAAGCTGAAATATTTAATAAAATTTATTAACAAAAATTAACACTGAAAAAGAGAAGAAGAAAAACAAGATTTTGCATGAAGTCATAAACCCAAGTCATTGATGTGCATAGGGATAACTATTTTTAGGTACACGTTAGCTGTTACAAATCTGATGTTAACCTCTCATGATTTTTTCCCACTGTGAATATATTGTTTTATAAAAGAAGATTCCTAAGCTTTTAGCTAATCAGAAAAGAGAAATTTTATAGTCATTTATTAACACTTATTACTGCACAAAATATCTTATTTAAGTGATTCAGGTATATCAGCTTATTTTAATATATGTTTTAGGACAACTTCATACATTGAAAACAAGACAACCCAACCCAAATAAATAAATGAAACTATAAATAAGTATTGATATTAGCCCCCAAATATACAAGAAGCAATGATTACTCTGCAATTGTACAAATATTATCTTTGTCAATGAGTCTATTTACCAAAAAAGAAAAATTTAAGGACAATCCTTATACCTGTTTATCATTACTGCTTTGTATAACAATAAGGGATAATCAGAAAACTCACCTCTAACAGTTCTTCATGTAATTCTGTTTTTCTCTCTATTAACATGCCATGTTCTTTTAAAAAAGTACACAAGAAAAGACTAAGATTTTGTATAAACTTCTGTTCATCATCTGTTCCTTTTTGGTAGGCATCTTTCAAATTTGTTTGTAAAGGCAAAACCTGCAAAAGATATATTTGTATTTACTCATCCTTGAACATGTTGAAAGTATGATATATTTGTATTTACCCTTGAACATGTTGAAAGTAAGATATATTTGTATTTACTCATCCTTGAACATGTTGAAAGTAAGATATATTTGTATTTACTCATCCTTGAACATGTTGAAAGTATGATATATTTGTATTTACTCATCCTTGAACATGTTGAAAGTATGATATATTTGTATTTACTCATCCTTGAACATGTTGAAAGTATGATATATTTGTATTTACTCATCCTTGAACATGATGAAAGTATAACAAAGTCACAACATTCTTATCTTTATCATAGAACAACACATAGGCAAACTACTTTTATTTATGGGTCCATATTTTTGTGATTTTTATCACATCTATTGCTTCATTGGCCCACATGCTTGTTTCATGTTTTGAAAAAACACAAAAAAACTACTAATAGAATTCTACCTTTTTTTTCTCCCAGTATTTATAAAGTTTTCAGAAAATTACAAAAATTTGTAGTATATAAATGGCTATTTTTCAATAATGAATTCAGGCAACCTTGATCTTGATATCATAAAAGATTATATGCCTTCAAATTGCTTAACGTCATAGAATATTTGAAGGATTAAATGCAAAACTGAAACTGCACTGTGACATCAATCTTTTGTCTTTTAAATAACATTGCAAATATTTTTGAAATTCAACCGGCATTGAATGTCCAAGCATTAAGCACGGTTTGATGAAGATTGGATTCAATACTGGAGTTCTAAAGTGCCTGCATGTTTAAATCTCTTAGTCATTGTAATTGTCTTTTGACTTACTTGTTTGAGTTGTGTCATGGCAAGAGTAAATAACTGGATAAACTGTTCATCATATTGCGATACTTGTACAGCAGCTGTAAAAGAACATTTTCTGTTTTCATATTGCCATGATATGAAAAAATAACTCATCAATATCATAAAGATGAAAAAAAAACAAAAATTGATAACTTCAACTCCAACTCGTGTAGAACATGTAGAAATTGCAAAATATTGCTTTTAGAGTTATCCCCCCCTCCAAATAATGCACTTCTATGAATGGTATGTGAGATTCTTCCAAATAACCTTGTTTCATAGTAACTGGTAAATCTATGTCCCTTCCCCAGGTCTGTATATCAAGAGATCAAACAGACTGATATATGTTCTAAATGTGTATAAAATATTTGCCACTGGATGTTCAGCATCCAATACTAATCAATTATGAAAAAAGGTTAATGATTAATGTAAACTCAAGTGCAACAGGAGTCTTTCAGAAGAATGGAAAATTCCATTTTTGTTCTGTTTCACAAAGGGAACTTAGGCTACATTCAAATATTTCCCCATAAATATTCTTCAGGCTCAGTTATTTAATTTCCATTTTTACAACTTTATAATATACATCTGGAGATCAACAATAAAGGGAAAAAACACCTCCAAACTTACCTATTTCTGTGAGACATTTTAAAGTTACATTTCTAAACATTGGCACAGACAAGAACTGAAATAAAAAATATAATAATAATGTATCATAATGTGTAATTAATTGTTACATCTACTTCAAAGAAACTGTATTTCCAGTGATAAAATTCTAAGAACAAAAGTGTACTTAATTTTCTAGAAACTACAGGATAGTATTCTCACTTCAGATTTCAAAGTACAGAAGTCATGTACACCAAAGTAAGTGCATTAATATATACAGACATACATACAAACTAGCATTAAAAGGGCCAATCAGCATTAGTTTTACTGGTTAATTCAATTGTTTTCCCTGCACTCTTTTTCTTATTGAATGATTGTGTTTGACACTTGACACAAAAAACTTTTCTTCCTGCTTCTGAGATAAGTAGGAAAGAAACCAAAATAAATGGGGAATGTGTCCACGGGACACAGATGATGCCCCCGCTTGCATACAACGTTATAAAGGGACAAAACTCAAGAAATGTAAAAGTGACACTACCCAAAGTTATACTTGATCTGAGTTTGTGGTAATAAGCATTGTGTATACGTTTCATAACATTTAGTTGAGGCAAACTTAAGTTAGAGAACGAAAACGTCCGCAATTTTTCCATTTGTAAAGGGGCATAACTCTAGAACGGTAAAAGTGACACCACCAAAATTCAAACTAGATCCGTTTTTTGTTGTATTCAGCATTGTGTATAAGTTTCATAATATTTGGTTTGGGCAAACTACAGATAGAGAACGGAAACGAAAATTCAGCAATTTTTCCATTTGTAAAGGGACATAACTCCAGAACTGTAAAAGTGACACCACCAAAATTCAAACTTGATCTGTGTTATGTGGCATTTAGCATTGTGCATAAGTTTCATAACATTCGGTTGAGGCAAACTAAAGTTGGGGAACAGAAACTAATATTTCAGCAATTTTTCCATTTGTAAAGGGGCATAACTCTAGAACAATAAAAGTGACACCACCAAAATTCAAAACTGATCTGTGTTTTGTGGCTATAAGCATTGTGTATAAGTTTCATAACATTTGGTTGTGGCAAACTATAGTAAGTGGGCAGAAACGAAAAATTCAGCATTTTTTTCATTTGTAAAGGGGCATAACTCTCAAACAGTAAAAGTAATGCCACCATAATTCAAACTTGATCTGTGTTTTGTGGTAATAAACATTGTGTATAAGATTCATAACATTTTGGTTGAGGAAAACTAAAGTTAGAGAACAAAAACTAAAAATTCAGCAATTTTTCCATTTGTAAAGGGGCTTTACTCTAGAACGGTAAAAGTGATGCCATCAAAATTCAAACTTGATCTGTGTTTTGTGATAATAAGCATTGTGTACAAGTTTCATAACATTTGGTTGAAGAAAATTTAAGATTGCTACGGTGTGGGCATAAAAATCTGTCTAAGTTGACTTCCTGGTTTGAAAAAAAAGTCCAAGTTCTGGTATGAAACCACATCCTCAAACCAAAAAATTAATTTGGAAAAAAATGAAGAATACAACTAACTCTTCATGATATGGAGCTATTCTGTCATGTATTGCTCTCTTCATGATATGAAGCTATTCTGTCATGTATTGTTCTCATGATATGAAGCTATTCTGTCATGTATTGTTCTCTTCATGATATGAAGCTATTCTGTCATGTATTGCTCTCCTTTCGCAAGTAAAGAGTAAAGGATTTTGTTGAGTAAAATAATTTTCACTTCTGACAGGGCAAAACAATACGTCTCCCTTTTAATATGTGGGTGAGAAATAACAAGTAGCTAGTCATATTTTGAATGCTTACCTTATATATTAGAGTTGTTATCAGTTTTGTTTCAAAAATATAACCTAAGGGAATCCAATTAAGAAATCTTAGTAATGTTTCTAATGTTGATCCTACTAATGGAGCATTCTGGGAATTTTCCTACAAATTAAAATGACACAAGCTTTGAACAAGTTTTATGTACATAAAAACATTTACAACTAACAAAGACTAAATCACTTTGCCAACCAATCGGGATAAGCATATTTTGTTGGAAAGAACAATTTTTTATTGAAATGACATGCAATCAGAAAATACATATCATACACATATTGTGTTCAAATACAATTAAGGCATATTCATATACTCCAAAAATGTATACAAATATTGTCTCTAGATATGCTCCTTCTAGTATGAGACAAGTTATCTTTAAATGTTCTGAAGACTCCCTGATATCTCAGCCCATAACAAACTCCAACTATGTTTAACAAACTCGGCCTATAACACAATCGGCCTCACAAAATCAGACTACAGCAAACTTGGACTGTAACACACTCGGACTACTAGAAGTAGGATAATGGATGTTATTTTCTTTATTTGAATTTAATTAACAGTACTTTATTTTAAATTAACTATGAGTTAGAATAATTGACTGATTTTTTTTTGAACATTTTACAAGCAAGAATTATAAGTTATGTCAGAGACATTAACTAGATATAAAAAGAAACGTAAGACTAATTTCAGTTGACAATGAAAAGTTGCCACTTATTTGGCTTTTCTTTTCTCTTATTTTCATGTCCTTTTTAAAATTATTTATCATATGCATGACTTATTTGGTTGAACTGGGAACATGACATCATACTGCCACGTGTATTGGTTACACCATTTTAATCACCAAACTAATAACAGGCAGGTGTACTGTTGAAACCTTAAGTATAAGCATATGTAAGAGAATGATAATCCCTTTCTTCATGATTAAGTATGAGCTTTAGCGAGTACTTATCATTCTCTTACAAACTTAGAATATTGTAAAGTGCTCAAGGCTTAAATGATCTCTTGATTGGTTGTATTTAAGAATTAGTTTCATTGTCAGTACAATGTTTAGTAATTTGAAGTTATTAATATTCTCATAATAGCGTAAACGGTATCAATGTTACTGCACCAGTAAACTTCATCTTTTTTATTTTGATTTTTCTGTTTGTTTCAAAATTCAACTTTTCGTCAGTTTTAATCACAACTTCTTTCAAGCTGATAAATGTGCTTCAGGGATCTGCTTACCCTTCCGGAGCACCTGAGATCACCCCCAGTTTTTTGTGGGGTTCGTGTTGCTCAGTCTATAGTTTTCTATGTTGTTTTGTGTACTACTGTTTGTTTGTTGGTCTTTTTCTTTTTAAGCCATGGCGTTGTCAGTTTATTTTCGACTTATGAGTTTGAATGTCCCTTTGGTATTTTTCGCCCCTCTTTTATAAGTTATTAAAACACCATTTACCAATAATACACAACATTTCAAATAGAAGTTAATTACCCTCATTTAAAAGTATTAAATTCAAACTTATTATTCAATTAAACTGTATTTGATAAAAACACATATTTTATCTTAAGTTTATTTTAATACATTTCTTATAATTTTTTTCAAAAATATTTATCATTATCTCATTAATTCATATATCAAGTTGTTATAAATTATGTAAAATTAAAAAAATAAGTAGAAAAAAAACCACTAAACAACACAATCTACAAACCATAGGCCGAGTTTGTTCACTTTATTTCTTTATATAAATAATGGTAGACCGAGTTTGTTATAGTCCGAGTTTATGATAGTCTGACTTTGTGATAGGCCAAGTTTGTTTTAGGCCGACTTATCCAGCAGCGGTTCTGAATATGAATGAATTATTTGGCACTGGACAATAAACAAACATCAAACTATCAATCAATCATTTGAAATCTATGATTTCACTTTGGTATCATCCAAACAAAGTTAACTATCAATAAGAAAAACTTAAAGACAAGCCTAAATTTTAAAAGACTAAACATTTAAGCTTTAAGAATCAAATTGAATGAGGGCTGAATCAATGTGACACACATTGTATCCAGGGAGGCACTTTAAAAAAAAGGGTGTCTACTAATGACAGCAATTCCATTGTTTTTCTAAAATTTGTTGTTCAGAAAAGCAGAAGAAAGCACTGACCCATGAGTGTTTCTGACTGCCTTTCCTGTTTATCATATTTGTGAGAATGTTAAATCAATTATTCAAACATTGTTGGATTATATAAATTTATCTGTACCCTCTATGCAACTGCTTATCCTCATGTTGCTAAAGATTCAACAAATAAACAACTTATTGACAATGAAAATGTATTGCTTATTAGTGGAATTGTTATGTTTAAAGGGAGAATTTACTTATTTGGTACTCACTGAAGAGTGAAGGTCTACTTACCATAACAAACTGACACAGCTGAAAAACTGATGAAAATTCACTGCACATACTGTCTTTTAAATGTTTTGCCTTAGCTTGTGTCATCTGACCACTACTGAAGTCAAATACTTCTTCACTGGAAATAAAAACACAGCATTGTTATTAACAATCTAGCTAAAGAGATTTTATATCAAAATTCAACCATAAACTTTTTCCCCAAGTGTGATAAATACACCACAACTTAATGTTTTAAGACCATCAAACAAAATTTAACATGGATTCTACTGATGTAAAGTTGGGTGTAAGATTCTTTGTGACTTTTAAAGTTTTATGTCATTCGAAGAAATATTGAATTATAAAAACAAAATTATCAAAACTTTAACCTGAAATGGGAAGGATGAATTAAGTACAGAAACAAAAACATAATGCTCCCTCCTATTGTAGACGGGGCTTAATAATAATTACAAGGAGTTAAAATACTAACCTTAACAATTTCATGATCGTAAGATTATTCTGACAAAGTGATTCATTTGTTTTACTAGCACCAACGATATCACTGATAAAAGAAGGCCAATTTCTTGGCCACTCATATTTTAATATCTGCAAAAGAAAAACATTTGTTAGTGGTATTACATACATGTTGTACATAAAGTTAACAGAGATGCAAACAGTTTTTTTTTTCCTGTCAGACATTGGGGCCTACAGGGTAGCAAGTTTTGCCAGACCCATCAAATTTTTGCCAGACCTATATTTTCCCTCAAAAATGAAATGAGACGCTTTTGAATAATTAATTTTTATTTTGTTATATATTATTGCAATCTGTGATTCATATTCATAAACATTGTAGTTTATTCAATATATTAATACATAAACGATGATCCAAGAGTTATTCCTCACAGGAGTACTTTGACACAAGATAATCTAATTGTTTATTTCAAAGACAAAGACAGTGGCAAGCTACATTTGTATGTCAAAACGAATATATGTGTTCATACATAAACTAAAATGAAGAAAAAAAAAAACACTCTTAGAAAACTAAAATAATACTTGTTTTTGTTTAATTTTATAATTTACTTAAATCTGGTCATTACGACATTAGTTGTCCCTTAATAGAACTTTTTGTTTTCAACTACATAATTGATTTGGCCATCTATTG
Organism: Mytilus coruscus; assembly: GCA_017311375.1. NCBI lineage: Eukaryota > Metazoa > Mollusca > Bivalvia > Mytilida > Mytilidae > Mytilus > Mytilus coruscus. Next base: position 60,441,326 of record CM029599.1, read on the forward strand.
TTCCAACTGTTGATGCACCACTCATGTGTCATATGGAGACGAAACTCGTTTTTTCATTCTAACAATGTTCTCGTTAAGGCGACGTATTCGCGCCATGGACGCATGGTTTTCTGTCTGGACACGCCATTGCATGAAATGTGCGTCCGAGGAACGCATCTGATAACACTTGCCGAGTCTTGTAATCATCAGAATTATCCCTCAGCTATCACAAAGAAGCTGAAAACATGCTTCTACTAAAATTTTTACCAGAAATTTACTTTCCTTTTCATTGCTATGTGTAATAATAAATCACGAGAAATATGAAAATAATTATGATCACATGACTTATGATAATTGGATAAACGCAGAGAAGATCGAAATCTGTTTTCATCAGCATGTGTACCTATTACCGGCAATAAATGTGTCATTAGAACTTTTGGTTTTCAATGCCTTTCAACTATATTATTAATTTGGAAGCCAAGGATACAAGGACCAACAGAAATTTCAATTTTGACGGCCCCAAACAGTAAAAATATTTGCTGGTCAGTGGGTCTGACACAAAGACGTCAGTTGCCGGACCCTCTAAAATTCTGCCCCCTAGGTCCGACAGGTCCGACGATTAGCTGCATCACTGAGTTTAAAAATAAAGGGCTATGCCTTGAAAAAAAAAAAAAAAACAACTGAAGCATGCAAAAGGGAGTATGGATTAAGTACTGTGCTAGACAACGTAAAATGTCTGGCATACAGGTATCTTTGTAACAACTCCCAAATTATTAGGTACATATCTGCTGAAATTCCGAAGACAGCATTTTTTTTCTAAAGAATTCAAAAACAATTGGTGTCTATAATATTTAGCTCTCTTCAAAACTTTTCCTTAAAAAGCAAGAATCATTGTAGAAAACTTCCAAATTGATCGGTCAAATAGAATATAATTGCAAATTTTCTAAGGTCATAAAATAAACAAAGATTATTAGATTAAAATTTTATTTCAACAATGGCTGTTTTATCTAATTGACATGACCTAATATTTTTTTAATAATTATTCCTTATTCTAAACTATTATAAAGCTTAATTCGGTTTTAATTTGACATAATTCATAAAATAAAAGTACAATCACTGATGTCTGCATATTAATGATACATGTAGTTCTCTCTGGTTAAGTAGCAAAATTTTTTGTGGTATTACATCAGTAAATATTGATGATGTTACAAAGCATTGTACATTTGGTCACTAGAAATTCTATCATGTGACATATATAATGCTCAATATTAAGAATGCCTTTAATATTCTAACTTGTTTTTTTCGACTTAAAATTTGTTCTTTCGGAAAATTATGGGTACAAGTCTATGACAAAATTTCCTAACTGGAATTGGCAAACAGAGATTCATATATACTCCCTAATTATATCAGTTTATAAATATTTAAACTGTGTAATTAGACAATTAATACTTACTTGAACAAGAATCATATTAAGTTTACCTAAGTAAACCTTTTCCTTCTCTAGTGAGGCACTATCTGATGATGTTTTTATGATGAGACCAACAATATATTTCTTTATTCCTACAAAATACAACATGTTCAAATTTCATTTAACACCAAATGTTTTCCTGACATGGTGAGGCCAAAAAATAATAATGTGTGCATTTACTGTCACCTGCTGAAAAAAATAAGGTCATTAGGTCAGCGAACCAGAAACAGACTTATCAGGTTCCAGATCCAGTATTGCATTTAACTATATATCTGGTTAGCAGTTATTTTTTGAAGTTGTGTTTGTCAGTCATATGTTTGTACTCCGTTTAACATCGCTGTCAAGAACATTAATAGGTAAATATAATGTGCCTAATTTTCAGTGAAAATAAGTTGGGGTCGGTAAATTGTAAACATACATTTTTTTTGGTCGCAACTTAAGTATATGTACTTCCAAGTACTGTATTGTTTTTGAAATTTCTTATACAAGTTTTAATTTAATATATAATAAGCATTGTGTATAAGTTTCATAACATTTGGTTGATGTAAACTTAAGTTAGAGAACAGAAACATAAAATGCAGCAATTTTTCCATTTGAAAAGGGGCATACATGTAACTCTTAAACAGTATAAGTCACTCCACCAAAATTCAAACTTGATCTGTGTTTTGTGGTAATAAGCATTGTGTATAAGTTTCATAACATTTGGTTGAGGTAAACTTAAGTTAGAGAACGGAAACCAATTTCGGGACGTACAGACAGACAAGGGTAAAACTTAATGCCCCCTCCGCTATGGCAGGGGCATAAAAATGTAATATACAAATCAAAATAATACATTGCAGAAAACAGAAACTTATTAAGACTGTGTCAAGTACTTCTTACTACTTTGTTTAAAAGTAAAAGTGTTCTGGGATTTACACATTTTGTATGGTAGTCCATTCCGTAGAACTGATCCAGAATAAAAAAAATATTTCTTAAACAGTTCAGCTTTTGGCTTAGGAACTATCTTATTACCTCTCTCAAAGAGTAAGGATTATTATCTGATATCAGTTTAAACTTTTGAACTAGGTACATTGGTGCATTCATTTTAAAAATATACAATTTAACACTTCTTTCCAAACTTAAAGTAACTTATATAATTACTCTTTCAAACAATGCAGTCTTATACATTAGGCTTCCTGTTCATATGGGTTATACATAACACTATTCATTCATAGTCACAAAAACTTTCAATGGAGGAAAAGTATTTAATTGCAGAAAAAAACCTGTCACAATTCTATACACTACATCTAATTTTATATACACCATATACATCTACCTAATATTTATTTGTTTTTTTTTTAATAAATAAAACCATAAATAGTTAACTAGCATTTTATCAACATACCTTCACACTGGGCTCTAGGAAGAACCTTCCATCGTGTTTTAATAACATTCTCTAAGATTTGTAGTGCGTAATATTTAGTCTGTTGATTACTAGAATATTCTAAAATTGTATCCACTCTGGTCCATGCATCAGGGTGTTCTTTTAATGCTGTCAAAACTTGTTGTGCCATTTTTTGCTATAAAGACAGTTAAAAAATTTTCGGGGAGAATTTGATATTTGAAATGTACGCTTTATGGACTTTCGTTTGATATGCGACAACCTAACCATCTGAGAAGTTTTAATTTTTTGCACTAAATGACCCAACCCTACCCACTTGGGATGAAAAGGGGTTTAAATTTTTCATTTTTGAGTAGAGCTCATTAAGATCTTTAATTTGATATATCAAATGACCCCATTTGGCAAAGTCACAAAATTATGCAATATCAATGATTTTTCTGGGGTTTTTTTCATTGAATGTTTTTGGTATTTGGTCAAACATGTAACCATGTTAATCTCTTCAATTTCTGAAAATTTCAGGTGGTAACCTGTTTTTGATTCAGAAATACATGCCTCCGCTCGCAAAATTTCAAAGTGCATTATCTCTAAAACGACAACAGATATCTCAAATCTGTTAAAATAAAAATAATCTGCAGTGAAAGGACAACATTTTAGAAAAAAATTGGGACAATTCCAAAGTTCATCAAGGTCACAATGTATAATCAAATATATGATGCAATACCAAACTTGAGAACCGGAAGTCGTAGAGACATGGGTCTACTACCATTCAACTCAGGACAACTTGACCTTTCAAATATCACAAGGTCAAGGTCATAGTACACTTTGAAGGTCAAGGTAAAATTTCATCATGACCTGACATTGACCTCAAATTGAAGGTCTTAAAATACTGATCATTTTTGCAGTTTATAGTAGGTTGATATCTGTTACCATTTAAAAGATATTCACACAATACTATACTTTTAAGAATTATCTTGATGTAACTTTTGAACAGACGGTCGGACATTTTTGAGCTTAATGTATATAATGTAGAGCTCGTCAAGAGGAACATTTCACACACAGTATGTATGCAGCAAACTCTTATCGTTTTCTTAATATGTCAGCATGAAATTGGAGCGTAAATTTTTTTGCACTCAGTGACCTTTGACCTTGGGTGTAAATTGAAGGTCACATGAATTAAAGATTATTAGTGAAGGTCTCAAGTCTCTATGACTTCCGGTTCTCGAAATAGAATTTTTCAAAAATTTGTGTATATTTTTTCAAGGAAAATAACTCCTTATAAGGGTTAATAACAACATAATTGTTTATGTTTATTAATATTGCCATCTATTCTTGTACATGCTACCATTTTCAATTCGATTCTATCGCTAATACTTGTGAAGAAAAATGCAAGTAAAAGAAATTGCTTCAAGGGGATATAACTCTTAAAGGGGATGATGAAATCCTACGCAGCCTCATATGGTAATACATCATGATGAGATCTACCTATTGTTCAAATAAGCTCATGATATCTTAAAAAACAACGAGGGAGGGCCATGTTGAAAAAAACCAATTAAAGGGAGATAACTTCTAAAGGGGATGATGAAATCCTTATCAGGGTCATCTGGTAAAACTTCATGATGGGGGCTATCGATGGTCCATATTTGGTCTTGATAACTCCAATAGAAACGAGGGGAGGGCATGTCAAAAAAATGTTGGAAGAAAAAAAAGAAAAAGAAAAAAAAACATTAGAAAAACAATAAGGTCTTTCCTAACGGAGTGGAAAGACCTTAAATAGAGACATATACGCATCTAAAAGTTGGCAATAGCAAAAACATACAACTAAAAAGTATGGCATATCATAGAATTATTTGACAAGAGAGCTATAATAGTCCAAAAATATTTTTGGTTTATGATAAAACTTATTACTACAATATTGGTTTATGAATTTCATGACCTCCTTCGAAATTGTACTTTTTCATTAAAATCTAATAGGCTTATTTAAAATACAAGAATGGAGCTCGAGATAACCATTAACATATTTGTTTATCTGATTAGCTGTTGTGCATTTGATGACAAATGACATAAGAGAAATAAAAATAACTTTATACCTGAGTGCCATTTCCAGTGTACATTAAGGAAACCACATTGTCCAGAAGGTTGATGTCCAGCTTCTGGCTAAAGTCCAGAAGCTTGGACACCTCATCGGATAAATTAGCCGAGTTCATAACTATGGGCGGCATTCACAATTTTTTTTTCTTGACCTAAAATGAAAGTAGTAATATAATTATTATATGAAAGCATTCACCTTATTTTATGTCTTAGTATAAAGAGTCAACTGACTATTTCTGTAAAGTTGCTTTATTTGTAGATCTTGTCAAGATGATCGATCACTTTCGCTTTTTTAAAGTTTCTCTTTATCACTTTAGTTTTCAAGATATTAGGCACAAAATTAAGAAAAAAATCTCAATAATCAATAAAGGGCAACAATCCTAAACACATGCTTAATGGAGCTGTCTGATAGTTTTGGTCTAAATAACAATATATAAATCTGATTATTTTGAACATTTCTGCCCCAGTTAAATTTTCTCTATCTATAACAGTTTACAACTATCGCAGGTTAGGGGAGGGTTGAGAACTTGCAAACATGATTCTATGTGTGCCTGTCCCAAGTCAAGAGCCTGTAGTACAGTGGTTGTGTTTGGTGCATATTCGTCATATTTATCATTCATAAATTGTTTTGTTCTAAATTAGGCTGTTTGTTTTCTTGTTTGAATTCTTTCATGTTTTTCATGTCTAGGCCTTTTATAACTGGGGTTTTCTCATTATTGAAGGCCTTATGGGGGCCTATTATTGCTTACTACCACTTCATTTTAACTCTGGTGGATAGTTGTCTCATTGGCAATAATTACACATCTCCTCATTTTTGTATGCAAGACAATACTTGCAATTTACCCATATGTTTTATTTTTAGCCTTCCTGGCCATATTGGTTGGTATACTGGATCACCGGACACATTTTTTAAACCAGATACCCCTAGGATGATTGTGGCCAAGTGTGCTAAAAGTAATTTAAAATCAAAACAAGTGAAGCTCACTGATGATACCCCCGCCCAAATACTTGACGGTAAACAGGAAGTTGTTGAGTGATGAATCTGAAAATGCATCATACGGTATAGCTGACTTATATAACCCCTGAAACTAAATTTCAGAAATCCTTGTAATGTAGTTCCTGAGAAAGATGGGATGAAAAATATTCATGGGACGGATTGACGGATAGACGGACGGATGGGATGGATGGACGGACAGAGAGGTAAAACAGTATACCCCCATTATTTTAAAGCAGGGGTATAATAAGCTTTTAATTTTCTCAAATGTAATGCATTTAAAATTTATTTATCTAGTTCATCCCTTGCCTCAACACTTTTTCAAGGGCATGGGTTACTCTGAATTCAAAGTGTATTCACAGCTTTCAGATGATATGAATTCATTTTTTCAGTAAAAAGTAAAGAGATGTGGTATAATTGCCAATGAGATATAACTATCCACTAGAGACCAAAATGACACTTAGATGTTAGCCACTATATGTACAGCCTTCAACAAATAGCATAACCCATACCGCATAGTAAGCTACAAAAGGCCAAGACATGGAAAAAAGCAAAACAATTTAGTTGAGAAAACCAACAGCCTGATTCATGTAGTACAAAACTACAAATAAAATGCTCCGCAGGGCGCAGCTTGATATGACCGCAGAGGTCGAACCCTGAACAGTTGGGGCAAGTATGGACACAACATTCAAGCTTGATACAGCTCTGAATTTGGATTGTGATTAAATATTTGACACAGCATAGGTTTCTGACACAGAATGAATGTGGTCTAAGAACTTAAAAATTTAAAATTGGACATTTACCTATTATGGTCCAATATCCAAAATCTAAATACATGGTGAGATTCAGCAAATCAAAGAACCCAAGAATTCAATTTTGTGAAAATCAAACTAAGTTTAATTTTGGATTTTGGACCTTAATGTAGACCAATTTGAAAACGGAACAATACTGTGCAATTGAATATTTCTTGCTATTAGCATTGTGTATCTCCTGCCATATCATTATTATTTGCTTTTAAATATAAATCAGAAATAACCAACTTAAAATGGAAATAAAATGCTCCATAAGGCGCAGCTTGATACGACCGCAGAGGTCGAACCCTGAACAGTTGGGGCAAGTATGGACACAACATTCAAGCTTGATACAGCTCTGAATTTGGATTGTGATTGACTATTTGACACAGCATAGGTTTCTGACACAGAATGAATGTGGTCTAAGAACTTAAAAATTTTAAATTGACATTCACCTATTATGGTCCAATATCCAAAATCTAAATACATGGTTAGATTCAGCATATCAAAGAACCCTAAGAGTTCAATTTTGATGAAATCAAACAAAGTTTAATTTGGACCCTTTGACCTCAATGTGGACAAAGTTGATAACGGGCCCAAAAATCAAAAATCTAAATACATGGATAGATTCAGCATATCAAAGAACCCCATATATTCAATTTTGTTGAAATCAAACAAAGTTTAATGTTGGACCCTTTGACCTCAATGTGGACAAAGTTGATAACGGGCCCAAAAATCAAAATCTAAATACATGGTTAGATTCAGCATATCAAAGAACCTAATGTATTCAATTTTGTTGAAATCAAACAAAGTTTAATTTTGGACCCGATTTGGACCAACTTGAAAACTGGGCCCATAATCAAAAATTTAAAGACATGTTTAGACTCAGCATATCAAAGAACCCTAAGAATTCAATTTTGTTAAAATTAAATTAAGTTTAATTTTGGACCCTTTGGACCTTAATGTAGACCAATTCAAAACGGGACCAAAATTAAGAATCTAAACACATGGTTAGATTCAGCATATCAAAGAACCCCATATATTCAATTTTGTTGAAATCAAACAAAGTTTAATTTTGGACCCCAATTTGGACCAACTTGAAAACTGGGCCCATAATCAAAAATCTAAATACATGATTAGATTCAGCATATCAAAGAACCCTAAGAATTCAATTTTGTTAAAATCAAACTAAGTTTAATTTTGGACCCTTTGGACCTTAATGTATACCAATTTGAAAACGGGACCAAAATTAAGAATCTAAATACACGTTAGATTCAGCATATCAAAGAACCCGATATATTCAATTTTGTTGAAATCAAACAAAGTTTAATTTTGGACCCTTTGACCTCAATGTGGACAAAGTTGATAATGGGGCCCAAAATCAAAAATCTAAATACATGGTTAGATTCAGCATATCAAAGAACCCAATATATTCAATTTTGTTGAAATCAAACAAAGTTTAATTTTGGACCCCGATTTGGACCAACTTGAAAACTGGGCCCATAATCAAAAATCTAAATACATGTTTAGATTCAGCATATCAAAGAACCCTAAGAATTCAATTTTGTTAAAATCAAACTAAGTTTAATTTTGGACCCTTTGGACCTTAATGTAGACCAATTTGAAAACAGGACCAAAAATTAAGAATCTAAATACATGGTTAGATTCAGCATATCAAAGAACCCCATATATTCAATTTTGTTGAAATCAAACAAAGTTTAATTTTGGACCCCGATTTGGACCAACTTGAAAACTGGGCCCATAATCAAAAATCTAAATACATGTTTAGATTCAGCATATCAAAGAATTCTAAGAATTCAATTTTGTTAAAATCAAACTAAGTTTAATTTTGGACCCTTTGGACCTTAATGTAGACCAATTTGAAAACGGAACAAAAATTAAGAATCTAAATACACGTTAGATTCAGCATATCAAAGAACCCCAATAATTCAATTTTGATGAAATCAAACAAAGTTTAATTTTGGACCTTTGGACCTTAATGTAGACCAATTTGAAAACGGGACCAAAATTAAGAATCTAAATACATGGTTAGATTCGCATATCAAAGAACCCCAATAATTCATTTTTGATGAAATCAAACAAAGTTTAACTATTGGATATTTCTTGCTATTGCGCAATACTGTGCAATTGAAGATTTCTTGCTATTGCGCAATACTGTGCAATTGAAAATTTCTTGCTATTGCACAATACTTATTATATAATAATTTACACATCCTGTTTGGTGTGTAAATTTTTGAACCCAACTTATGATTCATCACCCCAAACTCAATCCCAGCCTTCCTTTGAGGTATGGTACCTTGCAGTACAATTTCAGAGAGATCCATACACTTGAACACAAGTTATTGTCTGGAAACTAGAAAAATGCTTATTTTTGGCCCCTAATTCCTAAACGTTTCAGGCAATTACCCCCAAACTCAAACCCAGCTTTCCCTTTGTGATATGGAACCTTGTAGTACAATTTCAGAAAGATCCATACACTTACACACAAGTTATTGTCCTGAAACTAGAATAAAATGCTCCGCAGGACGCAGCTTGATACGACCGCAGAGGTCGAACCCTGAACAGTTGGGGCAAGTATGGACACAACATTCAAGCTTGATACAGCTCTGAATTTGGATTGTGATTAAATATTTGACACAGCATAGGTTTCTGACACAAAATGAATGTGGTCTAAGAACTTAAAAATTTTAAATTGGACATTCACCTATTATGGTCCAATATCCAAAATCTAAATACATGGTTAGATTCAGCATATCAAAGAACCCCAAGAGTTCAATTTTTGATTAAATCAAACAAAGTTTAATTTTGGACCCTTTTGACCTCAGTGTGGACAAAGTTGATAACGGGGCCCAAAAATCAAAAATCTAAATACATGGTTAGATTCAGCATATCAAAGAACCCCATATATTCAATTTTTGTTGAAATCAAACAAAGTTTAATTTTGGACCCCGATTTGGACCAACTTGAAAACTGGGCCCATAATCAAAAATCTAAATACATGTTTAGATTCAGCATATCAAAGAACCCTAAGAATTCAATTTTGTTAAAATCAAACTAAGTTTAACTTTGGACCCTTTGGACCTTAATGTAGACCAATTTGAAAACGGGACCAAAAATTAAGAATCTAAATACATGGTTAGATTCCGCATATCAAAGAACCCCATATATATTCAATTTTTGTTGAAATCAAACAAAGTTTAATTTTGGACCCCGATTTGGACCAACTTGAAAACTGGGCCCATAATCAAAAATCTAAATACATGTTTAGATTCAGCATATCAAAGAACCCTAAGAATTCAATTTTTGTTAAAATCAAACTAAGTTTAATTTTGGACCCTTTGGACCTTAATGTAGACCAATTTGAAAACAGGACCAAAAATTAAGAATCTAAATACATGGTTAGATTCAGCATATCAAAGAACCCCATATATTCAATTTTTGTTGAAATCAAACAAAGTTTAATTTTGGACCCCGATTTGGACCAACTTGAAAACTGGGCCCATAATCAAAAATCTAAATACATGTTTAGATTCAGCATATCAAAGAATTCTAAGAATTCAATTTTGTTAAAATCAAACTAAGTTTAATTTTGGACCCTTTGGACCTTAATGTAGACCAATTTGAAAACGGAACAAAATTAAGAATCTAAATACACGGTTAGATTCAGCATATCAAAGAACCCCAATAATTCAATTTTGATGAAATCAAACAAAGTTTAATTTTGGACCTTTGGACCTTAATGTAGACCAATTTGAAAACGGGACCAAAATTAAGAATCTAAATACATGGTTAGATTCGCATATCAAAGAACCCCAATAATTCATTTTTGATGAAATCAAACAAAGTTTAATTTTGGACCCTTTGGACCTCAATGTGGACCAATTTAAAACGGGCCCAAAATCCAAAAACTTAATACACGGTTAGATTCAGCATATTAAAGAACCCCAAGAATTCAAGAATAAAACCCCATTGAAATTGGTCAAGAAATAAGCAATTTATACAAAGTATCTTCTTTTGCACAATACTGTGCAATTGAATATTTCTTGCAATTGCGCAATACTGTGCAATTGAATATTTCTTGCTATTGCGCAATACTGTACAATTGACAATTTCTTGCTATTGTGCAATATTGTGCTATTGGATATTTCTTGCTATTGCGCAATACTGTGCAATTGAAGATTTCTTGCTATTGCGCAATACTGTGCAATTGAAAATTTCTTGCTATTGCACAATACTTATTATATAATAATTTACACATCCTGTTTGGTGTGTATCTCCTGCCATATCATTATTATTTGCTTTTAAATATAAATCAGAAATAACCAACTTAAAATGGAAAATTTTAAAGGAAAAAAAAAAAAGGAAAAAAAAAAATCCCCAAATTTTTGAACCCCCTTATGATTCATCACCCCCAAACTCAATCCCAGCCTTCTCTTTGAGGTATGGTTACTTGCAGTACAATTTCAGAGAGATCCATACACTTAAACACAAGTTATTGTTATGAAACTAGAAAAAATGCTTATTTTTGGCCCCTTTTTGGCCCCTAATTCCTAAACGTTTAGGGCAATTACCCCCAAACTCAATTCCAGCTTTCCCTTTGTGATATTGAACCTTGTAGTACAATTTCAGAAAGATCCATACACTTACACACAAGTTATTGTCCTGAAACTAGAAAAATGCTTATTTTTTTCCCCTTTTTTGGCCCCTAATTCCTAAAATTTGGAGGCAATTACCCCCAAAATCAATCCCAGCATTCCCTTTGTGATATGGAACCTTGTGGTACAATGTCAGAGAGATCCATACACTTACACACAAGTTATTGTCTGGAAGTTACAAAAATGCTTATTTTTGGCCCCTTTTTGGCCCCTAATTCCTTAACTGTTGGTACCATAACCCCCAAAATCAATCCCAACCTTCCTTTTGTGGTATTGAACCTTATGATAAAATTTTCTAGAGATCCATTCACTTAAACTAAAGTTAGAGTGCGAAAACCAATGTGTCTTTGGAAGACGACGACGACGACGCCAACGTCATACCAATATACGACCACAAAAAATTTTTGCGGTCGTATAAAAATTCGTAAGGGTTCTGCGGAACCCAGTGTCTCGCCTACTTTTGCTGTTAATCGCAGGCTCAAGAAAAATGAGGAAAAAAATTAATAAAAATATTCCTCTCTGTACTATCTTTTGAAGGTAAGTAGCTTCTGTCCAAGTTTGGTAAAAATCCAGGATAATTTATGAATCTAATAAATGTTTTAAAAACTTGAACTGCAGACTGTAGGTAATGTTGACTGGAAGAAAAACTAAGTCCATTTATAAGTAAAATACGAAAAAAATGGAACAAAATTTTATCAAAATTTCCTTCTAGATACTAGCTTTTGATCATGAACAAGCTTCTGTCCAAGTGTGGTACAAATCCAGGATAGTTTAAGAAAGTTGTTAAAATTTTGAAAACTTTAACCATAGAGTGAATGTAATGTTAACTGGCAGAAAAACTAAGTCCATTTATAAGTCAAATACGGAAAAAATGGATTTTTTTTTTTACAAAATTTACTTCTGGATACTATCTTATGATCATAAACAAGCTTCTTTCTAAGTTTGGTAGAAATCCAGGATAGTTTAAGAAAGTTATTAAAATTTCAAAAACTTTAACCACAGAGTGAATGTAATGTTTCCTGGCAGAAAAACTAAGTCCATTTATAAGTAAAATACAGAAAAAATGGGATTTTTTTTTTTACAAAATTTACTTTTGAATATAATCTTATGATCATAAACAAGCTTCTGTCCAAGTTTGGTAGAAATCAAGGATAGCTTAAGAAAGTTATTAAAATTTCAAAAACTTTAACCACAGAGTGAATATTTGTGGACGCCACTGCCGACAACGCCGACGGAATTTAGGATCGCTATGTCTCGCTTTTTCGACAAAAGTCGAATGCTCGACAAAAATGCTTATTTTTTGCCCCTTTTTTGGCCCCTAATTCCTAAAATTTTGAGGCAATTACCCCCAAAATCAATCCCAGCCTTCCCTTTGTGATATGGAACCTTGTGGTACAATGTCAGAGAGATCCATACACTTACACACAAGTTATTGTCTGGAAGTTACAAAATGCTTATTTTGGCCCTAATTCCTTAACTGTTGGTACCATAACCCCCAAAATCAATCCCAACCTTCCTTTTGTGGTATTGAACCTTATGATAAAATTTTCTAGAGATCCATTCACTTAAACTAAAGTTATAGTGCGAAAACAAATGTGTCTTTGGACGACGACGACGCCAATGTCATACCAATATACGACCGCAAAAATTTTGCAGTCGTATAAAAATCTGGTTAACAATAAATTGCTTCGCACGAGCGCAGCTGGATACGACCGCAGAGGTCCAACCCTGAACAGTTGGGGCAAAGATGGACACAATATTCGCACTTGATACAGGTCTGAATTTGGATTGTAATTAAATATTTGACACATAATAGGTTTCTGACACAGAATAACTGTAGTCAAAGAACTTAGAAGTGGTTATATGACACTATGCCGTTGCCAATTGCACCCCCAAAATAGATATGTTGAAATGACACGAATGGCCCTGTCTCAAAAAAATGAAAAATCTGCAATTTCAACAACACATGTGGACACAAATATGCATGGATAGTATCCAGCTCTCAAGACCAATACTAGTTTGATGAAAAATTTCCTTGATCAATGAGTAATTAAATTTCAAACTATCAGCAAACAAGAAGTGGATGTACTGCAGATCTAACAAGATGTGTTGAAACGACATGCAAATCAACATAGCGGAACGAAACAAACTTGATCTGTAACTCATCATGGTAGTCTCACATATCAAAAATCAGCGAAAAATTAAATTATCATTTAAATTAAAATTGTTTATTTAAAATATTGGTTCTTGAAACGGTTTACTTATCCATATTGGTCGTTATTATCAAATGCTTTGAAGATCTATAGTATTCTAAACGAATAACCAAGATTCGCACAGACTGAAAAATCCGGATTTTGAATTTTTATGGGTCGGCGTCGGAAACAGTGGTAGGGTCGCGAAATCAGAAACACACCATTATTTATTTTGGCCTAAGGAGTCTTCTGACGATTTTGACCATTTGACTTATTTGAAGATCTTGTCTTGCTGATCATTTTTGCTGTTTAAGGTTTCTCTCCATCTATTATAATTTTCAAGATAATAGGCAAAAATTTAAAATGTGACTTGTTGTTGGCCAAAAAAAATAAAATTCCTACCCATCTACCCAACCCTACAAGACATGGTTGGGCAACATCACAGAATTTATTATGGATGGCCTCATAGACCATCTAGTGTTAACTGAACAAGCTGCGCCATGAGCACATGATACGCCCGTCATCTTGTGTGTGAATTTTTATGCAATAAGCATAAATAGTTTCTGACATACGGCGTGACATGCAAAACCCCCCCCCTTTTTTTTTTTACAAAAAACTCAATATCTCTAAAATAAAATTTTGAATCAAAACCAAAAAGTATACAGATCTTCAGATTAATATAACTAAGAAGTGTGTAAAATTTTAAGCAATAATCATAAATCATTTTTGAGATACGGCGCGACATGTGAAAACCCCCCTTTTAAAAAAAAAAAAAATCAATATCTCAAAAATAAAATTTTGAATCAAAACCAAAAAGTATACAGATCTTTAGATTAATATAACTAAGAAGTGTGTAAAATTTTAAGCAATAATCATACAATTGTTTTTGAGATACGGCACGACATGTGAAAAACCCCTCCCCCTTTTTAACAAAATACTCAATATCTCTAAAATAAAATTTTGAATCATCACCAAAAAGTATACAGATCTTAAGATTAATATAACTAAGAAGTGTGTAAAGTTTTAAGCAATAATCATAAATTGTTTTTGAGATACAGCGCGACATGTGAAAAACCCCTCCCCCTTTTTTTAAAAAATACTCAATAACTCAAAAATAAAATTTTGAATCATCACCAAAAAGTATACAGATCTTAAGGTTAATATAACTAAGAAGTGTGTAAAGTTTTAAGCAATAATCATAAACTGTTTTTGAGATACGGCGCGACATGTGAAAAACCCCTCCCCTTTTTAACAAAGTACTCAATATCTCTAAAATAAAATTTTGAATCATCACCAAAAAGTATACAGATCTTAAGATTAATATAACTAAGAAGTGTGTAAAGTTTTAAGCAATAATCATAAATTGTTTTTGAGATACGGCGCGACATCACGTGAAAAAAAACACACACCTGTTTTAGTTACTAAGTCCCGCAACTCCAAAAGTTTTACTCTTATTTTCACCAAAAAGTATACAGATCGTTTGACCATCATAAGAAACAACTATGTTAAGTTTCATGAAATTTGGATAAGTCATTCTCAAGTTACGATGCGACATGTTTACGCCGGACAGACAGATGGACGGACACTGGACATTTGTATACCATAATACGTCCCGTCAAAAATTGATGGGCGTATAAAAATTCATTGTACTGTAACAACTTGTTCTATAATTTGTCATGGTGTTAACTTTATAACAAATATCAAGTCAATATCTTCAAGCACGATGAAAAAAAGTGCGGAAAAATTATTATTTAAGTGAATTTTCTATGTCCAAGGACCATAACTCTGCACAAAATCATCAGACTGGAACAAAATTCGAACTTGATCTGTAACTTGTCATGATAAAACTATATACCAATTATCAAATCAATATTTTCAAGCATGATGAAAATAAGTGAGGAAAAATGATTATTTGAGTGAATTTTCTAAGTCCAAGGACCATAACTCTGCATAAAATCATCAGACTGGAACAAAAGTCGAACTTGATCTGTAACTTGTCATGATAAAACTATATACCAATTATCAAATCAATATCTTCAAGCATGACCAAAAAAGTGTGGAAAACTGATTATTTGAGTGAATTTTCCAAGTCCAAAGAACATAACTCTGCACAAAATCATCAGACTGGAACAAAATTCGAACTTGATCTGTAACTTGTCATGTTAAAACAACACACCAAATATAAAATCAATATCTTCAAGGACGAAGAAAAAAGTGTGGAAAACTGATTTGCCGGACTGATGGATGGACAGAGAGACAGATGGAGTGCAAACCTAAAGTCCCCTTCGACTATGTCAGTAAGGAACTAATAACCTTTAAGAAAAAGTTTATTTGAAGGATCAATAAGTTTACATGGATTATATCTAAATTTGTCGGCTCTAAAGACAACATCACCATCAAAATTTGGATGTCATATATATATATATATATCAGCAGGATTTAAGAACATTTGTTGTTCGACCTGTTAGTCAAATGCGTTTGGTTAAATTATACTTTTTCACTTTTTTGGTCTTTTGGAAAATGTTGTTTGTGCTGTATTTAGACCCCTCTAACAAGAAATTTGTTTTGCATGCACACATATAAAAATTATCCAACGCAATCAAAGGTTTGAACATTGTTTTCAATTTAGACTTGTATATATATATATATATAAAATGACTGAATAATATTACGGGGCGATGCTATTCAAGATTTTTATTTCAGTTTGACTACCACGTCAAGGTAAGATTCATTTTACATCTTACTGATGAAGGATATTAGTTATCCGAAATATCTAAAATTTGTTCATGATTTAATTATTTTTTGGTGATGTTGTACCCTTTTAGACTTGTTATATATATATATATTTATATATATATATACACAAGTCTAAATTGAAAACAACGTTCAAACCTATGATTGCGTTGGATAAAAACCCCAATTTTTATACATTTGCATGCAAAACAAATTTCTTGGTAGAGGGGTCTAAATACAGCACAAACAACATTTTCCAAAATACCAAAAAAGTGTAAAAGTATATTTTAAAAAAACACATTCAACTAGCAGGTCGAAAAACAGATGTTCTTAATCACTGCTGACTGCAATGGCGATTGCCACATAAACGGATCACCAGATGTAACAAAATGGATCTTTATTATTAATTTAATACCAAACAGAAAACAATAAACTTGCGGAAAAGATGGTTTACTGCAAACATGGGGTGCAAAAATGGGACACCATATCAAGATTTTGACAATTAATGTCTCTTCAGTGATGTTAGGAATCGAAACAGTATTTGGAAGGCCATAAAATTTACCTCAATTTAGCATTGACTCTTGAATTTCGAAGAGTCTAAAATGAACGGATTATATAAACCCGATTTATATACAAATTGCGCCTCTACATCTACATCGTACGACGATCCATCAGCACATTGATGACTATACGTCGGCGCATTGCAAACAGACACTAATTAAAAGATAACAATTTTAAATGTGCAATAATCAAAAATAATTTTGTGCAAAAATAAAAATAAACACATTTACATATATATACAAACAGGGTAGATATTTAAATATACTGACTTAAAATCAGTATTTTAAACTGATCCAAAGAGTTGACACAGATGATGTTTTGTGGAAGTGAATTCCAAATTACAACTGTGTATGGGAAAAAGCTGTACTTAATCTGTTCTGGTGCTGAATGTTTGATATTGTAGTGAATTTGTGAATCTATGGTGAAAGGTAAAGGTTTGGGTCTACTGCTATAAGGTGGTGTGTGATTTATACATCATTGTTACTCGGTTGATGTTTCTACGAGTTTTTTTGTGACTTCCATTTAAGATGGTCAATCATGGAAGTGACACTACTGGTGTTGTGGTACCTGTTGGTGACGTAGCATGCTGCCCTTCGAATTCTCTGTACTTTTTCGATGTTGTTTTTTTGTTTTTGGGTGTTAGGAGACCAAACTGAAGAGCAGTATTCTAGGTTTGAACGTACCAAAGATTTATAAGCCAAACTTTTTGTTTCTTCTTAGTTTATTTTTAGGTTTCTTTTTAAAAAGCCCAAGATCTTATTTGCTTTAGCTGTAATGTTGTTTATAAGAGTATCCCAAGACATGTTGTTGGATAAGGTGATACCAAGATATTTTGCTGTGTTGATTGATTCTAAAATGTGGCCTTTAAGTATATAGTTATGTTTGTATGGTGACTGTGATCTTGTTACAGTAAGTGAATTGCAATTTTCTGGGTGAAATTGCATACCCCAAGTCTGTTCCCATTTGGCTAGGCAGTCTAGGTCATTTTGTAAGATGTTACATTCTTGCTGATTTTTAACTGTTCTGTATAAAATACAGTCATCTGCAAACAAGCGTGTTTTTGATGTTACTGTTGCATGAAGATCATTTATGAAAATCAGGAAAAGTAGAGGACCCAAGACTGAGCCTTGAGGCACCCCACTGACCACAGGCATTTGACCAGATACGTTCCCCATCTACAGTCAGGGGACTTACTTAAATGAGTGATTTTCGAAATCACTGATTCAAGTAACATTATGTCCATAAAGGTTGGAAGTAAGAGTTGTCTTTCTTTAATAACCACCTGTTTAAGTAGTAGAAATTAATCACTAGACTAAGTGATTTAATTCTATTGTAGCTTTAAATATAGAATACTAATGATCCAGGGACTAATTATGTTGCTAAAATTATCAGAACCAACATCTGTGTTGATAGGATGAGCTGGTCATGTCAGGTGATGACCTTGTATTTAATCTAGGATAATGACATAAAAATCACTTGTTTAAGTATCATACCTCAATTTCCTTCCAAAAAATCACTTCTTTAAGTATCATTGTTTTAATAACCCCCACTAATTTCAACACCCCCCAACAGTGAAATTTTGATCGCGAACAGTAGAACTTTATTACATAATCTATAAGATGAAACCTTGAATTTTACAGGAAAAATACTCCCACTCCTGGGAAAAATCTGTTAAGTATCAGTTCATAATGTAAAGCCATTTTTATAGCATTTTTTCAACTAAAATAGATTTTGCAGCTAAATGATTGCATCAAAGGCATAAACCTTGCTGCTTAAAATAAGCAAAAAGTTCATTTTTTTCAATTTTACTAATGAAAAGATATTATCTAAACCTATATGTTTAAAATTTTGGTAAAACTACAAAATCACAATTTGTGACAAAACTTCGAATTTGCTACATAAATAAGCGATTTAAAAATCACTTATTTCAATCAGTCCCCTGACTGATCTAGGGCAATCTGTTACGTTCTATTATTAAGGAAGGCTGATACCCAATTCCAGGTATTTCCCTTTATTCCATAATTATCCATCTTCCTTAATAATTTTTTGTGAGGTACCTTGTCAAATGCCTTGGAGAAGTCTAAAATTATAAGGTCTGTTTGTATGCCGTTATGAAGGTTACTGAGTAGTTCGTGACTTAATGTGAGAAGTTGTGTTTCACAGCTGCGTTTTGCTCTGAAGCCATGTTGATTGTCCACTAGTATGTTATGTGTGTCCAGATGTTTTAGTATGTTACTTACTACAATGTGTTCTAGTTATTTGCAGCATATACATGTTAGGGAGACAGGCATATAGTTACTGGCTAGGTATTTTTCGCCTTTTTTAAAAATGGGAATTACATTTGCCTGTCTCCAGTCTGATGGTACATCTCCCTTCAAAATTTATGTGTTAAAAATGAAAGTGAGATGTGGTGTGAATTCAGATGCGAATTACTTTAGGATGCGTGCTGGTATTTCATCTGGACCTGTGGCTTTAGATGGATCGAGATTTTTTAAGAGTTTATCTACATCATTCAGGGGTTTCATTATCTTTCAAGTTGACCGGTACATTCCTATTTGAAGGTGGTACTTTTCAATATATTCAATGAACATCTTATATAAAAATTTCTGAATTGAATTCAGGCGGTACTAATCTGTAGCATAGGAGGGTAAAAGTACCGGGTACCGCCTCCTAATGAATGGCCTGATCATTTGATGTTACATGTATTTCTGACATAGATGGATAGTTGTCTGTAAGAGTTGGTATTTGTTCATTGTCATTTTCGGGTGTAAAAACAGAGTGGTATAAACGTATTTACACTTTTGGTATTTAGATGTCAAAGTTTACGGGAACCTGTGTGATTTTACGTAATGGCGGACAAATTTGCATACAAGTGTAAATACGTCTATTGTTTATTAAGTATTTCAACTTTTTGTTTGGTGTCATCGTGTAAATACGTCTATTGTTTATTAAGTATTTCAGCTTTTTGTTTTGTGTCATCTATCAGCATACCCTGGATCCTAATGGTGCAACTCCTTAACTGTCTTTTTGTGGATCTGATGTAATTCCAAATTTTTTAGACAATAGCCCTATATTATAAAATGCCTTGTAACAATGTGAAACTGTTTACATTGTTATATATTCTTTTTAAAGACAAAAGCTATATAAATTACCCTTGTACTTACAATGTCCATACTAGACATAGGAAGCTTTTACTAAAACTTTTAGGAAGAAGAAAAACTATGCTAATAAGAAAACATAATGAATAATTCCATTTTTTTATATTCAGAAATTTATTTTAAGTCACGAAAAACATATTTTAACTTAATTTTATGAGCATAATGATAGTGGAATTTTCCACCACACTGCCGCTGAACAGTTTGAATTTTACGTCGCAAATCACATGACTTAACAGGCTTCCGTTTGTTTTGTTTGTATCTTCAAATATGGCTGCCTCCATGAGAGAAATTTCATACGTGTTTAATGAAACTATGACAATGATCAGAACATGACATTAAAACAACGAAATACAAAAACTTCCCCTTATAGCCAATTTTACCTCTTCTAATTCTTCTTCTGGCCAAACCCAACTTCTTGTGAGAAAGCATCAAAAATTGTCTAACCGGTTGAAACTGGCAAGGAACCGCCATTCAGTTTGGTCTTCGGTAAAATCCGTATATTAACTTTAGATAAATTCTGCGATAAAAACCATGAAATAATAGTAAACTGGCAATTATTCAATAGTATATATGAAATAAATATGACTAAATCATTTTTTAATTGCAAAGTAAAAACTTCACATTATCTTATTAATGAACGTAAAAACATATTTTGTTATCAACTTTTTGATTGGTTTGTGATCTCGCAGGGGAAAAATACATTTTAATTTGTAATTAAGAAATAACAGATATTCAAAGGTCAATCGATATATATTTAAAAATTTTAGAAAGTTAAACATTCTAAAAGAAATTTCTAATTTCCACTTATTAGCAAAATACGACGATATTTTCTAACGGAAAATTTTTATCGTATGTCCAATCAGAAACAGTATCTCAAACGCAATATTTGACCTACATT
The DNA here is from genome assembly GCA_017311375.1 of Mytilus coruscus. Lineage (NCBI taxonomy): Eukaryota > Metazoa > Mollusca > Bivalvia > Mytilida > Mytilidae > Mytilus > Mytilus coruscus. The sequence goes on from CM029599.1 coordinate 60,462,245, forward strand.
TTACTTTCGATTTCAAAATTCGACCAATCAATATGCAAGTAATAGCTTTTGTAAAAATCTAGACTGACGATTGCTGTCCCATGGCTCGTTATCTAAGCCAAATATTGCTAATATTTGAGTTCTAACAAAAATCTAGTCATCCAATGGCCGATCAAGTAATACAATCTTGTTGAAATAAACACAATAAATGAGTTTATTACTTATGATAGATGTCTATAAAAGATCTGTTCATTAATATAAACTCGGTCACAAATACTGTTTAACAATTAGACAAAAATATAATTGTTAAGTTCAGAGAGTAGAATGTACAGTATGACAGTAGCCTGTTTTTTTTTTTTTTTTTCATCCGAGCCTCTAATTTTGTGGGCCCTGAAAAATTTAGTAGATTATATAGGGAATCACTGAAGCATGACTGGAGCGGCCCTCCCTTTAGGTCAGTCAGCGCCCCTCCCCCCCCTCCCCCTTATGAAAAGTTCTGGGTCCGCCACTGTTGCTCTCCGATATTAAGATAATAGTATTATATATGTAACACTCTCAAACCTGTCCATCCCCCAAAACGTGTCCGATTCCCTCGAACGTGTCTATTCCTCCCAAACGTGTCCTTAATATTTAATAACGCCCAAACGTGTCCGATTTCATAATCCACAAACGTGTCCGATAATTGTTTTTCGCCAAAACGTGCCCACTGTTAAACGCCAGACCGTCTCACGTCTATTTGCACTAATACATGAATGTCCTCAATAACGTCAAAAACGTTTATGGCGATTCTATGATGGCAGACACAGTTGATGAAGTGGTCATTTATTAGCATTGGTTTGTTCAACGCCGGTTGTTAATGATTATCATAATTGCAAATTTAGTCTGTAACATATGAATTAAATATTGTATGAAATTGCTTATTGTTCAGTTGCAAGTATTTCATGCATATTTATAGCCAACATACAAATAATTTTAGTACAGTTGAATTAAATTAATCTTTTACTAAGTGAATTATTTTGTATTATTTTACTTCATGTCAAAATGCCAGATTTTGATTGGTTAATACGAGGGAGACAATTTACTCTATCCTATGGTAAATACTCTATTACCCTTCACGGAGACGCTTGATCAAGTATGTGCTTTATTAAATAGGGATGTTTGTTATGTACAAGACGTCATAGTTTATTACTTTGAATTTGAAATTTGGTAGACAGTTATAACAGAACATTCAGTATAACAAATTAAATAACACATATCTGAGAGGGTGATAGAGCAGATTGTTACCCCTCGAAAAGACATTGTCAACCTTGGCTTCGCCTCAGTTGACAATGTTTTCTCGGGGTAACAATCTGCTCTATCACCCTCTCAGCTATGTGTTATTTATATACTAATAAACTCCGATATTGCTTTTTTTTATCAATCTTGTCTGCGAATATTGCACGGCGGGCGTTCAATAGAATTGACTTCCCTTTTTTCGCCAGTTCTAATACAAACTGGTTTTCAGGCTTTTTTTTTAAAAATAAATTTTAGGTTTCGAGCATCACTAAAGACACACGCACAAAAGACATAACGTCCAGTGCCAAATATTTCATGCATTATTTAAGCGACATCATGTTAACTATAAATTCTGTAGATATTATAGGATTAAACACATTTTTTTTAGAGGTTATTGATGTGTAAACCGGGGCGATAAACTCACAAACTGAATAAAAGTTGGACTTTAATGTTAAATTTGTGATTAAGAGTCCCGGTTTACACACCAATAACATCTAGAAAAAATGTGTTTAATCCTTATAAATCTTCAGCTAAGTATTTGCGATTTTTAATTAACATTTTTTGTGTAATGGCTCCTTAAATTACCATCAAGTGCATAAATGACAGGTCGTAACTAAGGAGTTGGCCGCCATATTGACTTTCTAGAATCCATAAATGTTCGATAAATGCAACAGAATCTAAAATGATATCGCACTTACCTCAGAAACTTCATTTTTTATGGAGATATTATCCGAATTTGAAGCGTACAAGTAACGAAATAATCTTTCGCTTGAAAGTTTTCGTTCGTATGACGTCGTGTTTTGCCATGACCTAAATTCGCTAAATCATTCATGAAATTTCGCGGAATTTCATTTGAATTTGAATTTTATACATTTTCGAAGCTTTAATGCATAATATCTGTTTTGTTATATATGCATTAGAATAGAAACAACTGTTATGTTTTTGTTTTTCAATCTCAATTTACTGAAAATCCCGGGATCCCTGCATGATTGTGTATCGCGCATGAATAGATCACAGTGAAGGTTACGAAAGTAGTTTCGGAAACATGGTTTATCGAAGTATAAACCAAGGGAAAAAATTCTAATTGACCAATCCAATTCAAGTATTTATAGATATGCAAATCATATAAGAATTATGTTCTATTATTATACCAGAATTTGTGATTAGGCCTACATTTTTACGGTTATTCGAGATTAACACTAGTTGGGATATTAACCTAAAAATTTTAATAGAGAATAAAGACCGATTTTTTTATGATTTCAGTAAGACACTACTCTATATCCGTTATGTAATAGAGGTCGTTTTAAATAAAAGTTGCGGAAATTTTAACTGCCACTAGAAAAAATGAATCAGGACAAAACATGTTGCCTTCGAAATACAACTGATGGCACCATGAAAGAGTTGTTAGAAAGGTTTAATCTGCAGAGAAAGGGACATTCTCCCTACACGAGGTATCTGATTTAATATCCATAATTAACTGAGCGTTGCTGCTGCATTTACATCCGACATAGATGAACGGACGCCCAACTTAAACCCAGATTATACTGCTGGTTTAAAAAAAGACCTTAAGCACTTTATTTCTATTTTTTAATAAAATAATAGAATGAGTATGCGTTACTGAAATAGCAATAACCAAATAACGGAAGTATTTATAATATCGACACGAATGATCGTTCAGTAAAAGAAAAAAATAAGTTTGATGGGGACACGTTTGGGGGATTGGGCACGTTTGGGTGTTTAATAAAAAAATGGACACGTTTGGGCGATCATACAAATGACACGCTTGGCGCCCTTTTACATTAAGAAATTAAGTTCAGTGACGTCATGTGGACACGTTTGGGGGAATCGGACACGTTTGGGGGGATGGACACGTTTCTGAGTCTTACATATATAATATGCCCTTCTATTCTTAGGGCAGGTCTGTAGGTCGCAGAAAAGGCCCCAACAGATGCAGGACAGCGCCCTAGAGACGACAGACACCCTTTCTCCCACTGGGAAGCTCCGAGGATTAAGCACATACAAACACTATTTCGTGTTGTAAAGATATCTGTTTCTCAACAGTTCCTGTGTTCTGTCTCATTTTCTTTAGAGTTGTATGTAATGGACGAACGGACAGACGTACGAACGGACGAGTTGAGTGCAATATACCCACTCTCACTATAGGGTATAATAATAAAATATTATTTACTGATTATTGACGGTCGTTTCGAACATAAATCATTCATTAACTAAGGTTTGTAAGGCATGCAAACCAAGTAAACTTTTATTTCTGTATAATATTGACAGACATTTTAATGTCTGTTTTAGTGATTGCACTGTTCTACTTGGCTTCGCTCTGAAACTCGAATTGGGTAACGATTAAATTGTATCATAACGTTAAAAAAGTTTTTTTTTTTTTTTTAAATTAAGTAAAATAAATATTGTACACATGAACAGCCAATTCACTTGGTTTTACCACCCCTTGACCAGAGTATAAACCCGTAAACATTTTTTTACAGGTTAAATTTTACTTATTTGGAAAGGGGATATCGTCCACAGTGTGCCATTTGTCTAAATGAATTGATGTTTCAAGTTATTTTCTCTCCGTCATGTCTTCTTTTGAAAATTCTCCGATATAAGGATAGTTTGAAAGGCATTTTACTTTTACAGCACTTGCACGTTTTGTTGAATCTGATGTGTTACTATTGGTAAAGTTCTGGTTTCTTTTGGATTACTGTCATTAGACTTAACCCCATCATATACCGGGAGAGCTTAATTGATCAGTCTCTGCTCCTGATGCATAATTTTTTCTTTGATTGTCTTCCCCGAAAATAAGAAAAATAAATTGAAAATGATAAAATTATCTAACTGACAGTAAAATATGGGGTCAGGGTAAAATGACCCACTTTTAATCTCTCTCTCTCTCTCTCTTAATTTTTCTTTCACGGTATTTTTTTCCGGCTTTTTGTTTGTGCACGCAAGTGCGTTGTTGTGTCAATGGTATCTACGCCGCTGCCGGGACTCACTTTAGTTTAACTTATTTATGAATTTTCATAGATCATAAGATGGAATTATTCCTGCTGCAAGTTTTATGTACACGAGAGTTTTAAAAAAAAATATGATCAACATAATTCAAAATGCGCCGAGTTGGTGCTTGGTGGACGAAATCCGACTTTTTACTTTAGATTTTCTTTAATATTTCTTAGAGAGGAAGAGTGGAAACACGAATAAACCAATTAAAGTGATAGTAAAATAGAACCGATATATAAGAGCAATAACACAAGTCAAAATAAATCGCAATACTAGTATTAAAGAAAATTTAATAAAAAAAAATGGTTGCAGTATAAAACTACTGTATACCTGTTTACAGGTATAACAGAATATAAAGTCTATTCAGTCAGTCGTATAAATTCTTCTTCCGTGTTCTGTATATAAATACATTTTCTTTCAGTCTAACTCTTTATAAATACCGCTACAAGGATGCATCTATATAGAATCCAAATTGTTTTACCATTGTGAATAAAACGAGATATAGCCGTGTATTAAACGTCAATGCGACAGCAACCCAACGACAAAATTAACAAAAGGATATCTATCGAGGGCAACGAGCAGCTTTCAACAATAAACAAGTGCATGTTTCTACAATACACAGGCAAATTTTGCTCACCCGAATTTCACGTCAAAAATTTCATGTGAGAGCTTATTCATGAAACTCACGTGAAAATTTTCATGTGAATTTCAAGCGAAACTTACAAGAACAAAATTTGTATTTTTCATGATTTTAATTAGATTTGAAAATTTAGATGTTATTTGAATACCTTTATTTTAAAATTCAAGTGAATTTCACGTGAAAAAAAAAATCATGTGATTTCACAGTCATGTGAAATTCACGTGAGTTTCACACGAGATTCACGTGAAACTCACATGAACTGATATTATGTGATTTTCACCTCTTAGCTCGTTTGAGGTGAAATTCACGTGAATTTCACGTGATTCACATGAATTTAAATTAGCGTGAAATACATGTGAGTGAAACCCTGTGTATGTCAAACTCTTAATCGTCCCGAGTCCATGAAAAGTAGTGAATACATTAAAGAGAAACAATAAAAGATTTGCTACCAACACCCAATACTCCAATAATGCAAAGCATCCAAATATGACATACTATTTAGACAAGTACAGACGAGATTACCGACTTGGGACAGGCACATTCAAAGTTTAATATCTGACGGGTTTGAACTAGTTTTACACAGTATATAACTCCTCAATTTAAAAGTATATATAGAAAAGCGTACACCCGAATCCAAATTTATTCAAATTAATTACTTATGTAATTATAATGGTTGTGAGTATTTATTTCCGTATATGACACTTTCATAACTTAAACCGTTAGCCGACCAACCTAGATTTATTTCTCCACCTGCTGCATTTGTCATACCAAGGACGTATAACTAACATACGTCCTTGGTCATACGAACGCGCACCTTCTCTGTATAAATGACGCTAGACCAGAGATGTCCAAGAAAAAGAAATAAAACAAACTGGAAAGATACGCAGCAAAGACTAACAATTTTGAATTTACGTTAGAAGACAAATTCAAACAAAGCTTTTTTAACCGAGGAAACAGCACATATATATGTTCATAACTCCAATAAATGTAAAAAATAGTCAAATCTTTGAACAGATAATCTGTCATATTTGCAATATATGTATATACCTTGTTATTTTGCAAAAGCAATGTTGTTGCTAATCCAATAAAGATTCATTCAATTCAAACATTTGGTAAATATATTTTCATTTAATTTTTTTACCTTTAAAATCAATAAATTCACAAAAGACAATATTTTTTTTATCAAAAGTGTTCGTACTGTTAAATATTAAGTCCTTTGAGATATTAATAGAGTGGCAGCATATACCAGTATAAACTGGACGCCTGCTGTTGTTGTATTCGCTTATCGCTATACTAGCGGAGCTTTTAGATGGAATGACGGACCGTTTGCAGCATATATACATTACTGTTATTGTAATATCGTATGGATAAGAGCAAACAAGATAAAATATTCAAAAAATATTTGCTAAACCCCCCTCCTCTCAAATAAAAAAAAAACAAAGATAAAGATAAAAATATATAAGGTCCTTGCCCAAAGCGTCTATATTTTCAACGGGATTTTAATTAGTATGCGTCGGAAGTAAAGACGTATGTATAAAATAACAATACCGGGGTCAGTCTTTACAATGTATTGAAATAAAGATCAATTGCAAAGATAAATTATTCCTAAGTCACTTAGTCGACGACGAAAGCTTTGGTTTTTTATACAAACACAAACGACTTTATTTTCAATTGTAGTCGACCCAAAGAACAGAGTAATTACAATAAATCTAATATTATTATTATGTAGATAGTTGCAAATGATAGATTGTATATATGTACTTTGGTCTTAGTGGACATAGGGCTATGCAAGCAATATAAGTGTCACCCGTTTGCCTCAGACGTTACACAATTTTAAACTCTTTCATCTTATCCGAAATCACATGCTAATTTTGATCCAAATTTGGCAAGCATTTTATTGGAGGGCCTTTATTAAATTTTAAAGATTCTCATTATATTCCAGATCGGCTGAAAACTTGACCCCCAGAGGCAATTTTTTATTCTGATTTGGGAATTTTGAAATTCGTTTTCTCTAAACATGGAGAAAGGTTTTGAAACATAAGAGACCCATTTAATATTGATTGGGTGGCAATGGCAGCATTTGTGGCATACATAAGTCGATTTAAATTTATGGAAAACCTAATTTTGATCATCTTCTCTGAGACTACTTTTTAAACTGTTTAACTAAATTTAGCAGGAAAGGTGTATGGATGGTTCTTTACAAATGATCCTCAGTTGGGTCCGACCAGACGAAAAAGACGACCGACATTTTTTTTAAACTGTAGGGGGTTAATTATTTGAAGACCCATTACTAAATATCCTCATTTAATGATGATCAAAGTATAAACATTCCGGCATTGCTGGCACATAGTTTCCATTGAAACCTTATGGAAAATCACATTATCATCTTCTTTGAAACTATATGGACCAATATTAACCAAACTTTGTAGGAATGATATATAGAAATTACCATAATTTTGTTCCGTTCAAATGAAAAAGCATGACTACCATTGACAATCGTTCTGGTGTGTTAATTTATAAAATATATACCCCCCCCCCCCCTCCCAAACTGCTACAAAGCGAAATATTTAGCAAATTAAGAGGACTGGTGATTTGACGGCTCTCTACAACACATCCCTCATTCAATGTTGTTCTAGTGGCAAACATGGCGGCACGATTCCGGTAGAAGATAGCATTGCTTCTTTTCCTCTGAAACTTCTTAGCCAATACAAACCAAGCTTTCCAGGTATGATCTAGGGAAGGTCTTCTACAAACGAACGACCCTATTTAGTTCCGATCGGGTGAAAAACATTGCCACCAGAGGCAATCTTTGTATTTGATTAGCCCATTTTTGTTTATTTCTGAAACTACAAGGCAATATGTTTTGAAATTTCGAGGATTGGTATCTGTATAAATTTGTCAGCGAGTTATCTTCTCTGAGTTAATTAAGGAGTTAATGTGCCATGTGGGACGATCATCTGGCCCCAATGATTACTTTGTTTCCTTTATCAACTTGTCCATCTCTCTTATTTTCGTACCGCCTCGATGGTCTCGTGTTCTCCTCGAGTGCGGGAGGTCGTGGCTTCGAACCCGGTTCAAACCAAAGACTTTTATTTTGGTATTTGCTGCTTCTTCGCAAAGCACTAACGACTAAATGGAAGAAGTTAATAATATAAATCTGAACAATTTCTGGTGTTTTATTTGATGCTTTCTCAGATGCATGTACATTTTACACACATGGATATTTGCTCATCAGGATCTATTAATGTACCTTGTTTCATATAAATATAATGAACCGAGCTATATTTGAGGAGTTGGTATGTCAAGGTAGGAGTAGGATAGGGTAAAACATTTCCAAGCTCCAAGACGCTAAATGAGGCATGTCTCCGGGAAAACTTAATGAACTGGAGCAACTAAATCACAAGTACATCTGTATACTATTAGGATCTAGCAATATACTAAGTTTCGTGTAGATACGAGGAGTTGCGATGGCAAGGTCGGTGCCGGAAAGGGCCAAACTGACTTAAATTGAAAGGGGTGCAACTCAGTGGACGGAAACAGCTTACCAATTTGATCACATGCATATTAGGATCTAACGATGTAATTTTCATGTAGATACGACAAACCACCTATCAGTTGCAATGATAATGTCGGTTCTGTAAAGGGTAAACATTTATAAGGTGAAAGGGGCATAATTCTGAAGAAACAAACCAAACAGGATAAAACACCTTTCAAAAGTTGAAATGAATAATTCATATACCCCAAACTTTGTATGCTGGGGGCAGTGGCGGATTTAAAGACATTCTTTTTAAACGATTTATGCTAAAAAATGATAAATTTTCCAATCAAAATCCCCCTTTTTCATCATTTTGTAGCATAAAACCGTTTAAAAAAATCTATAATTATATGTATATATAATTACGCCCCCTTTTTAAAATCCTGGATCCGCCTCTTAGGGGGTATATAATAAAATAACACTGGACATCGTCATGACACGCACAGCAGATGACAACAGTCATTTATAGTGGAGCGGATTCAGATCCCGAAAATTGTTTTGCCATAATTCAGGTCATGACATTTGTTAAGGTCGCACACCCACTAACTAACCTTATAACCTCGATACAGGCGATGGCAGAAAATATTAAACCCCTTCATAGCACTTTAAAAAGTGGGTCAAGACTTTAGAGATTATAATCGGATAATGAATACGAAAAATTTTGCGATAAAATAGTGTATTTATAACAGAGACATATGTGTATGAGGGTAGGAATGCCCTTTACCGTCAGGCGTCAAACGGTCATTTTCGGCTTCCGTTAGCGTCAATTGGTTAAAATTTTACCGCGATTCGTCAAAATATCCTTATTGTGATTCGTCAGAGGTCTCAAATAATTATTGTTACCGATATTTTTGGAAAAAATTTAACGTGATTCGTCAAAATCAGGCGATTTTTTTTTTATCGTCTAAAAGAAAGTGTGCATTTTATCGTCATGCACCAAAAATTACCGTTCACGTCATTTGGCAAGAATTTTTACCGTTATTCGTCATGAAGGTACCCCCATTACTACCCTCGTGTATATGTTTTTATCCAACGCAATCATAGGTTTGAACGTTGTCAGTTTCAATATAGACTTGTTTATATTTTTTTGTTTGGGATTGTACTATATTTGCCTTCGGGTTTATATAATCAATTCATCCTATTTCGACTCTTCAAAATTCAAGAGTCTATCCTAAATTGATGTAAATTATATGGTCTTCTAAATACCGTTTCGATTCCTAACATCACTGCAGAGACATTAATTGTCAAAATCCGGATATGGTGTACCAATTTTTGCACCTCATGTTTGCGGTATACCATCTTTTCCGCAAGTTTATTGTTTTCTGTTTGGTATTAAATTAATAATCAAGATCCATTTTGTTATATCTGGTGATCCGTTTATTTGGCAATCGCCATGGACGCCAGCAGGGTTTAAGAACATCGTTGTTCGACCTGCTAGTCAAATGCGTTTTGTTAAAATATACTTGTTCACATTTTTGGTCTTTTGGAAAATGTTGTTTTTGCTGTATTTAGACCCCTCTACCAAGAAATTTGTTTTGCATGCACACGTATAAAATTTGTGGTTTTTATCCAACGCAATCATAGGTTTGAATGTTGTTTTCAATTTAGACTTGTGTGTATATATATATTCCTAACAATAAAATTATTATATTTATATTTACCTGTGTACGTTATTTTATTTAACGCCATTTTGTCCAAGTAGTTATAGTGGTCTTTTTGGTATTGTGTCATAGATCAAATTTATTCGTTCAGTGTATGCATGTTTACTTGTTTTTGTTAATATGTCTTTTTGATTGAGTTAAGCCATTTCAGTTGATATTTTATAGTGTGTCTTTCTATGTTGTAATGTTACTCTACTATTTCAGGTTAGGGTGAAGGTTGGCGCCTGTTAAACCCGCTGCATTTATTTGCACCTGCACACAGGAACCTTCTTCAGTGGTTGTCGTTTGTTGATGTGGTTCTTAAGTGTTTCTCGTTTCTCGTTTTTTATATAGATTAGACCGTTGGTTTTCCTGTTTGAATTGTTTTACACTAGTCATTTTGGGACCCTTTATAGCTTGTTGTTCGGTGTGAGCCAAGGCTCCGTGTTGAAGGCCGTACTTTGACCTATAATTGTTTACTTTTTACACATTATGACTTGGATGGAGAGTTGTCTTATTGGCACTCATACCATATCTTCTTATTTCTATATATGTCTGTTTATAATAACAACGTATAACAACTATTGCACAAACACTTTCCCTCTATACATATACGTCTACTTAGATTCTTCGTGAAGTAATGTTATTACTGTTCTAATTGAAGCAATATTAACCGACTTTCTATCGAAGCTTACATAAACATATATCCTTACTTCACTTCTTACGTTTAACACTTGTGTCGATTTTGACGTATGATGTATATTGTATTGTCTCTTAATAGTTCTTCTCTAATATGTGACAACTTTTCTACATTCTCTATTGCATAATCTTGTATCAATTACATTACTGAAGTATACATCTACAAATTGCGGTATATACTATATATTCACACTAAACATATTTATATTTATCGGTACACCTTCCTATCTATATTACAGTATCAGTGAACTGGCGGCGATATTATACAATATTAGGTCAATGTCAGAAAAAGTTTTTTCTGACATTGACCTATTTTTTTTTAACTGCAGCTAAAAATTACTAAACTTATATTTATGAAAATGCAAACACTTATTTTCCATTACTAAACGAACCCCAAAATGCGAAGAAAAGGTACGAGACAAGAAATTGATATTGCGCGAAATATCTCTTGAATATTTGAATAAGATAAAGAAGATGGGAAGTGTTTTAGCTGCAGTATAAATAAATTTTCGTGTCTGTACTCTACCTCGAATGCGCGAATGCATCACGCAGGATGAATTTCCATTTCAGTCAAGGGCCTGCGTGGCCCAAGTTATTCATCTCTAGTGATCACTAGCCTGTTAACACTGAGGTTGTGAGTTCGAACCATGCGTGGGACAAGGTGCGTTCGCCTCAAATCTCAATTGTCTAGGATGGCCAGCTTTCCTGCCTAAGGTCGATGGTTCTCTTTAGAAAATAAGCAACACTTGAACACCTCTTCTCCTTTTGAAACTGCAAGGCCAATTGGAACTAAACTTGGCGAAATCCTCATTGGGGTATCTAGTTGTATCCGAAAAAATCTCCATGGCCGACATGGCTAATAACTGAACATAGGAGTAAAACACAAGTTTTGTTTATTATCTTGAAAACAACTTTAGACAGATAAAAACAACGGAGTGGCAAACAACGAAGTGGCGAAAATGGTCAGAATGATGAGATCTACATACTGTCCATTTACATCAAAACTGTCGGGCTTCTTAGGGAGTGAGGGGGGTGACACAGGGGTGCTCATTTCCCAAATCCTTCTTCTTTTGGGAAATTTTTCCCACTTCCCAAATTTTTTTGACCATTTTTCCCACTTCCCACTTTTTTTCCAATTCTCCCAAATCCCAGATTTTGGTTTTCCTTAATATCCTATTTGGAGCCATCCAGAGCTGTCTCCTTGTCTTGTTTGTTCTTCAGTATGTACAAAACTTATGAATAAGCACATATGTGTCTTACCTAGACTTTACTGGTCCAGATTCTTACTACAACATCAAGAAACAATGTCATTTAAGGCTTTTGTGAAAAAATAATAGGAAAAAAAAAAAAAAACACCAAAGGTAATAAAGCACTCCTGGATGATTATGAAAATAAATGACTTCAATGCTTAAAGCAACTCCCGTTTAGTTAACAGAACACAAAACTTAACTGAACACAAAAACAACAAAACACAAAACCCAAAGCAGGGAATCTTCATATCAGACACAAAGTGTGATACAATTGATGAACAAGAATTACTGGTGTACACGCATGCCCAATAATGATTCCAATTGGTACGTCAATACTACTGTCTGTTGAAGTATGGAATTTAATCATACCCCTTGACACCCCTCATTTTTTTTCTCTAGAAGCCATGGAATAGGCCAACCCCCTGTTTTTTTTCCCAAATGTTTCAAATTTCGAACCCTAGTTTCAGATATTTGAACATAGTGCCACTTGCGCAAACGATGCGCAAGTTTCTCCTCTACAAGACCTTTATAGCCATACCCCGTGACACCCCTCATTATTTTTCTCTAGAAGCCATGGAATAGGTCACCCCCTCCCCCCCCCTCTGTTTTTGTTTTTTTTCCAAATTTTTCCAAATTTCGAGCCCTAGTTTCAGATTTTTAAAATAGCGTCACTTGAAACCCCTTGCGCAAAAGATGTGCCTGTTTCTCCTTTACAAGACCTATATAGCCATACGCCGTGACACCCCTCATTATTTTTCTCTAGAAGCCATGGAAAAGGCCAACCCCTACCCCCCTCCCTTGGTTTTTTAAATTTTCAAATTTTGAGCCATAGTTTCAGATTTTTGTCGAGCCTGCGACTTTTGTCGCAAAAGCGAGACAAAGCGATCCTACATTCTGTCGTCGTCGGCGGCGTCCACAAATATTCACTCTGTGGTTAAAGTTTCTGAACTTTCTTAAACTTTCCTGGATTTCTGCGAAACTTGAACAGAAGCTTGTTTATGGTCATAAGATAGTATCCAGAAGTAAATTTTGTTAAAAAAAAATCGTGTTTGTTCGTATTTTACTTATAAATGGACTTAGTTTTTCTGCCAGTTAACATTACATTCACTCTGTGGTTAAAGTTTTTAAAATTTTAATAACTTTCTTAAACTATCCTGGATTTCTACCAAACTTGGACAGAAGCTTGTTTATGATCAAAAGCTAGTATCTAGAAGGAAATTTTGTAAAAAATTATTTACTGTTTTTCCGTATATTACTTATAAATGGACTTAGTTTTTCTTCCAGTTAACATTACATACAGTCTGCAGTTAAAGTTTTAAAAACATTTATTAGACTCATAAACCATCCTGGATTTTTACCAAACTTGGATAGAAGCTTCTAACAATCAAAATATAGTATCTAGAGGAAAATTTTTAATAATTTTTTCCCCATTTTTGTTGAGCCTGCGACTAACAACAAAAGTTGGCGAGACACTGGGTTCCGCGGAACCCTTACAAATTTTTTAACATAGCGCAACTCGAAACCTTGCGCAAACGATGCGCCTGTTTTTCCTCTACAAGACCTACATAGCAAATAAATCAAGAGTAAGTAAATTTTGACTCAAAATGGTTTATATTTTTTATTTTCTATCATTAAAAGTTTCATTTCTGCTAATTTGTTTGTTAGTTCAATTAAATAAAGACAACAAAGGTGCTATTTTTTCAGGGAAGGACTTCTTTTATGTTCTAAATTGAAGGGGTGGCATTGGTGGTCAATCCGTTGACATGTGTAGATTTACTGTGGTACTGAATGTTACCATGAAAAGGGGAGTGGCAGAAGTGGTAAATCCCATTTCATGATAGAGATGTAAATTGCAATTTCTGGACGGAATTTCTACCTTTTAAATATTTTTTTGAACGGCGGCCGTTGCTGTTGCTGTCTTTTAATTTTTCGGTTTTTAGATATATCGCCTTATTGTTCGCTAGATTCGGTCTGAGTCATGACATTGCCTATCCAGGCAACCTCAGGCCATTGCTTATCATTTGTACTTATTGTGGACAAAAGCTTTGTCATAGGAAATTTTACATATTATAAAAGTTGGCAGAGGTAGGATTTCCATACCCCAACTTTGGACCTCACATTGTCATTTGTAGTAGTTTCGTAAATTTACCCACCTGGGTCTTTGGATCCAGGCAACTGTAGGCCATTTTCTAACATTTGTACCTAGCGTAGATGAAAGCTTTGCCGTAGGGAATTTTAAATGAATCAAAGTTGGGAGGGGTATGGTCTCCATACTGTGGACCTCAGTTGTAGATGTTCTTAACTTTACCCACCTGGGTCTTCGGGTCCAGGCAATCTCAGGCCATTGCCTATCATTTGTACTTATTGTGTACAAGCGCTTTGCCGTAAGGAATTTTTTACGTATTAACGTTGGGAGAGGGTAGGCCGATCTCCATACCCCCTGACTTTGGACCTCAGTCGTAGAAGTGCCGTAAATTTACCAACCTGGGTCTTTGGATCCAGGCAACTGTAGGCCATTTTCTATCATTTGTACCTAGCATAGACAAAAGCTTTGCCGTAGGGAATTTTAAACGAATCAAAGTTGGGAGGGTATGGTCTTCATATCCCAACTTCGGACCTCAGTTGAATAGGTCACCCCTCCCCCTCTGTTTTGTTTTTCCAAATTTTTCAAATTTCGAGCCCTAGTTTCAGATTTTTAAATAGTGTCACTTGAAACCCCTGGTGCAAAAGATGTGCCTGTTTCTCCTTTACAAGACCTATAGCCATACGCCGTGACACCCTCATTATTTTTCTCTAGAAGCCATGGAAAAGCTGCCCTACCCCCCTCCTTGGTTTTTAAATTTTCAGATTTTGAGCCATAGTTTCAGATTTTGTCAAGCCTGCGACTTTTGTCGCAAATCCGAGACAAAGCGATCCTACATTCTGTCGTCGTCGGCAGTGTCCACAAATATTCACTCTGTGGTTAAAGTTTCTGAACTTTCTTAAACTTTCCTGGATTTCTGCGAAACTTGAACAGAAGCTTGTTTATGGTCATAAGATAGTATCCAGAGTAAATTTTGTTAAAAAAATCGTGTTTGTTCGTATTTTACTTATAAATGGACTTAGTTTTCTGCCAGTTAACATTACATTCACTCTGTGGTTAAAGTTTTTAAAATTTTAATAACTTTCTTAAACTATCCTGGTTTCTACCAAACTTGGACAGAAGCTTGTTTATGATCAAAAGCTAGTATCTAGAAGGATTTTGTAAAAATTATTTACTGTTTTTCGTATATTACTTATAAATGGACTTAGTTTTTCTTCCAGTTAACATTACATACAGTCTGCAGTTAAAGTTTTAAAACATTTATTAGACTCATAAACCATCCTGGATTTTTACCAAACTTGGATAGAAGCTTCTAACAATCAAAATATAGTATCTAGAGGAAAATTTTTAATAATTTTTCCCCATTTTTGTTGAGCCTGCGACTAACAGCAAAAGTTGGCGAGACACTGGGTTCCGCGGAACCCTTACAAATTTTTAACATAGCGCAACTCGAAACCTTGCGCAAACGATGCGCCTGTTTTTCCTCTACAAGACCTACATAGCAAATAAATCAAGAGTAAGTAAATTTTGACTCAAAATGGTTTATATTTTTTATTTTCTATCATTAAAAGTTTCATTTCTGCTAATTTGTTTGTTAGTTCAATTAAATAAAGACAACAAAGGTGCTATTTTTCAGGGAAGGACTTCTTTTATGTTCTAAATTGAAGGGTGGCATTGGTGGTCAATCCGTTGACATGTGTAGATTTACTGTGGTACTGAATGTTACCATGAAAAGGGGAGTGGCAGAAGTGGTAAATCCCATTTCATGATAGAGATGTAAATTGCAATTTCTGGACGGAATTTCTACCTTTTAAATATTTTTTTTGAACGGCGGCCGTTGCTGTTGCTGTCTTTTAATTTTTCGGTTTTTAGATATATCGCCTTATTGTTCGCTAGCTTCGGTCTGGTTCATGACATTGCCTATCCAGGCAACCTCAGGCCATTGCTTATCATTTGTACTTATTGTGGACAAAAGCTTTGTCATAGGGAAATTTTTACATATTATAAAAGTTGGCAGAGGGTAGGATTTCCATACCCCAACTTTGGACCTCACATTGTCATTTGTAGTAGTTTCGTAAATTTACCCACCTGGGTCTTTGGATCCAGGCAACTGTAGGCCATTTTCTAACATTTGTACCTAGCGTAGATGAAAGCTTTGCCGTAGGGAATTTTAAATGAATCAAAGTTGGGAGGGGTATGGTCTCCATACTGTGGACCTCAGTTGTAGATGTTCTTAACTTTACCCACCTGGGTCTTCGGGTCCAGGCAATCTCAGGCCATTGCCTATCATTTGTACTTATTGTGTACAAGCGCTTTGCCGTAAGGAATTTTTTACGTATTAACGTTGGGAGAGGGTAGGCCGATCTCCATACCCCCTGACTTTGGACCTCAGTCGTAGAAGTGCCGTAAATTTACCAACCTGGGTCTTTGGATCCAGGCAACTGTAGGCCATTTTCTATCATTTGTACCTAGCATAGACAAAAGCTTTGCCGTAGGGAATTTTAAACGAATCAAAGTTGGGAGGGGTATGGTCTCCATATCCCAACTTCGGACCTCAGTTGTAGATGTTCCGTAACTTTACCCACCTGGGTCTTTGGATCCAGACAACCTTAGAAAATTGCTTATCATTTCAACCTAATGTGGACAAACGCTTTGTCATACGGGAATTTTTACGTATTAAAGTTGGGAGAGGGTAGGTTGATCTCCATACCCCAACTTTGGACCTCAGTTGAAGAAGTGCCGTAAATTTACCCACCTGGGTCTTTGGATCCAGGAAACTGTAGGCCATTTTCTATCATTTGTACCTAGCGTAGACAAAAGCTTTGCCGTAGGGAATTTTAAACGAATTAAAATTTGGAGAGGTATTGTCTCCATATCCCAACTTTGGACCTCAGTTGTAGAAGTTCCGTAACTTTACCCACCTGGGTCTTTGGATCCAGGCAACCTCAGGCCATTGCCTATCATTTGTACTTATTGTGGACAAAAGCTTTGTCGTAGGGGAATTTTTACAAATTAAAATCGGGAGGGGGTATGGTCTCCATACCCAACCTTTGAATCTCAGTTGTAGAAGTTCCGTAAATTTACCCACCTGGGTCTTTGGGTCTAGGCAACCAAAGGCCATTGCCTATCATTTGTTTCTAGTGTGGAGAAAACTTTGCAAGTGATTTTTCTCAAATTAAGGTGGGATGGGTTAGAGTAGGGACACCACTTATCAGACACATCATGACCATTCATGCATTTTCACCATTCTTTTTTTAAATTTGTTTTGTGGGTTTTCCCATGCCACATATGGTCATATCAGTTCCTTCTTCTTTTTCCTTCTTTTTCCAGATCCCACTTTTTACCTATGAACTGTATCCCAAGTGTGTCACCCCCTTGGAGTAAGGGGTCTTAAATGACGAACTTTACCATTTGTTTCATCAATGCCCATCATCTTGAAAATTATTATAGAGAGAAACATTTAAATAGTAAAAATTTGCAAGGGGTTCGTCGGAACCCTGTGTCTCGCCTGCGATTGCTGCTGTCAGTGTAAAAGTGTAATGTTGACTTAAAAAGCGAGTACATTTATCAGTACGATACAGAATTTTAAAAAAATTCAAACTTTTCTTTATGTGCTATTTCTTGATCTTGAAGTTTAGCTTCTGTCCAAATTCATACCAATCTATGAAGGTTTACAAATTTATCATGTGAAAAAAATTTAATCCAAGACTGTCTGTAAATGTTAACTGTAAAAACTAAGTCTATCCAGTGGCGGATCCAGGGTGGTTAGAACCCCCCCCCCCCCCTTTTTTTGACGATCAATGCTTTTGAATGGGGACATATGGTTGGAACCCCCTTAAAATGGCTGGATCTGCCCCTGCCATCTATAAAAAAAATTGTAAAAATGAAAAAATGAAAAAAATATATCTTCCAAGGTTTGCTTCAGACCATTAAAAAGCTTCTGCCAAAGTTTCATAAAACTCTATCAAGCTTTCACAAAGTAATTGATGTGTAACAAACTTTAACCCCAAACTATATCTACTTGTTAAGAAGAAAAACTAAGTCCATTTATCAGTATAATACAGAAAAATGAAAATATATGTTTTCGAAATTTTGCTCTGGATGCTGTTTATTGGTCACAAACAAGCTTCTGTCCAATTTTCATAAAATTTCATGAAGGTTTGACAAAGTTATTGATGACTGAAAAACTTTTAACCTCAGACTAAATCTGAATGTTAACTGTAAAAAAACTAAGTCCATTAATCGGTAAAATATGGAAAAATGAAAATAAATATTTTCAAAATTTTGCTCTGGATACTGTCTTTTGGTCATAAACAAGCTTCTGTCCAAATTTCATAAAACTCAAAGTAGGTTTGACAGAGTTATTGATACCTAAAAATACTTTAACCACAGACTGAACCTGAATGTTGACACTGCCGACGACGGAATCTAGGATCCATATGTCTCACTTTCGCGAAATAAATTTCACAGGCTCGACAAAAATGATCAACAAGACAAGATCTACTAATAAATCGTCAGTCCACTCCTTATTGACCCCTTATTGGTGTTATTGCCTTATAAAGCTGAGTTTTACCATTTTGTGCCTAATATCTTGAAAGCAATAAACTAGAGGCTCTAAAGAGCCTGTGTTGCTCACCTTGGTCTATGTGCATATTCAACAAAGGACACTCTCAACTATAATTTATGAAAAAAATATCTGTTTTGTTGATCTTGTATTGCTGATCATTTAGTCTGTTTAGTTTCTCTCCATCTTTTTTAGTTTTTGCTCAAAACACAAAAGAGGGTAAAATAAATCCTCATTTAAGGGCAATCACTCCTATATAAAAGAGTGACGATCTACTAACTATATAGGCTAAATTTGACTTGTTAGTAGATCTTGCCTTGCTGATCATTTTTGTGATTTAAAGTGTATATTTATCTATTATAATTTTATCATATAAGGCAAAACACAAAAAAAATGGTAAAAATCATCATTAAAGGGCAATAACTCCAAATAAGGAGTCGTTGGATGATTTCCTTCATATTGTCTTAATTGTAGATCTTGTCTTGCTGATCATTTTTGCTTATTTAAGTTTCTATCTATTATTATTTTTAAGATACAAGGCAAAAACACAAAAAAATGGAAAAAATCATCATCAAAGGGCAATAACTCCTATAAGAAGTTGTCCGACAGTTTTGACGTATATGGACAATTGGTGGAGCTCGACATTCTGAACATTTTTGCCCTGTCCGATTTTCTCTATTTATAACGGTTTTCAAATAATAGACAAAACTTGCATTTTACCCCTATGTTCTATTTTTAGCCATGTCGGCCATCTTGGTTAGCAGGCGGGATCATAGGACACATTTTTTAAACTAGGTACCTCAATGATGATTGTGGCCAAGTATGGTTAAATTTGGCCTAGTAGTTTCAGAGAAGATTTTTGAAAAAGTTAACGACAACAGACGATGACGACAGAGACGGACGCCAAGTGATGAGAAAAGCTCACTTGGCCATTCGGGCCAGGTGAGCTAAAAATAGATAGAAACTTTGAATAGCAAAAACGATTAGGTGGCCGAAATCGTTAATGTGAGTAATTGCCCTAAAATTACGACTTCGACTTATATCAATTATTTGAGTTATTATTTGGAAAACTATAATAGATAGAAACTTTGAATAGCAACAATGACCTCAAGACTAGATCTACCACAAAGTTAAAATTGCCAAAATCGTATGTAGACACTGTATCAGAGTTATTGCCCTTAAAAGACAATTTTTACCAATAGTTGGTGTTTTTTGGCCTATTATTTGTGAAAACTATAATACTAAATAGAAATTAAAATAGAAAAAATGATGAGCAAGATATATATCCAGTTGAGTGACAAAGGCTCATTAGAGCCTCTAGTTTTAAAGTATATACCTAAACAAATTGGAAGCAGGGAGTTTGAATGTGAGCTTGGTTTTTCTACTTGTAATTAGTTAACAACATGAATAACTTTGGTCAGTACACATGCAGTTACTAAATGAAGACTTTACAAACTGATTTGGTATCCCCATTTTTAGCTCAACTGACCCAAAGGGCCAAGTAAGCTATTTTCATCTCTTGGCTTCCATTAACTTTTACAAAATCTTCTCCTCTGAAAATTGTGGGTCTTTTCGGAGTAAATGCCTATGAATGACGAAATTCACCAATTGTTTGTGATTTTGCCTGTTATCTTAAAAACTATATAAGATAGATTGAAATTTTATAAGCAAATATGATCAGCAGGACAAGACATACAATATGTCAAGATGGCTGAAATTGTCAGTCAACTTTTGAAAGGAGATATTGTGCTTTAATGGTGATTTTTACCCATTTTAGTATTTTGGGTATTTCTGTGCTATTGCCCAATACTGTGCAATTGAAGATTTCTTGCTATTGCGCAATACTGTGCAATTGAAGATTTTTTGCTATTGCACAATACTGTTCAATTGAAGATTTCTTGCTATAGCGCAATACTGTGCAGTTGAAGATTTCTTGCTATTGCGCAATACTGTGATATTGCACAATACTGTGCTATTGCACAATACTGTGCAATTGAAGATTTCTTGCTATTGCGTAATGCTGTGCAATTGAAGATTTCTTGCTTTTGCCCAATACTGTGCTATTGAGCAATACTGTGCAATTGAAGATTTCAAAAATTTTGAAGAAAAGAAATGAACCCCCAGCCCCCTTTTGGAGTAATTACCCCCCAAACTCAATCCCAGCCTTCCATTTATGGTATGGAACCTTGTAGTACAATTTTAGAGAGATCCATACACTTAAACAAAAGTTATTGTCTTAAAACTAGAAAAATGGATGTTCTTGCCCCTTTTTGCCCTTATTCCTGAACGTTTGGGGTAATTAACCCCAAACTCAATCCCAGCCTTCCCTTTGTGATATGGAACCTTGTGGTACAATTTCAGAGAGATCCATACACTGACACAAAAGTTATTGTCCGGAAACTACAAAAATGCTTGTTTTTGGCACCTAATTCCTAAACTGTTGGTATCACCCCAAAAATGAATCCCAACCTTCCTTTTGTGGTAATGAACCTTCTGGTAAAAATTCATAGAGATCCATTCATTTAAACTAAAGTTATTGTCTGGAAACCAAATGTGTCTTCGGACAACAACATCATAACATTTTACTGCAAAAAAATTGTTTGCGGTTGTATAAAAATAGGCAGATTGGTCATATTTTGACTTCATTTACTCATTGAAAGATCTAAAGATTAAGAATTTTAATTGGCCTACATGAATGAGTTTATCTGTAACAGCCTTATTTTGTATCTGGTTTGGAACAAAATGAGGATCATTTGTAGAGGATGAGGACCCTCCATATACCATTCCTGCTGTTTGGTTGAAATTGGCAAGGTAGTTTCAGATATGAAGATTAAATAAAATGCTCCGCTGGGCGCAGCTTGATACGACCGCAGAGGTCGAACCCTGAAGAGTTGGGGCAAGTATGGACACAACATTCAAGCTTGATACAGCACTGAATTTGGATTGTGATTAAATATTTGACACAGCATAGGTTTCTGACACAGAATGAATGTGGTCTAAGAACTTAAAAATTTTTAATTTACCTATTCAAACCATATCATTATTATTTGCTTTTATATATAAATCAGAAATAACCAATTTAAAATGGATAATTTTAAAGGAAAAAAATGAAAAAAAAATCCCCCCTCAAATTTTTGAACCCCTTATGACTCATCACCCCAAACTCAATCCCAGCCTTCCCTTTGTGGTATGGTACCTTGCAGTACAATTTCAGAGAGATCCGTATACTTGAACACAAGTTATTGTCTGAAACTAGAAAAATGCTTGGTTTTTGGCCCAAATTCCTAAACGCTTAGGGCAATTACCCCCAACTCAAACCCAGATTCCCCTTGTGATATGGAACTTGTAGTACAATTTCATAAAGATCCATACACTTACACACAAGTTATTGTCCTGAAACTAGAAAAATGCTTGTTTTTTTGCCTTTTGGTCTCTTATTCCTAAACGTTTTGGGCAATTAGCCCCAAACTCAATTCCAGCTTTCCCTTTGTGATATGGAACCTTGTAGTACAATTTCAGAAAGATCCATACACTTACACACAAGTTATTGTCATGAAACTACAAAAATGCTTGTTTTTTGCCCCTTTTATTGCCCCTAATTCCTAAAATTTGGAGGCAATTACCCCCAAAATCAATCCCAGCATTCCCTTTGTGATTTGAAACCTTGTGGTGCAATGTCAGAGAGATCCATACACTAACACACAAGTTATGTCTGGAAGTTACAAAAATGCTTATTTTTGGCCCCTAATTCCTTAACTGTTGGTACCATAACCCCCAAAATCAATCCCAGCCTTCCTTTTGTGGTATTGAACCTTATGGTAAAATTTCATAGAGATCCATTTACTCAAACTAAAGTTAGAGTGCGAAAACCAATGTGTCTTCAGACGACGACGACAACGCCGGACACCAATGTCATACCAATATATTTGCGGTCGTATAAAAATGATTTTCCACAGGGTTTCAACAGAAACTATGTGCCACCTGATCAACATTAAATGAGGACCATATGTAGAGAATCTTCCAATCCCCTGAAGTTCCAAGATTTTTGCCTTTATGCTTTAAGAGAATTTGGAACATTGAACTACCAGAAAGATTGCCTCTTGCAGCCATGTTTTTCATCTGGTTGGAATTTTTATTAAAGATCCTGCATATACAGTAGTTTCAGAAATTATTGCAATATTTTTTGTTATTGCAACTAGATAGATGTCACAAAAATCAAAACTGACATTTTATATTTTGGATGCAGCATTCCTCAAATCGCAATAATTAATCGAGATAGATGTGGTAAAAATAAAACTGACATTTTTTTATTTTGATAGAATCATTTGGATACAGCATTTCCTCAAGTCCAATAATTAAACTCGCATTTGTGTCCTTTGGTGAACAATCGCAATATTAATATATGACAGCAATAATTTCTGAATTAACAGTATTACTGCCAAGTTTGAGTTAAATTCAGGAAAGTGTTCCAGAAAAAAAGATCAAAGTGTGGAAGTATATAAACAACAGATGCCAAGTGATGGCAACAGCTCAACTGGTCACTTTGGCTAAAATGTTCCTATGTTCCTCTGACAGACTAACAAGCCAGGTGTATCTAATCATAAGTTTCCAAGTGGACAGAATTAGGCAGTAAAAATTACCACTTTAAATACTATTGGATAGTTAAATGACTAGCAAGTTACTATTACTGTAAATCTTTCAATCACAAATCTTGAATTTTTTTCAGGATCATATACCGGCTACATTTTTTTTTGAATTTCCAAACAATCTTGATTATGACTTTGATTTCACATAAAGACATTTCAAGTTAGTATATCTATATGCACTATTCCATTTAAACATAAAACATCACAAAAGTCATAACTCTACCTGACTGACTCGGAAATAAGACAATAATAATAATAATAATAATAATAAGACAAAAGTCTACATGGAACTAAATATCACTTCTACTAGTGGTTTACAATGGAATTGTCTGTTTTCAAATTGAGAAAGTTATGAGTCAATAGACACACCTCAATAAATGTACAACAAAGCATATATCTTTAATACTATTTTTTTTTTTACAAAACTCAATTGGACAGTAGAACAGAAAAAATTCCATTTTACATAATAACTATGAAGTCTTGTTGATCAGATAAGTGACAATGCCAATTCACCAATTAATGTTAAAAGAATTACAAATGCATAAATGTTTTCCTGATGTTGAAGATTTCTTGCTATTGCGTAATGCTGTGCAATTGAAGATTTCTTGCTTTTGCCCAATACTGTGCTATTGAGCAATACTGTGCAATTGAAGATTTCAAAAATTTTGAAGAAAAGAAATGAACCCCAAAAATCCCCCAACTTTTGAACCCCAGCCCCTTTTGAGTAATTACCCCCCAAACTCAATCCCAGCCTTCCATTTATGGTATGGAACCTTGTAGTACAATTTTAGAGAGATCCATACACTTAAACAAAAGTTATTGTCTTAAAACTAGAAAAATGGATGTTCTTGGCCCCTTTTTTGCCCTTAATTCCTGAACGTTTGGGGTAATTAACCCCAAACTCAATCCCAGCCTTCCCTTTGTGATATGGAACCTTGTGGTACAATTTCAGAGAGATCCATACACTGACACAAAAGTTATTGTCCGGAAACTACAAAAATGCTTGTTTTTGGCACCTAATTCCTAAACTGTTGGTATCACCCCAAAAATGAATCCCAACCTTCCTTTTGTGGTAATGAACCTTCTGGTAAAAATTCATAGAGATCCATTCATTTAAACTAAAGTTATTGTCTGGAAACCAAATGTGTCTTCGGACAACAACATCATAGCATTTTACGACGCAAAAAATTGTTTGCGGTTGTATAAAAAATAGGCAGATTGGTCATATTTTGACTTCATTTACTCATTGAAAGATCTAAAGATTAAGAATTTTAATTGGCCTACATGAATGAGTTTATCTGTAACAGCCTTATTTTGTATCTGGTTTGGAACAAAATGAGGATCATTTGTAGAGGATGAGGACCCTCCATATACCATTCCTGCTGTTTGGTTGAAATTGGCAAGGTAGTTTCAGATATGAAGATTAAATAAAATGCTCCGCTGGGCAGCTTGATACGACCGCAGAGGTCGAACCCTGAAGAGTTGGGGCAAGTATGGACCAACATTCAAGCTTGATACAGCACTGAATTTGGATTGTGATTAAATATTTGACACAGCATAGGTTTCTGACACAGAATGAATGTGGTCTAAGAACTTAAAAATTTTTAATTTACCTATTCAAACCATATCATTATTATTTGCTTTTATATATAAATCAGAAATAACCAATTTAAAATGGATAATTTTAAAGGAAAAAAATGAAAAAAATCCCCTCAAATTTTTTGAACCCCCTTATGACTCATCACCCCCAAACTCAATCCCAGCCTTCCCTTTGTGGTATGGTACCTTGCAGTACAATTTCAGAGAGATCCGTACACTTGAACACAAGTTATTGTCTGGAAACTAGAAAAATGCTTGGTTTTTGGCCCCAAATTCCTAAACGTTTAGGGCAATTACCCCCAAACTCAAACCCAGATTTCCCTTTGTGATATGGAACTTGTAGTACAATTTCATAAAGATCCATACACTTACACACAAGTTATTGTCCTGAAACTAGAAAAATGCTTGTTTTTTTGCCCCTTTTTGGTCTCTTATTCCTAAACGTTTTGGGCAATTAGCCCCAAACTCAATTCCAGCTTTCCCTTTGTGATATGGAACCTTGTAGTACAATTTCAGAAAGATCCATACACTTACACACAAGTTATTGTCATGAAACTACAAAAATGCTTGTTTTTTGCCCCTTTTATTGCCCCTAATTCCTAAAATTTGGAGGCAATTACCCCCAAAATCAATCCCAGCATTCCCTTTGTGATTTGAAACCTTGTGGTGCAATGTCAGAGAGATCCATACACTAACACACAAGTTATGTCTGGAAGTTACAAAAATGCTTATTTTTGGCCCCTAATTCCTTAACTGTTGGTACCATAACCCCAAAATCAATCCCAGCCTTCCTTTGTGGTATTGAACCTTATGGTAAAATTTCATAGAGATCCATTTACTCAAACTAAAGTTAGAGTGCGAAAACCAATGTGTCTTCAGACATGACGACAACGCCGGACACCAATGTCATACCAATATATTTGCAGTCGATAAAATGATTTTCCACAGGGTTTCAACAGAAACTATGTGCCACCTGATCAACATTAAATGAGGACCATATGTAGAGAATCTTCCAATCCCCTGAAGTTCCAAGATTTTTGCCTTTATGCTTTAAGAGAATTTGGAACATTGAACTACCAGAAAGATTGCCTCTTGCAGCCATGTTTTTCATCTGGTTGGAATTTTTATTAAAGATCCTGCATATACAGTAGTTTCAGAAATTATTGCAATATTTTTTGTTATTGCAACTAGATAGATGTCACAAAAATCAAAACTGACATTTTATATTTTGGATGCAGCATTCCTCAAATCGCAATAATTATTCGAGATAGATGTGGTAAAAATAAAACTGACATTTTTATTTTGATAGAATCATTTGATACAGCATTTCCTCAAGTCCAATAATTAAACTCGCATATCACTTCTACTAGTGGTTTACAATGGAATTGTCTGTTTTCAAATTGAGAAAGTTATGAGTCAATAGACACACCTCAATAAATGTACAACAAAGCATATATCTTTAATACTATTTTTTTTACAAAACTCAATTGGACAGTAGAACAGAAAAATTCCATTTTACATAATAACTATGAAGTCTTGTTGATCAGATAAGTGACAATGCCAATTCACCAATTAATGTTAAAAGAATTACAAATGCATAAATGTTTTCCTGATGTCTAATATATACGTGTTGTTCTTTTAATAATAAACATGTCCAACATTTTCAGATCTGTTTTCATCAAAGAAGATTTAGTTTTCAAATTACTATTATATGCACCACATCAAGGAGCTAATTCCTTAATCATTTAATAAATAAAAATATATAATTTAATGTTTATACTATAAGTCTAACAATATAACTCTGGGATCTTCAACTGCTGATTTGATTTTCTTAAGGAAAGTAACAGCTTCTCTGCCATCAATGAGTCGATGATCATAAGTCAAGGCTACAACCATTATCGGTCGAATTTCAACCTGTAAAATGAAATCAAAATCACATTATTTGTTATAGTTGATTTTTTGCATGATTCTATTTATAGATAAAACGATTTCTGTTCAATCACTAAATGTGACTAACTAATGTCATAGCTAGCCAAAATTGAAGGGATATTGTGTCCCTTGGATGAAGATGTAAATAAATGTACCATTTTTTTCCCTATGTACTGGCACAATGTAAACTCAGTACTGACCTATCAAATGGTTTCATATATTACCATTGATCATTTTGTTTTATCTAGACTAGAGGGGGTGACACAGGGTGCTCATTTCCCAAATCCTGCTTTTTTGTAATTTTATCCCACTTCCCACTTTTTTACCCTTCTTTTTCCCAGATCCCACTTTTTTTACCAATTGATATTACATGCATAACAATTAAATAACAGTTGAATAAAAGACATGACAGGAAATTCTTGCCTGTTCATTGGGATCACTAAAGTGATCATGCAATTTTGATTAAATGATAGGGATATTTAGCTTCAGTTTTTGTGTTAAATAATTCTTAGCTACTGTATATGAATGATTGAAAATGTCTTTAAACTGTGGAGAACACAAAACAAGTCAAAATCAAATGTGGAGAACACTGAACAAGTCAAAATCAAATGTGGAGAACACTGAACAAGTCAAAATCAAATGTGGAGAACACAAAACAAGTCAAAATCAAATGTGGAGAACACTGAACAAGTCAAAACCAAATGTGGAGAACACAAAACAAGTCAAAATCAAATGTGGAGAACACTGAACAAGTCAAAATCAAATGTGGAGAACACTGAACAAGTCAAAATCAGACTCCATAAAGGCTAAAAAGAAAAAGTTCGGATATTTCCTTAAGCCACTTATACTTTCTTTCAATATACTTAATTCTGACAATTCAAATGTACCGTACACTATTTTAACTGTAAGAGATGTATATTTCAATGAATTAAATAAGTCTTTCCAAAAAAAGTATAAAATATATTTTGGTTGAGCATTTGAGTGCTCGATGAGTTGTTGGAAGAAAAAGGATTTTCAGTTATTTTTTATCAAATTATGGAGAAAGTATGAGAAACTTATGTGCATTTAACATTATGAATCTTTATGATCACAAATAATGCAAGATCAATTGAGGAACTTTATTCAATGTCTTTGGTTGTTAGATGGTCTCACTGACATATAACCTTCATCTCCTTTTGCTTTGGATTCATTAATATTCAGGAAACCAATTTTTTGGCGAAAGCAGAAAAAGAGAATTTAAGTACTGTGCAAATTACTTATGTTTAGTTACTTTGAAAGGAGCTAATAATGAAACTACTATATAAGGTACCCTTGAAACAGCAAATTATACTCCAACCACAATAAAATAAATGAATCCATAGTATATGTATTCAAAAGGATGACTTTATATTTCAAAATTCAAAAGGAAAATAATATCACACACTTGCAGCCATGTTTTCATCTGGTTGGAATTTTATTAAAGATCCTGCATATACAGTAGTTTCAGAAATTATTGCAATATTTTTGTTATTGCAACTAGATAGATGTCACAAAAATCAAAACTGACATTTTATATTTTGGATGCAGCATTCCTCAAATCGCAATAATTATTCGAGATAGATGTGGTAAAATCAAAACTGACATTTTTATTTTGATAGAATCATTTGGATACAGCATTTCCTCAAGTCCAATAATTAAACTCGCATTTGTGTCCTTTGGTGAACAATCGCAATATTAATATATGACAGCAATAATTTCTGAATTAACAGTATTACTGCCAAGTTTGAGTTAAATTCAGGAAAGTGTTCCAGAAAAAAAGATCAAAGTGTGGAAGTATATAAACAACAGATGCCAAGTGATGGCAACAGCTCAACTGGTCACTTTGGCTAAAATGTTCCTATGTTCCTCTGACAGACTAACAAGCCAGGTGTATCTAATCATAAGTTTCCAAGTGGACAGAATTAGGCAGTAAAATTACCACTTTAAATACTATTGGATAGTTAAATGACTAGCAAGTTACTATTACTGTAAATCTTTCAATCACAAATCTTGAATTTTTTCAGGATCATATACCGCTACATTTTTTTTAATTTCCAAACAATCTTGATTATGACTTTGATTTCACATAAAGACATTTCAAGTTAGTATATCTATATGCACTATTCCATTTAAACATAAAACATCACAAAAGTCATAACTCTACCTGACTGACTCGGAAATAAGACAATAATAATAATAATAATAATAAGACAAAAGTCTACATGGAACTAAATATCACTTCTACTAGTGGTTTACAATGGAATTGTCTGTTTTCAAATTGAGAAAGTTATGAGTCAATAGACACACCTCAATAAATGTACAACAAAGCATATATCTTTAATACTATTTTTTTTTTTTACAAAACTCAATTGGACAGTAGAACAGAAAAAATTCCATTTTACATAATAACTATGAAGTCTTGTTGATCAGATAAGTGACAATGCCAATTCACCAATTAATGTTAAAAGAATTACAAATGCATAAATGTTTTCCTGATGTCTAATATATACGTGTTGTTCTTTTAATAATAAACATGTCCAACATTTTCAGATCTGTTTTCATCAAAGAAGATTTAGTTTTCAAATTACTATTATATGCACCACATCAAGGAGCTAATTCCTTAATCATTTAATAAATAAAATATATAATTTAATGTTTATACTATAAGTCTAACAATATAACTCTGGGATCTTCAACTGCTGATTTGATTTTCTTAAGGAAAGTAACAGCTTCTCTGCCATCAATGAGTCGATGATCATAAGTCAAGGCTACAACCATTATCGGTCGAATTTCAACCTGTAAAATGAAATCAAAATCACATTATTTGTTATAGTTGATTTTTGCATGATTCTATTTATAGATAAAACTGACCTATCAAATGGTTTCATATATTACCATTGATCATTTTGTTTTATCTAGACTAGAGGGGTGACACAGGGTGCTCATTTCCCAAATCCTGCTTTTTTGTAATTTTATCCCACTTCCCACTTTTTTACCCTTCTTTTTCCCAGATCCCACTTTTTTTACCAATTGATATTACATGCATAACAATTAAATAACAGTTGAATAAAAGACATGACAGGAAATTCTTGCCTGTTCATTGGGATCACTAAAGTGATCATGCAATTTTGATTAAATGATAGGGATATTTAGCTTCAGTTTTTGTGTTAAATAATTCTTAGCTACTGTATATGAATGATTGAAAATGTCTTTAAACTGTGGAGAACACAAAACAAGTCAAAATCAAATGTGGAGAACACTGAACAAGTCAAAATCAAATGTGGAGAACACTGAACAAGTCAAAATCAAATGTGGAGAACACAAAACAAGTCAAAATCAAATGTGGAGAACACTGAACAAGTCAAAACCAAATGTGGAGAACACAAAACAAGTCAAAATCAAATGTGGAGAACACTGAACAAGTCAAAATCAAATGTGGAGAACACTGAACAAGTCAAAATCAGACTCCATAAAGGCTAAAAAAGAAAAAGTTCGGGATATTTCCTTAAGCCACTTATACTTTCTTTCAATATACTTAATTCTGACAATTCAAATGTACCGTATTACTATTTTAACTGTAAGAGATGTATATTTCAATGAATTAAATAAGTCTTTCCAAAAAAAAAGTATAAAATATATTTTGGTTGAGCATTTGAGTGCTCGATGAGTTGTTGGAAGAAAAAAAGGATTTTCAGTTATTTTTTTATCAAATTATGGAGAAAGTATGAGAAACTTATGTGCATTTAACATTATGAATCTTTATGATCACAAATAATGCAAGATCAATTGAGGAACTTTATTCAATGTCTTTGGTTGTTAGATGGTCTCACTGACATATAACCTTCATCTCCTTTTGCTTTGGATTCATTAATATTCAGGAAACCAATTTTTTGGCGAAAGCAGAAAAAGAGAATTTAAGTACTGTGCAAATTACTTATGTTTAGTTACTTTGAAAGGAGCTAATAATGAAACTACTATATAAGGTACCCTTGAAACAGCAAATTATACTCCAACCACAATAAAATAAATGAATCCATAGTATATGTATTCAAAAAGGATGACTTTATATTTCAAAATTCAAAAGGAAAATAATATCACACACATTATACATGTCCTACCTGTTGGATAAGCTTAAACATGTCTAACTGCCAGGTGTGCCAATAACTGCAAGATTGACAATGTCAAAGCCAAGACTAAAGTATTGCTGAATGTTTGAACTAGTAATTTATCATATAAAAAACATGTTGCATGTAACATGAAAGTAAAATGTAGCATATTACCTTTCCATTAATAGCTACAGGTTTATCATTTACAGCATGCATTCCTAAAATAGCTGATTGTGGTGGATTAATTATAGGTGTTCCAAACAAAGAACCAAATACACCACCATTACTTATTGTAAATGTTCCACCTTCCATATCTTCTATTGCTAAACTTCCTGTCCTTGCCTGTAAAATTAAGATACTGGAATGACTTCCCTTTAGTAAAATTCTTACAATTGCAGTTATGTTGCTGATAATTTTAAGAAAGATGGCTAATTGTCACTCAGGGTCTGCTCTGGCTCCAAAAAAGTTGGAGCCAGAAAAATCGCCAGCTGCTATATTTTGTCGCTAGTTTTGAAAACTTGGAGCCAACTTTAGAGCCAGCTAGAGTCTTCTACCAAAATTGAAACTATGTTCAATTTAAATTTCTTATGCACTCAGCCTGCACTGTACATCATTTAACATGTTACACTAAGGTAGTTATTGCATAGGGTTTATATACATGAAAAAAAAACGTGTACTTTTAGTCAGTATTTCATATACATGTATAAGAATTAAAATATAAAATAAAGATTAAAACAAAGCAACTGTTTTTCCACAAAACAGCATATTGTATGTTTTTATTTGAATGTTTATGTCTCCAAACAGTGACTAATGGGACTTATATAATGACTATTGTCCTTATAATTAGCTTATGGTCTGTATATGCTACAGATTAGAAAAAATGTTTTTAAATTAGAAAATAAAGAATAGAAAAAAATGGGTAATTGAATGAAGAAAAGAGAATAATGGGTGTTTAGATTTACAGAATAGTGAAAAATTGTATTAAAAATAAAGAATACAGAAAATTATGACCAAAGCACCCTACCCATCCTGCTACCAAGACCCTCTTAACTTTGCCCATAACTCACAAGACCTCCTAAACATATAAATTCTTAAGTCAGAAGTATGTAGACATATCTTGAGTAGGTATCTCAATACTAGGAAAAAATAAAATTGAGTTATCTTTCTTTAATAGGGTGTGCTCCTTCTTCGGAGGATTATACACAGTACGCAGTAGAAGTAAATACGATCAACAATGGCGGCCTTATTTCGTAACAAATGTGAGGGCAGGCAAAGCCAAAGTACGTCTGAATTTGCTATTTTTTTACGGAAAACAAGTAAAACGATGTTTTTAACAAGTTAATTATGGTTATCTACTTTCTGTCAATTACGTTTTCTTCATGAAACTACGGTAAACATTGCAAATTGTGTTGTCGTATGAAAATTTCTTCAAATGAAAAGACAAATGCTGACTGACCGATTCTACTTGAATGAATTAATGTTGATGATCATTAATGACCCATCAGATAAATGGATTACCTGTAACAACAGATTATGACTTCTGTTGTAACCGTTGATTAGCTTGGGTTCGTAAACAAAGTCATAAACTTGTCGCCAGGTAAAATTTCGTACAATTTATTTTTTAACTTTTACCAATTTAAATGAAGATCGATATTGTTACCGTTACAGTCAAGAAATGAAAATTTTGACATAGGAAAATGTTGGCGCCAGAAATATCGTCAGCAACCGTATTTTGTCACCAGATGAAATAAAAAATCGCAAATTGCGACATTGGTGACGCCCAGCGCAGTCCCTGGTCACTGCCTAGGCAATCACAAAAAACATTAAATTGTTACTGTAATAACTAGAGGCTTCAGGGAGCCCATATCTCTCAATTGGTAGCAATCCATAATATTGACTACCTGGTAATGTTTCTGTCAGATTTAAACAAAAAGCTCATAGAAGCCAGTTTCTCTCACATTGCAAAATTATGCCATACTGATATTCATTTTCACATATCTCCATCCACGTTTCCCTCTAGAACCAAATTATTTATTTTCCGAAATAGATTTTTGAGTTCATTCAAGTGAAATCAAGGAAAAGATTTTTTCTCTTCCAGGGTCAAATCATTTACTTACATAAAAGTCAGGAAAAAACCAATTTATAAATATGCCATTACCCCTGATTTCTATTTTTAGTCATCACAGCCTTTGTGATTGCTGGATGGGAATATAATTCTCAAACTAAAATATGCACACACAAAGGATCATTCGTGTAAAATTTGGATTAAATTTTAGCATTTTAGTTTCAGTTGATCTATAATAGTTTTTTAGGCAATTTGTGAAAACACTAAAATTGGTTAAAAAAAATATCATTTAAGTGCAACAACTTCTATACGAAGTCATTTGGACATTTTTGTAGATTTTGCATTGCTGATCATTTTTGCTGTTCATTAATTCTTTTTCCATATAATATTTCAGTTATAAGTCAACACAAGACAGAGCACAATATGACAATAAGATTTTAAGATAGACAAAACTACAGTTCATAAAACACAGAAAACCTAAGAGTGAGCAACAGGAACCCCACTAAACCCTAGGAGGGTACTCAGGTGATCTGGAAGGGTAATAAGTTCTTGATTCCTTAGTAGTACTCATCCTGCTAGTCAAAATGCTGTTATATCACAATCAAGACGAAGTGAAGAAAACTGATATTTCAAATAATTCTCAATATCCTAGAGCTACAATTTCCAACAAAAAACGCTCAACCTTTGATGGACATCCACAAAAATAGCTCAACCAGAACAAAATTTGAACCTATCTGTAACTTCTTTGATATAATACGACTTAATACCCAAGACACAAAAAAAAAAAAAACAAGAGTGCACATGCTGAAATGTCTCACCTTCTTTACTAACCATTGATATTATGTTGATAGTCCTAAATATAAAGCTTTACTACAACTATCACATAAACTTAACATGATCCAAGAAAATGAGGTCAAGTCAGATAAACCAAATGAGAAATACATGTACACCTTACATTCATTCAATACACTTAATATAGTTGACCTACTGCTTATAGTTTAAGAAACACCAAAACACAAAAACTTAACACTGAGCAATGAACCGTGAAAATGAGGTCAAGGTCAGATGACACCTGCCAGGTGGACATGTACACCTTACAATCATTCCAAATACCAAATATAGTAGACCTATTGCATACAGTATAAGAAAAACAGACCAAAACACAAAAAATTAACTATAACCACTGAACTATGAAAATGAGGTCAAGGTCAGATGACACCTGCCAGTTGGACATGTACACCTTAAAATCCTTCATTACACCAAATAAACTAACCCTATTGCCTATAGTATCTGAGATATGGACTTGACCACCAAAACTTAACCTTGTTCACTGATCCATGAAATGAGGTCAAGGTCAAGTGAAAACTGTCTGACGGGCATGAGGACCTTGCAAGGTACGAACATACCAAATATAGTTATCTTATTACTCATAATAAGAGAGAAATTAACATTATAAACTAGAGGCTCTAAAGAGCCTGTGTCACTCACCTTGGTCTATGTGCATATTAAACAAAGGACACAGATGGATTCATGACAAAATTGTGTTTTGGTGATGGTGATGTGTTTGTAGATCTTACTTTACTGAACATTCTTGCTGTTACAATTATCTCTATCTTTAAGAACTTGGCCCAGTAGTTACAGTGGAAAATATTTTGTAAAAATTTACAAAAATTTACAAAATTTATGAAAATTGTAAATAAAATGCTCCGCAGGGCGCAGCTTGATACGACCGCAGAGGTCGAACCCTGAACAGTTGGGGCAAGTATGGACACAACATTCAAGCTTGATACAGCTCTGAATTTGGATTGTGATTAAATATTTAACACAGCATAGGTTTCTGACACAGAATGAATGTGGTCTAAGAACTTAAAAATTTTAAATTGGACATTCACCTATTATGGTCCAATATCCAAAATCTAAATACATGGTTAGATTCAGCATATCAAAGAACCCCAAGAGTTCAATTTTTGATGAAATCAAACAAAGTTTAATTTTGGACCTCGATTTGGACCAACTTGAAAACTGGGCCCATAATCAAAAATCTAAATACATGTTTAGATTCAGCATATCAAAGAACCCTAAGAATTCAATTTTTCTTAAAGTCAAACTAAGTTTAATTTTGAACCCTTTGGACCTTAATGTAGACCAATTTGAAAACGGGACCAAAAATTAAGAATCTAAATACATGGTTAGATTCAGCATATCAAAGAACCCCATATTCAATTTTTGTTGAAATCAAACAAAGTTTAATTTTGGACCCGGATTTGGACCAACTTGAAAACTGGGCCCATAATCAAAAATCTAAATACATGTTTAGATTCAGCATATCAAGGAACCCTAAGAATTCAATTTTAAACTAAGTTTAATTTTGGACCCTTTGGACCTTAATGTAGACCAATTTGAAAACAGGACCAAAAAATTAAGAATCTAAATACACGGTTAGATTTGGCATATCAAAGAACCCCAATAATTCAATTTTTGATGAAATCAAACAAAGTTTAATTTTGGACCCTTTGGACCTCAATGTGGACCAATTTAAAAACGGGGCCCAAAATCCAAAACCTTAATACACGGTTAGATTCAGCATATTAAAGAACCCCAAGTATTCAAGAATAAAACCCCATTGAAATTGGTCAAGAAATAAGCAATTTATACAAAGTATCTTCTTTTGCACAATACTGTGCAATTGAATATTTCTTGCAATTGCGCAATACTGTGCAATTGAATATTTCTTGCTATTGCGTAATACTGTACAATTGACAATATCTTGCTTTTGTGCAATATTGTGCTATTGGATATTTCTTGCTATTGCGCAATACTGTGCAATTGAAGATTTCTTGCTATTGCGCAACACTGTGCAATTGAAAATTTCTTGCTATTGCACAATACTTATTATATAATAATTTACACATCCTGTTTGGTGTGTATCTCCTGCCATATCATTATTATTTGCTTTTAAATATAAATCAGAAATAACCAGCTTAAAATGGAAAATTTTAAAGAAAAAAATAAGGAAAAAAAGGGAAAAAATCCCCCAATTTTTGAACCCCTTATGATTCATCACCCCAAACTAAATCCCAGCCTTCCTTTGAGGTATGGTACCTTGCAGTACAATTTCAGAGAGATCCATACACTTGAACACAAGTTATTGTCTGAAACTAGAAAATGCTTATTTTGGCCCCTTTTGGCCCCTAATTCCTAAAATTTTGAGGCAATTACCCCAAAATCAATCCCAGCATTCCTTTGTGATATGGAACCTTGTGGTACAATGTTAGAGAGATCCATACACTTACACACAAGTTATTGTCTGGAAGTTACAAAAATGCTTATTGTTGGCCCCTTTTTGGCCCCTAATTCCTTAACTGTTGGTACCATAACCCCCAAAATCAATCCCAACCTTCCTTTTGTGGTATTGAACCTTATGGTAAAATTTCATAGAGATCCATTCACTTAAACTAAAGTTAGAGTGCGAAAACCAATGTGTCTTCGGACGACAACGCCGTACGACGATGACGACGCCAACGTGATACCAATATACAACCGCAAAATTTTTTTTGCGGTCGTATAAAAATTGGCTATAAAGGGCAATAACTCCTTAAGGGGTCAATTGACAATTTTGGTCATGTTGACTTATTTGTAGATCTTACTTTGCTGTACATTATAGCTGTTTACAGTTTATCTATAATAATATTCAAGATAATAACCAAAAGCTGCAAAATTTGCTTAAAATTACCAATTCAGGGGCAGCAACCCAAAAACATGTTGCCTGATTGGTCTGAAAATTTCAGGGCAGATAGATCTTGACCTAATGTCAGATTTGCTCTTAATGCTTTGGTTTCAGAGATATGAGCCAAAAACTGCATTTTACCCTATGTACTATTTTTTAGCCATGTTGGCCATCTTAGTTCGCGGGTGGGGTCATTGGACAAATTTTTTAAACTAGATACCCTAATGATGATTGTGGACAAGTTTGGTTAAATTTGTCTTAGTAGTTTCAGAGGAGAAGATTTTTGTAAAAGATTACAAAAATTTACGAAAAATTGTTAAAAATTGACTATAAAGGGCAATAACTCCTTAAGGGGTCAACTGTCCATTTTGGTCAATTTGACTTATTTGTAGATCTTACTTTGCTGAACATTATTGCTGTTTACAGTTTATCTATAATAATATTCAAGATATTAACCAAAAACGGCAAAATTTCCTTAAAATTACCAATTCAGGGGCAGCAACCCAACAACAGGTTGTCCGATTCATCTGAAAATTTCAGGGCAGATAGATCTTGATCTGATAAACAATTTTACTCCGTCAGATTTGCTCTAAATGCTTTGGTTTCAGAGATATAAGCCAAAATCTACATTTTACCCCTATATTCTATTTTTAGCCATGGCGGCCATCTTGGTTGGTTGGCCGGGTCACCGGACACATTTTTCAAACTAGATACCCCAATGATGAATGTGGCCAAGTAGTTTCAGAGGAGAAGATTTTTGTAAAAGTTAACGGACGACGGACGCCAAGTGATGAGAAAAGCTCACTTGGCCCTTTGGGCCAGGTGAGCTAAAAATTATAACTTTTTTCAAGTAGTCACTGAACCATGAAACTGAGGTCAAGGACAATGGACATGACCGACGGAAACTTCGTAACATAAGGCATCTATGTACTAAGTATGAAGCATCCAGGTCTTTCACCTTCTAAAATATAAAGCTTTTAAGAAGTAAGTTAACGCTGCCGCCGCAGGATCACTATCCTTATGTCGAGCTTTCTGCGACAAAAGTTGCAGGCTCGACAAAAACCACGTCATTGGAAAGTTCAAAATTTGCTATTCTGATCTTTCTTTGTTGCCTTCCAAACTCAAAGAATAAGAATGTTTTCTGACTGTAACTTTACCGAATGGCATTGTAATACTATTTTGTCTACTGAGTTATCTTTGCACCATATTGTGAGCTGAAAAAAAAAGTTTAATGCTCATAGTCCTTTTACCTTTTCACCTAATGATGCTATTTCTTTTTCTATATCTGCATAATTCATTTTTTCTACACTTCGTATAACAGGCACCACTAAACCCTGAAAAATATATAATATATAGATAGATTGTATTGATATCTCTAAATGAAATTTCTTTACTGTCTATAACAGCATTTACAATGGGTTAATCAGTTAGAGCATAAGCTGATACTTTCACAAAAGCTGACATGAAACCTAGTTTAAGTCCAAATTTCTTTAGAAAGGTTTCTTTATACTGCTTTCTCAGGTCTATTATATTACTAAAAAGTATGTTACAAATGAACCTGTGCATAAAAAATACAATCATAAATCAGTTTCTGTATTTCACATGATCTAGATGGACAACTTATATCAATGTCTATCCAAGAACAACAGGTACTGCTGTTAACTGGCAAACATTAGATCATTCACTTCAATTATAGAATTACTAAGCAGGGCCCCAGAAGTGATTAACCTTTCTCTCCAGCAATATATGGTATAGCAAACACTTTCTGTTATTGAATTACATTGTTGCAAAAATGAATTGGAGGCCATTGACAACAATATCCATTGTAAAGGGAAGATTCTGCCAGTTAGGCTAAAGGTACCAAAGAAGTGTTGCTTTTTCATGGGGGCCAAATTTCCTCTATCCTGTATGAGACTAACAATAGTACTCTGTGAAGGTTCATCTGACCTATTTTACAAAAAACCTGTGTTGACACCACAAAATCTACTCTTGAGTACAGTCATACCTATGCAATAATAAATCTTCAGACCAACACCACCTATATATATATATATATATATATATATATAAAAAACTTTCCTGGATTTTGATGGGCATTTTTATCGTTCCTGCAGAAAGTGTAAAAATAATCTAAGTTGGGTTAAATCTTTTAGATGTCCCCACAGGTAACATTGTTTTTATTGATATGGATAATGGAATACAATAGATATCTGCATAATGGGTGATTTAACTGAGTGGACAGTATAAAAAAAATATCAGGTGTTTGTTTATTTTGCCATCTTCTGCAGTGATGAAAAAAATAAATCTCAAAATCAAAAGATGCATCTAACTTTCATTTATCTAGGTGCAGCAAGGCTTTCAAACTTTTCCAGCGCCACAGGTTAGTCTAAACTTAAGAGTCATTTTGAGGTGTAAACAATCAAATTCTAGCAATTTAGTTTTTTTCCTTTTATATTCCAAGGTATATCAATTAAAGTTTTCCATACCTTAGGGCTAAATGGCTTTGAAGTGTTAATTAAATAACTGAATAATAATAAATCCTAAATCTCAATCAAACCAAATTAGTTATGACATGATGTTTTAAATAATTACAATAGGAAAAATCGAACAGAATGATAAGGAATTTGATCTTTTTGTAAAAAAGATTTAGTACAAAATAAGATAGCATAATTTATCATGCCTTTGAACTTGTCGGTTACTGAGGGTTCATCTGACCAATTTTTCTATTACTCTTAGTTTGTTTTTCAAACAGTCTGTGCTTATTTATCACGTCATTTACAGCCGATTCCAACGAGTGTGTAGCTAAAGGTAGAATCTTTGGTTAGCTTCCTTGCTAGCTCAACCATTAAATGATTATTACCTTAAAATTGGGAGGAGCAAAGCGCCATTTTATCATCCAATGAAAACATTCATATCAATGGCATGTTTAATATTTATAATATGTATATGTCGTACAAATGTTTACCTAGACTACTTTGCAAATTAAATTTCAATTCTTAGTCTTTGATTGAATTAAAAAATCAATAAAATCAATAAATAAGAAGCGGAGTAACTTTTTTTTTTTTTTTTTTTGAATATTTACGCCGTGAATAGGCAGTTTAGTTAATTAGTGTCTTTTGGTGTATTCCCCACGCATAAAACATTGTTACGCTCTTGGTGTCTTTTCTTATGCATATGCATAGTTTTTAGAACTAAAATCTTTGATATTCACACAGAAAAGAAAAATTATCATACTACTTAATATCACTGTTGTGGACCTTTTATTTAAATAAAAATGCAACGAGAGAAAAATAAAAAAAAAAAACAGCAATCAACTGCAGTTTGGAATTGAAAATATTGCAGAGTTTACGAACATCCACTTGGTCCGTTAACATTACCTTACTTATTCGTTTTAGATAAATAATGCAGCCATGAAGAACAATTTTTATGTCTCTACTTCATTTAGATTTAATCTGACCTATATTGAATGATCAGGTCATATGTACTTTTGGACACCTTCCAATCTTTTTTACCTGTCCGGCTGTATCGTAAACATAGGTGTATGTGTAAAAGTGAATACGGTCAGCACTTGTCAATCATATCCAACTACATTTTATTAACTTGATGTTACAAATTCAACAGACAAGTAAAATATATTATTATTTATAATGTCTGACGAAGAAAAAAACAATTAGGAATTTCAGCTTTCAGTAACTTTTCACCATTTATCAAAAATAAAATTGGAAAATCAAACACACCTACAACATGATTGTGAATTAGCTTATAATTATCACTAAATTTTAAATTTAGATTGAAAACTTATTTTTAAACT
This sequence comes from Mytilus coruscus, assembly GCA_017311375.1. Taxonomy (NCBI): domain Eukaryota; kingdom Metazoa; phylum Mollusca; class Bivalvia; order Mytilida; family Mytilidae; genus Mytilus; species Mytilus coruscus. The sequence continues at coordinate 60,502,820 of CM029599.1, forward strand.
GACTTGTAAAACTAGTTTTACAATGTTTATATTCTGTCACTTAATTCTGATTGGGTTTCTGCTTAACTATTGACTCCACCCGAAGGCTGCATGTACCTTCCCTAATAATGATTTCATGATTGAGCTAGCAAGGAAGCTAACCAAAGATTCTACCTTTATCTACACACTCATTGGAATCGGCTGTAAGTTGGTTTCTAGTAGTTTAACTTAACCCTCAATCCTCAGTTACACAACAAATTATTTACATACTTGGTTTAGTTTTCTGAATTTAGCAACAAGACTTATCAAAAAACAAAACATTAAACAAATTTTTTGAACAACAAGTGAGTTCCCTGAACAAGTGAGTTCCCTGAAATTATATAGGAAAGGGAAAAATTCTGAATACTGACCTAGTATTTATCACCTTGACATACAAACCATGTGATTATAAAGTATCTACTGATATAGTTCTTAAAATGTACATAAGAACCCAAGATCATAAATCATGGTCAACTAAGTTTATGTTCAACCAGGATGACCATCTGCTTTGCCGATGTTATTTATACTTCCTTGAAAGAAGTTACACAAGAAATAAATCAACCGTAATCCACAGTTTTCCGGAGTACCTTTGGCGTTGATACTGCTACAGAAATGTCAATGTAGTCTCTATATAAAATTTCTTTATTGTCTATCACAGCATTTACAACGGGTTGATCAGTTAGAGCATAAGCTGATGCTTTCACAAAAGCTGACATGAAACCTAGTTTAAGTCCAAATTTCTTTAGAAAGGTTTCTTTATACTGCTTTCTCAGGTCTATTATATTACTAAAAAATACAATGTTACAAATGTTAACTCAATGTTTCTTAACAATAAAACAAATTATCATACATTTTTCTAATAATATACTGTGGATCATTATTGTTGGATACCAATTTTCGTGGATTTTGTGGGTACAGGGGAACCACAAACTCAAATGCTCATCGAAATACAAATATTATATAGGAATATGAGCAGACTTTGCAAAAACCACGAAATCAAATATCCACGAAAATATTTGAATTCACAACAGTTTGAAATAAGTTGGTGTACTACAAAATGATTTGTTATCTTTAATGTCATGCAATAACCTTTTTATTATATGTAATATATTCTGTGCAATTCCAGACAAGAAAAAAAGTGGGTTTTTTTTTACAAGATAAATAGTGTTTTTTTGACTGTTGTTATTGTTAATTCAAATGTGTTTTGTATGAAATGACAACATTCTCAAAATCATCTACCCTACCTACAGACGGTTTCCATTTATAATTTGAAACAAAGTTCATGTTACTAAACTAGAACAATTGCAACTGGAAGCTGCAAGAATTGTCACTGGTTTACCAATATTTATCAATTCCGATGTTATTCACAAAGAACTTTTGTTTGGAAACTCTTAAAGAATGCACTTACATGACTTAACGACAAAAATTAATTCTTTTTTATAGCATTCAAAATGACAATGCTACTCGTTGCATATGCAAGTTAATAGCACCTTCATTACAAACTACTACTGTCCATCCTCTGAGAAATATGATGATATTATTATACCGTTTCACAGACTATCGCAACTATAAACTCTTATATCCAAACAACTATAAGACAATCGATTATCCAAACAACTGTAAGACAATCGATTAATGTAGTACACATAAAATAGGATCAATGTCCAAATTTAAATCTGAACTGAAAAATTTGTTAATTCAAACTATCGACAAACAGGAAGTGGGCGCAAAGCAGATGTAACAAGAATGTGTCCATAGTACACGGATGCCCCACTCGCACTATCGTTTTCTATGTTCAGTGGACCGTGAAATTGGGGTCAAAACTGTAATTTGGCATTAAAAGTAGAAAGATCATATCATAGGGAACATGTGTACTAAGTTTCAAGTTGATTGGACTTCAACTTCATCAAAAACTTTAACCTGTAGCGAGACAGACAGACGGAATGATGGACAAACGGACGTACAGACCGAAAAACATAATGCCTCCACTATCTTAGATGGGGCATAAAAATTGCTGACCTATTACAACTCAACATTATGAAGCTGCAGACCAAATATAAAATCATTCCCTTTCACAGAAGACAAGAAAACCTTAAGGAAAATTTTGTACAATGAGTGTTGTAAAATTTCAAACTATCGGAAAACAAGAAGTGGCTGCAGGCCAGATGTAAAAATTGCTTTCCCACTACATCTCAACATCATGAAGCTGAAGACCATACATAAAATCAGTCTTTTTGATAGAAGCCAAGAAAAGTTTGACAAAGGTTTTCTTCCTTATGTCTTTCAGATGATGGAATCGATAGGTTATTAGAGCTGCTTTTGCTTACGCAGGTAAAAAGCACACATATTTTACAGTTAATCACTGTCAAGCTGCTGACCAAATATGAAGTTATTCTGGTCAGTATTAATTGACAAAAGAGGGATAAAAAAAACAATGGTTTGAACTAGGTGAATGGAATATAGCCCCAACTCCTACTACATGTACTAACAAAACCTTGCAATTGAATGCAAAATCAATATCCTTGCACTAACAGCTGCAAGTTACTATCCCAAAAGTTCACTCTTCATAAAACTTTTACTTATATAATTATGAAAACAAACTCAAAAAACAAGTACCCCCAGTACCCAAATCAATTTGTCCATTCTCCATAGCAATAAAACATAATGGCATACATCTCAAGACATCGGGAACTTTTTTACAGTCCAAACTGAGCATGAGAGACAAACTCTTTAAATATATATAAGATTTTTTAACCACTTCCATATAAATGAATAAAGCAACTATCAGAGAAAAGAAAGAAAGAAAACAAGAAAACAACTCACCCCAAAATTTTCATTCATCATGCAAAACAAACCTTAAATAAAATCATATCATACTGTGAAAAAGAGAAAAAGACAGGCTGGTACTCTACCTCTAATACTGACTGCTATAGTAAAGCCTGATCCCTTTATGTTATTTCTGAGATTGACCGAATTGATCTTGAACAGCACAATTAATTGAATCTCAAGAAACCTATATTTCTAAGCTTATATATTATTGTAAAAAATTTAACATACCTCATATCTATTTCATTAAATGTTGTTAACATAGCACATTCATTCTGTGCTTGTTTTAGCCTTTGAGCAGTTCTCTGTCGTATTCTAGACATATTAACCTGAAAAGACACCATTCATTGTTTTAATAGAAACAGTCTTTTAAAATGTTTTGAAAATCTCTAGTAAAAGCGTACATTATTTCAATTAAAGTACAGGGTTCATGCTACAGGGCAACTAGGATTAAGAAGTCACTTTCCTGTCTGTCATTTTGTTTTTCCCAACCCTAAAAAGCGATATGAGTTTTAAAAAAAGAAACCACTTCCCCCTATGATTCTGCCAATGAATTATAGCAATCAATGTTCAACTGTCATTATTTAATGAGTGAGTAACTGGCAAACATTGAACCAAACAAATCTTGCCATATTTGCAAATGTTTCAAGCTTGCCAAAAGCCACTTACAAAATCAGAATAGACTGAATTGACCTACACAGGTAAATGTGGCAAACTACCAATAAGCCAACAAAGTAAACAATGTTGAAAGTAAGTAAAAATTGCTGGCAAAATCCTAATAACTGATCTTTTATCTGGATTTAGCTGATGAAAATGTAAAATAATTTCTTAATAGACAAATGCACAACTGAACCAGCATTATGGTAGGAAAGTAATCTTGCAAAATATTTCACCACCATGAAAATTAACTGCTTACCCTTTAGATAAACAATGTTCTTTTTTTATAATACATATTCTTTACTTAGTATTGTATGTTTTGAAGATTGTTATTTTCTCTGTGCTAAAGTCTTGGGACCTCTTAATGGCTCTTAATCTTATATATACTAGAAGATGCCCGCGAAATTGCGGTACAATTGGGCAAGTGATAAATTTACCCCAATCGACTTCTCATTGTTTTCATTTTTTGTTGTTCATGTGTTTCGCGGGCAGTACGTCGACTGAGCATGCACGAAAGCATATAAGACACGGATCAATAACGGTCTCCGAATTTTGATATTTTCTCAAAAATTGGTGTTTTCTGTTGAAAAAAGATTGTTTCAAAGACAAATTTAGGAAGTACAAAACACTATATTTTTACGTCATATCACAAATATGGTTTTAGAGGAGTTGCAGCTCAATGAAATCGGTCTCTTCCTTTAGTAGTATAGATAATAAATATTAATTAAATGACTTACTTTTGTTTCCGATCTAGATCCTGAAAGTGGAACATTCTGGGATGCAGGTGCAGACTTTGGTTTAATAGAATCCAAGGGTTTAGTACTAATTGGTTCTTTAGGGAGGGGTGGTGCAGGTGGAGGTGTAGTTGGTATGGGACCACTTGTTGATGATGCAGGAACTGCCTCTGCTTTTGGTGGTTGAGGGGGCTGTTGTGTAGGTGATGGAGTTTCTGCAGCAGGAGCTGATTTTGGTGCTGAATCCACAGCAGCATCTGAAATAAACACATATACATACTGTAAATTCAGTAATTATTCACCACAGCAGCATCTGAAATAAACACATATACATACTGTACATTCAGTAATTATTCACCACAGCAGCATCTGAAATAAACACATTTATTCCATATTGATAGAACTTCAGTAGGTTTTTCTATATGAATGGGATTTTGAATAAATAAGCATATTCACCTGCGGAAAAAGTATATTCACCGCGCAAAATGTTGCATGCTTTTACATGCATAATTTTGGTAAAAACGTTTGATGTACAATTGGTTTTGGTAAATAATTGCCATTACATACATTTCTCTCTGAATATGGAATAAAACAACGGCCTCAGTGAATATCAGTTTTTCAAAAGTCAATTAAACCATATATTTACCTCATCAAAAGACAGTAATTGTATAATACATACTGTTCATTCAGTAATTATTCAAACATTTTATTGGCGCAAAAATTCAACAGTCAAAGATACCCTTTAAACATAATCAAAAAAAATTTTGTGTTCAATATCCATGTTAATTTTTGGGAATTGCCGTAGATGTACATAATTACCAACATTACCGTAAATCTGGTTTTTGATATTAACTGTTTTTTTTTTTTCTTTTTAGTTCTTTGAAGATATCTATCTTATTTTAAAATATGAATAAATAATATTCATCAATTATAATTTTTTTCAAGTTTTTTTGCAACACCATTTTAATTGGTTATTAATGGAGGGGGTTGGTATGGTAGTTTTCATCTTTTTTTTTAGGGTGGTCAGCCTGGATTTTCTAACCTATCATCTTCTGCTCTGACAGCATGGTAGATAAGTATCCCTCTTTTTTGACAGATTGAAAGAATAGTCATACTTTGTTTCATAAAAAAGAAAGGCCAACAGATACGAATATCTTGGTTTGGGAAGGGACAATCATATACTTTGCAAAATACCACTTAGATTCAAACAAAAAAGTTCACTCTTTTGTGCTGTGTTTTGTTCTTGGTTTTGGTTCAAGAAGGGGCAGTGAAATCTTCACTGTGTTCATTTCTTCCATTTTGCAACCCTGTACAATGCATTTAAATGGATAGTGATATATTCTACCAAGAACATTGGATATAAAGACTTTCATGGAAATTTCCAGATATACAGTATTTTTGTCAGCATAACTTTTCAAATGTTTCTTTTTTGTGGTCATTTTCGTAATTTTTTCCGTCATTTTCAATGCCAAAATGGTTATAAATATAATCTGCAATTTGGTTGTCAGCGTGGAAGTAATTTTTACCTGTTATTTTTAATTTAAAAAGAGGCGTCCCTGCTGTTACAGTCTGTCCATCTTCAACTAAGTATTCTTCTACTATTCCACTTTTAGGGGATGGAACTGGTACAGAAGTCTGAAAATTATAAATGGAAAATAGATTCATAATTAGTTCAAAATTGAATTTGATCAGGATTAAAATGACCAATGTCAGGGCTCAAGCTAGCAGGCGACAGGGGCGATTAAGTCACTTTCCCGTCTGTCACTTTGCTTTGCCCGACCGTCAAAAGCGAAATCTTGTCGCCCTGTTGTTCATGATACTCACTTTCAGTTGCTTTCATCATCAGCAACATTCAATGTTTACCAAGTCGATGAAAGAGCAATTTTTCATTTAAAAGTAAAGAAATTCAAAGACATAAATGATTTATTTTCTTAAGAAAAGAGGTTAAAGCATTGATTTTAAAGTTGTCTGCATGTAATTTTTATAAAGACAATTTTTTTTATTTTTATCACTTCCAGTACTTGTTACTCGAATGATTGATTGATTGTTGGTTGCTTAACGTACTTGTTACTCGAGAGAGTACATCAAATCATTCTAACTTTTAGCAAATAACTTTGTTACTTCATTAGAACGTGATGAAATTTGCCTGAAGTAAATTTGTTATCCATATATTGCATTAAAAACGTCATATTCTTTTCCAAATAGCATGTCAAACATCGTTTATTTTTGTCCATTGATATTATCGAGGATTCATATTAACTATCAAATTAATAAAATGCTCCGCAGGGCGCAGCTTGATACGACCGCAGAGGTCGAACCCTGAACAGTTGGGGCAAGAATGGACACAACATTCAAGCTTGATACAGCTCTGAATTTGGATTGTGATTAAATATTTGACACAGCATAGGTTTCTGACACAGAATGAATGTGGTCTAAGAACTTAAACTTGGACATTCACCTATTATGGTCCAATATCCAAAATCTAAATACATGGTTAGATTCAGCATATCAAAGAACCCCAATAATTCAATTTTTGATGAAATCAAACAAAGTTTAATTTTGGACCCTTTTGACCTCAATGTGGACAAAGTTGATAACAGGGCCCAAAAATCAAAAATTTAAATACATGGTTAGATTCAGCATATCAAAGAACCCCATATATTCAATTTTTGTTGAAATCAAACAAAGTTTAATTTTGGACCCCGATTTGGACCAACTTGAAAACTGGGCCCATAATCAAAAATCTAAATACATGTTTAGATTCAGCATATCAAAGAACCCTAAGAATTCAATTTTTGTTAAAATCAAACTAAGTTTAATTTTGGACCCTTTGGACCTTAATGTAGACCAATTTGAAAACGGACCAAAAATTAAGAATCTAAATACACGTTAGATTCGCACATCAAAGAACCCCAATAGTTCAATTTTGATGAAATCAAACAAAGTTTAATTTTGGACCCTTTGGACCTCAATGTGGACCAATTTAAAACGGGGCCCAAAATCCAAAAACTTAATACACGGTTAGATTCAGCATATTAAAGAACCCCAAGAGTTCAAGAATAAAACCCCATTGAAATTGGTCAAGAAATAAGCAATTTATACAAAGTATCTTCTTTGCACAATACTGTGCAATTGAATATTTCTTGCAATTGCGCAATACTGTGCAATTGAATATTTCTTGCTATTGAGCAATACTGTACAATTGACAATTTCTTGCTATTGCAATATTCTGCTATTGGATATTTCTTGCTATTGCGCAATACTGTGCAATTGAAGATTTCTTGCTATTGCGCAATACTGTGCAATTGAAAATTTCTTGCTATTGCACAATACTTATTATATAATAATTTACACATCCTGTTTGGTGTGTATCTCCTGCCATATCATTATTATTTGCTTTTAAATATAAATCAGAAATAACCAACTTAAAATGGAAAATTTTAAAGAAAAAAGGAAAATAAGGAAAAAAAAAAAAATCCCCCAAATTTTTGAACCCCTTATGATTCATCACCCCAAACTCAATCCCAGCCTTCCTTTGTGAATTTGATCAGGATTAAAATGACCAATGTCAGGGCTCAAGCTAGCAGGCGACAGGGCGATTAAGTCACTTTCCGTCTGTCACTTTGCTTTGCCCGACCGTCAAAAGCGAAATCTTGTCGCCCTGTTGTTCATGATACTCACTTTCAGTTGCTTTCATCATCAGCAACATTCAATGTTTACCAAGTCGATGAAAGAGCAATTTTCATTTAAAAGTAAAGAAATTCAAAGACATAAATGATTTATTTTCTTAAGAAAAGAGGTTAAAGCATTGATTTTAAAGTTGTCTGCATGTAATTTTTATAAAGACAATTTTTTTTATTTTTATCACTTCCAGTACTTGTTACTCGAATGATTGATTGATTGTTGGTTGCTTAACGTACTTGTTACTCGAGAGAGTACATCAAATCATTCTAACTTTTAGCAAATAACTTTGTTACTTCATTAGAACGTGATGAAATTTGCCTGAAGTAAATTTGTTATCCATATATTGCATTAAAAACGTCATATTCTTTTCCAAATAGCATGTCAAACATCGTTTATTTTTGTCCATTGATATTATCGAGGATTCATATTAACTATCAAATTAATAAAATGCTCCATAGGGCGCAGCTTGATACAACCGCAGAGGTCGAACCCTGAACAGTTGGGGCAAGAATGGACACAACATTCAAGCTTGATACAGCTCTGAATTTGGATTGTGATTAAATATTTGACACAGCATAGGTTTCTGACACAGAATGAATGTGGTCTAAGAACTTAAACTTGGACATTCACCTATTATGGTCCAATATCCAAAATCTAAATACATGGTTAGATTCAGCATATCAAAGAACCCCAAGAGTTCAATTTTTGATGAAATCAAACAAAGTTTAATTTTGGACCCTTTTGACCTCAATGTGGACAAAGTTGATAACGGAGTCCAAAAATCAAAAATCTAAATACATGGTTAGATTCAGCATATCAAAGAACCCCATATATTCAATTTTGTTGAAATCAAACAAAGTTTAATTTTGGACCCGATTTGGACCAACTTGAAAACTGGGCCCATAATCAAAAATCTAAATACATGTTTAGATTCAGCATATCAAAGAACCCTAAGAATTCAATTTTGTTAAAATCAAACTAAGTTTAATTTTGGACCCTTTGGACCTTAATGTAGACCAATTTGAAAACGGGACCAAAAATTAAGAATCTAAATACACGGTTAGATTCGCATATCAAAGAACCCCAATAATTCAATTTTGATGAAATCAAACAAAGTTTAATTTTGGACCCTTTTGACCTCAATGTGGACAAAGTTGATAACAGGGCCCAAAATCAAAAATTTAAATACATGGTTAGATTCAGCATATCAAAGAACCCCATATATTCAATTTTTGTTGAAATCAAACAAAGTTTAATTTTGGACCCGATTTGGACCAACTTGAAAACTGGGCCCATAATCAAAAATCTAAATACATGTTTAGATTCAGCATATCAAAGAACCCTAAGAATTCAATTTTGTTAAAATCAAACTAAGTTTAATTTTGGACCCTTTGGACCTTAATGTAGACCAATTTGAAAACGGGACCAAAATTAAGAATCTAAATACACGGTTAGATTCGCACATCAAAGAACCCCAATAGTTCAATTTTGATGAAATCAAACAAAGTTTAATTTTGGACCCTTTGGACCTCAATGTGGACCAATTTAAAACGGGCCCAAAATCCAAAAACTTAATACACGGTTAGATTCAGCATATTAAAGAACCCCAAGAGTTCAAGAATAAAACCCCATTGAAATTGGTCAAGAAATAAGCAATTTATACAAAGTATCTTCTTTTGCACAATACTGTGCAATTGAATATTTCTTGCAATTGCAAATACTGTGCAATTGAATATTTCTTGCTATTGAGCAATACTGTACAATTGACAATTTCTTGCTATTGCGCAATATTCTGCTATTGGATATTTCTTGCTATTGCGCAATACTGTGCAATTGAAGATTTCTTGCTATTGCAAATACTGTGCAATTGAAAATTTCTTGCTATTGCACAATACTTATTACACATCCTGTTTGGTGTGCATCTCCTGCCATATCATTATTATTTGCTTTTAAATATAAATCAGAAATAACCAACTTAAAATGGAAAATTTTAAAGAAAAAAGGAAAATAAGGGAAAAAAAAAATCCCCCAAATTTTTGAACCCCTTATGATTCATCACCCCAAACTCAATCCCAGCCTTCCCTTTGAGGTATGGTACCTTGCAGTACAATTTCAGAGAGATCCATACACTTGAAAACAAGTTATTGTCTGGAAACTAGAAAATGCTTATTTTTGGCCCTTTTGGCCCCTAATTCCTAAACGTTTCAGGCAATTACCCCAAACTCAATTCCAGCTTTCCTTTGTGATATGGAACCTTGTAGTACAATTTCAGAAAGATCCATACACTTACACACAAGTTATTGTCATGAAACTAGAAAATGCTTGTTTTTGCCCCTTTTGGCCCCTAATTCCTAAAATTTTGAGGCAATTACCCCAAAATCAATCCCAGCATTCCCTTTGTGATATGGAACCTTGTGGTACAATGTCAGAGAGATCCATACACTAACACACAAGTTATGTCTGGAAGTTACAAAAATGCTTATTTTTGGCCCCTTTTTGGCCCCTAATTCCTTAACTGTTGGTACCATAACCCCCAAAATCAATCCCAACCTTCCTTTTGTGATATTGAACCTTATGGTAAAATTTCATAGAGATCCATTCACTTAAACTAAAGTTAGAGTGCGAAAACCAATGCGTCTTCGGACGACGACGACGACGACGACGCCAACGTCATACCAATATACGACCACAAAATTTTTTTGCGGTCGTATAAAAATCTGATTATTGTAGTTTTATAATTTAATTATAATGCAATATAAATTGAAAGGGCCAATGAAATGGTTCTGAAGCTACTTCCAGGTACATATGGAAAGTTCAATTAAATTAGTGAGCATATCTATTGTTTTAAAATTGATTCAAGCTTTTCTTAATGTATTATAATGAAAAGAAAAAAAAAACGAGGAAAAACTATATCATAAATGGAGGTGTGTTTTTTTGTTGTTGCTGACTTTTAAATTAATCTTCAGAAATACTACCTTTGAAAATAACTATGAAAACAAAAAGGATCATCCTTTAGTATGACTTTAGGGTAAAATGATGACTTGATGTAGGGATTATCGCATATATGGTAATGTGGAAAATATAAAAACAAACCGGCAACCCCAAAGTTAATTTGTCAAAGCAGACAGAAAGCTAATCTGCATTGTAAAATACAGCTGAAGGAAGACAAACACATACTTAATAACTATTTTTGACTATGTAACACCAGTAAAAAATCTGAATCTACTGAAAAGGGATGTTTGAGGTTTTATGGTTACAAAACGCAAGTTGTAAAGAATAAAATGATGTTGTCCAATGTAAATATTGTGCAACTGAAATCTTGGTGTTGCTCAAAAAATTATTGTACAGTAGAATAGAACAAAATCACAGGAATATCAACTGAAATCTTGGTGTTGCTCAAAAAATTATTGTACAGTAGAATAGAACAAAATCACAGGAATATCAACTGAAATCTTGGTGTTGCTCAAAAAATTATTGTACAGTAGAATAGAACAAAATCACAGGAATATCAACTGAAATCTTGGTGTTGCTCAAAAAATTATTGTACAGTTGAATAGAACAAAATCACAGGAATATCAACTGAAATCTTGGTGTTGCTCAAAAAATTATTGTACAGTAGAATAGAACAAAATCACAGGAATATCATATTTTAACGATGAAACACTATTGTCATAGGTAATAAAAAAGTGCATATCTGGTATACCGACTAGGAAAGTCGCTGCCGTAATGCCTCTGTGAACACTCTGACCCCGTCTTTATTAGCAGGTCTTCTGTCATGTTTTCAGGCTGTATCACCTATGATAGGGTAGGCACATTTGTACCAGTATTTGGTATTTATAAATTCACAAAAAAATTATTGAGGTTGATTAAGAAAATTTGTGGCCAGTTGTGAAGAAATGGAGATATCAGGTTGACAATGCGTCTCCTCCTAGTTCTAGAGCTACTATTGAGTGGAAGAGATAAAACAATACACCAACTATGCTTTACCAGCATAAGACCCTGATCTTAATGTTGTAGAAAATGTACAGAGAAGGTTTTAAATTATGTGGATGAAACAGGAACATAGAATTAACAAGCATTCTGTGAGTATTGCATGGCAATACATAGTCCCCTTCCGGTTAAAAATTCATTGTAATGGAACGAAATTCTATCTTGATCTATAACTTGTCATGGTGTAAACTACATAAAATAATAAACTAACCTACCACTAAATTCTTCAAACAATTTACTAAAGAAAAGGATAAAAATCCAAAATGTCATTTATCTTAATACAATTGGTCTTTTACAAATCTTTTAAAAAAATGAGTTATTTCCCTTTGAACAGAAATCTAATAAGTATTTCATCAAAAATTTAATGCTAGGGAAAGTTAAAAAATGAGTTATTTCCCTTTGAACAGAAATCTAGTAATTAATAAGTATTTCATTGAAAATTTAATTTTAGGGAAAGGGCTTTATCTGAACAAGGAGAAAAGCTAAAATTGTGAAAATCAAACTTGACCTGTAACTTGTCATGATAAAACAATACACCAAATATCAAATCAATATCTTCAAGCATGAAGAAAAAAAGTCTGGAAAACTGATTTGCTGGACTGACGGATGGACAAACAGACGGACAGAGTGCAAACCTAAAGTCCCCTTAGACTTCGTCGGTAGGGGACTAAAAACAGACAGGATCTAATGGCAGCAGTATTGGACATTTGGAAAACATTAACTTAAGTGTATATTTGGACTGTTAAGAATAAATGGTTTCATTAACAATGAAAGTATAGGTTAAGTACATTTTATTGAAAAGCATTTTTGATTTCTCCAGATTTATGCTTGCTTAAAAAAGTTTACAGAACATTGGCTGTTTGAATCATTTTTGACCTGATACAGTATATATATATATTTTCAAAAGAATACCTTATCTGTTTCTATTTCACATACAACATCATCTTCCTTTACAAAGTCACCAACCGCTGAAACAAGATGAATAAACTTAATAAACAAATACACAGCTTTAAAAATCAATATAATGCTGGAATATGTGCTATTCATTTTTTTAAGATAATTATGAAATTATTTAATGTTTTCTTCTGAAATTGTTAATAAATTAATTCGCTGAGCGCAGCTGGATACGACCGCAGAGGTCCAACCCTGAACAGTTGGGGCAAAAATGAACACAATATTCGCGCTTGGTACAGGTCTGAAGTTGGATTGTACTTAAATATCTGACACAGAATAACTGTAGTCAAAGAACTTAAAATTGGTCATATAATTTGAATTTATATTCAATTTTTTGCTTTTGTGCAATACACTATGCTGTTGCGAATTGAACCTCCCCTCCCCCAAAAAAAATTAAAATTTCTTTACCCCCCCTTTTTTTTACAAAAAAAAAAAAAAAAATATTTGAAGAAATTTTCTTTTTAATTTCTGAAATCTGAAATGAGAAAAAATTGTCGCCCCCACAATTTGTATTTACCCCCCTAATTTTTTTCACCTCCTCCTTTCCCTTTTTCCAAAAAAAAAAATTCTTTTCCTCAAGATATGATCATAATCCAAATTCAAATTTCTAATGGAGTTTGCAACCATAACTTCCCATCTAAATACATCATAAAAGTCTTAAAATAGACAAGAGTGCACACGCTGAAATGTCTCGCCTTCTTTACTAATCATTGATATTATGTTGATAGTCCTAAATGTAAAGCTTTATTACACTGTCACGTAAACTTAACATTAACCAAGAAAACTAAACATTGACCAATGAACCATGAAAATGAGGTAAGGGCAGATGAACCATGCCAGGCAGACATGTACAGCTAACAATTCTTCCATACAACAAATATAGTTGACCTGTTGCTTATAGTTTAAGAAAAACAGACCAAAACACAAAAACTTAACACTGTTCAATGAACCATGAAAATGAGGTCAAGGTCAAATAAAACCTGCGCGACTGACACATAGATCATAAAATATTTCCATACACCAAATATAGTTGACCTATGGCATATAGTATTAGAAAAAAAGACCAAAACTCAAAAACTTAACTTTGACCACTGAACCATGAAAATGAGGTCAAGGTCAGATGACACCTGCCAACTAGACATGAACACCTTACAATCATTCCATACACCAAATATAGTAGACGTATTGCATACAGGATAAGAAAAACAGACCAAAACGCAAAAACTTAACACTGATCAATGAACCATGAAAATGTGGTCAAGGTCAAATAAAACCTGCGTGACTGACATATAGATAATAAAATATTTCCATACACCAAATATAGTTGACCTATTGCATATAGTATTAGAAAAAAAGACCAAAACTCAAAAACTTAACTATAACCACTGAACCATGAAAATGAGGTCAAGGTCAGATGACACCTGCCAGTTGGACATGTACACCTTACAGTCCTTCCATACACCAAATATACTAGACCTATTGCTTATAGTATCCAAGATATGGACTTGACCACCAAAACTTAACCTTGTTCACTGATCCATGAAATGAGGTCGAGGTCAAGTGAAAACTGTCTGACGGGCATGAGGACCTTGCAAGGTACGCACATACCAAATATAGTTATCCTATTACTTATAATAAGAGAGAATTTAACATTACAAAAAATCTTAACTTTTTTTTCAAGTAGTCACTGAACCATGAAAATGAGGTCAAGGACATTGGACATGTAACTGATGGAAACTTTGTAACATGAGGTATCTATATACAAAGTATGAAGCATCCAGGTCTTCCACCTTCTAAAATATAAAGCTTTTAAGAAGTAAGCTAACGCCGCCGCCGCCGGATCACTATCCCTATGTCGAGCTTTCTGCGACAAAAGTCGCAGGCTCGACAAAAATGACATATGGCTAAAATTCATACTAATTAATAGTAACTCCTAAAAATAAATTGACAGCTATAAATCACCCAAGACAATCTATATTTCTTTATACATAATTTACAATCAGTGTAAGGGAGGTAATCGAATCATAAACAACATTTTACTCTAAAGGTGTTTGGATTACCTCCCTTACACTGCTTTTAAATTGTCTTAATTGTCCATTAACCTGGAAACCCTTGTTTTTCCCCCTTTTTTGCCCCTAATTCCTAAATGGTTTGAGCCATAACCCCCCAAAGTCAATCCTAACCACCTCTTTGTGGTATGGAAACTTGTGGTATAATTTCAGAGAGATTCATAAACTTAAATACAAGTTACTGTCTGGAAACTACAAAAATGCTTATTTGGGCCCCTTTTTTGGCCGCTAATTCCTAAACTGTTGGGACCATAACCCCCAAAATCAATCCCGACCTTCCTTTTGTGGTTATAACCCTTGTTTTTAAATTTCATAGATTTCTATTTACTTATACTAAAGTTATTGTCTGGAAACCAACTGTCTTCGGATGACGACGACATGATACCAATATACGACCGCAAAAATTAATTTTTGTGGTTGTATAAAAACTCCACAAGACCAAGAGAGCTGTCTAATGAGTCTACCAGAATTTTTTTTCAAACGTATTTTTTTACTTGAACATCAAACCTGTACATATATAATTTCACTAAAATGGATCGAAGTAACATATGTTGCAGCCTGAAATGGCTGATGGTACTTATAACAATATTTTTATAATAAAATGTCACCATTATTTAGAATAATGATAATCAAATCTTTGGCTGTAAACCATGCTATTCTTAAATTAGTTTTCTACCTTTTTCAAGTTTAACATCTCCATCAGATATAGAGTCAGCAAAACTAGGTGTATTGACTATCACAACTTCATTATCTGAAACAGATTCAAATTTAATTAGGACTGTTCTATCCAGGTAATGCAAAATAAAGATAATGAAACATGTCATAAAATAATAGACATTACACATTGTTTTCCCTTTTAAACTATTCAATTGATTCAAATTTTGAGAGCCTCTCATGGGTTCCACAATTTTTTAATCAAACATTTTAAAACTATCATAACTATAATCTAGGATGAGTTTTCTTTTCAAATATATTACTTTTAATTGAAAAGCACTACACATTGTTTATCTTTCCACAGGCAATAACTGTAATAATTATTTATTGTAATTATAACATTTTTCATAAAAATATGAAAAAGAAATGAAAGGTGAGAGAACTTACAATGCAATTTCCCATACAATCACATTTGCAAAGGACAAAACTACTGTAAAGATAGTTGATTGGCACTGATTTTGAAAACTATCTCATCATTGCAGATATAAACCTTTGAAATAAATTTCAAGAAAAAACAAATTTAAAATAGCAAATATATATGTGTTCTGAAAATATACACTTAAGGTAATGAAATAATTTGGTTATACTTACAGTAACAATTAGACACATGGAATTTCCTGGTAAAAATAAACTGACTGTGGTTGCAACATGACTTTGGTATTCTGAAAATTTATTTCTTTATTATATGAATTTTATATTTTTAAAATGTGCTACATAATATACCAAACTTTTTTCATTAATCATAGAAAGCTCCTTGCTGATTTCTGGCTACTCTGTAGATGTCTCTTTAGTTTTGTTGTGTTGTTGAGTTGCTTTCTTATTAATGTTATTTCATAGTAGCTGAATTTGACACAAGTTTAATTAGTAAAAAGTCAGGTTTTTTTTTCAAACTGTTTGTATGAACTACAATGAATGTGCTAGATTTTAACTTGTGTGCATTTATGTATCTTATTGTATAATCGCTGGAGTTTAAAGTAAAATAAAAGACGGTGAAATCAGTCCACATCTGACAAATGGACAAAAAAAAACAAACAGAGATACTTGATTTCTGGGATTGAGTGTAACCTGATAATCTGTCGACACTTCATAGTACCTATTTTCTAGATTTAAAATTTATTATTTTTCTAGCCATATTTTGTCAGTTGTTTACTGCAGGTTGACAGTTTCCTCTGCCAATAAAACTGACCGTCCTGCAATTACCCAAATGATGCTGAAACCCTAATCAATCAAATATAACTGACCGTCATGAAATTACCCAAACGAAGTTGAAAACCCAATGAATCAAAAACAGATCTAAAATTATTAAGTTTGTGTCCAATCTCTTTGTAGGTTATTAATATTTGTTTCTTGCACTTAAAGCAATCTAACCATGGTTTTGAATTTGATTTGGTAACCTCTAAATATAAATCTTACTAGTTTTTGAATGACTGAATAAAGCATAAATTAATGTTCTCAATGAATTTTATTTCAAACTATAATACAAGCAATAATTCAGGAAAAACACAATAGAGTACTAATCTTTGAATTCTTTCAGTTAAACCATGTATTACACTAGCAGCTAACCTGCAGGAAAATGTTCAGAAATGTTTATAAGGGTCATGCAACTTTACTATGACTTTAAAAATGGCTACAGTAAAAACATTATTTCAAAATAAGCAATTTAAAAGTCATTTTTAGGGCCTCTCTGCTATTTATTAGAGCAGGGAGGCCCTGAAAAAAGACTTAAAAATTGCTAAATCTCTTTTCGGCCGGGGGGCTTTGCCACCCAGGACCCCTACCTTAAGCGGCCCCAGACTCCTCACCAAAATGATCTTGCCTCCCATTCTGGAAATATTTCCTCTTATTCCAAAACTTAATGAAAACACTGCCATGTTGATGTAATAGTAGAAATTATCATGCTCGTCAAATTTGCTATCTACAGTTTCTTTCAATCTACCTGTTTCTGCCAAAAAAGCACAAAATGAAGTAATAAAGTGTTATAAGGGCAATAACTTCTATAAGGTGTCCACAGAAGATTTTGGCCATGTTGACAGATTTGTAGATCTTGTCCCACTGATAATCTTTCCTACTTACAGTTTCTCTAAATCTAGTATAGTTAACACAAAAATAATAGAAAACGGTTGAAAATCTTTATTTAAGGACAGTTTCTATCTATCGACTATAGTTTCCAGAATTATACACAAAAATCAGTAAAAAGGGTCTTTCAAGGGCAATAACTCTTAAAAGGAGTCGACTATCAATTTTGGCAATGTTGAATTATTTGTTGATTTTGTCCTACTGAGCAATTTCGCTGTTAATAGTTTCCTTTGATCTACTATAATTTCTGCAATAAACAAAAATCTGTCCTTTAGAATTCAAAGGTTGAGAGGATCAATCTTATTTTTTAACAGATTAACTTGTAGAAATCACTATTGATCATTTTAATTATTTTAAAGTTGTATAAAACTATATTCTCAAGGAAAAGTCAATGTAAAATGAAAACTAGATATCTATGAATTTCAGAATAAAATGCTCTGCTGGTCCCAGCTTGATACGACCGCAGAGGTTGAACCCTGAACAGTTGGGGCAAGTATGGACACAACATTCAAGCTTGATACAGCACTGAATTTGGATTGTGATTAAATATTTGACACAGCATAGGTTTCTGACACAGAATGAATGTGGTCTAAGACTTAAAAAATTTTAATTTACCTATTCAAGCCATATCATTATTATTTGCTTTTATATATAAATCAGAAATAACCAATTTAAAATGGAAAATTTTAAAGAAAAAAAATGAAAAAAAAAATCCCCCCTCAAATTTTTTGAACCCCCTTATGATTCATCATCCCCAAACTCAATCCCAGCCTTCCCTTTGTGGTATGGTACCTTGCAGTACAATTTCAGAGAGATCTGTACACTTGAACACGTTATTGTCTGGAAACTAGAAAAACCATTTTAATGCTTGTTTTTTGGCCCCTTTTTGGCCCCAAATTCCTAAACGTTAAGGGCAATTACCCCCACACTCATATCCAGCTTTCCCTTTGTGATATAGAACCTTGTAGTACAATTTCAGAAAGATCCATACACTTACACACAAGTTATTGTCATGAAACTAGAAAAATGCTTGTTTTTTGCAGATTACTCACTTATCAACATTTAAAAGGTCTGTATTCTTGTTACATTGCGATAAACCTAAAATAAGAAAAATATTTACTCTGATCAATCAAATGAATCAAATCAAAAATCATATCTGTACGAGTTTAACAGCTTTCAAGCTTTGGAACAATGTAAAACCCGGTCCTATTGTCAGATTTGTGTGTGTGTTTTCTAATCTAAATATATATATATGAAGAACCAGATATGTGAACAAAAAAATTTTAAGGTATAAGAATAACCTGTATAATAATCATTTAAAAAGTACCGGTAGGTTATCATTAGAATTTACATTTAAACAAATTAAAATGCCCTTCCCTATTCTTCGGTTATTAAAACTGCTTAAAACATATTTTGTCACTGATCAGTGATCACATTGATAACTAAAGCTACAACCAGTCAGAGGTCAAGTGTTTTTAACACTTGGAAAATTCCCCTATTTTCTTTTCAAATAAAAACTCATTTCTTTAAACATTGTCAATCTTTTTTTTCAAATCTGATTTTGATGAAATTTTTACTGATAAACATGTGAATCATTCAATGTGTACAGTACTTTTTGGTTACTATAAATTTTTTTATGACATGTCATTACTGGAAAATTCTTATTAGTCCCCTACTGACGAAATAGAAGGGGACTTAAGGTTTGCACTCCGTCCATCTGTCTGTCTGTCTGTCTGTCCATCCGTCAGTCAAGCAAATCAGTTTTCTGCACTTTTTTTCGTCATGCTTGAAGATATTGATTTGATAATTGGTATATAGTTTTATCATTCCATGTTACAGATCAAGTTAGCATTTTGTTCCAGTCTGATGATTTTGTGCAGAGCTATGGTCCTTGGACTTAATCACTTAAATAATAAGTTTTCCTCACTTTTTTTCGTCATGCTTGAAGATATTGACTTGATATTTGTTATATAGTTTACACCATGACAAGTTATAGATCAAGTTAGCATACTGTTCCAGTACAATGAATTTTTAACCGGTAGGGGACTATGTATTGCCATTCAATACTCTCAGAATGCTTGTTTATATTATTATTTGTTTTTAAAAAAGGATTTTCTTAAAAGTATAAATCATACATACATGTATATTTCATAATTATTGCAAGATTCGAAACTGCAGACATTTTTGTATATACAAAAACAAAAATTTCATTAAATTTCAAATAAGAAATAACTTAGTATTTTATGGAAAATGTGTTTTTATATGAATGTATAACAGAATTTTCAAATGGTGAAACACTTATGACCTCTAACTTTATATTTGCACTAGTGCAATATGATAGAATACTGCACGCTAACTTTTCGCTATGATCTGTGGGAAATATTATGGTGCTATCTATACAATAACATGTGATATTGTCTCCTGTAAATTATCCCAAATATAATCTGTCAGTATTCTCCACAAACATTAATCAGGCATCTGATACTGTGATGCTAGTTTTTACATTATTTTGTTTTATCCCAACACAGTTTAAAATTTTAGATGACCAGTTTTTCTGTACATAAAATTTTGATGGTTTGTCTTTTATGTATATACTCCAATTAATGAAGTGTTATTTTAATTTTTTTTTTTTTGATTTTCCCAAGATATCTTTTTCAAGGGTTGGCTGTAAGATGTCATTAATGTTTTCACAGAAAAATAAACATTATTTTTATTTGTATTTTCACCTCCTTGTTATTTTAAGTTTGTAACCTCAACTCAAAGGTTGCAATATCTTATCTTCCCTTTTTCATGTATTTTCTCTAGTACAAAATTTTAAGTGTGGGAACGGATGCTAGTTAATTATGCCCTTATGTAATTTTAGTGTCTTTTTACTGAAAATAGTCATTAATCACTCTAAAACCTTTCCCAGTTAATGAGTCACGAAATAGGGTGGTATTCTAGAAGGTAGTCAAAAGGAAATGGACCAAAATAAAAAGAAAGCCATTAACATTTATCGCTGGCATGAACTCCATTGAAATGTACATAATTATGAGGAAGATGAGATGTTTTTCTTTAACCTTTCATGTTGTAATGACATCAATTCTAAGACTTACAGCAGATATGACTCTTTACTCTTAAACTCTGGCTTGTCTGAAAGAAGAAAGAAGACATGCAATATTAGCATTAATGAGGCAGAAAAAACTTTTTGTGTTCAGTCACTTAATGCACATTGTATAAACAAATCCCAATCAAAAGACAAATTAAACAGAAAAACTTCTATCACTTGTAACATGCATCATTTCTCGTCAAACACAATAGCAACAGTAATTAGAGACATAAAAATTCAATTGTTAACAGTTTTTTTGGTTTTACATTAAAGTATTAGCCACAATCTTAAGTAAAACAGGATGCTCTAATCATTAACTTTTCCTTATCTGAAAAACCTTTAATGTTCGCTTAGGGATGATTTCCTTCTCGCTTGTTGTGTAATGAATAATCAATACCAAACAACTCTTAAGATTTAGTATTTACTATAGGAAATAAAGTGAAATATTTTGCTAAACAGATGACAAATAGCAGCTAATCATGTATAAGTGTAATTTCTCCCGTCAAAAATCCATTTTTCTACAGACACTTAGCTATGATTAAAATCAGAACTGTCTTCAGATTGGCATGAAAATCCATTCAAAGTACTCTTAATGTTTTGTCATAAATGTCATAGAAGTTGCCAAGAGTTCTTCTCAATAAAAGAATATAGAAAATACAAGAAAATGCTTTTCTCTTCAATATGTTAGCTCTAATGTAGATACTCATGAAAAATAAGAAATTTACAACCTTTTAAAGTCTGTTACACAATTTATACAGTACAAACAGAACCTAAAATCTAGTAACTGCACATCATGAAACATCTTCATATGTACTTAATGAGAAAATTCCATTTACAATAATTGTGAAGTCATCATAAGAAGGAGCTTTTACACTGTCAAAACTTAATGTGCTATAAACTCAAAATATTCTGAATAATGATCAAAAAGGACAAATGTTTTAAACAATCTATACCTTTGAAAAAATTCATCTATATAGACAAAAGATATGTATGCAGAAACTTACTGCAAGTTCTAAAAAAAAAAAAAACCTACAAAAATCAGCTGACATAATGACTTTCAAAAACTATCCTTTGTTTCTAAATTTTTGCACATAAATGTAGTGATGGAAATGGTATGTAACAATAAAATAGAAGCCTAAATCCACTGTTTATACTTCATACTTCAGACATAAATAAATACACCACTCAATAACATCTAAGAAAATCCAAGGGGTGTATTTCATTTAAAGTAAATCAAAGTGAAAGATGAAAACAAAATCAGTTACTTTTCTTTATTCAACTACATAACAAAATTATGCTTAAAGAGGCATTACTGTGGATTCAGTTATGTTCATGCATACCAATTTCAATGGATTGAGGATAACTTGTATTTTTGTGGATATTTGATTTCGTGGTTGTGCCAAAACTGCATGAAAGCCTATAGAAAATTTGTAATTTATTGCAAATTTAAATTCATGGTTTCACCTGTACCCAAGAAATCAACGAAAATTGGTATCCCATGGATAATATGAATCAACAGTAGCTAAGAATTAGACACACAAATTTTAAATAGGATTTTTTTTTCAAACATTTATTTAAGTAGAATATAGAAATTATATTTAGGTATTAGTATTAGCAGTGAGTTTGGTTCAATTTCATCAAAATAAGCTTACAAACATGGCTGATGTATTATGGCTTACAAGTCAATAAATCATTTTCATTTGAATCCGTATTCAAACAACCTTTACTTTGAACTTTAGGGGTGACGGGGCTGAGCGTGTGCTCAGTATATAGTAACCGTGTCCATTCATTAAAAAGTGAAACAAGGGAACCACCAAGTATAACCATTTCACTGACTGATCTGGCCCACAAAAAATGATTCTTATTATCTTATACAGGAAAAACAATGATTTAAATATATTTTTAAACTGTAACATGAAATCAAACAGATCAAGAAAAATTGTCAGTATACGATTGCAAATGCTTGACTTTTGATTATCATCAGCAGTCTTCGGGGGGTTATCTCGATGGATAATAAGATGGTGTCTAGTCTACAATATGCACAAATTGCTTACACATTATAACCAGTGTATTCATTGTAAACTGTTTCTTTGGACTTTTGTAAATTGTATGTAATAAATAAAATATAAGAATATGGGTCAAATACAAGAACACAAATTTAACAGCTATTGCCCCTTTAATGTCTGCTAGTTCAGTGAAACAAATTACATATAACTAAAAGTTCCTAAAAGATGGACATAATAATCTATAAAGAATTTTTGGTCCCAAATCGTTTTTTCAATTCCCGCAACAGTTGACAATTAAAAGCTCTGCATATGAGGACAGAAGAAAACTTATAATTGCATCAAGGATATCATAATTAAATTGCTTGATAGCATTGCTGGAAAATATTTGATGTAAAGCAATGTTTGACGTTTTGAAATGATTAAGACAGCACATTAATTTCTTTATTCTGAATAAAATGCTTAACAAGAGGCTGTCAGAGTGACAGCATACCGGATTTTCCTGCAGAGATCAAACCCTGAACAGTAGGGCAAGTATGGACACAACATTTATGCTTAAAACAGCTCTGAATTTGGATTGTGATTGAATATTTGATACAGCATGGGTTTGTGACACAAAATAAATAAGGTCAAAGAACTGAAAAATTTGAAATTGAACATTTACCTATTATGGTCCAATATCCAAATGCTAAGTACATTGCTAGAATCAGCATATCAAAGAACCCCAAGAATTCAATTTTTGATGAAATACTTAAGAAATAATTCACGGAAGCCATAATTTGTTGGACATTTACACATGGCCTGGGCAGAGATATTCGAATTTTATCCTGAGCGTTGTCCAACAAATCTATGGCTTCCATGAATTATTTTGATTCTAAAAGGACAAATACGGTAATTTAATAAAATGCTCCCAGCAGGCGCAGCTTGATACGACCGCAGAGGTCGAACCCTGAATAGTTGGGGCAAGTATGGACACAACATTCAAGCTTGATACAGCTCTGAATTTTGAAAAAAAATCCCCCAAATTTTTTGAACCCCCTTATGATTCATCACCCCAAACTCAATCCCAGCCTTCCCTTTGAGGTATGGTACCTTGCAGTACAATTTCAGAGATCCTACACTTGAACACAAGTTATTGTCTGGAAACTAGAAAATGCTTATTTTGGCCCCTAATTCCTAAACTTTTCGGCAATTACCCCAAACTCAATTCCAGCTTTCCTTTGGGATATGGAACCTTGTAGTACAATTTCAGAAAGATCCATACACTTACACACAAGTTATTGTCATGAAACTAGAAAATACTTGTTTTTGCCCTTTTTGCCCCTAATTCCTAAAATTTTGAGGCAATTACCCCAAAAATCAATCCCAGCATTCCCTTTGTGATATGGAACCTTGTGGTACAATGTCAGAGAGATCCATACACTAACAAACAAGTTATGTCTGGAAGTTACAAAATGCTTATTTTTGCCCTTTTGCCCCTAATTCCTGAACTGTTGGTACCATAACCCCCAAAATCAATCCCAACCTTCCTTTTGTGATATTGAACCTTATGGTAAAATTTCATAGAGATCCATTCACTTAAGCTAAAGTTAGAGTGCGAAAACCAATGCGTCTTTGGACGACGACGATGCCAACGTCATACCAATATATGACCGCAAAATTTTTTTGCGGTCATATAAAAAGCACATCATATTAGAATTCTTAGTTAAACCTTCTGATTCTGTTCAAATTGAAATAACTTAAACTTTATTTCCATGAACTAATCATGTTAATCTAAAATTAAATATGATTAACCCATAGACTCTAAAATTAGATATGATGTAAAGAGATATGTTATATTCATTTTAAATTATAATCAAATATAAATAATAGTTTTCTAATAAATCTGTCACTCAAATTTTAATTGGGTGATTGCATTGAAAATTACCAGATGTGTGTTATATTATCACTGAGTGTATAAATCAAAATCAAACTTTATATATATAGTTGATAGTTCTCAATATTTTTCTTTCATTTGTAACATCTAATATAGATCTGCAACTTATCTTATCTTAATTTTAACTTGATAACTTATAAATAATAGATTATTATCTAATGAACTTTCAAATCTGGAACCCCAAACAGGATCAAGTAAAAATTAAAATTAACAGACACAACAAAACAATTGTATACATATATCACTCAGAAAATTAGTTTTTACAGAATAACAAACACACCATAAAATATTTCAAACAATTTACCAAAAAAGGAAAACCCAGGGGACTTCCCCTAAATTTCAATTGATTTGTTTTATTGTCACATACAAGAATATATATGGTTTAGGGTTGGGGATCTCAACCTTTACAAGTTTTATAAAGAAGGGGTGGGGTTTACCCCGTGGACTTTCCCTAAATTTCATTTGATTTGTTTTATTGTCCCATACAAGAATATATATGGTTTAGGGGTGGGGATCTCAACCGTTCACAAGTTTTCAAAAAGAATGGGTTGGGGTTTACCCCCGTGGACTTCCTCTATATTTCATTTGATTTGATATATTGTCCCATACAAGAATATATATGGTTTCTCGGTGGGAATCTTGACCGTTTACAAGTTATCAAAAGAAGGGGGTGGGGTTACCCCAATGGACTTCCCCTATATTTCATTTGATTTGTTTTATTGTCCCATACAAGAATATATATGGTGGGGATCTCAACTGTTTACAAGTTCTTAAACAGGAAGAAGGTCGAGGTAACCCCAGGGACTCGACTTTTATTTCATTTGATTTGTTTTATTGTAACATACAAGATGGTTTCATATCTTAACTGGCAAGTTTTCAAGGGTGGGGTTAAGGGACTCAACTGTTTACAAGTTTATATGGCAAAATCTCAACTGAAAGTTTTCAAAAGGGGTTTAACCCGTGGACTTCCCCTAAATTTCATTTGATTTGTTTTATTGTCCCATACAAGAATATATATGGTTTAGGGGTGGGGATCTCAACCATTTACAAGTTCTCAAACAGAAGGGGTGGGGGGTACCCCAATGGACTTCCCTAAATTTCATTTGATTTGTTTTATTGTCCCATACAAGAATATATATGGTTTAGGGGTGGGGATCTCGACCGTTTACAAGTTATCAAAAAGAAGGGGTGGGGTTACCCTAATGGACTTCCCCTATATTTCATTTGATTTGTTTTATTGTCCCATACAAGAATATATATGGTTTAGGGGTGGGGATCTCAACCGTTTACAAGTTATCAAAAAGAAGGGGGGTGGGGGTTACCCCAAGGACTATCCCAATATTTCATTTGATTTGTTTTATTGTCCCATAAAAGAATATATATGGTTTAGGGGTGGGGATCTTGACCTTCTTCAAGATAAAAGCACATTCTCAAATTGAAGGGGGTGGGGGTAAGAATATATATGATTTAGGGACACTTAATTATCTACAAAATGTCTAATAATGAACAGTAAATTTCAAACTTTATATATACAGTCCTACAGATCTTATCAGGAAACAGAAAATTTTCAAATAAATCTGTCACTCCAATGATTATCATATGCTAAAATATTTCCAAGATCTAATAAATAATGAAAATAAATGATTATCATATGCTAAAATATATCCAAGATCTAATAAATAATGAAAATAAATGATTATCATATGCTAAAATATTTCCCAGATCTAACTGAACAGAACTATGGTTTAAAATAGTACTCTAACATTACATATATAATAATTAATAATGTAATAATCTTCAAAATTTCGAATACTATAGCTCATAATCATTACCACTTAGGAAATAAATAATTTGGTCAAATAAATCTGTCACTCAAATTTTTATTGTGAGATAAGACAAGTCATTACATGATAACAAGAGAAAAATATTTAAAATTCCACTTTTGGATATTAAAAATGGCGATAACTCAAAAAGGAGAAATACTAAAATCTTGAAAATTGATCTAGACCTTCATTAAGTCCCAGGAAACAACATATTTAAATTTGAAAAAATTTGTTAAAGCGTTTTCATGTTATTGTGGAGACATTGTTTGACAGCCGCCTGTCTGCCCGCCCGCCCACCGTACATCCTCATTTTAATAACTGATATTTCCTTGAAAATCCGGTTAAAAGCAAATCACTTATTCAAGATTTACTAAAATCAGATATGTATATGTCAATTTTCTATCAAACATCAATGTGTGAGATGATAAACATACAATTTTTTTTATTAATTCATTTAGACAAAATTACATGTCCTGTATATCATGCTCTCAATATAGTTAAAAATTTATAAAACATTTTTTAACCATTTTAAAGAATAAACAATCTTTATATATGTACCTTTCAACAATAAAATTCATTCAACTAAAATTAAGTCTGATTATATTTGAGTACTCTGGTCATACTGTAACCAAAACACATTTTATTTTACTTACTATCACAAATGTTGAAATACATTTGTTACGAAAAATTATGCAATAAACTTTATTTTCTGGGCCAAAAATGATCAAATTTAATAAATTAAAATGCATACATAGTATCACTTTTACAGTTCTGCCTATCAAAATGATTAACAAGTGAATCTGTGAGCTACTGCTCACTAATGATACCCCCGCCCCGCTTAAAGTATAAGGTAAACAGGAAGTTGTTGAGTGATGAATCTGAAAACGCATCACACAGCATAGCTGACTCATATAATCCCTGAAACCAAATTTCAGAAATCCTTGTAATGTAGTTTCCGAGAAAGATGTGACAAAAAATATTCATGGGACAGACGGACAGACAGAGGTAAAACAGTATACTCCCCCTTTTGTAAAGCAGGGGTATAATTAATATAAATAAGAAGATGTGGTCTGAGTGCCAATGAGACAACTCTCCATCCAAGTCTCAATGTATAAAAAGTTAACAATTATAGGTTAAAGCACGGCCTTCAACACAGAGCCTTGACTCACACCGAACAGCAAGCTAAAAAGGGCCCCAAAATGACTAGTCTAAAACAATTCAAACAGGAAAACCAACGGTCTAATCTATATAAAAAACAAGAAACGAGAAATGCTTATGAACCACACCAACAAACGACAACCACTGAACAACAGGCTCCTGACTTAGGACAGATGCATAAAAATGCAGCGGGTTTAAACCTCTTGATTTACAAAAAAGTTGGCTTTGATTTAAACAGCTATCTCACTAGATTTCAAAAACTGTTCAAGAAAGAATTCCAAAATTTTGCACTAAGTAAGAGAGAAGAAAGATACCGGCAAAGGGACATTCAGACTCAAAGTCGAAAATAAACTGACAATGCCATGGCTAAAAAATAGGAAGACAAACAACAGTACACAGAACAAACATAGAAAACAGACTTAGCAACACAAACCCCACCTAAAGTCAAAAATAAACTGACAATGCCATGGCTAAATAAAATGCTCCAGGCGCAGCTTGATACGACCGCAGAGGTCAAACCCTGAACAGTTGGGGCAAGTATGAACACAACATTCAAGCTTGATACAGCTCTGAATTTGGATTGTGATTGACTATTTGACACAGCACAGGTTTCTGACACAGAATGAATGTGGTCTAAGAAATTTTAAATTGGACATTCACCTATAATGGTCCAATATCCAAAATCTAAATACATGGTTAGATTCAGCATATCAAAGAACCCTAAGAGTTCAATTTTGATGAAATCAAACAAAGTTTAATTTTGGACCTTTTGATCTCAATGTGGACAAAGTTGATAACGGGCCCAAAATCAAAAATCTAAATACATGGATAGATTCAGCATATCAAAGAACCCCATATATTCAATTTTTGTTGAAATCAAACAAAGTTTAATTTGGACCCTTTTGACCTCAATGTGGACAAAGTTGATAACGGGGCCCAAAAATCAAAAATCTAAATACATGGTTAGATTCAGCATATCAAAGAACCCATATATTCAATTTTGTTGAAATCAAACAAAGTTTAATTTTGGACCCCGATTTGGACCAACTTGAAAACTGGGCCCATAATCAAAAATTTAAAGACATGTTTAGACTCAGCATGTCAAAGAACCCTAAAAATCAATTTTGTTAAAATCAAATTAAGTTTAATTTTGGACCCTTTGGACCTTAATGTAGACCAATTTGAAAACAGGACCAAAATTAAGAATCTAAATACATGGTTAGATTCAGCATATCAAAGAACCCCATATATTCAATTTTGTTGAAATCAAACAAAGTTTAATTTTGGACCCTTTTGACCTCAATGTGGACAAAGTTGATAATGGGGCCCAAAATCAAAAATCTAAATACATGGTTAGATTCAGCATATCAAAGAACCCAATATATTCAATTTTTGTTGAAATCAAACAAAGTTTAATTTTGGACCCGATTTGGACCAACTTGAAAACTGGGCCCATAATCAAAATTTAAAGACATGTTTAGACTCAGCATATCAAAGAACCCTAAGAATTCAATTTTGTTAAAATCAAATTAAGTTTAATTTTGGACCCTTTGGACCTTAATGTAGACTAATTTGAAAACGGACCAAAATTAAGAATCTAAATACATGGTTAGATTCAGCATATCAAAGAACCCCATATATTCAATTTTGTTGAAATCAAACAAAGTTTAATTTTGGACCCCAATTTGGACCAACTTGAAAACTGGGCCCATAATCAAAAATCTAAATACATGATTAGATTCAGCATATCAAAGAACCCTAAGAATTCAATTTTGTTAAAATCAAACTAAGTTTAATTTTGGACCCTTTGGACCTTAATGTATACCAATTTGAAAACGGACCAAAAATTAAGAATCTAAATACACGGTTAGATTCAGCATATCAAAACCCCATATATTCAATTTTTGTTGAAATCAAACAAAGTTTAATTTTGGACCCTTTTGACCTCAATGTGGACAAAGTTGATAATGGGGCCCAAAAATCAAAATCCAAATACATGGTTAGATTCAGCATATCAAAGAACCCCATATATTCAATTTTGTTGAAATCAAACAAAGTTTAATTTTGGACCCCGATTTGGACCAACTTGAAAACTGGGCCCTTAATCAAAAATTGAAAGACATGTTTAGATTCAGCATATCAAAGAACCCTAAGAATTCAATTTTGTTAAAATCAAATTAAGTTTAATTTTGGACCCTTTGGACCTTAATGTAGACCAATTTGAAAACAGGACCAAAAATTAAGAATCTAAATACATGGTTAGATTCAGCATATCAAAGAACCCCATATATTCAATTTTGTTGAAATCAAACAAAGTTTAATTTTGGACCCCAATTTGGACCAACTTGAAAACTGGGCCCATAATCAAAAATCTAAATACATGATTAGATTCAGCATATCAAAGAACCCTAAGAATTCAATTTTTGTTAAAATCAAACTAAGTTTAATTTTGGACCCTTTGGACCTTAATGTAGACCAATTTGAAAACGGGACCAAAATTAAGAATCTACATACACGTTAGATTCGGCGATCAAAGAACCCCAATAATTCAATTTTGATGAAATCAAACAAAGTTTAATTTTGGACCCTTTGGACCTCAATGTGGACCAATTTAAAAACGGGCCCAAAATCCAAAAACTTAATACACGGTTAGATTCAGCATATTAAAGAACCCCAAAATTCAAGAATAAACCCCATTGAAATTGGTCAAGAAATAAGCAATTTATACAAAGAATCTTCTTTTGCACAATACTGTGCAATTAAATATTTCTTGCAATTGCAATACTGTGCAATTGAATATTTCTTGCTATTGTGCAATACTGTACAATTGACAATTTCTTCCTATTGTGCAATATTGTGCTATTGGATATTTCTTGCTATTATGCAATACTGTGCAATTGAAGATTTCTTGTTATTGTGCAATACTGTGCAATTGAAAATTTCTTGCTATTGCACAATACTTATTATATAATAATTTACATATCCTGTTTGGTGTGTATCTCCTGCCATATCATTATTATTTGCTTTTAAATATAAATCAGAAATAACCAACTTAAAATGGAAAATTTTAAAGAAAAAAAAGGAAAAGGAAGAAAAGGGGGAAAAAATCCCCCAATTTTTGAACCCCTTATGATTCATCACCCCAAACTCAATCCCAGCCTTCAATGAGGTATGGTACCTTGCAGTACAATTTCAGAGAGATCCATACACTTAAACACAAGTTATTGTCTGAAACTAGAAAATGCTTATTTTTGACCCCTTTTTGGCCCCTAATTCCTAAACGTTTAGGGCAATTACCCCCAAACTCAATTCCAGCTTTCCCTTTGTGATATGGAACCTTGTAGTACAATTTCAGAAAGATCCATACACTTACACACAAGCTATTGTCCTGAAACTAGAAAATGCTTATTTTTGCCCTTTTTGGCCCCTAATTCCTAAAATTTTGAGGCAATTACCCCAAAATCAATCCCAGCATTCCCTTTGTGATATGGAACCTTGTGGTACAATGTCAGAGAGATCCATACACTTACACACAAGTTATTGTCTGGAAGTTACAAAATGCTTATTTTTGGCCCCTTTTGCCCTAATTCCTTAACTGTTGGTACCATAACCCCAAAATCAATCCCAACCTTCCTTTGTGGTATTGAACCTTATGGTAAAATTTCCTAGAGATCCATTTACTTAAACTAAAGTTAGAGTGCGAAACCAATGTGTCTTCGGACGACGCACTGAGTGTATAAATCAAAATCAAACTTTATATATATAGTTGATAGTTCTCAATATTTTTCTTTCATTTGTAACATCTAATATAGATCTGCAACTTATCTTATCTTAATTTTAACTTGATAACTTATAAATAATAGATTATTATCTAATGAACTTTCAAATCTGGAACCCCAAACAGGATCAAGTAAAAATTAAAATTAACAGACACAACAAAACAATTGTATACATATATCACTCAGAAAATTAGTTTTTACAGAATAACAAACACACCATAAAATATTTCAAACAATTTACCCAAAAAAGGAAAAACCCAGGGGACTTCCCCTAAATTTCAATTGATTTGTTTTATTGTCACATACAAGAATATTTATGGTTTAGGGGTGGGGATCTCAACCTTTTACAAGTTTTCAAAAAGAAGGGGGTGGGGTTTACCCCGTGGACTTTCCCTAAATTTCATTTGATTTGTTTTATTGTCCCATACAAGAATATATATGGTTTAGGGGTGGGGATCTCAACCGTTCACAAGTTTTCAAAAAGAATGGGTTGGGGTTTACCCCTGTGGACTTCCTCTATATTTCATTTGATTTGATATATTGTCCCATACAAGAATATATATGGTTTCTGGGTGGGAATCTTGACCGTTTACAAGTTATCAAAAAGAAGGGGGGTGGGGGTTACCCCAATGGACTTCCCCTATATTTCATTTGATTTGTTTTATTGTCCCATACAAGAATATATATGGTGGGGATCTCAACTGTTTACAAGTTCTTAAACAGGAAGAAGGTCGAGGTAACCCCAGGGGACTCGACTTTTATTTCATTTGATTTGTTTTATTGTAACATACAAAAAGAAAAATGGTTTCAGGGTGGTGATCTTAACTGTTTACAAGTTTTCAAAAAAAAGGGGTGGGGGTTACCCCAGGGGACTTCCCCTAAATTTCATTTGATTTGTTTTATTGTCCCATACAAGATTATATATGGCTTAAGGGTGGGAATCTCAACTGTTTACAAGTTTTCAAAAAGAAGGGGTGGGGTTTAACCCCGTGGACTTCCCCTAAATTTCATTTGATTTGTTTTATTGTCCCATACAAGAATATATATGGTTTAGGGGTGGGGATCTCAACCATTTACAAGTTCTCAAACAGAAGGGGTGGGGGGTACCCCAATGGACTTCCCCTAAATTTCATTTGATTTGTTTTATTGTCCCATACAAGAATATATATGGTTTAGGGGTGGGGATCTCGACCGTTTACAAGTTATCAAAAGAAGGGGTGGGCTTACCTAATGAACTTCCCTATATTTCATTTGATTTGTTTTATTGTCCCATACAAGAATATATATGGTTTAGGGTGGGGATCTCAACCGTTTACAAGTTATCAAAAGAAGGGGTGGGGTTACCCCAAGGACTATCCAATATTTCATTTGATTTGTTTTATTGTCCCATAAAAGAATATATATGGTTTAGGGTGGGGATCTTGACCTTCTTCAAGATAAAAGCACATTCTCAAATTGAAGGGGTGGGGTAAGAATATATATGATTTAGGGACACTTAATTATCTACAAAATGTCTAATAATGAACAGTAAATTTCAAACTTTATATATACAGTCCTACAGATCTTATCAGAAACAGAAAATTTTCAAATAAATCTGTCACTCCAATGATTATCATATGCTAAAATATTTCCAAGATCTAATAAATAATGAAAAT
This sequence comes from Mytilus coruscus, assembly GCA_017311375.1. Lineage (NCBI taxonomy): Eukaryota > Metazoa > Mollusca > Bivalvia > Mytilida > Mytilidae > Mytilus > Mytilus coruscus. The sequence goes on from CM029599.1 coordinate 60,535,984, forward strand.
AAATGATTATCATATGCTAAAATATATCCAAGATCTAATAAATAATGAAAATAAATGATTATCATATGCTAAAATATTTCCCAGATCTAACTGAACAGAACTATGGTTTAAAATAGTACTCTAACATTACATATATAATAATTAATAATGTAATAATCTTCAAAATTTCGAATACTATAGCTCATAATCATTACCACTTAGGAAATAAATAATTTGGTCAAATAAATCTGTCACTCAAATTTTTATTGTGAGATAAGACAAGTCATTACATGATAACAAGAGAAAAATATTTAAAAATTCCACTTTTGGATATTAAAAATGGCGATAACTCAAAAAGGAGAAATACTAAAATCTTGAAAATTGATCTAGACCTTCATTAAGTCCCAGGAAACAACATATTTAAATTTGAAAAAAATTTGTTAAAGCGTTTTCATGTTATTGTGGAGACATTGTTTGACAGCCGCCCGTCTGCCCGCCCGCCCACCGTACATCCTCATTTTAATAACTGATATTTCCTTCGAAAATCCGGTTAAAAAGCAAATCACTTATTCAAGATTTACTAAAATCAGATATGTATATGTCAATTTTCTATCAAACATCAATGTGTGAGATGATAAACATACAATTTTTTTATTAATTCATTTAGACAAAATTACATGTCCTGTATATCATGCTCTCAATATAGTTAAAAATTTATAAAACATTTTTTAACCATTTTAAAGAATAAACAATCTTTATATATGTACCTTTCAACAATAAAATTCATTCAACTAAAATTAAGTCTGATTATATTTGAGTACTCTGGTCATACTGTAACCAAAACACATTTTATTTTACTTACTATCACAAATGTTGAAATACATTTGTTATGAAAAATTATGCAATAAACTTTATTTTCTGGGCCAAAATGATCAAATTTAATAAATTAAAATGCATACATAGTATCACTTTTACAGTTCTGCCTATCAAAATGATTAACAAGTGAATCTGTGAGCTACTGCTCACTAATGATACCGCCCGCTTAAAGTATAAGGTAAACAGGAAGTTGTTGGTGATGAATCTGAAAACGCATCACACAGCATAGCTGACTCATATAATCCCTGAAACCAAATTTCAGAAATCCTTGTAATGTAGTTTCCGAGAAAGATGTGACAAAAATATTCATGGGACAGACGGACAGACAGAGGTAAAACAGTATACTCCCCTTTTGTAAAGCAGGGTATAATTAATATAAATAAGAAGATGTGGTCTGAGTGCCAATGAGACAACTCTCCATCCAAGTCTCAATGTATAAAAGTTAACAATTATAGGTTAAAGCACGGCTTCAACACGGAGCCTTGACTCACACGAACAGCAAGCTAAAAGGGCCCCAAAATGACTAGTCTAAAACAATTCAAACAGGAAAACCAACGGTCTAATCTATATAAAAACAAGAAACGAGAAATGCTTATGAACCACACCAACAAACGACAACCACTGAACAACAGGCTCCTGACTTAGGACAGATGCATAAAAATGCAGCGGGTTTAAACCTCTTGATTTACAAAAAAGTTGGCTTTGATTTAAACAGCTATCTCACTAGATTTCAAAAACTGTTCAAGAAAGAATTCCAAAATTTTGCACTAAGTAAGAGAGAAGAAAGATACCGGCAAAGGGACATTCAGACTCAAAGTCGAAAATAAACTGACAATGCCATGGCTAAAAAATAGGAAGACAAACAACAGTACACAGAACAAACATAGAAAACAGACTTACCAACACAAACCCCACCTAAAGTCAAAAATAAACTGACAATGCCATGGCTAAAAAATAGGAAGCCAAACAACAGTACACAGAACAAACATAGAAAACAGACTTACCAACACAAACCCCACCTAAAGTCAAAAATAAACTGACAATGCCATGGCTAAAAAATAGGAAGCCAAACAACAGTACACAGAACAAACATAGAAAACAGACTTAGCAACACAAACACCACCTAAAGTCAAAAATAAACTGACAATGCCATGGCTAAAAAATAGGAAGCCAAACAACAGTACACAGAACAAACACAAACCCCATCTAAAACTGGGGTGATCCCAGGTGCTCGGAAGGATAAGCAGATCCTGCTCCACATGTGGCACCTGTCATGTTGCTCTTGTTAGTACAAACCTGGTGACAAGTCTAATCGGTAGGTCATATTCGAGGAAAAGGGGACGGATTGTAGTTACAACACTTGGAACATATCTGTTGTCATCTGTGAAACAGATATTCCGTAATGGTCAACCAACTCATGATGGCGTCTTTAAAATTTCGAAGGGATGATTTGAACTTCACCACTTGGAACTCTTGGTTTAAATGCTTCCTTGTGAGCAGCAACCTCTATGAAGGAAATCATGATAGGAAATACAAGCCCTGGTATATGGTATCAACTGGGAGATATATACTGAACTGAGTTTAAAGGATTCAATGGAAAATATAAACAAGACCAACACCACGTCTGGACCTGCATCACTTCATCCAGATGATTGAGGTAACAATACATGTATACTGAAGCATAACTGATCATTCTCTTTCACTGAAGCAAAGAAATCTTTCAGGAAAATTTTTCTTGTACAATGAGTATATCCACCACAGATGGAAAAGTTTCGTACAGGCTACACCTCATCATTATTAATCTGCAGACCAAATATATAATTTTCCTTGATTAATGACAGCAAACAGGAAGTAACTCTACAGCTTGGCTCACACTAGCCAGCAACTGGGCGAAGAAGTTGCATTCCTGTCTGTCTCTTTGCTTTGCCCAACTGTCAAAAGCAACTTCTAGGCACCAGGGTGTAGTCTCTTTTATCATCAGCAATTTTCCATTTTTACCAAGTTGATGAAACAATTTTTCATTTATAAAAGAGAGGCGAAAGATACCAGAGGGACATTCAATAAGGGACCTGATAAGTAAAGAAATTCAAAGACATAAATGATTAATTTCTTTAGAAAAGAGTTGAAAGCAAGGACTTTACAGATTGGTCATATGTTATATCAAACAAACAACTTTTGAGAAATATTTTCTTTCATTTGGTACTTGTTACTCTAGAGCATATATCAAAATATTCTGATTTTCGGCAAAATAACTTTGTTACTTCATTAGAATTAAACGTGATGAAAATTGTCTTTAGTTAATGTTTCATCCATATGTATTAAAAGCGTCGATTGAGTAAAATTTGCTTACAAGCTACATCTCAACATTATCAAGCTGCAGATCAAACATTTAATAATTTCCTTTCATACATGTCATAGAAGCCAAGAAAACTCTGACGAAAATTTTCTACCCAAGGTCTTTCTGACAGACGGACAGAGGTAAAAACAGAACACTGCCTTTCTCCTATAAATGTATGCAAGTAAGATGTAGAGCTAGCAAAACACACTAATTGTTAATGTACCCTTTAATAAGTTTTAATTATATGTAAATTTAAAAAAGTTTAACAACATAAATTGAAACAATGTATTTGCATTAAACTTTATACATTTTGTACTTGTAACTAAGGAACCTAACCAAATGTCTATTAATGTATACTGAATGGATATTTTTAATTTTGGGCCATCATTCTCTTGTCAGCTTTACCATGCATATGTCTGCAGTTATCATTGAAGTAGAGATTTCAGTCTGTTAGGTACTTCTCTGTTTCGAGGTTGGTATAGATCTTTGACAAGCGATTAAGAAATGTATCTTAACTTATTTAATGCAATAACTGGATCGAACAATAATTAACCATAGGCAATTTTCTTCTTTTTAATGAAGGAACAAATTCATTTTGTCTAAAATCAACTCTTTTGATGTACCTTGGCTTCGTAACAAATGAAGTGAAAAACATACTACGATTTGTTAGCATAAAAAGTTGTTCCTTTGAAATAACATACAACCAGTGCTTTTATCAACATTTTAAAGAAACAATTTGTCTATGATTTGGAATTTATTTTTTACTTTTAAATGAAATAGTGCTGTAACATCAACTTGATGAAATAGGAATATTACCTGATACCAAAGACAAAAACTACAGAGTAGTACTGTTGTGTGAACACCCAGACAAGACAAAAACTACAGAGTAGTACTGTTGTGTGAACACCCAGACAAGACAAAAACTACAGAGTAGTACTGTTGTGTGAACACCCAGACAAGACAAAAACTACAGAGTAGTACTGTTGTGTGAACACCCAGACAACTAGATATAGCTTTTGCCACTCTAGCCCCCCAGTAGCAAAAGCCCTGATAAGATCATGAAGAACTGTTTTAATATGCTTTTAATATTTTCCCGCATAAATTTACCTTCTTCCTGGAATGTCCACTTTTGTTTAAAAATAGATGTGACCATGCAAATCATTAAATGCTTTACTGACAATGCCATGGCTAAAAATAGGAAGCCAAACAACAGTACACAGAACAAACATAGAAAACAGACTTAGCAACACAAACACCACCTAAAGTCAAAAATAAACTGACAATGCCATGGCTAAATAAAATGCTCCATGAGCGCAACGGGCAGCTTGATCGACCGCAGAGGTCGAACCCTGAATAGTTGGGGCAAGTATGGACACAACATTCAAGCTTGATACAGCTCTGAATTTGGATTGTGATTAAATATTTGACACAGCATAGGTTTCTCACACAGAATGAATGTGGTCTAAGAACTTAAAAATTTTAAATTGAACATTCACCTATTATGGTCCAATATCCAAAATCTAAATACATGGTTAGATTCAGCATATCAAAGAACCCCAAGAGTTCAATTTTTGATGAAATCAAACAAAGTTTAATTTTGGACCCTTTTGACCTCAATGTGGACAAAGTTGATAACAGGGCCCAAAAATCTAAATACATGGTTAGATTCAGCATATCAAAGAACCCCAAGAGTTCAATTTTTGATGAAATCAAACAAAGTTTAATTTTGGACCCTTTTGACCTCAATGTGGACAAAGTTGATAACAGGGCCCAAAATCAAAAATCTAAATACATGGTTAGATTCAGCATATCAAAGAACCCCATATATTCAATTTTGTTGAAATCAAACAAAGTTTAATTTTGGACCCGATTTGGACCAACTTGAAAACTGGGCCCATTATCAAAATCTAAATACATGTTTAGATTCAGCATATCAAAGAACCCTAAGAATTCAATTTTGTTAAAATCAAACTAAGTTTAATTTTGGACCCTTTGGACCTTAATGTAGACCAATTTGAAAGCGGGACCAAAATTAAGAATCAAAATACACAGTTAGATTCGGCATATCAAAGAACCCCAATAATTCAATTTTGATGAAATCAAACAAAGTTTAATTTTGGACCCTTTTGACCTCAATGTGGACAAAGTTGATAGCAGGGCCCAAAAATCAAAAATCTAAATACATGGTTAGATTCGGCATATCAAAGAACCCCAATAATTCAATTTTGATGAAATCAAACAAAGTTTAATTTTGGACCCCAATTTGGACCAACTTGAAAACTGGGCCCATAATCAAAAATCTAAATACATGTTTAGATTCAGCATATCAAAGAACCCTAAGAATTCAATTTTGTTAAAATCAAACTAAGTTTAATTTTGGACCCTTTGGACCTTAATGTAGATCAATTTGAAAGCGGGACCAAAATTAAGAATCTAAATACACAGTTAGATTCGGCATATCAAAGAACCCCAATAATTCAATTTTGATGAAATCAAACAAAGTTTAATTTTGGACCCTTTGGACCTCAATGTGGACCAATTTAAAAGGGGGCCAAAATCCAAAAACTTAATACACAGTTAGATTCAGCATATTAAAGAACCCCAAGAGTTCAAGAATAAAACCCCATTGAAATTGGTCAAGAAATAAGCAATTTATACAAAGTATCTTCTTTTGCACAATACTGTGCAATTGAATATTTCTTGCAATTGTGCAATACTGTGCAATTGAATATTTCTTGCTATTGTGCAATACTGTACAATTGACAATTTCTTGCTATTGCGCAATATTGTGCTATTGGATATTTCTTGCTATTGCGCAATACTGTGCAATTGAAGATTTCTTGCTATTGCGCAATACTGTGCAATTGAAAATTTCTTGCTATTGCACAATACTTATTATATAATAATTTACACATCCTGTTTGGTGTGTATCTCCTGCCATATCATTATTATTTGCTTTTAAATATAAATCAGAAATAACCAACTTAAAATGGAAAATTTTAAAGAAAAAAAGGAAAAAGGAAAAAAAAATCCCCCAAATTTTTGAACCCCTTATGATTCATCACCCCAAACTCAATCCCAGCCTTCCCTTTGAGGTATGGTACCTTGCAGTAAATTTCAGAGATCCATACACTTGAACACAAGTTATTGTCTGGAAACTAGAAAAATGCTTATTTTTGGCCCCTTTTTGGCCCCTAATTCCTAAACGTTTCAGGCAATTACCCCCAAACTCAATTCCAGCTTTCCCTTTGTGATATGGAACCTTGTAGTACAATTTCAGAAAGATCCATACATTTACACACAAGTTATTGTCATGAAACTAGAAAAATGCTTGTTTTTGGCCCCTTTTTTGGCCCCTAATTCCTAAAATTTTGAGGCAATTACCCCCAAAAATCAATCCCAGCATTCCCTTTGTGATATGGAACCTTGTGGTACAAAGTCAGAGATCCATACACTAACACACAAGTTATGTCTGGAAGTTACAAAATGCTTATTTTGGCCCTAATTCCTTAACTGTTGGTACCATAACCCCAAAATCAATCCCAACCTTCCTTTTGTGATATTGAACCTTATGGTAAAATTTCATAGAGATCCATTCACTTAAACTAAAGTTAGAGTGTGAAAACCAATGCGTCTTGAGATGACGGCGACGGCGCAACATGACAGCGCCAACGTCATACCAATATCGACCACAAAATTTTTTTGCGGTCGTATAAAAATAGGAAGCCAAACAACAGTACACACAACAAACACAAACCCCACCTAAAACTGGGGGTGATCCCAGGTGCTCCGGAAGGATAAGCAGATCCTGCTCCACATGTGGCACCTGTCATGTTGCTCTTGTTAGTATAAACCTGGTGACAAGTCTAATTCGGTAGGTCATATTCGAGGAAAAGGGGACGGGATTGTAGTTACAACACTTGGAACATATCTGTTGTCATCTGTGAAACAGATATTCCGTAATGGTCAACCAACTCATGATGGCGTCTTTAAAATTTACGAAGGGATGATTTGAACTTCACCACTTGGAACTCTTGGTTTAAATGCTTCCTTGTGAGCAGCAACCCTCTATGAAGGAAATCATGATAGGAAATACAAGCCCTGGTATATGGTATCAACTGGGAGATATATACTGAACTGAGTTTAAAGGATTCAATGGAAAATATAAACAAGACCAACACCACGTCTGGACCTGCATCACTGCATCCAGATGATTGAGGTAACAATACATGTATACTGAAGCATAACTGATCATTCTCTTTCACTGAAGCAAAGAAATCTTTCAGGAAAATTTTTCTTGTACAATGAGTATATCCACCACAGATGGAAAAGTTTCAGTACAGGCTACACCTCATCATTATTAATCTGCAGACCACATATATAATTTTCCTTGATTAATGACAGCAAACAGGAAGTAACTCTACAGCTTGGCTCACACTAGCCAGCAACTGGGCGAAGAAGTTGCGTTCCTGTCTGTCTCTTTGCTTTGCCCAACTGTCAAAAGCAACTTCTAGGCACCAGGGTGTAGTCTCTTTTATCATCAGCAATTTTCCATTTTTACCAAGTTGATGAAACAATTTTTCATTTATAAAAGAGAGGCGAAAGATACCAGAGGGACATTCAATAAGGGACCTGATAAGTAAAGAAATTCAAAGACATAAATGATTAATTTCTTTAGAAAAGAGTTGAAAGCAAGGACTTTACAGATTGGTCATATGTTATATCAAACAAACAACTTTTTGAGAAATATTTTCTTTCGTTTCGTTTCATTTCGGGTACTTGTTACTCTAGAGCATATATCAAAATATTCTGATTTTCGACAAAATAACTTTGTTACTTCATTAGAATTAAACGTGATGAAAATTGTTTTTAGTTAATGTTTCATCCATATGTATTAAAAGCGTCGTATTGAGTAAAATATGCTTACAAGCTACATCTCAACATTATCAAGCTGCAGATCAAACATTTAATAATTTCCTTTCATACATGTCATAGAAGCCAAGAAAACTCTGACGAAAATTTTCTACCCAAGGTCTTTCTGACAGACGGACAGAGGTAAAACACAGAACACTGCCTTTCTCCTATAAATGTATGCAAGTAAGATGTAGAGCTAGCAAAACACACTAATTGTTAATGTGCCCTTTAATAAGTTTTAATTATATGTATAATTTAAAAAAAAGTTTAACAACATAAATTGAAACAATGTATTTGCATTAAACTTTATACATTTTGTACTTGTAACTAAGGGAACCTAACCAAATGTCTATTAATGTATACTGAATGGATATTTTTAATTTTTGGGCTCATCATTCTCTTGTCAGCTTTACCATGCATATGTCTGCAGTTATCATTGAAGTAGAGATTTCAGTCTGTGTAGGTACTTCTCTGTTTCGAGGTTGGTATAGATCTTTGACAAGCGATTAAGAAATGTATCTTAACTTATTTAATGCAATAACTGGATCGAACAATAATTAACCATAGGCAATTTTCTTCTTTTTAATGAAGGAACAAATTCATTTTGTCTAAAATCAACTCTTTTGATGTACCTTGGCTTCTTGTAACAGGTACGAGAAGTGAAAAAACATACTACGATTTGTTAGCATAAAAAGTTGTTCCTTTGAAATAACATACAACCAGTGCTTTTATCAACATTTTAAAGAAACAATTTGTCTATGATTTGGAATTTATTTTTTACTTTTAAATGAAATAGTGCTGTAACATCAACTTGATGAAATAGGAATATTACCTGATACCAAAGACAAAAACTACAGAGTAGTACTGTTGTGTGAACACCCAGACAAGACAAAAACTACAGAGTAGTACTGTTGTGTGAACACCCAGACAAGACAAAAACTACAGAGTAGTACTGTTGTGTGAACACCCAGACAAGACAAAAACTACAGAGTAGTACTGTTGTGTGAACACCCAGACAACTAGATATAGCTTTTGCCACTCTAGTCCCCCAGTAGCAAAAGCCCTGATAAGATCATGAAGAACTGTTTTAATATGCTTTTAATATTTTCCCGCATAAATTTACCTCCTTCCTGGAATGTCCACTTTTTGTTTAAAAATAGATGTGACCATGCAAATCATTAAATGCTTTTTATAATCCAAGCAATCATCTATTTAATATTGATTTAAAATAATCTTATACTACATTCTATTATAGTTTTGATAACACTAGATGATAATATCTATATTTAGATCATTTTGCTTTTTGTTTTTCCTTGATATTATTTGTAAACAGCTATGCAAGGGCACATTATCATTGTCAATTATAGGCTTGTAATTAAATTTGTTGTAAATCAGATATTCAATGCTTCAAAAATAAAATTACCATAGAGACCTAATGGTCAACTTTTTAATTATAGATCCGAAATTATGAAATTTAAGAGTTCATATATATTATATATAATTATCAAGGGAAAAAATTGATTTGAAAAAATGGGATTTTAAGATTTTTTTCTGCAAAAATAAAGACGTCTTTAAAATGTTGTCTTTACTGAACATATATATATCATCATTTTATAACAAGAATAATATATTATATATCAATAAAATTTTATCTTCTCACTGTTGGACTCAACATACTGCAATCCATTGTTTTTCCACTGGACACCATAAAATATCTATTTTTATTCACTCTCACCCAGTCAGTTTGGCCCAATTTTATAAATCAATATCGGCAAAAATTTGAATTTCAAACATGGTTTAGTTTTTTTATAAATACTTGACAGTAACAGTAACATCTTGTGTATCATTGTAATGACCATCTGGTAAGTATGTTGTGTTTGCATGACTTGCTCTTTGCATTATATGATAATTTCTAATTTTGACATGAGATCAATAATTTTCCCATCCTTGCATTGTAATGAGACAATTAGCCTTACTGCAAAATATGCAAAAGGTAGGAAATTAATGATAATGGAATTTCATACCCTAAAACATGTTAACTATACTTTTTTTTTTAATAAAGAATAACCAAGATTTACTCACACATCATAAACATTCATTAAGTATTATAATAAACAGAGATATGTCTCGCCTTTTTGTAAATTTGATTATGCAACTGCTGAAATTAAAATAGCAATACTTTAACAAGTTACATAAGTTATGCAAATATTCAAAGTCAATGAACCATGACTGAGGTACATGGCTAAACAATCACCATGTAAATGAGATGTGCCAATGCTAATACAACTGCATACCAAATACCATTGACTTATTATAAGTCATTCCCTTTAAACAAACCTAAACACAAACATCAACTTGTAAGCTATGTAAAAGTTTCAAAGTCAATGAACCCTGAAGAGGGGGTGGGGCTATATAATCTCCATGGAAACGATACTTGCAAATGCCAAAAAATTTGCATACCAAGTATCATTGACTAAACATTAGCAGTTCATCTTAAACTGATCTAATCACAAACTAATACATGTAAACTAAGCAAAAGTTTCAAAGTCCATAGACCATGACTGAGGGGACGGGGCCAAATATTCTCCATGGAAATGAGATGTACTGATGCTTAAACAACTCAATACCAATTAACATTGGCCGACCACTAATGGTTCCCCTGGAACTGACCTAATCACAAACTAATACATGTTAACTAAGCAAAATTTTCAAAGTCAATAGACCATGACTAAGGGGGCAGAGCCAAATAATCTCCCTGGAAATGAGATATGCCAATGCTTATACAACTGCATACCAAATATCATTGGCCCACCACTAGTGGCAGGGCTCACGCTACCAGGCGACTAGGGCGAAGAAGTCGCTTTCCCGTCCGTCACTTCGCTTTGCCCGACCCTCAAAAGCGAAAACACACGCCCTGTTGTTTACGATACTCGCTTTCAGTCGCTTTCGTCATCGGAGGTTTTCAATTTTACCAAGTTGATAAAACATCAATTTTTATCGATAATTAAAGAAATTCAGACATAAGCGATTCATTTCTTAAGAAAAGAGGTTTAAGCATTGACTTTACAGTGTGTAGCAGGTTATTTAATTAAAAGACAACTTTTATCACTATATGCACTTCGGTACTGGTTACTCAGAGGCGTACATCAACCTAACTTTCGGTGCAAAATAAGTTTGTTACTCATTTGAAAGTGATAAAAGTTGCCTCCAGTAAATGTTTAATCCATTTATTGCATTAAAAACGTCATATTCCTTTCCAAATAGCTTGTCAAACATCGTTTATTTTTGTAAATTTTCTTCGTCCGCCATTAGGTAGCAATACACAGTTGACTTGGCACCTTTCTTTAAATCAGTTTTGTCGCGTTTCAGTGTCAACTGCTAACCTTCATAAAATATTCATTACTCAACCAATTTTCAAAATAAAAGGCCATTTTACTCGTTTTAGCTAGCAGAACACAGAAAATTAGTTAAAGGAGAATTTGAAAAAATATTTACTATTAAGGTAGCAATACACAGTTAGGAGTTTGGTTTCGCATTTTGGCCCGGTGGATTTTATAAATATGAAAGTTATTGTGTAATAAAATTCATTTTAGACAGCTGAGTACTAATTTAGCCTTCAAAGGTGGTTTATAAGAACATCAAGATTATTTTTACATGTTTTATGGGCTATTTTCTGTTTGACTCTCCATATTTTCATAGCTAGACCGGTCATCGGTCCAGAAATTAATGTAATGTTTACAAACACTTTTTTCTACGAAGTTTTTGGCGCAATTTACATAAAAATGAGATGAAAGACATATGATTTTCATTGGGTTTATTGAAAGATATATGTAAACAGTTTCGAAAAGGTATTACTTGAAGTGATTGAAATTCTACTTTGGTAAAATTTTGGGGAAATATGTGACATCTTTTCCCCCTTTTTTTATATATTATAACAAAAATGCAGATTGTTGCCATGGATACACCAAAAGAAATAAAATTTAACCATTTTATATACTGGATATGAAATCTATGAAAGATTCTGATTACATACATATGCACATATATGACACAAACAGTAAGCTTAATATTGCAAGAAGGCAATGAAAAGGGGATGGTAAAATTTATGAGGGAAAATTTTAATATTTTTTCCTAACTGTTTATTGCTACCTTATGGCATACTTACCAAGCTCAGAATTGTATAATTTAAGACTTTTCATACTACAAATCTATTGATATTTAGATTCTAAATCAACTTCTGAGGGGACTAAGAGTTTAAGAATGACAATGCATGTCAATTTTATTGTTTACAGTCCTTAGCAACCAATATTAGACGTTTTGACACAAGGCTTATAATTGTACTCTATTTGCTTAACCCTTGCTTCTGAAGGATTGCGCAGTATGTAGTAGCCTAAGTATTGAATGTTTTGTATTTCTTCTTGCAAATATATCAAATTATTATTTTATCAAGATTTCATGTTACATTTTGACATATATTAAATGTATAGTTGATTCAGCTGTGAAATTGATTCCCCATTACCAAGTTTTTAATCAAGTCTTTGGTATACATTAAACATAAAGATTAACATTTTCATGCTTGAAATTGTTAAATTTTGTACAATTTTGCATCATCAGAGGTCTTATAAAGATTTTCAACATTAAAAACTGACAAAGTATAGTTTTTAAGATTTTGCCAAAATTGAGGTAGAAACAAGATTTTACACTTTGACTTGGCACCTTTCTTTAAATCAGTTTTGTCGCGTTTCAGTGTCAACTGCTAACCTTCATAAAATATTCATTACTCAACCAATTTTCAAAAATAAAAGGCCATTTTACTCGTTTTAGCTAGCAGAACACAGAAAATTAGTTAAAGGGAGAATTTGAAAAAATATTTACTATTAAGGTAGCAATACACAGTTAGGAGTTTGGTTTCCCATTTTGGCCCAGTGGATTTTATAAATATGAAAGTTATTGTGTAATAAAATTCATTTTTAGACAGCTGAGTACTAATTTAGCCTTCAAAGGTGGTTAATAAGAACATCAAGATTATTTTTACATGTTTCATGGGCTATTTTCTGTTTGACTCTCCGTATTTTCATAGCTAGACCGGTCATAGGTCCAGAAATTAATGTACAATGTAATGTTTACAAACACTTTTTCTACAGAAGTTTTTGCGCAATTTTACAAAAAATGCGATGAAAGACATATGATTTTCATTGGATTTATTGAAAGATATATGTAAACAGTTTCGAAAGGTATTACTTGAAGTGATTGAAATTCTACTTTTGGTAAAATTTTGGGGAAATATGTGACATCTTTTCCCCCCTTTTTGCTATATATTATAACAAAAAAATGCAGATTGTTGCCATGGATACACCAAAAAGAAATAAAATTTAACCATTTTATATATATATACTGGATATGAAATCTATGAAAGATTCTGATTACATACATATGCACATATATGACACAAACAGTAAGCTTAATATTGCAAGAAGGCAATGAAAAGGGGATGGTAAAATTTATGAGGGAAAATTTTAATATTTTTTCCTAACTGTTTATTGCTAACTTAATCGTTTACTAACTACGGATCGGAACCGGACCAGCTATGACCGAAATCCGTATTTTTACAATAATAACTACGGACGCATGAATGGAAAAGCTGACAAGAATATTGATCCCAAAAAAAAACTAAGTGGTTCCCCATAAACTGACCTAATCACAAACTAATACATGTAAAATAAGCAAAAGTTTCAAAGTCAATAGACCATGACTGAGGGGGCAGGGCCAAATAATCTCCATGGAAATAAGATGTGCCAATGCTAATACAACTGCATACCAAATATGATTGACCTACCACCTGTGGTTCACCATTAACTAGACCTAATCACAAACTAATACATTGTTGACGACGCGGACACCGGAAACAGCATACCCATGTCTGGCTTTTTGACTCTGTCAAGGCGAGACAAAAATCTTAGCGAAACCATTTACTTTTGGGGGCAAACTAACCTGGAGCAAAGTGATTTGTTGCAGAAATTGTGGCGAAACAACCCATTGCCGAATGCAATAAAGGAATGATTATAACAACAGAAATAGGTGGGTTATAAATCATTTTGTAGATAATTTAATGTATATTTATTGCATAACAAATTTCAGTAAGATGTCATATTTCATTTATTATGTTTAGCCACCCGATATAATTTTTGTTAAACAACAATACTGGTACAAAATGATATACCAGTATTGCTATTGGAAGTTTGCGACCAAGTGTCATTTCTCAAAATGTGAGTTGGGTACCTTGTTTTATATTAAGGTGTATAGTTAATTTTTTTCCGAGACAAGTGCCTGTGTGAAGGTATCAGACTACCTATTCAAAATCCCTATCTATTCAATCAAATTTTGCAATTTTCACAGCTTTCTAAATATTTTACCTTAAGTTTAACTTCATTGAAACCAGGTATATCCTGAACTGTACATGTATCACCTTTCTACATGCCAATTTTCAACCAATGTTTAAAGTCTTGTAGTGAAATACTACCGTTTGAAAGCCAAATGCTACTAAAAATAACACCTGGTTTTCTGGGAATCTTAAATAAGTATACTATGGAGCGCATTAATCCTCAATTTTTAATGCCAACTCAAAGACAAGTTAATTTTGGCTCAAAATGGTCTAAATACATTTCTCTTTCACCAAAAGTTTCATTTCTGCAAATTTATTTGTTAGTTTAAAGTTAACAATGACATCAAAAGCACTATTTTTGTCAGGGAAGGGCTACTTTTACATAGTTCTAAACTGGAATGGGTGAAATGCGGTACAAGTCAAATCTGCACCTGGTCAAATTCGACACTGGGGCAAATCTGCACCTGGTCAAATTCGACACTGGGGCAAATCTGCACCTGGTCAAATTCGACACTGGGGCAAATCTGCACCTGGTCAAATTCGACACTGGGGCAAATCGGCACCTACTTTTAAGTAATTTCGGTAGTATTTTCACCGTTTTCTTTCCTTTTTAACAGTTTTTATTTGAGAATAGTTTTTCATTTTTATATATACATTTTTGGCAAAACTCACAATTTTAGAGGTTCATTTCGTACATCGTTAAAAACTCAGCGCATGTAATTAAGTAGTAAGAATACACAATAAACAATAATCAAGTGGCTTTCTGTTTGAAGTTTTCTAAATACTCTATAGCAGTGCAATCTTTCAATAACCTTAAACTCATTAATAATGTTTTGATTGGTTATCACTTTAAAAACTTATGAACTTATACCAAATTACAAACAATAACCCGTTTGTTGTTTTGACAATTTTCAGGTAGTTTTTTATCTTTTATGTTTAAAAAAAAATAAAAGCAAAGAAGCCATTACGCCAGCTGTTGTTTAATCCACAGATGAGGATAAAAAATAATTTAATCATTGTAATTCAAATTGTTTTTTTTCTGCATTTCCAGTCTACTTGTATAAAATGCTGTACGGTTGCCTATAATTGCTTACATCCACTTCATTTAAGGCCTAAAAAAAAAAATCTGTGTTTCCGGTAACATCATTTTGAAAAATAGGGTCGGTAGGTCGGATTATAGATTAAATATTCATGTTTTGAGGGGAGACAACACTGTAAACATCCTGTTTTTGGCAGTGAAAATTGAAAACTTATTTGCAGCCACTGTAGCTCTTTTCAGTAGGAAACCGTACCCTGAAACAAGATTTTATTAAAGGCCAGGTAAAACCTATGAATTTCATACAGTTTTGATTATGGAAATGTGCCTGTATCATGTTTACATGGGTATGCACATGACCTGATTTCAGGTTTTTATGTTCAGATTAGGCAACTTTTTCCCCCTTTTCTCTGGATAGAACTTTTTTACTATATTAAAAGTACAGTATATTTTTATTTCAATATAAACTAGAGAAAATTCTGATTCCAGTGATATCTAGTTTTATACAAGTATCTTTATTAACCATTCCACCACTAAGGGTCACTTAGGCATGGTCCCTTAAAATGACGTCATAGAAAAAAACTGTTGATTGCACCCTGAAGCACCTGCTGTGCAAATTTCTTGGATTTTAACCTATTTGGAATACCTTTTGACATAAATGGGACAATATCCCTAATGCGCCTTGAAATGAGGAACTCAAAAGTCACGTGTAAACAAAAATCTCTGTGTAGTGATAGTTGACACATTTCTATGATAAACAAATGACTGAGCTGAACCATTTGTGTTAATTTAGAAAGTAGGGAACACAGAATAAATGTAAAACTATGGAGCTATTAAATGTGTTCAAAGTATTAAACTTCGAAGAACTTATTGTGTTTAAAATGGGATTTTTACCACGAGGAGCATCACAAAAGGATACTCGGGGTTTGCTAATTATGGAAAAATAATCTCACATTGCATTGCGAAAATTTAACCACATATGTGAAAATGTCTCAGCTTGAAGCGACCCATCATACATATCCAAGTTAACGATATGGACTGAGCAACAGAAGAAAAGCGTTACCATTACCGCCTATGGAGAAACTAATCGCATCTTGACCCATCTTCTAAGAATAATTCCAGAGATATCTTAAAATAATTTCACCTTGTACACCACAGAAAATTGTGAAAATGATGGTTAGTAGTTTTTTATTTATACCTAGTTATCGGAAATGGTTTAAAATAAATATTATTGATAAAGATCAGCAAAAACTCAATGAAATTTTCGCTTTTAAAATGCATTACTGTCACGGGGCTGAACACTTTTTTTAGGCACAATCATAACTTTGTTTACCTCCGAGACATCCGAAAGGAATTGTTTATTTAATTGAAAAAGGCAAGAAATAAGTTAATATTATTAAATTGTAAGTAAACATGACACAATATAGTCTTTGTTATGTAATTATCACTCTGGTCTACAGGAATAACTGATAATCAAGGGAGATAACACACTTCATACGAGTAAAGTGAGATACATCATCACATGTGCTTTTATCCTATGATTTGACCCTGGTCAGTAGATATCATATGCAAATAAACAGAAAAACATGTACATGTATTAATAAAATTATGAATTATTATTTTAATGCACATGAGCAAAACACAAGATATTGTCATTTCTCAGTGAAAAAGGGAGGGTCAAACCTTTTGAAAACAATATTGCTGCACCTATTCAACTATTAAGCTAGTTAGCTACTACTCATTGCTTCTAATATAAAAGGTTTAAATGAAGGTGGCTTAGCCAAAGGAGAAGCGTTTTCTTTCTTTGTGATAAAACTTTCAAGAATTAGATTTTCTCTCTCAATAATACTTATGTATTTAAATTAAATGATAACACAGCCTGAGTAAATTTTTTGTCTTATTTCAGTTCCAGACATATCATTACTTTTTAACATGAGATGGCAAACTAGAGGTTTAAAAGTCCTGAATAACTGGTAAGCATTTTGTTTTATTAGGCAAGCTCTAAATTGTTTATTTATGGTATTTATGCAATTGAAATTACAGTCGGTATGTTAGAAATATGCTAATATGAAAACTGTTGCTATGGTCTTGATATTAAATGAAAATACTTAGTTACTGATCTTTTCGACTCAATATTTCGAGTTAAATCTTGGCAACTGTTTCTCATGTAACACTGCAAACTATATTTAGCGCTATTTTGATCTGTTGTTATTTAATGACGCCATAATACATGTGATGTCACAATGTTTCCTTTAATACCTCATGTGGTTTCTCACTGATAAAAGGTTTTCACTGAAATCCATGTAAAAAACCTTTTTTCTCAAATAGAATTATGTGAAAGGACAAGTTTTGAAAATTTGCACTTCATTGCACTGTAATTATATGATAAGAATGACTTTCCCAGTAGTTTAGAGTGGTTTCCACAGTATTAGATACCAGATTTCCACTAGTAAGAATAATTATTTTGGTGTTGTTTTTTTTTTATAAAATCTACATTTTTGCATAATTTCTCTGTCAAAATGCACTTTTAGGCACAAGAAAATTTTATAGAATGCTTTAACAGGGTCTGTGTATTGCAATTTAAGGTTATCATCAGAAGTTTTGTCCTTGTTTTGACTAGTGAAGGTATACTGGAAGAAATTAATTATACATACACATTGTATTCAAAATAAATGAATATAGCGATAAAAGTGTCATTGCCTTATAGTGCCTAAACAACTTTATTTTTTTCAGAAATGGACAAAATGCACAGATTTATTCAGAATGTCATACCGATGAAGATCACATAAAAATATTTGGAAAATTCAGAACTATGGATTTCAATATGGGACAATATCCTAATGCGCCTTGAAATGAGGAAATCAAAAGTCACGTGTAAACAAAAATCTCTGTGTAGTGATAGTTGACACATTTCTATGATAAACAAATGACTGAGCTGAACCATTTGTGTTAATTTAGAAAGTAGGGGAACACAGAATAAATGTGTAAAACTATGGAGCTATTAAATGTGTTCAAAGTATTAAACTTTCGAAGAACTTATTGTGTTTAAAATGGGATTTTTACCACGAGGAGCGCATCACAAAAGGATACTCGGGGTTTGCTAATTATGGAAAAATAATCTCACTTCGTACCCGAAAATTTAACCACATATGTGAAAATGTCTCAGCTTGAAACGACCCATCATACATATCCAAGTTAACGATATGGACTGAGCAACAGAAGAAAAGCGTTACCATTACCGCCTATGGAGAAACTAATCGCATCTTGACCCAAATAGAATGTTTTACTGGCTTTCTGTGCCAGTAGAAGCAAGTTAGATAAATAATTATGTCGATTAACAGAAGCCTGTGTCAAAAACAGGGTCGGTTGATACCAATTTTTTTTTTTGACGATCCAATAAAAATTAGGGTCGGGCTAAAAACAGGGTCGGTCAGGTTACGGAAACACAGATTTTTCTCTGCCTAAACTTTTGTAGATAGTTGTCTCATTGGCACTCATACCACATCTCCTCATTTTTGTAATGTTGGCACCAATATTTTTGGCCCTTGTTACTTGTAATGTGCAGTGGTCATAAAATACTCAAAATAGAGACTCCTTTATACTATAAGTTTCAATAGGAACAGATATTATGACCCCATTGTTTAACAAAGTTTTCATTGGAACTTCTGTTACGAGCAGTAAATATATGTTGACTCCTCAAGTGAAAATATTTTAAAAATTTATGAATAAAATGCTTCGCTGAGCGCAGCCTGATACGACAGAGTGGTCCAACCCTGAACAGTTGGGCCAAATTTGGATACAATATTCAAGCTTGATACTGTCTGAATTTTGATTGTGATCAAATTTTTGACATAATAAAGGTTTCTGACACAAAATAAATGTGGTCAAAGATCTTACAAATCTATTGCCCAATACTGCACAATTGAAGATTTCTTCTTTAAACTTTTCAAAAATTTGAAATTTGAATTCCTTAAAAAATTGGAATTATACCTAGTTATCGGAAATGGTTTAAAATAAATATTATTGATAAAGATCAGCAAAAACTCAATGAAATTTTCGCTTTTAAAATGCATTACTGTCACGGGGCTGAACACTTTTTTTAGGCACAATCATAACTTTGTTTACCTCCGAGACATCCGAAAGGAATTGTTTATTTAATTGAAAAAGGCAAGAAATAAGTTAATATTATTAAATTGTAAGTAAACATGACACAATATAGTCTTTGTTATGTAATTATCACTCTGGTCTACAGGAATAACTGATAATCAAGGGAGATAACACACTTCATACGAGTAAAGTGAGATACATCATCACATGTGCTTTTATCCTATGATTTGACCCTGGTCAGTAGATATCATATGCAAATAAACAGAAAAACATGTACATGTATTAATAAAATTATGAATTATTATTTTTAATGCACATGAGCAAAACACAAGATATTGTCATTTCTCAGTGAAAAAAGGGGAGGGTCAAACCTTTTTGAAAACAATATTGCTGCACCTATTCAACTATTAAGCTAGTTAGCTACTACTCATTGCTTCTAATATAAAAGGTTTAAATGAAGGTGGCTTAGCCACAAGGGAGAAGCGTTTTCTTTCTTTGTGATAAAACTTTCAAGAATTAGATTTTCTCTCTCAATAATACTTATGTATTTAAATTAAATGATAACACAGCCTGAGTAAATTTTTTGTCTTATTTCAGTTCCAGACATATCATTACTTTTTAACATGAGATGGCAAACTAGAGGTTTAAAAAAGTCCTGAATAACTGGTAAGCATTTTGTTTTATTAGGCAAGCTCTAAATTGTTTATTTATGGTATTTATGCAATTGAAATTACAGTCGGTATGTTAGAAATATGCTAATATGAAAACTGTTGCTATGGTCTTGATATTAAATGAAAATACTTAGTTACTGATCTTTTCGACTCAATATTTCGAAGTTAAATCTTGCGCAACTGTTTCTCATGTAACACTGCAAACTATATTTAGCGCTATTTTGATCTGTTGTTATTTAATGACGCCATAATACATGTGATGTCACAATGTTTCCTTTAATACCTCATGTGGATTTCTCACTGATAAAAGGTTTTCACTGAAATCCATGTAAAAAACCTTTTTTCTCAAATAGAATTATGTGAAAGGACAAGTTTTGAAAATTTGCACTTCATTGCACTGTAATTATATGATAAGAATGACTTTCCCAGTAGTTTAGAGTGGTTTCCACAGTATTAGATACCAGATTTCCACTAGTAAGAATAATTATTTTGGTGTTGTTTTTTTTTTATAAAATCTACATTTTTGCATAATTTCTCTGTCAAAATGCACTTTTAGGCACAAGAAAATTTTATAGAATGCTTTAACAGGGTCTGTGTATTGCAATTTAAGGTTATCATCAGAAGTTTTGTCCTTGTTTTGACTAGTGAAGGTATACTGGAAGAAATTAATTATACATACACATTGTATTCAAAATAAATGAATATAGCGATAAAAGTGTCATTGCCTTATAGTGCCTAAACAACTTTATTTTTTTTTCAGAAATGGACAAAAATGCACAGATTTATTCAGAATGTCATACCGATGAAGATCACATAAAAATATTTGGAAAATTCAGAACTATGGATTTCAATATGGGACAATATCCCTAATGCGCCTTGAAATGAGGAACTCAAAAGTCACGTGTAAACAAAAAATCTCTGTGTAGTGATAGTTGACACATTTCTATGATAAACAAATGACTGAGCTGAACCATTTGTGTTAATTTAGAAAGTAGGGGAACACAGAATAAATGTGTAAAAACTATGGAGCTATTAAATGTGTTCAAAGTATTAAACTTTCGAAGAACTTATTGTGTTTAAAATGGGATTTTTTACCACGAGGAGCCGCATCACAAAAGGATACTCGGGTTTGCTAATTATGGAAAAATAATCTCACTTGCATTCCCGAAAATTTAACCACATATGTGAAAATGTCTCAGCTTGAAACGACCCATCATACATATCCAAGTTAACGATATGGACTGAGCAACAGAAGAAAACGTTACCATTACCGCCTATGGAGAAACTAATACGCATCTTGACCCAAATAGAATGTTTTACTGGCTTTCTGTGCCAGTAGAAGCAAGTTAGATAAATAATTATGTCGATTAACAGAAGCCTGTGTCAAAAACAGGGTCGGTTGATACCAATTTTTTTTTTTTTTTTTGAAGATCCAATAAAAAAATTAGGGTCGGGGCTAAAAAAACAGGGTCGGTCGGGTTACCGGAAACACAGATTTTTTTTTCTCTGCCTAAACTTTTGTAGATAGTTGTCTCATTGGCACTCATACCACATCTCCTCATTTTTGTAATGTTGGCACCAATATTTTTGGCCCTTGTTACTTGTAATGTGCAGTGGTCATAAAATACTCAAAAATAGAGACTCCTTTATACTATAAGTTTCAATAGGAACAGATATTATGACCCCATTGTTTAACAAAGTTTTCATTGGAACTTCTGTTACGAGCAGTAAATATATGTTGACTCCTCAAGTGAAAATATTTTAAAAAATTTATGAATAAAATGCTTCGCTGAGCGCAGCCTGATACGACCGCAGTGGTCCAACCCTGAACAGTTGGGCCAAATTTGGATACAATATTCAAGCTTGATACTGTCTGAATTTTGATTGTGATCAAATTTTTGACATAATAAAGGTTTCTGACACAAAATAAATGTGGTCAAAGATCTTACAAATCTATTGCCCAATACTGCACAATTGAAGATTTCTTCTTTAAACTTTTCAAAAATTTGAAATTTGAATTCCTTAAAAAAATTGGAAAAAATCCCCCACAAAAAACTTTTAGAAACCCCCCCTTGGAGCAATTACCCCAAAACTCAATCCCATCCTTCCCTTTGTAGTATGGAACCTTGTAGTACAATTTCAGAGAGATCCATACACTTAAACACAAGTTATTGTCTGGAAACTAGAAAAATGCTTGTTTTTTGCCCTTTTTTTGCCCCTAATTCCTACAAGTTTGGGGCAATTATCCCCAAACTCAATCCCAGCCTTCCCTTTGTGATATGGAACCTTGTGGTACAATGTCAGAGAGATCCATACACTTACAAACAAGTTATTGTCCGGAAACTAAAAAAATTGTTGTTTTTGGCCCCTTTTTGGCCCTTAATTCCTAAACTGTTGGCCCCATAACCCCTTAATAGAATCCCAACCTTCTACTTGTGGTATTAAACATTGTGGTATAATTTCAGAGCAATCAAAATACTTATACACAAGTTAATATCCTGAAACTAGAAAAATGCTTGTTTTTGGGCCCGTAATTCCTAAAATGTTGGGACCATCATCCCCAAAATAATCCCAACCTTCCTTTTGTGGTATTGAACCTTCTTTAAAAATTTCATAGAGATCCATTCACTTAAACTAAAGATATTGTCCTGAAACCAATGTGTCTTCGGACAACGACGACATCATACCATCATATGATCCCAAAAAAATTTTTGTGGTCATATAAACACCGAGTTTTCAATAGTTTACTTGCAAAACATGTTTATTTTGTGTGCTGAATTAACTACCTTGGGTGCTGAATTAATCAGATGCCAAATTTACTATAACCATGATAACGGGTGCCAATTTAACTAAGTACCGAAGTGACTAGATTTGGTGGTGTGACACCTGAATGGACCCAGATTCAGTTAACTATCATTAATTGGGTCAAGTAGGATATACACAGGCCATAATCTTGCCGGCGAAATGACGAATTAAGTAGCCAAAGAATTTTGAAAATCGCTAAATCTCGCCAGCCGACTGACTTCATAGCGAAGTCAAATCGCTATCAAAATCGGTAAAAGGGAGACAACTTGTGATTGACAAGTCTCACAGGTAAAAAAAATGGTGGCTGACACGGAAAAATCGAGATTTTCGAAACGACCCAGTATTAATACTGTCAACGATCAAATTAATAAATACAACGGTGACTTTGAACATCCTTGGATATAACTTTCAAAACTATTCAAACAGAAAACTGACCGTCTGTTTAAGTTATCATTTTACGATGATTTTCATCTGAGGATTTTGCGTAATCACTCAGCTGATTTGTTTTATTTTTATAACTTGCACGAGTCGATCAATTTTACTATTCGGTAGGTAAAGGTGGGAATTAAGGGTAGATTTATCATATTGATTGAATAAAAATTGAAATATAAAAGGTAGAAAGACTGCTGATGGATAATGTGATTGCAAACGTACGACACTCGACCCGGTTGTGATCAGCAGAGGATTTTTTTCTCATGATCATTTCGTTGATATGGATGATATTTTTAAATAATTCGTAAGGGTTCCGCGAAACCCAGTGTCTTGCTTACTTTTGCTGTTAATCACAGGCTCAACAAAAATGAGGAAAAAGAATAATAACAATATTCCTTTCGATACAATCTTTTGATTGTAAGAAGCTTCTGTCCAAGTTTGGTAAAAATGCAGGATAGTTTATTAATCTAATAAATGTTTTAAATCTTTAACTGCAGACTGTATGTAATGTTAACTGGAAGAAAAACTAAGTCCATTTATAAGTAAAATACAGATAAACAGGTACAAAATTTTAACAAAATTTCCTTCTAGATACTAGCTTTTGATCATAAACAAGCTTCTGACCAAGTTTGGTACAAATCCAGGATAGTTTAAGAAAGTTATTATAATTTTAAAAACTTTAACCACAGAGTGAATGTAATGTTGACTGGCAGAAAAGCTAAGTCCATTTATAAGTTAAATACGGAAAAAACAGAAATTTGTTTTTTACAAATTTACTTCTGGATACTATCTTATGATCATAAACAAGCTTCTGTCCAAGTTTGGTAGAAATCCAGGATAGTTTAAGAAAGTTATTAAAATTTCAAAACTTTAACCACAGAGTGAATGTAATGTTTCTGACAGAAAAACTAAGTCCATTTATAAGTAAAATACGGAAAAACAGGATTTTTTTTTTACAAAATTTAATTCTGGATACTATCTTATGATGATAAACAAGCTTCTGTCCAAGTTTGGTAGAAATCCAGGTTAGTTTAAGAAAGTTATTAAAATTTTAAAACTTTAACCACAGAGTGAATGTAATGTTTCTTGGCAGAAAAACTAAGTCCATTTAAAAGTAAAATACGGAAAACAGGATTTTTTTTACAAAATTTAATTCTAGATACTATCTTATGATCATAAACAAGCTTCTGTCCAAGTTTGGTAGAAATCCAGTATAGGTTAAGAAAGTTATCAAAATTTCAAAAACTTTAACCACAGAGTGAATATTTGTGGACGCCGCCGACGACGACAACAACGCCGACGACAACGCCGACGGAATGTAGGATCGCTATGTCTCGCTTTTTCGACAAAAGTCGAAGGCTCGACAAAAATGATAGAAATTAGCTCTTTGTCGGATAATTAATATGCGATTGAAAGATATTTTCATTTATAGACTTGCAATCTTCAACGATAATCTCAATTTACAACTAACATAATGTCCTGGACATTCAATACTGTTTTACAAAATAATGACAAGTGGTGATCTAAATTAAATTCCCAGTCATGTGAAATTCATCAGGTAAATTGGGAGTAATATTTTTCTGGACTTTTAAAATAAATTGAGGCAGATGCACATGAATTTAATGCATCATAATCATGATAATATTACTAGGCTACTCCTCATGTCCCAATCAACTAATTTTAATTATTTAGAACACAAATGGTATCAATAAATAAATAACAACTATATATTGTCTAAACCTTTTTATTTAGAACTTTCTTTATATACATTGTGTACAAAAACACATGAAAAAACTGCAAGTATATCTTTTATTGAATATATATAAAAAATTTCCTTAGTGATCAGCATGAAAACATGATGCAACCAAACGGTAATGGAATTTCACTTCTCCAAGAAATTGACCACTTCTCCCTTCTCTCTCTTGGAAGGAGAAGTCACTTCTCCCTCTTCAAAATCCTAGATTAGGCCCTGTATACAGGATTGTAGTTCCATAAGAATAATACAGGGGTGAATCTGTTTATAAGTCGACATGTTGACAGTTTCAACTTGTATGTACATAGGTCGACATAAATATAATGGCATTATTAGACAACTGTCAACCTGTTGACCCATCGACTGTCAACCACAATAATAATAATTTCTGGTATAAATTTAATCTAATCTGTAATCATTTCTTTTCATAGTTGATGTCAATTGTTTACTTGTCAACCTGTCTATTTGTTAATTATTACCACTTAAGGTTCATGTGGACCCTTTGGCTAAAATGGCTGCGTTTTCTCCTCAAAATTTACTCTGAGTACAGACAAACCTGTGCATCTAGAAAAGTTTTAATGCATAGCATGCCATAGATAAATAAAATCCAAATACAATGTATGTTTTAGAAAATTTTATACTTAACTGGATTTTGCAGTGCACTTTTATTCGTCCCTGCAGAAGATGATAAAATTAACAAACAGTGGAGTTTCACTTGATATGGTCCACAGTTTAAATCACCAATTATTGTCAGGTATCTATTGTCCATGTCAATCAATACTGTTCACTTCAATTATTACCTGTGGGGAAGTTCTCAAACCTCTTTCCCAACTTAGTTTATTTTGGCACCTTCTGGAGAAATGAAAAAAAGTGCACTGCAAAATCCTGTTAATTTTTTAATTTTCTAAAACATAGAATATATTTGAATTTTATTTATCTAGGGCATGCTATGCCTTAAAAATTTTCCAAATACACAGGTTTGTCTGTACTCAGAGAAAATTTTGAGGTGAAAATGCAGCCATTTTAGTCAAAGGGTCCACATGAACCTTAAGCATTATTCTGATGCAATGAAATAATTTGATTTTGTCGACTTAATTTACATTAATTGGCAACCTGTCGACCTGTCAACTTTATTGCCCAAGAATACACCTTATCGCTATTTGTCCGCCATTACTGGATATCACACAGGTTCCCGTAAAATTTTGACGTCATAAAACAAAATATCTGACGCCACAATGGAAAAGTGATTGTTGTATGCGTCAAAAGTTCAAGCGGCCGGGTCAGCCGGGATTAGCGATAAGGTGTATACACTAGCGTATGAAATAATAATAAAAGCCAGAACTATAGTACGGTATGGTGAGATCATATGTTATTGTACATCATATGAATTCGTACTATGTGTGCTTTTTTTAATGGAAATTGTGACGTCACACTTCGTTCTTAATAGCACGAACTCTCATAATACCATAATACGAGGATATACCCTACTTGAGCCCACCAATTTATAGTTTATTCCAAGTAGGGAGCGTTTATACAGTAAATTTTGTAAACGGTATACATATATGTTAAATTCTCATCTGTTGAGAAGTAGCATGCAAATTGATCAAGGAGGGAATATTTATCGCCCAGAACTAGACAAGTAAAGACTAAAGTAAAATGTTGCAATTTCCAGCACATCGAACGACCTTGACAAAAAGTTACTGTTTTTGTTAATTTTTGAGGGAGATCTCTTTAGCAAACGTTTTTTTCAAGATTGTATATATACAATTTCTGTGACCATTTACCTCTGTTGCAATATACTTGACATTTTGGGTCGAAAAACGTGATGAAAGTCGCGGTAAACACCGCTGAAAAAGCAGCAGAGCCATTGAACAGATTTACCAACTACGCATGCGTCCGCTGACAAAACAATTTCGGTTTCGACCTCATAATCCGTACAAATCAAATTGATCGGTCTCACTAATTAGCGACAAGAAGAATTTTAGCGACAAAAAGCGACAAGAAGCGACAAGAAACGTCAAGAAGCGACAAGAAGAATAAACTTAGCCGCAAAAAGCGACAAGAAGACTATTTAGCGACAAGAAAACATAAAAAAATTATTATTAAAATAAATATATTAAAAAATATGCATTGACATTTTTATTTTGATATACGGGCAGAAAAAAGTGATTTTACTTTTTTTATTATTATATTGATAGATGTAGAAATTTTTCTGTCATATTATAATATTAATTTTACATGTACTTGTGTTTTAGAACAATTATATATTTATTTTATAAATTTTTTAACACTCTCTTTGTCTAAAATATAATAAACTGACTGCATGATTCTAATTTGTTCATCCTTAAGCCTTTTTTGAAAGAAATTGTTCAGACCACAGGTAAACCACCAAGTGTTATCTTGACTCATTTATTCATACCTTTGACTTGGCTGAAAACAGAACATACATGATCTTAAACATATTTTATCTAATAAAGCTATGCAATCCCTTTCTTCTTTAAAATGTTTAATTTCTTCAACTACAAATATAAAAAAAAAAATAATAAAAAAATGAAAATCACTTTATAACTGCCCGTATATTAAAATAAAATGTAAATGCATATTTTTAATATATTTATTTTAACAAGGACGTATAGTTATATATATATATACGTCCTTGATTTTAATAATAATTTTTTTAAGTTTTCTTGTCGCTAAATAGTCTTCTTGTCGCTAAATTTATTCTTCTTGTCGCTTCTTGACGCTTCTTGTCGCTAATTAGTGAGACCCAATATTTCTTCCACCAGAGTCAGAATTTTCTACAATTAATCAGGGACTATTATACTAAATTAATAAACGTCAGAGTTACTATATGGCTATATCATATATCTTTCAATTCGGGAATGTGTGTACTTTAAAATTAATGCGGTCGTGAAAAGAAAATATGGTGCCTTAGTTTCAGTTCAGAAATCTAGCCGGATCAAGGTCGCGAACCATTTTCTACCAAATTCAAATTTAGATACCCATTTTACAGTAGAATGATTGAAAACTTGCAATATTTTTTCTTAAATCAATTTTTCTTGCAAAAAATTGAAACCCATTATGAAATGAATAAGAACTTAGCTGGAACATATGTTTGAACATGCATGCAAGGTTCTGCTATACAAATCACGAGTATCAACATGATCCAACATTGGCCTAAAGTTTCACGATAGTGGATGAGAAACACGACACAATGTTGAAAACCGGTTCAAATCACAAAGCCTAATAATATATTGCGATTCAGAATGTATAGCTTCGGATATTTTAGCTGCACAATGGAAAAGAGTGCTGGCTAATTTTTGTGTACATTGCAACTGACGAAGTGTGATTTTGTCCAGTATCACATAATATTTCAAGACATTTCTTCATTTCAGAATACGCTTTTGCCATATCAATCGGTTAAGTGTCTAAAATTTGGGGATATGAAACAAATGTAACATCGGGCGCTTCTCATGATAGATAGGACAAATGACAAGTGAAACCAGTCCAGAAAGGAATAGTTTGTCACGGCCTGTTGCTTGAAGATCTATAATACCCTCACCAAAAGTCCAGAAAAAGCCATCTTTGACCGACAGATTACGCTTGCAATGATCACATGATTGTAGTTTGTTTAAATCTGCGATTGTTGTGATTGTTCTGTCCTATACACTGTGGTCTTATAAATTGATTTGTTTAATACTGACCTCAGTATCTTTAGACCCATTATATATTTTATATCGCACTGCTTATTGTAAAAAAAACGTGTCACCAGTTCCAAACTTCCCTTCGGTATATCATCGGATGAATCAAAGTCACTAATCAATTTCGAGGGAATTTCATCTTCACACCTATCAATTTGACAACTGTGTGAAAATACCGCGATTTACTGTTAACGAGAAATGAAACAACTGAACCACTATACTGTTTTATGGCAAATAACACATTTTAAAGGATGAAACGTCATGTACTATTTAGTATTTAAAGATAAGAAGATGTGGTATTATCTCTAATGAGACAACTCGCCATCAAAGACCAAATGACGTAGAAGTTGAAAATATGAGGTCACCGTAAAGCCTTCAACAATGAGCAAAACCCTATGTTTCCTTAAAATGTTAAAGTCTAATTTCAATGAACTACCCAGTTTTGTCATTTTTTATTTATGTGATCCCAAATTCTAAAATAACTTACAGCTTAAAACCTATGTTGCCTCTTAAATTAATACAAGAGTGCACACGCCGAAATGTCTCGCCTGCTTTACTTATGATTGAATTTATGTTGAAAGTCTGTAATATGAAAGTTTTTACTACAAGTATCAAACAAACTTAACAATTATGAACGATTCATGAAAATGGGGTCATGGTAAGATGAACCATGCCAGATAGACATGTACACCTTACAATCATTCCATACATTAAATATAGTGGTCCTTTTGCTCAAAGTACATGAGAAACAGATCAAACCTCAAAATTTTACAATGAAAATGAGGTCAATGTCATATGAACGCTAACAGACAGTCATGCACACCTTACAATCATTCCATACTCCAAATATAGTCTACCTATTGCTTATAGTATCTGATAAACTGACAAAACCACGAAAACTAATCCTTGACCAATGAACCGTGAAAATGAGGTCAAGGTCACACGAAACCTGACATATTGCTTATAGTATATGATAATCTGACAAAACCATGAAAACTTAACATTGACAAATGAATCATGAATATGAGGTCAATGTCATATGAAACCTGCCAGACAGACATTACACCTTACAATCATTACATACATCAAAAACAGTAGCCCTGTTGCTTATAGTATCTGAGAAATAGTCCAAACCATTAAAAACTACACATTGTTTAATGAACTATGAAATTGAGATCAAGGTTAAATGAAACCCACCAGTCGGAAATGTACACCTTACAATCATTGCATACACCAAATATATTGTTGACCTATTGCTTATAGTATCTGAGATCTGAGATGCGGACTTGACCACGAAACCTTAACCTTGATCACTGTTCCATGAAATGAAGTCGAGGTCACTCAGGTTAACCTTGTCTGACAGACATTGTTGATATTTACCCCTTATGTATCTAGTGTTAAATTAGGTATTTATATGACAGACCTTTCTTGGTATTCCTAATTATTGGAAGATTTTATATAGACAGAAAAGTATACCTAAAACGACAAAGTTATTTTTCATTTACCTGTATATATTATGAAACCGGTTTTTCAAAAGTGATTATTTTCTAAGGGTTTAATATTTCGCAGTAGTGCCATGGCTTTATTTGGACTTGTTTGTTTCCTTTTGGCCTTGAATGGTTGTCCCTAATATTTTATTAACTATGTATTTACTTTCAGGTATCACAGATCGAATTTATTCGTTCATAGTGTGTTAATTTACGTTTTGATTGAGTTAAGCCTTCCAATTGATGTTTTATCGTGTGTTTTCTATGTTGTGATATTATACTATTGTTTCAGAAAAAGGGAGAAGGTTTGGTACCATTAAAACGTTTAATCCCGCTGCAAATGTTTGCACCTGTCCTAAGTCAGGAATCTGATGTACAGTAGTTGTCGTTTGTTTATGTAATTTATACGTGTTTCTCGTTTCTCGTTTTTATATATACTAGACCGTTGGTTTTACCGTTTGAATGGTTTTACACTAGTACTTTTGGGGCCCTTTATAGCTTGTTGTTCGGTGTGAGCCAAGGCTCCGTGTTGAAGGCCGTACATTGACCTATAATGGTTTACTTTTATAAATTGTTATTTGGATGGAGAGTTGTCTCATTGGCACTCACACCACATCTTCCTATATCTATGTAGACCTTGCAAGGAACATATATACCAATTATAGACTAGTTATCCTATTATTCATAATAAGTGAGTGTTTCATAGAACGCAAAAAGATTTTTTTTCAAGCGGTCACTGAACCATGAAAATGAGGTCAAGGACAATGAACATATTACTGCAGACGGAAACTTCGTAACATAAGGAATCTGCATTCAATGTATAAGTACCCATGTCTTCTACCTTTTAAAATATAAAGCTTTATACAAATAGTTTACGCTGTCGTCGCCATCGTCGCCGCCGCCGCCCCCCCCCCCTTCCACAATCCATGAAACAATGAAACAGAAACTATAAGGAAAACTAAGTATTATGCCCAATCATTAACCGGACATAACTTTTTGGAAATTATTAATGTTAATGATTGAAATGTGGACATTTTGAAAGTATCTTATAGCCAGTGAATAAGTGTATATTATCTAAGGTGTCAAACGTGTGCGATTTCCTTATCCTTGGAACTACATGACGACTTTTGCAGTTTTCTCATAATTCTCATTAGATAAAACAAATTCTCAGCCTTGTCTCAGACTACTATGGATTTATATGTCTATGGTTTTAGTAATCTTAGATCTTGAAAGAAGAGACAGAACATACTAAAATGACAATAAAATCATATGACGAAAAAATCCCCGGAAATACCATGGACAAAAAACCACAGGAAAAGGCAGTCTTATAAACACTACCATACATAGACTCTGAAACTATACTTGAGTCAAGACTGAAACGTAAATACTGTGACAAAAACGACCACCAAAACTTTGTGACCGACCGGGGTGATCTCAGGTGTTCTGAAACTGTAAGAAGATCCTGTTTCGCACGTGGCACCCATGCATGTAATCATTCTTGTAGCCCTCAGGCCCAACTCAAATCCCATTTTCTACACTGATGATTGATGTGCAAAGAACTGTCCTCCTTATCTTGTTCCGCCTATTCTGTTTTGTTTTCCTCTGGAAATGATCTGTACATTGTTTTTGAAATGATCTGTACATTGTTTGACGAAAAAATCATGATAGACCTTTGTAAAATCCATTGTTGTTGTTTTCTAGTACAGTTGCGGGTCACCGGCTTTGATGCGTTTTAGTCAATTTATTTGTTCTGTGGTAGTCCTTCTCAGTCAGGATTAAAAAAGGCTCTAGAAAAACGCAAAGACTAGTCATAACAGAAGACGAAACTATTCTTGATTGATAATTTTGATTGAATAACTAGTCTAGTCAGATTGAAAATTCCATCTTGATCTTGAATTTTTACAATGTCACGTCCTTGCATGGACATTACAACATCGCGCGTGTGCCAATGTCAATAACTTGGGACCCCTTATAATTGTTGTCAACAACTAAACTGGTTCTTCCATGAATTACGTCTTAGTAATGATATCCACAAGTAGGAGGTTCCAATCTTCGTGTAATTGGTAGAAAGCTGAATTTCAAAGTGTTCGACTTGGATGAAATTCTGAGAAAGTGTTGACTATGCATATTCTTTGTTGTTCTTTGTATAGTTGTTGACTATTCTCTTTTGGTATTTCGGATAGACGGCATATGGCCTTACAAAATAAATGACTGTTGTGTCTTCACATTTGTTTCCAAGGGGTACTAGTTTGATCTGGTTTAGAATTGAAGTCATGTCATACTACCTGACCCCGTATTCTGAAGTCATGTCATACTACCTGACCCCGTATTTTGAAGTCATGTCATACTCATACTGCATGACCACGTATTCACTAAAGATACGATGCAACATGTCGTATCGTATGTAAAAGTTATGAATATTGAATTGACATATGTTGGACCCTTTTGTTTCATAAATACTAATGATAACCACTTTGTTTGGTAGTGGTGAATATAGATGAGTTGCCCAGTGAAGAGACATGTATATATGTCACTGTCCATCGGCATAAAAAAATGAAACGATATTTGAACCAATATTGCAAGAAATTATAATATAATAATAATAATAATAATAATAAATTCTTTATTTAAAGAGGGTAACTCAATTAGAAGTAGTCTAATTTTCATTGAGGCCCTCAAACAAAATACATGTATACAGTTAACATTCATACATTCATACATTAAAATACAATATATATATTACTAGTATATACACAATTCAATCATTCAAACATACAAATGGCAATAAATGGCAATAATTTATAAAGTTTTGATTAAATTTTCTTATTCTTACAACAAAAGAAAGAAAACAAATTATTCGAGTTGCATAGAATTTTCAAGAAAATGATCATAACAATGTTTCTTAAATAATTCCACATTACGACAATTTTTATTTTGAGTGGTAAATTATTCCATACCTTTGTTGCAGAATAATGAAAAGATTTTTATAAAATTTGTATTTGGTCTTGGAACAAATAGATCATTATTAGAGACAGATCGTAAGTTGTGGTGTTGCACATCATTAATATTTAGCATTGCTAAGTAATCAGGTGTTAGTCCATTTACAATTTTATACATTAGAATTGATTGTTGGTATTTTATTCTTTTTGTAAGAGATAGCCATTTTAAAGATGAAAACATAAAATTAGATGGAACAGAAATATCGCATTCAAGTATAATTCTTGCTACTCTTTTTTGAAGTTTTATGATTCTATCTGAATCTTTTTGTAATAAATTTCCCCACACTGAACTACAATAGTCTATATATGGTAGAATATATGCATTATAAAATAGTCTTGTGTGTATAGGCAAATGTACTTTAATTTTAAACAAAAGTGATATTTTAGATGAGATAATCTTACATATACGATCAACATGATCTTCCCAGCTTAAATTTTCATCAATGTCAATTCCAAGTAATTTGAAAGAATGGACATTTTCAATACATGTTTCATTGACGGTAATACATAATTCTGATAGTTGTGTAAGTTTTTATTTTGAATCCAATTTCATACACTTTGTTTTTTGTGCATTAATTTTCATACTGCTACTGTTACACCAAGATTGTATAGCATTTAAATCATTTTGCAATATGCTGTTTATTTTTTCGTGTTTTTATTATGAAAATGCAATGTTGAATCATCAGCATATAAATCCATGTCGGATTGTTTAACATGAAGTGGTAAATCATTTATATAAATTAAAAATAACAGAGAACCTAAAATAGAACCTTGAGGCACTCCATATTTTACAAACGTTTTATCAGATTTAATGTTAGCGTATTGAACTTCTTGTTGTCTCTCAGACAAATATGATTTTATTCAATCTATCGTATGTTCTCCGATATGATAAAATTTTAACTTCGTCTTTCATTTTTTTCTATTGAAGACCACACTCCAAAAAGACCTTTAGAACAAAGAATACATTCAAAAATCTTTAAAAATGGACTAATTGAAACAAAACAAAAAATATGTTGATGTTCGTTTGGTTTCAAAACAATACCCTTTGCAGTGGCGGATCCAGGGGGGTTCCGGGAGTTGGAATCCCCCCATTTTGTTGACGATCAATGCTTTTGAATGGGGACATATGGTTGAAAGCCCCCCTTTTTATCGTGGGTTAGACCCCCCCCCCCCCTTTTAAAAATGGCTGGATCCGCCCCTGCTTTGTTCTAACTCGTCAACGTGAAAAGAGTAGATATGTAAATGTAGTATTTCCCCCTATCCATCTTTCTCCCACAACCCGGCCCCTTTTCTCATATCTCGATAATCCTATAGTAACCTTTCATTGTCATTTATGGCAAGCCATTTTACTATTTATTCTAACTTCAAGACATCTCATGTAATATATAAGATATCTCATATAATATGTAAGATATCTCATATAATATGTAAGATATCCCATATAATATATAAGATATCTTATATTATCTAGTTTTTATAAGATATCTTATAAACTTTATAAGATATCTTATATATTTTATAAGATATATGCTTAAGTTAATAAACTATATAAGATATCTCATATAATTTATAAAATTCATAAGATATCTTATGTATTATTTGAGATATCTTATATAATCTATAAGATATCTCATATAATTTGCTTTATAAAATATCTTATAAACTTTATAAGATGTCTTATATACTTTTGGTCTCTTGTGGAGAGTTGTCTCATTGGCAATAATTTCACATCTTCTTATTTTTATATTTATAAGATATCTTAGAAAGTATATAAGATATCTTATAAAGTATACAAGATATCTTGTAAAGTATATGAGATATCTTAAAAGTATATAAGATATCTTATAAAGTACATAAGATATCTCATATAACATAAGATATCTTATAAAGTTCATAAGATATTTATAAAAACTAGATTATATAAGACAGCTTATATATTAAAAATATATTATATAAGATATCTCATAAAGTTTATAAGATATATTATACATATTTTTATATAAGATATCTTACATACATTTTAAGATATCTCATATAGTTCATACGATATCTTATATAGTTTATAAGATATCTCATATAGTTTATAAGATATCATATAAAGAACATTATATGAGATATCTTATAAAATATATGAACTATCTTATAAACTATATGAGATATCTTATAAAGTTTATTAGATGTCTTGAAATTAGAATAAATAGTAAAACGGCTTGCCATAGTCATTCGCTTTATTTTGCTTTGTTAGTCTACACCATTACAGTCTTTTACTAATACAGTCTCACAACGCATTCACTTTCATCTCCCAAATCATTTCCATGCAATTCCTTTTTGGCTAAATCTGCTCCTCATTTTAACGACTAAACGACTATAGAATTTTAATATAATATGAGAATAAAACACTTACAAATGCACATTGGACGGTCTTTTTTCGTTTGTTAAGGTCTTCCTACACATTTCCTACAAGTATTTTTCTTTTATCCTCAATGCTTCGTACCATGAATTGTGATATATGATTATCAATTATATAGATGTTCAAATCTCATAAATCCACATAGAAGATACCAAATGAAAAGGTCACTTTATTGATTTCGTGCATCCGATGCGCTTTTCTGGATTTACCTTCATCGGGAACGGCTCCAATCCAAAAATTTGAATGTCAAGGATGTATAATACCTATAAACACCCAAAACTTCTTCTAACTATATATGAGGGTCTCGCACGGGCGGTTAACAAATCTAGGTACAAAACTAAAATGAGGGAATCGCCTGATCACCAAAGTTACGACACCGGGTGCGTCGACAGGGTAAAAAGAGGGACGAAAGATACCAGAGGGAAAGTCAAACTCATAGATTGAAAATAAACTGACAACGCCATGGCTAAAAATAAAAAAGACCAACAGACAAATAATAGTACAGAAGACACAACTTAGAAAACTAAAGACTAAGCAACACGAACCCCACCAAAAACTGGGGGTGATCTCAGGTGCTCCGGAAGGGTAAGCAGATCCTGCTCCACATGTGGCACCCGTCGTGCTGCTTATGTTATTACAAATCCGGTAAATAGTCTAATTTGGTAGGTCACATTCGTGAAAAGGGAAGGGTATTGTAGTTACGACACAAGGAACATATCCGATATCATCTGTGAAACGGTTATTCCATAACGGTCAACCAACTCGAGCGTGATGGCGTCCGTAAAATTTACGAAGGGATGATTTCAACTTCACCACTTGGAACTCTTGGTTTAATAGCTTCCTTGTGAGCAGCAATCCTCTATCAAGGAAATCATGATAGGAAATACAAGCCCGGGAATATCGTATATCAATTGGGAGATATATACTCCGTATGCAGGCGCTGCTGGAATGTTGCTACATAGAAATGGAAAGTTCACAATTGGGAAGCTGTAATCATCTCTTTTGTCGTAAAGTTTTGTTTTCAACCGACCCTCATTGTCAATTTCTAGATGTAAGTCAAGATATGAGGCAGACTTATCTGTATCTGTAGTATCCTTTATCTCTAGTTCGATGGGATGGATTCGTTCAACATAGTCACCAAATTTTGTATTATTTAGTGAGAGAACATCATCTATATAGCGGTTGAAAAACACGTCCTCCAAACGTAACAAATATGTTGTCAATCAAGAAATCAAGCATCTTGATAATGTCAGTTTCAGAGAATTTTTTGTTTGAATCAGAGTGATTCTTTAAAAAGTAGGATTTATCCCTCCCCAAGACAAGATACTTGTATCTACGTTCGCCATTATTTTTAATGAAACAAAGTAATACCAACTCTTTCAATTTGTCTTTTAGTTTGGAATGGGGAATACTTGTGTAAAGTGTAGAAAAGTCAAGTGTAACTTGACACGGTGTATGATCTAAATGCAACATGAAAATGCTTAAAGCAAACATTTGAAAATGCCAATTCATACTCATATTTTGAATAAAAACCTACTTTATGACAACAATATGATCAAAAGCAAACAAAGACACTACTTTGATGAAATTTTAACTAGATTTTAATTTTGTTAACACAGTTTGAACATGTATTTTGTAAATTTGTATATGATACTAAAGACTGAATTGTCTTCGAAAGTTTGTTCCTATACAATCCTTCGAATGCCACTTCACATCTCGTTCATTAAATTAACCGTAAACGCATGAACTTTTCAATCCTAAAAATCCCAAAAAGTAATTTTGCCTCCAATCGCACGACAACCATGAACAAGTACAAATATATATATATATATAATATTATATATTCATTTTCAGGGTTGCCAACTTACAAAAGCGTGGAACTAAGTCAGTTGTATTTTCGCAATCAATATCAAGATATCTTCAAATTGTAATGTTTCATCTATCTACTACAATTTAATGAATACTAGAAAGCAACAACAACAAAAAAAACCTACAACATCAACAAAACGATAAGATTGATTAAACACTGCGCGCAACATTTAGTCTATATTAGCTGATATTGGACTTTGAACTTTCAGTGACTGCGATTACTCTAAGATCGGTACTTTTTGTATTTTTGTGCTTACTTCGGATCTAATAGGTCAAGATTTTTAAAATGAATTTTTACAGGTTTTTTTTTCCTTTGTTGTCAGTGGTGTAGGAGCTGACCGAAAAGTAGGGGCAAACTGCTGAAA
Source organism: Mytilus coruscus (assembly GCA_017311375.1). Classification (NCBI taxonomy): domain Eukaryota; kingdom Metazoa; phylum Mollusca; class Bivalvia; order Mytilida; family Mytilidae; genus Mytilus; species Mytilus coruscus. The sequence goes on from CM029599.1 coordinate 60,574,108, forward strand.
GTGACAAGCAAAAAGGAAAAAGATTTTCTATAGAGTATATAGTCTATGAGTTAGTAAGTGTCCTCTTTCATTTCCCTAAAACTGGACCCTCACGACGCCAGTGGTTGTGCTGTCACACCAATGCCCTAGATCAGCAACCTGTAATCCCGTGATTAAAGTTGGTTTTACTACTTCCGTAAATGTTTACTGTTAATCTTTTCAGTAAAATCAGGTCGTTGGTTTTCTCTTTGAATTAATTGACATTTTTGATAATATGATGCTTTAAGCAGCTTATTATCGGTACGATTTGAGTTTTGCTCAGTCAACGGTTGAAGGCCGTATGGTGACCTGTAGTTGTCCCATCCATACATTGTTTGATAGGTTTCTCATTGGCAATGATACCACGTCACATTATTTCAAAAACGCAGACCATATCCTACCAACAAAAACCATTTAGTTGATCTGTTCACCAGGAGCGGTAGAGATTCGACCATCTTACCTATGATCAAAAGTTTTGTATTTGGAACTAGTATTTCAAATGTATATTGCAAGCACTTTTTATATTTATTCCATTTTCAAGATATCTTATAAACTAAATAAGATATCCCATAAACTTATTGAGATATCTTATATATTAAATACTATATCTTATATATTAAGCAATAAATCTTATCAAATAGTTTATAAAGATATCTGGTTTATTTTAAAAGATATCTTATAAACTATATAAGATATAATATTCAACAAAAATATCTTATAAACTTAATAAGATATCTTATAAATTAAATTGAAATCTTATAAATTAAATAAGATGTCTTATAAAGTATACAAGATACCTTGTATTCTTTATAAAATATCTTATTCAATTTGAAGTTAATAAGATGTCTTATATACATTATAAGATATCTTATGTATTATTAATAAATAAGATATATTATATAAACTAATAGAGATGTATTAAACTAAATAAGATATCTGATAAATAAATCATATAAAAAACCTGTATATTATATAACATATCTTATAAAATTAATAAGATATCAAATAAAATAAAAGATATCTTATATACTTTTAAAGCTATCTTGTAAACTAAAATAAACAAGATATCTCATAAAGTATTAGTATAAGTGATATGTTTAAAATGATATAAGATATCTTATAAACTATATAAGATATTCTTTTAGTTTAAAAGATATATCATAAAGAATAAGATATCCTATATCCTTTATAAGGATCGTCCTGAACATGCATGAAATATTTTCCACTGGACGTTAAGCAACCAACAATCAATCAATCCTTATAAGGTATCTTAAAATTGAATAAATATAAAAACGGTTGGGCATAAACATTTTGATCGTTTCGTGTAGTTTTTCTGTGTGCATTCTGAATTACTAAATAATTTGGAGTTGTCTTTCTTCTATTACGATAGTTTTGGATAAACCTTCCAGGTAAAGAGATATTGTAAATTCTGTCTACACTTATTATTGTTCTGAGAGCAAAATTCAAGTTGGCGGTGATGGCAAAGCTATGTTTTCTTTGTTCAATGCAATGGTTTTAATCATTAACTAAAGCATTTGAATATTATTACAGTGCCAAATTTTACTTTTTGACTTTTGTTTATGAATTCTTTATCCGAGCTGCAATGAAACTCAACAAAATTAGTTTTCCGCTAAATGAATCTCGCTTTATGTTTTCTCGGAAGTATTTTTGTGTAAAGCGTACCATTTTGAAAGATTCTTGATTTGATTAAAGTTCGAAACAAATACGTAGAAACGACAAAGCTCAACTAATTGAATAGATATTTCAATGAAACTATCAGTTTTTACCGATAATAAAATTTGGCTAGTTTTAGAGGAATCTACTTATAACTTGATAAAACTTAACCCGTCTTAGAGGAAGTTCCAGATGAACAGTTGCTGGTTTTGGGGAATTTCATGGTATTTTATCTCAAATCAATATAGCATATCCCACTTTATGGTTAAGCCTTTATCCATGAAAAAACATTTCACAAAGACGAAATTTCTTTTGAAAACAAATCCCAATTTCCCACGAATACTACCCCCTCCCTCATTAGTATTTCAGATAATTATGTTTTTGATAAGGTTTGCTTAACTTCTCTTGTTTTTAACTAAAAAAAATCCTTATAACTCCTCTGGTGCTTCTTCCAAAACATTTCATCGGAAAATTAGAATTTTTACGAAAACGAGATCACAGACTTACCTTTTTTTTTCATTATTATGACGTATAGAAAGAAAATATTGTTATTTCAAATTACAGCAGTAGCCGGTTATTCTTAAGTATATATCTTGAACAATTTTTCGACAGAGACTTAATCGGGTCACGCAAATAATAACACAAATTACGATGACGATACGGTTGCCTAACTGTTGTCTCGTTGGCAATCATACCACATCTCCTTATTTTTTTTTTTTTTAATATTTATCAAGATTTTAATAGTAATAAATTTCCTACTATAAAAATTCTTAGTTTTATCATTTATTTCGCGATATTGGATATGACAGAAACTGCCCGATTTAACACGCACGCGTTTAACGCATTTTATATTGTCGCCTATATACAAGATCTGGTAATTTTATATGTGAATACAAAAATAAGCCAAGATGACATGTGGTATTATTGCTAAGCCTTGAAGGCATTATCCATTTTTTAAAACAAGGATAACTTTTAAAATCTTCCGAATGGATATTTAATACAAGTAAGATGATCTGATAGATGCATTTACAGAACGTAAAATGTTTACTGCAAATGTAAATAAATGTTTTCGTAATCGCTGAATTCGTTATTTTTATCCAATATGCATGTTTGCATAAAGTGTTTGCTTCTTTAAATTTTTACAATATTTTATGAATATTCTAAATGTACCACTGAAATAACATTTGACGGGGTTCTTATATCTTTTACTCCTTTGAGCAAAGTTACGAAAATCCAGATACACGGTTGTGATAATGCGCATTGAATGACGGAAGCTAGAACGATAGAGATTGAATACAAAAGGTAATTTCAATATAAATGTGTATCCAAAAAAGGTGTGGTGGATGGAAGGTTATTTTTTTTCAACTGAAATCAACAATAGAATTAAAAATCAAAATGATGCTTCCATGGGGAGGTAAACTTATCAATAGTTCAGGGGACACGTTTTCCGGGTCTTGGACAACTACTCCGGTCTTTTATACAAAAGAAAACCACGCAGTTTTGAGGAATTGTGAATAAAAATTCGGCTTTCTCAAACGTCTTGTATGTCAGTTCAATGTAAAATTGTATAGCGATACGTTACTTTTTTGTTAGTTTTAAAAATCACAAGTTTCAAGTTTAGTTTAATGCTTTCTAAAAGCATATTGAAATAAAATGTTAGTCCATCAATTAATCTTTAAAATTGTGTAACTTGGGAACAGTAGTATTATTCCTTTGTATGACTAAAAGCTTTCTCCAAACCAAGTTCTTCTAAATCGTAAAATTTCATTTAAAATGATATTTCTGCTATTCAAATATCTTGTCGTAGGCGTGGTTTAACAATAACCAATAAGAAATCAGCTAAGGATGAATTTCCACGAGTGTACATCGATCAAGTGTATAGTCGCGTGTGATTGGGGTGGGTTTCTAATATTCAATCAAGTTTTACTTAGAATGAGATTTTGATTATCTCAGTTGTCACCAAGTATACAGATATTACAGATATAGTATGTTATGCAGAAAAAAAACCATATAATTAATTTCTTTGAAATTTTGGATACAAAAGAAAACTTTGAAGAGTACAGATTTTATTAATGTAAGTAAATATAAAATATCATTGTTTTATACTGATTTTATAAAGATAAATTAATTAATATTGTTTATCTCTTGGTATTATTAAAATTTTTATTTGACTAATGTGCATACTGTTTACTTCTAATTTTTTTTTTTTTTTTGTGAACATAATGTTTATTTTTCGTCACATTATATCATATTATAATTAAATTCACATAATTTATGATTACGGGGAAATACTTAATGTAAGAAGTTTTCATTCTTTTCATATTTTTGTTTTTACATAAACAATCTTACATTTGATATCTTGTAATTGAATTTACTAATTCATAGTCCATACATTTATTTTAAATTAAAAGAAATATGCCATCGTGCCATGACGTGAGAAAAACAATTTTATCATTTGACGAAATCCCCAAAGCACCTGTTGTTTCAGATTTCAATGCACCGATACTATAAACAAATTCAAATAGTTGTCCAGTTTTCCCCGAGCTTCAAAAATTGAATGCCTTTCTATTATCAAACTTGTTTCCACCAAATTTGAATGTTGCACGTTACTATACCTTTAATTCATATCAAAAACATGTAATAAAATATATGTTTATATGAAGTAGAAAATTGAAAAACAGACAATTAAATGTGATTTTTTTTTATCAGATTAAGGTAAGGTTAAAGTCCTCTTTTTATCTATATTTCACTTTCAGTTCTCGATATCTCCCACTTTCTTACCTTTGATCGCACTTATTTACGGGGAAGCAGTTATTTATAGGCTGCAACCGAAGATGATCTCAGATCTTGGCAAGATTTCTATAAAAAAAGTGCAAGGTACAATGATACAGTTTTCACTATCCTAAATATTGATAACTGTCTGATCAATTTTGACTACTGATGTAATAAGATTTATCAGGACCTCAGAACTTTGACCAATCTTTTTATCTCTTAAGTAAATTGAAAATAAAATTTTATTTGAAGGATGGAGAGGTTTCTTTTAAAACAGGTAAACTATTTATTTTAACTATAAACAACATAAAAGAAACTGAAATTTTGGCTGAACTTGTTAACAATTTCAGGTGCAAAAAATATCAAAACGAAAGGGAATAAAAAAGATAAACAAAATTGATAGAAAATATAAAATGCAATTGAATATAATTTTAAACGCGACTTTAGTTGTATTTAGTATTGAAATCATTGGGTGAAGTTGAATTAGATGATTTATTTGATTTTTTTAAAAGCTGTTGAAGCCATTATCAAATAATCAATTATAATCGACTTTTGATAAATTGTCCCATTAACTGAAATCATATTTGACTAAGTTAAATAGACTTAAGAAATTACACTTAAAGATTTAAAGGCCGAATAATTGTGGGACAGCTATAGTATTATGTGGTTCATTTGTCACATTACACAAGAAGGCCGATGAATGTCGCGTGCCGTGTACTATGGCAGAACGGTGCGAGATAATAACCTTCAGCCAATACGCCGTCTTGTCCCTTATTGGCCATTGAATATTTTCCAGGTAAACCGATGGACTAATTATTTCCAGTAGCATATGTAAATTGTGATAAGAGGGTTATATTTAAACACCATAAAAGATGACATCTTTTACGCCGTTGTTATTAAACAAATCACCGTCAGGCCTTTCTCACCTGTCGCACGCGCCATTGTCAAATAACCAGGTAACGTAATTTCGATGTCGCGTGGTCACTTGTACCTTTTGTATTAAACTGACCAAGGATGTCCGCGACAGGTGACCAGCTTTTCATCACAGTTTATTATTTTTATCAGTTTTATAGTGTAACATTATTCCTCAGGTTACAATATAACCTATCGTAAGTCTGAAAGCTCGTCTTCATCTCCCATAAACTCCCCACATTCTACATGCTGAATATTCTGGCAAGTTGCGCATGATAATTGATCATGATTAAAAACTGTTTAAAAAAACACTGTTGTTGATGTGGTCAGTTAGTGATGTTGGTCACTTGAAACTTGAATACCCTATTTAAAACTGAATCTCTACAAACAGTGTTATTGTAATGTTAACAAAATCGTCAGTTTTATGAGGAAAAGCACCAAATCGTACATTATATATAGGATCATATAGTATATACTACAAGCCCAGTTTGATAATGTGCCCGAATTGGAGCTCACTAAAAAACATACAGGAAAGGCTGCGATAATGGCCTAATTTGAGATATTTTTTCACTTTAATTGAAGATTTACGTTTATGAATATTTTGAAGTTTAAGCAATGCAAATGTAATAAGAAAATAAATCTACCATGTCACAATTATGACATCCCAAAATATCATATACATTGTTTTTGGTCAATTTCCCAAATAGTTTTTAGTCTTAAAATTAAAAAAAGTGATTGTGTTCCAACAACATAATTTACTTCAGTGTTTTTTCTATATAATTAAATAAGGCCTCTCATGTTCCAACTCAAAAATGAGACAAAATTATATTAATTTTTATCATTTTTTTTATTGTAGAAAAGTTAAATCTTGATGAATGTACTTAATATTTGAAAGACCTTTTTATTTAAACTTTGCAAAACCTTATTTATTAATTAGTTCTATGCAAAATCACGTAATATATAATTCTTTGAGTTTAGCACATCCCCTGTTTTTGTACAAATTGTAAAACCAAAAAGTTTAACTAGTTATATACAGGTATAAGAAATTGGACATTTTGATCTTGATATACATAATAAGGTGATTACTTTTGCAATTTTTTCAGATTTTTCTATTCTGAAAGAGTCATTTCCTTTAATCAATTAGCTAAAAAAATTCCATAAATATTATAATTTGTTTTTATTGATATGAAAACTTTTAGATCTTTAACCAGTGTATGCGATAAAGTGTATGAAATTGGTAACATACTTTGTATAATAAGAGTTATCATAAGTTTGGCTTTTTTGGGACAAAATATTAATGACAAAATTTCCCAAAAGAAAAACAACTACACTTGAAAGAAAAAGAACCTCTTTTGCAAGGAAATGAATATAAACTTAGCATTGAATATTAAAAAAAAATTAATATAGATTATATGTTTTTAATATATATGAGTAAATGAATAATTGTTTTTTTGCCTTTATTGAAGGAAATAAAATATGGATAAATATTGATCTTTTCTTCATTGCACTGTTGATCAGGATCACCTTTCTCTTTATACAAGACTCAAAACAAGGGGGAATTTCATTATACAGTTGAACATCTACAACTTGATATTAGAATTAAACAGTATTTTAAAATTCTTATGATTTCTGGCATGTTTGAGTTATTTTTAGAACTATCGAAAAGCAAAAGCAGCTGATCTAAACAAAATTGTGTATAATTATGGGTGGGAATAGTATACTAACAGTCGATATATTATGTCCCAGATTATGGGAAATATGTTCTATATGTTGCTCATACATTTTTAAAACCATTAATGTTTGTGCAATTGTTGAAACTGATCTAAGACCGATTCAGATTTAGACTATTCTACATTAATGTCTAGAGCTAATCAAAATTGGAAACTGGAATCCAAAGAATATTTTAAATTTTCTTGACCTCAGGGATCATCACAGATGAATTTTCAAGGATGACCCAGGATGACCATTATCAAATATTCATTTTGATTGTTGAAAAATATTTATGAATTTTATACCTTTTGCAATACTATCACATGTGGTGTTTGCTGGAAACCAAGAGTGATGATAAAAATGTTAGAGCCCAGAACCACCATCCTTAACAAGCCTGTGATTATCCCCAGGCTTTAAATGTACTTATATTACAAATATTTATTGCAAAGGGAAATTGAAAGTTAATAGCAAACTTTCTTTGCAGAGTTTCTGCTAATTTTATGAAATAAATAGAATTTTTTTATAAAGTAAGTAATATATGATTTACTGTAAGTGGTTTATAGTCTGTTATGTGTACCTCATATGGTTCATATAGAAAATTTTATTCCAATTATTTTATGTAAATGTAATGAATAAGTGTTCATATATGACTTTCATTTCTATAATTACATTTTTATATACATTTTGTTTTTCACTTTATGATTTAAGAATCTTTTTAAAAATAAAGTAAAACACATTTTAATGATTATTTGGTTAGAGAAATTTGATATAAGCTTTAAGATAAGATAACATGTATTTTATTCTTGTTTAAGCAATTTTTGTTCATCATTAAAAGTATAGTAATAGGAAATGGGTTTTGACTTGATTGATCACCAAAATTCTGTTTATACAAGTCAAAAAGTAGACAGTGTCCCACAAGATGACAGAAATTCTTTTATAGCACACACACTGTATATGTGTAAACCAATTCTCTTGCACATGGTTAAGTCTATTTTATATCAGCAGCTGTTTAAAAATCAGATGTTGAAACCAAAATAATGAAGACCCAAATAATTCAATTGTACTCCTTTAATATGTGGACAGACTATAAAAAAGGCTATTTGAAATGAGACTATAACTTTTTAACTCTTGTAGGTTCACAGTATATCCAAGTGACAGTTGGATGAAATTGACCATTTGAGGATGTGCACATTTTATTGATTCCTACAAAAAAATTTCCAATTAAAAACTTGGGTCCTGAAATAAGATGGTGAAAACTGATGACATAAATGATTCTGCACAAATATTGAGAGATATTCTTCAAAACAGAGAAAAACAAATGCAAGAAAACTTAGGTAATAATAACAGTATAAAGGAAATCTGTGGAAATATTCAAGAAGATTCCTGTCAGACATCAGATTTAGAGAAAATGACAATGAAAGCAATGGCTACCACATACAGGGGAGACAACCACGAACAGGAATCTGAACATTCTTCTGATGAACTGTCATTAGATGGCAGTGACTATGGCAGCGATCAAAATCAATTAATGGATGAAATAGAGGGCAGCGAGTCCATGTATGATATGAAAAATAATGACAGGAACTCTGTCGATGGTGATGAAAATAAAGAAGCAAAGCGTGCACGTGTTGAAAACATTTTATCACATATAAGACAGTCCCCTCCAAGCCCAGGGGATCAAGGGGATAATCATTCACAAGAGGTGCGGAGACCAAAAAGAAAACAATACCAACCACAACAACATGATTCTAAATTTCTAGATCATTCAGGAAACAAATACAGAAAACTAGAAAAGTTAGCACTTCAAGATCAATTACTTCAACTTCAGCAACAATTGCAACTTGTCCAGAAACGATACCTTGAACTGCAGTATGACGATGAACAAGTCAATGGAGAAGAAGAAAATGAAAGTCCATTCCAATTCAGAATGAATTTAGAAAAACCATTGTTTAATCACAAACTATTTGAAAATGACCCTTTGCAGATGAATAAAACAAACCACATCAAAGAAAAAATAAATAGACTTTGTGAAGAACCAAATAACCAACAAGCTAGGCCAGTAAATAGTGAACCACTTCAGCAATTGGATGTTTCTAATCTTACAAACACTTTAAAGACTAAAATCACTGATGCCGTTTCAAATGCTGTAGAAAGTGTAGTTTGTGAATTGTTGAAAGAAAAACCAAAGAGGGTAGAAAATGAGAAACCAAAGTCTAAACCGGAACCTGTACCCAGTCCAATACCAGTAAGAGAAGTACCAGAGAGAATCAAAGAAGAAAAACCAAAAATTATGATGCCACAACCACCTTTTAGATTATCACCCATGCGTGAACCAGTGCATGATCACATTGGTCAAATGGCCAGAATTTTAGAAAAAGCTAGTGCCTTTGAGCCACCAAGAGGCCTAACTCCAGATCTTCATAGACCTCCACATCTACATCCATCATTACCATTTCATCTACCATTTTCTTATTTTCCGCAATCTCATTTACTGCATCCGCCATCTATCTACTCTTGTGCTCCACTATCTGAATCAGAACAAACAGAACCATTGCCATTAGTTGTGAATACACCAAAGAAGAAACGTACAAAAGTTACTGACACTAGAATTTCACCAAAAACTGCTAGAGCATTATTGGGCCAAGATCCAATGTCTTTTGCTCATTTACATATGGAACAGTCAGAACAGAGACACCATTTTCCTGGAATAATTCCACATCATCTTCCAACTAGTGTGGCAATTCCTAATCCAAGTTTACAGAATCCATCTGACATATTAGGGTTTTATCGAGGAGAGCATCAATTTGGTGATCCACGCTCAAGCAACCACTCACCTCTTCATGCTGACCATCCATCACCAAGTTGTTCTGTTAGTTCACCATCAGACAGCTACAAGATGTTTGAAGGTTCCGACAGCTTTGATGGTCATCACATGCATGTCATATCCTTTTTTAAGAAATGAAAAATAAAATGAAGAAGTGTTCCAGTAAGCAAAGTAAGTCATTTTTCTTTTTTTGCATGGAAGTATAATTTAATTATCTGTTTTGTAAGTGATGCCAATGACCATTTTATTGTAATTTATAAAGTCTTTTATATCTTTGCAGCAAAATCCTTTGCAAATTGTTTGAGCAATGACACAATGCATTTTTGGTTTACCAAAAGTTATAATCAATTACATGTATATGAAAATGAATACTTATACCAATTAAAATAAAAAAGTATTTATTTCCAAAATTGAGATAAAGAGGGAAATCAAATAAGGACACAATTATATTAGAATGATATCATGGATAAAAAAAACAACTAAATTCAGAGAAAACTTGCAGACTAAAGTAAATTCAAAATTTATTTCAGTTTTTTTGTTAAAAATTGAACAACTAGGGAAATTGTGAGATTAATTACAGCTAAATACCAGTTATGTGTTGAAAATTGACCCTATCACATCTTTTGTGTTAAAATAAAAAGCATTGCATTTTTTATATCTGAGTTTCCATTATTTGAAATGTCTGGACTAATTATACTTCAGATAACTCTGTTAACGTAACTTAAAAATTTATTTCAATCTGTATCATGTAAGTTTCTGCACTTCATTTGTGAATTATTACTTTCTTTCATTTGTTAATTAAGCAGCTTATTTTCCATTAGTTATGTAAATTTATGCAAATGTTAGAAAGCTTTAAGGAAAATTAATGATAGCTTTAGCTGACAACCTTAATTGCAGAAATAGCATCCTTTTATTGCCATTTGAATAACACTTATCTTTGGTAACTGCACGCCAAAGGTAGCAAACATTGATCGTCTATTTAATGAAAAGATGTTCTGATATCATCTTTTAGTCACCTGAATAATTGCATATCAGACTCTTGAAGTAAAGTGAGCTCTGCTTATTCTATCCTTTTATTCAATATCAGTGTAAGAGTGGGTGTATTTTCTCATTTTGTTATAATTAATTGTCAAGATCTTTGAGATTTTCTGGTGAATTTCCTCCAGATAATCTGGGTTTACCATCAATACGTTATTTGGTCATTCTTTGGATAATAGTTACAAGAAAATGGCATTAAGATACAGAAAAATAGAGTTCAGTCTACTTATCAGATAATTTGAAGGTTTTGAATTTTAGAATTAAGCTTATGAATTATAAAAGAAGTTGTTTAATCTTCCAGTGGCCTAAAATAATTGAAATTTTTTGGCCTAACATTTCATAGGGAACAAATCAGGATTATTCAATCACTTTTAATGCTTATCAGAAGAAGTATATTCACATTCTATTAAAGTTATATTACATCATCTATTCCTTCCAAACTGCTGAATGGTTTAAAATGAAACTCAACATCTTTAGCCTATAATACATTACAGTTGTGCACTTTGTAGTTGTTAATTCCAGAGACATATAATACAATTGTATTATATGTCTCTGTTAATTCTTCTTGAGATTTCACAGAGTTTTACATTTGGAGTTTGAGTTTTAGTATCAGATATTAGAAAATGTTGTCCCTTATATCGAATTATCTTTTACTTTTTTTTTCTTTAAGATTTCCAACAATTTGATAGTTAAATGATTCATGAAGCATTGTAGCAGTGTGTCATATAAATTTTTGAATCATATGAAAACTTGGTGGAAATACTACTTCGTTCTTTTTTACTTTCAGGCAATTTTTACCCTAACAGTTTGTTATTCATTTTATCATTCAGTTTGATATAAATGTCCATTTTTAAACACAGCATGACAATCTTTTATTCTGTTGATGACAAAAGAGACCTTTAATGGGTTTTATTGAAATTGAGACAGAATTTAATCTTCCATAAATGCTGAAAGATGATCTTAACAGTAAACAGTCTTCACCCGAATGAACAAACTAATTGACATTTGCAACTTTCAAGAATGTACATTTTAAGAAATTCACAAATTATAAAGACAGCCTCTTGAGGTGAAGTTATCTTAATTCAAACTCAAACCGAGCAACGAAAGATGCTAATGTAATTGGTGTATGAATTAACAATGAATTCTTGATGCCTAAGTTATGAATTATTAAAAGATATCAAGTCCGTTCCTAAGAAAATTTTGAAGACTGTAATTGTCAAGGGTTTTGAGGCAAGCAACATTGATCTTGTTTATTGAAAAGTTCCGAATGTTTCTGGTCAGGTAGTCATGTGTAAGTTAATCGTCTTTGAGTGTTAAGTGATCTTTTAACAGTTAGTAATGGGGAATATGTCCAGTAATGATCACAAAGCTCGTGAGACTTCTTATTGTTGTTACTCTGAATCAAATATCATCCAAGCATTTATAAACACAACCAACAACTTAAGCAGTGATGATGATCACACTTTATAAATAATTAATAAAAGTCATTTTCCTTTTGAGAGGGAAGAGGGCGTTTCGGAGATCAAGTTGCAGTGCCATTAAGATATGAAATATTCCTTAATGGACATACTTTAATCTTGAATTACCATACTTTTGATGTTGTTAGTCTCTTTTCAAGCATACATTTTGTTTTCTTCAAACTTGAAAAATTAAGGCTGGCCTTCGTATATTTTTCTCTAAATAGTAATATATTCAAATCATCAACTATTAGTACCGAAAAGCATATTTCTTTCCTTTTATGTCGCAGTGGGAGTTCACTTGTTAGACATTAGAAATAGAAATCTAGATAATTATTCTGTCCTGACATTTAGTTTTAATAACAAATTAAACAGGGATACTTAACATTCTTTATATATAAAAAGGATGAACACGTTGTTGTTCTTTCTATAGAATTTAATTGTTACAGCCTTTATAAATACCTTTAAGGTAGGGAACCACATCACTGAACCTAGAACCTAGAAGAGTGGTATGATTGCCAATGAGACGACAAGCTTTTATTTACAAGTCTAAGAACAAATTTCAATTTAAAAATTCAATATGTTCACAAGACCAAATGACTTTAGAAGAAGGTATGTTGCCATATTTAATGTGTCAAGACATTTTTTAAACTTTTATCTCACCTTTGAAGAGAGTAACAGAATATTATGGAGAATGCTGTTTCTGTCACAGCATCAACTATTGTTAACTTTGTGACGGAAGACATAGTTTATATAATGAAGCTACCAAATCTTTATGTCTCTAATGATTTCCCTTTGCTCATTTCCAAAATAATGGTGGTGTTACTTGAAGTGTAAATAAAACTGAATGTAGGAATTTCGAATGTACTTCATTTCACAGAGTGTTGCAGGACCTCTGTTGACAGAATAGATATGATTTGTAGTTTTGAAAACATCACATCTTGTACATGGTATTTGCAGGTGTGCATCAGCAGTGAATCATTCCAACCTTGGTAGTAGAAACTGTCTTAGTTCAGAATGTGACACATCACTTTAAACAATAGATAGGTTGACAAAAGTTCAATAAGAAAATTCCATATAGAAACTTTCTCACACTGTCAATGTTCCAAATCTAGATGTTGACATTTCCATACTGACATGTTGTGTTTTCCAGGTGCCAAGACCTACTCAATCATCTGATGTAGAATTAGTTCAAGTTAATCAAACTCAAAAACATGCATGCTTTTCCTTCAACAGGTTTTATCTTTAGAATAGAATGTCAAAGATAAAGAGTTATTTAGTTTTATACCAGTACCTCTTTTTAGATTAACCTTGTCTTTTCCTCATTGCCTCTGTGAACAAATGGTCTTAGTAGTTCATCTACAGTGATAACTAGCCTTTCAACTCTCATGTTGTGAGTTCCAAACCCCAGTGCTGTCAAGTCTCGTGTGAGACTCATGCATTTTCATGATTATTAGGTGGCATTTTCCTTTGATCTTTTGTTTTTTTTCTTTGATCTTTACAATTTTTGCCAAACAATCTCAGCATTTGCTTCATGAAAACTTGACAGCCCTGAAACCCACTCACTTGTAGCACTGTTTTCAACTACATAATCATTATTAATGTTATTAACAAGGATTGCTGGTTTTCTTGCACTGTAGGCCTTTCCAGGTACTCTGGCTTCCTCCACCAATAAAAACTGGCCACCATTATAGAGTGGCATTTAAACCCAAACAAACCTTATCATTTCTGTTACATATTTGCTCTAAGGGAGATATTTAACTTACAAGTATATATATATTTTTTCATTATTGCAGTTAAGTCATACAAAAATCAAAAAAAATCTCAATGTTAGCCCAAAAAGATCATTTTAAAATGAAGCATACTATATAGTTTTATTATTTTCTTCAATGCCAATTTCAGTAGATTTAGGAAAATTGTATATGATTTCATGGTTTTTCACATATTCTATACACAGGCCAAGAGCAAATGTGTATTTTATTGAAAATTTTTTATCAATTTGTTCACCATTACCTGTGAAATATAAGAAATTTAGAAAGCCCACGAATAATTATATCTGAAGTATTATTATTTTTTAACAATGACTAATGATTTAATATAGTTGTAGAAATTTTAAGTTTTGACTTTGGAAACCCATTTCTGTCTGACTTGTTATCTTGAAGAAAAAAGTCAATGAACTTATCTGACAAACTGTTGCAAAAAATAAACACAGGACTTGATGTAAATATACAAAGGAAATGATAAATGATAGAAAATGTCAATACTTTGTCTCAAGACTTCAAATTACCCTATTGTTGAAAAATGTATTGTTACAAAATAAATATTAAATTTCCAAAAATTTTAAGTTTGATGGGACTTGCAATATGTGGCAAAGTTTATTGAAGTATTGAGTTACTAAATTTGTCTCGGATGTCTTTATCATGGAAAAAAATTGATGTCATTTACCAAGAAAATTTTCTACATTTATAACGCCTGTCCATATTTGGATTTTTATTGAATAATAATTTTTGACTTAACCTTTTTTGTGTTGGTGAAATTTAATCATTCTAGGATGGCCTTTTTTAAATAAACAGATTGATAATTCTTCATTTTATCATATTTTTTTTCCTTGTGACAAAAATATGTTGCATCCTTTGTCATTAACGACCAATGTTCCAATATTACACCCTATTCATCAGTATCTAGTAACCATATTTTACCATATTCCTTGTCCTGAAGGCATTACACCTGTTGCTCAAGTAATATATTCGTGGCAGTAGTAATTACAGCAACTTAATCAAAATGAAATATATACCACTTTATTCTCTCTTATATATTGCCTGCTTCCAAGGAATAAATTAAAACTGTGTAACATTTGGTCTACTACTCATGATTTGTCAAATTTTAAATCTTTGACAGTATTTATATAAACAAATTGGTATCTTTTGTTTAACTTTGAATTATTTTTATAACTTTATTAGGTCTTTCCACTTTTCTGTGGAAAGACCTATTGGTTTTCTTCTGATTATTTAATTTTTTTTTTTCTTCCGCCAAATTTTGATCTTGCGATAAATTTTTGTTTCGCAAGATGTCGCTTAGATGTTTCGTATATGATATTGAACAGTTTATGCGCCTTTGAAATTGACCCTGCTTAACCGAATACTTTTCTTTGTAGGAGTTATCTCCCTGAACACTGTTTTCCTTGTGAGTGCGTCTCCTCCGTAACCGTAAAAGAAAGCGACAAATTTATTTTACCAAATTGCTTGTTATATCCTCAGGATGTTTTGTCCAATTTTGACCGAAGCGATACGTAAACTCCATATGAGAGTTATTTCCCCTTCTGTATTTGACATAAGGGATATATAAATGTATAGCATGAATGGTAAGTGATAGAGACCTAAGGTATATTGATTTGAGTTCCTTGGTTCATTTAAATGAAATTGAGGCCAAGGTCAAAGGTCAAGGTCATATTCTAAATGTGACTTTTCCTTGTTATTTGATCTCCTCTGTCACTTTTAAAGATACAAATTAAAGAACTAGTGCAAAATGTTTGCTTAATTGTGATTAAGATATGATACATTTGGTCTGAAACAATCCAATGATATCTTATAGGAGTTATTGTCCCTGAAATGATTCAATTTAAGGTTAATTGATTATTACTCCAACTTGGTACATGATAAAGCCATAGGGTCTTTTGCAAACTGTTGGTTGACATATGACCTTGAAAAAAGTAAACCGGAAGTGAGACCGTGCGACATCACAGTCACGTCTCAGTCATTACAGCTGAACGGATGTGCTGGGTCAGCTCTCCTTTACCCGCTATCTTCGACGAGGGTTTACTTTTAGATGGATCAACGACATACTACTTTAGATGACAGAAACCAATCCAACGCTGTACAGTAAACGTTTGTTTTTTGCTCAAATTCCCGCGTCAACATGCACTCCAAAACCCATTGTGGATGGGGGAGTGTTTTGCCGACTGACGTCCGAGGGCTGTATCCTAGGTGTTAGATGATGGACCTTCATTTCACTGTCTCTCGACTTTGGTCCTGATAATGCTTCCTGTCATCTTTAATACTACGTCCGAGACTCATCTACCAGTACTCCATCATCGAGGTTAGCGGGCTGCCAAGCTGACCAATCTGGCCCTGAAAGCAGCCGTTGTGAAGACATAACATCAAAATAGTCAACAAAAGAAAAACCAAACAACTCACAAAACCAAGATGGCGGCCTACCAAAATGGCATCCTCCACCTGTTCCTGACCGATGGCACAAATTATTTAAATGCTCACCAAACGCCTTCGGGCACCGAGCCGACCGTGCGAGGGCTGAACAGCCAGTCAAGGTCGTTAAACACTTCCAGTAGTAGTACACCGTGCGAGGGCTGTATAGCCAGTCAAGGTCGTTAAAAACTCCCATCATCATCAGACCGGAAGTGACATTTTATAAACCGGATGTAGCATATTATCTTCCTTATTACAGGCATAAGTATATACAAGCTATGTATTTTTGGAATCAGTGTGAATAAAGCTATCATATGAGACCAGAAGTGACATTTTCTAAACCGGAAGTTGGCAATTATCTCCCTTATTTCAGGCAAAAGTATATAGAAACCATTTATTTATTGAATCAGTATGAAGAAATCTATACTTTGACGCTATCAATAACTTTGAGTAAACCAGAAGTAGCTTCCTATCAATTATTTAGAAAATTGATGTGGAAAGACCTTCAGTTGTTCTTTGAACAATTGGTTTTTAATTATAATCAAAAGACGTTTTCCAAGAAATATTTTCTTTTTTATTAAGTTTAGATTATCTTTCCTGATTATTCAAGGAAATAATAAAAATATTTTCTTACATCCTTTAGAAAAGTTAAAAAAGGAAAATAAAAGAAAATTGATATTTTGGAGCCTAGTATTTTAACTTCTTGCATAATGTCTCATAAAGGACTAACCATAACATAAAGTAATGTGTTATATCAAATATTTGGAAAGTTTACTTTTGGCAAAGTCCTCTTCTATTTTTTTTTTTTTGAACTTTATAAAGTATGATCGAAGATGAATGATATGACTAAGAAAAAAAATAACAGAACATTTATTGTTTTTTATTCCCAGTGCTTATCAATCTAATTGACAGAAAAAGAAAAGAATTTAAAAAAATGTATTTCTTTAGTCAATCAATTAGCTGGATCTTCAAACTTGATTAGAAATAATTTCCCCCTACAAAAGCAACAAGCTTAGATGAAACAAATTTGTTTTCCTCAGATCCCAATGCTACTCAATAACTTTAATGAAATTGGCTTTTTTCTTTCTTAGTCACTTAACAATAAACCAACTTCTTTTCATCCAGAAATGGATGGCTAGTGTTGATTTCATCTTGTTTAGAATAAAATTGATCACTAATTTGTATAAAGTTGTATCCACTTTTATTAAATATTAATTAAAGATGTAGTAAATGTGCATTAGTAAAGTGGAAAACACAACATTAAAAGATGATTGAGGAAATCAGAGGCCTCCCCAGGGAAACATGTGTTTGTAGACGGCCGCCTAATTGAGTTTCTTAACACAAAAGGATACCAAAACACAAGTGTATTGAAAAACTATTATCTTACTATTTGTTGAGAGTCTTCACTTCATAAGGACACTGATGCTATTAAGAAAATTAGATATCTTTGTGAAGAAAGGCTGGATACAAATTGAATGTGGCTTGTTATGCGGTACTTTTACAAATGAAAACTTATTGGCTCTTAAAAGCTGATGAAGCGATACCAGAATTGGATGAGTCCCAAATGGAATTAGCTTTGAGGTGGAGATAAAGACAAGACAGACGTATTCTTTAAGATATCAGTTGGATACGATTGGTTTCGACTTTTATTGGTCATAAAGCAAATAAGACATGTTTTTCTCTGTCTTTTACACTAAAAATAAAAAGAGTAAATTAAATAAATGTTCTCGTGAAATGCTTTTTATGGTCAATTTCGTATGGTAAAAAAATATGTCATGTTTGTGGGGTAGTTACCATATAATAAATTTAATAAAAAAAAATCTGTATGACCATATAAATGGTACATAGAGAAATTCAGTCAGACATTAATATAGCATGACTAAAATATACTGTGTAAACAACTTTGACACCAATTTATATTTGTTGGATCTATTTCAATGGGTATATACAATGCTCTTTTATATGTTGTATTTAATAGGACAAACTCACTTACATTTTTCCTGCTTTGACAAGACATAAGCCTGTCAAAATTTGGGTCCTAAGAAAAATATGACTTTTTATTACATAAAGTATAACATTTATAAGTACTTTCTAGTGTAGATTAAATCCTCGGCTAGCTAAAACACAAAGTCTTTAAAATTGGTACTTGCTGCTCTCCCTAAAGCATGCAGCTTTTAGGTGAAAAAGCCAACATTGGTTTTCTCCGAGTCATTTGGTCTGATGACATTTTTTCCTGCAGTCTGTTGCTTTGTGATCTTTTACTTTAAAAATTCTGACTCAGTAAAGCAGATAATATTCATTTATTGTCCTTCCCTACGCCTATATATCCCTACTCTGTCGCTCTGTAATTCTTGTATCACGGCTTTGAGATGAGAGCAGGTATTATCAGTGACGTCACAATTTCTGAGGAGAAGTTATCAGCGACGTCACAATGTGTGAGGAGACGTTATCAAGCTTGCTTTTGTCAAGCGTAAAACTGTCTTAGGGAGGGGGAAAAGACCAGTAATTGAACGATAAACAGATAATCGGGTTTTCTTCGTATAGATATTGTAAAATATCAGCCGCTCCACACAATGTGAAGCTAGACATAAATAATCCATTAAATCAATGTTTCAAATTTGGTTGATATAAACCAAATACTTTTGGGGAGGATTGTAAATATTTGAAATTGCAGCTCTTATTGTTACTATTTCAATCATGGCATAAGAAGCTCTTTATTACTTTTCTGATATTACAAAAAAATTGAGACTTGCCATAAAACTTAGATCTCAAGAATGCCTTGAAGAACTATGTCTGGCTTGGTCTTAAATCTTTAAAGAATATCTTTGAACAGGATCTAGAATGAAACAAGACTATAGTCAATTGCAGCTTTATCACACTAAACAAAGGAAATGATAATAACCTTTAAATTCTAGAAATTATATTTTTATGACAAGGAAATGACTTTATGTGAAAATAAGGTAGATTGGTCTGGGAATCAATTTATTAAATATGCTGTAATTTCCTTAAGTTTTCAGAATTTTTCTATCTGAATGGTTTCCTTGCCAAGATCAAAGTCTGCAGATTATGTTTAGTCTTCTCAAAGGCATTATCAATACCTGTTTTGTTCTTAGAAACAATTTTCTGTTTCACTTAAAATGATTTATATCACCTTAAATTACAGATGGTAATGTTATAATTGTGATTCCAATTTTACAAAAGACATTCATCTGTTATTTCCAGACAGGCATATCAGACTTGCTTTAATGCACTGATCTTCATCATTTTTTCTTCATTTAACAAAGAGTTGTATTTTAGACAGGCGGAGTTGAATTTCTGGGATTTGGGTCCTTCCGAGTGGCAAGAAAATATTGATTTAACAGAACACTGGTACTATTTTTCATGCCATATGTATATTTTACATCTTGTTACACAAACAAATGTGTACAAGTGTTTCTAAAATATTATATGAAGATCTGATAAAAATTTTAGAAACATGACTATATAATGCCATTTTGACACCTTTAGGGTTTTAATATGGCAAAATTACTTGAACTACCGATACATCAACTATGTCATTTCTCTTACCAAAATTTGTACCATTACTTATAAAGATTGATATTTACTTCATTTAACTTGTAATTTTGCTCTGATGAATAACTATTGTAAATTCAACAAGAAAACAATAAAGAATAGCAAATTTAGTTAGGCTGGATCAGATGCGGATCCAGGATTTTGAAATCTTTGGAGTGGAACAGGTAAAAAGTCTGAATTAACCATAAATGTAGCTCCATAAGAGAGGGGCACCCTATCCCCTCCCCCTAAGTCTGCCTCTGTGGATAGCTTGGCAATCTGTAGAAAATCTACATCAATATATAGATTTCTGGTCCCCTCATTTTTTTCACTCGAAAGTTATGTGTATATATGTGGTCAGGAAGATAGAGATTTTTCTTAACTATTTTTACCAAGGTGTGAATGTTTTTAATAATGTATGTCCCAGCTTAGTATTCAAAATGTTTTTCTTTCAACTACAAAAGTCTTAATGTGTTCTTGTAGACTTTTATTTGTTTGTTTTGGTGTGTAAAATGTTGGTTATCTCTCCTATCCTCAGTTTGACATAATGCCCTTATGGCCTCTCTGAATACACATCTTTTGTGTAATACTGTACCTTGACTTAAAATTATCATATTATAAACTTTTACACCTACCCAGAGTGGAAGGGAATCTTGTTATTGACCAAACCAACAAGTACTATGCACGTCTCTTAATCCTCTGGTTATTGACAAAAGCAACAAGTACTATGCACTTTTATGTATGTCAGTCATTTACTGTAACAATCAAGTAATTAAGCATTTAGGCGTTAACATAGTTGTAATAAGTCAATTTTAAGAATGTTGGAATATCGTTTATAGAAATTATACATTCCCCAAATATGTTTATTTGCATTTCTGAGTTCTCATTTCATAATAAGTGGGCATGTCATAAATATCTACTAGTGAAAGAAAATGATGTCTAGATGTTATCCTTTATCAATTTTATATTGGACCAAAAAATTATCAATAACTTGAAAATTTGGATTTGAAATATGATTTGTTAAATAAATGGATTTTATTTCAGAAATCTTACATTCTGAGTGATACTGATTTGTTTAACTTTTAGGTGTATGGTGCACATATTTTGGACTTTGAAAAGATTTCAAGTGTTTTAAAATAGACATTATATAAGTTTAGTTTAATTATTGAACTTTTATCTGAAATGAAGAAAAATTTGATTTTAAGCCAAGAATTTGGTATTTGTTTGTTTTTATCATGATTATTTCATACACATAGCATGTTATCTATAAAGATATTTGAACACTTCATACTAGTACAATCAAGTACCATGGAGTAAATACTTAAATTTGATCAAGATATCATTTCAATAAATTCAGATGGAAAAAACTAATTAGTTATTAGTTTATTAGACATTGTGACATAATAACTGTTAGGCCCAACAAATTCTTTTAAATTGTAGAGCGTTTCCCTAGCGACAAGATTTTTGTGCCATAGAAAGTCTACCTGTAAAAAGTTATTATTGGCACCTTTTGCAGTGAACCATGACAAATTTGAGGGTCAATGTGTAAGAAAATATTTAAAAAAAAAATGCTACCTCCTACGCTATTTTTCTTTAAAAGGAAATCGTAAATACTCACATCTTTTTGTTTGGCATACCAGGAGTTGCATGATATCAATCTCGTATGGAAATTTCTGCGAAATGCTGAGCCTTTACTTTATGTCTGAATTTGAACTACTGACAAATTATAACTGATAGTTATCAAAGTTTCCTGGATTTCCCACGTAAATCTAGTTTAACGCCACCATATTCTGTGCCTTGATACTGAGTCAGACTATCTTAACCATTATTTGTTTGTTGTTGTTTGTCCCTCTTTGTACCCGG
The DNA here is from genome assembly GCA_017311375.1 of Mytilus coruscus. NCBI lineage: Eukaryota > Metazoa > Mollusca > Bivalvia > Mytilida > Mytilidae > Mytilus > Mytilus coruscus. Next base: position 60,596,130 of record CM029599.1, read on the forward strand.
TAACCGTACCTCTAAATTTGTTGAGGAGTAAGTACTGCTGGTGGGTGTGGTTTGTTGTACTGTTTGTTATCTTTTTTATGTATACTATCATAAAATGTAAAATATTTGTATATAAAATTGTAGTATCTTTGTGACATTTTTGATACAGCCCAAAAAGAATTATTATATGAATATTTATCCTTAACTATACTTACACCTCTACATTGACACCAATGCATCTACGGAAAGCCAAGCTGATGTTTTTCTATGTAAGATACCCAAGCTCAGCTATACTGAAGGTGTATTTCCCTGATGTCAAGTTCAACAAGAATAATACAGCACAGCTTGTCAAATGGTTTAGCAACTTTAGGTAAGTATTTTTACATTTGATATTTTACAACACTCAGTATACAGAACATGAGAGGTACACATATGTAGTACTTTAGTAACTTAACCACAATACCAGTAAAATATTGCCACTTGCCTGCTTTCCATAAGTCTGTAGGTAAGTAGACAAGAGGCGAAAGATACCAAGGGAACATTCCTTGGTATCTTTGGTGAAACACTCCTGATTGTCTGTTTTTATTTTTCTTAGCTTTTATTTTCACTGGCTAACTATCAAGATGGGCTATTTAGCTCCTGTGGCTGACCCTGAGAGACTTTGCAGTATGATAACAATTGGCATAATATACATGCATGGATATCTTTCTTTTTTTTTCTTTCATTTTCATTTCATTGCAAGAGGTACATACAGGATTATACAGACAATTATTAATATTTCATTTTTCACAAAAAAAAAAAAAAAGAGAGAGAGCAAAAATCATTTACCATAGCAATGCATGGTCAAAATGTTTGTTTCTTTGTGTAACCTTATTGACTTCCTGTGATTTTTATAATGATATAATGTATATGACGATATATCATCCCATATTTCTCTCTCATTAGAGGAATATAGAAGTCTTTTTTCATACTTACATACTATACATAATATTATATTACATTTTATTCTTTAGTCTTGGTCATTACAAATAATTTAGTCAGTTCTATGGCAATTTTCCAATTCTAAAAAGTACCAAGCTGCCATGGATCTGTTGATTTTGCACTTTTAGAATATGATATTTTTTTTGGCAAATATATTTCAAGAAACTATTAATTATGACAGAATTGATAAGAATTGATAGGTGTTAAGGGAACACCAGTCCTTCCTTAATGATAGTTGTTCATTTATATTTCTGGCTGCCTTCTCATCAATATTTTCACTTTATTGTCTTTGAAATATTCACTTCAAACAAATTTTGAAATTTTGTTATTGAATTATGTATTCCAAGACACAATAGCTAGAACATTAGGCAATACATTTCTTTATTTCATAATAGCTTTTCATATGGCTTCCTGTTGTGAACTAGCAGTTTATATAGAATTTGCTGAAAAAAAGGAAAAGAAAATGGCCATTTCTAAGCCATTTGGTGATTAATTTTAACAATTCATTTTTAGAATTAGGTGCCTTGGTGAAGGGGTTTAATTATTTTATGACAATCTTATGTCTGTCTTGGGATTTCTCATCAACATGATATGCTTTTCTATAGAAGTGATCAGAAATCCATTAGACCCTGAAGTAAGTTATTACACTGAAAAAGAGAGGGAAAAAGATCAAAATGTCAAGATGAAAAGAAGCATCTGTTGAGCTTTAATAGTGGAGCTCCATATTGTTACAAATTTATAACAAATAACCTTTTCTTTTTAAATGACTGCAACAATTACTATAAATAAGAATATCATGAAAAAGTGGAATCTGAAGTTTTGAATTTAGTTTCCACTTAATTATAAGTAGTTATAGACAGGCATAGGAGACATCCAAGAAAATTAGATTCATTTATTCAAGGATTAAAACTTTTGAACCAATTTTTTTTCAGAATATTTTTTCAAAACAATTATTATTTAATAACATTAATGGTACCAATTTTAAAGCACCAGATGCACATTTCGACAATTTTTTTATGCGATATAATTTACAAATTTACAATGAAAAGTAGTATATATGACATTTATATAACCCTTTGTTTCAATTTTATTAATGTATTGTTAAAAATTGCAAAATCAACAATATGTCAGAAGTATACATCAATATCTATTTCTTTTTGTTTCAATAAGTGTTTATAAGTAAATTTTAATCTATCTAAGAGGTACTTCCTTTCTCAAGTGATTTTACTTTTCAAGTCCTCTCAAGGAAGAAACACTTTTCCGATTTCATAAGAATTCTCTCTTTATTTTCACAGAAACATAAAACACCCACAAAAGATTTAATATTTGAAACCTTCAGAAGAAATCACTAAAATCAACATTATTTCCTAGAAAATAAATTTATGATATTCAAGTATAGTAAGATAACTAACTATCTTGATTTCTTAAAGGGAAAACAAAGTATCTTGACTTATCATTTCCTTATTGAAAAAAGGACAGAAATAAATAATTTATAAGAAAGAAATTTAAAGGCATGAAGAAGAACGAAAGTAAGAGTTTCAAGAAAACCTAAATGATTTCATAGTGTAGTACTATTCCTTTATGGAAAATCAAAAACTGCTTTATATTTTACAGATTTAGAAGTTATCTTAATTTATAAATAGGTATGCTAGCTTTTTAGCCTGAAATGTTGTATAAGAATATTTCATTGAAACATATTTTTCTAAGTTTAAACTTCTGAAAATAAGTTTCCGATGAAATTTAGTATCCTTGTCCCTTGTGTCCCATGGATATTGGACAATGAGTAGTTTTCTTCAATTCAATAATTTTATTTGGATAAAAAACTCTGCATTAGGCTCAATAGTTGTGAAAAATATTGAAACTGATAAGATAGAAAAAAATATTTACATCTTTCCACAAGAATTTCACAGACCTTATCTAGAGTGTATTTCATATATTTTGATACAGCGTCTAAATGCTCTAGTTTTATGAAAGGTTAACACACTGTTAGACTAAATCTTCTGAAAAATTTCATTGTTTATTATATAAATAAAGTTTTCTTCTGACACAAGTTTACATTGTTTCCAATTTATGCAATGAAATATGTTGCAAATGACACAATGACAAGGAGAGGATAGGTAAACAGCCAGAAATGATAAATAATGACAATAAAAACCATCTGGCTTATTGAAAACTATGTTGACATTCAAGTTTGGTATAAAGAAATATCAAAATTGTTGCCGTTTGATCTAAAAACATGATAGTATTCTACCTTTTAATAGTTTTTAATATTTTGACATTTTTCCCATCTTTAGCAGAGGATTTTTGTTGCATTTGTTCTGATTAATAAGAATTCTCACAGGAACATATTTGAAAATCTGTGAATCTTTCAGGAAATATCACACAGAACAGGAATGAAAGTAAATCCTGTGACTGTTGAATGTGGGAATTGGACACTAAAGATTTTCTCTTTGTCTTCATTGAGTAAATACTTCCCTAATATGACATTTAGAATAAGCTTAAAAGGCCATCTGTATGGATATTACTTTTCTCTATTTAATATCTTATCAGCAATTACAGAATGGTTTAGTTTTGCCGTCACCATTTGGCTGTCACTTTCTGAAACCTTGGAGAAAAAATGATGATTATTGTCACTCACAAAAGGCTGTGATACTTAGAAATTAGATAATTATAGTTGGACCAAAAGGAGAAAATTGGTCGTTCTCACAAGAAATTAACAGAGTTTGAAGGATGAAAATTGCAAAGGAAATTTTATGCACAATTTATTGATAATCAGACCTATCATCACAGGCAATTTTGTAATTTATGTGTGTCGCTTGTAAATTGATGTCATTAGGAAGATAGTCGTCATAAAATTTCTCATAAACTGACAAACAGGAATTTTTATAAGGTTTAATCATCAAGATCTGACTTCAAAATCTAGGCTTCTGTCATATGTCTATATTCCACCATTATTAATATATTTTGTTCTTTTTTTTATTACATAATGTCTTAATTTCTAATATTTAGGAGAGTGTCAAATTAAATGCTAGTTAGTCATTTAATGTAAAGGTCATAGATAGGTTTGTGAAATTAAAAAAAGAAGACTTATCAGAATAAAGAAATCAATTTTTGGAAAACAGAAAATTAACACATCTTTATGATGATAATAATAATTGCTATATCAGATTGATTACCTAAAACAGGTGCATAGCACAGAATTATTTCCATCTAAGATATTAATATCTTTTCTTCTTTGTTCCAACAAAATACATGTTAAAACTGACACCAGGAACTAAACATAATAAGGATAAAAGAAGTATTCTGAATACAACTTTTTGTGTCAGTCATCTAGATTAGAAAATAGTCATTACATCTGACTTGTGGGAAAAATTAATTACTGAGTAGCAAGGTTGTCATGGATTAATAATGAAGATTCATAATGTCTTAACTTGTATAATTGTAGTTATTTACTGGATGGAATTACCTCCCTTTAATGAAATTAAAGTAACTTATGATTCTAAAATAAGTTTAATAATATAGTCTTTGTACGAGTATCAGCAATCCTCCATTAAAAAAAATATAATTTCCATCTTTTTATGAAAATTCCTATAATCATTTATATATTTGTCTAAAGCGTTTTCAGTCATTTGACATTATGGTAAAATTTCTATTCTTATTAAGATAATATTCTCAATTCTAGTATAATTTGCTTTAATGGTAGCAATTTATTGGGCATAGAATAAAATAAAGACAAAGTACTTAATAAAGTGCTAATGAGAATAGCTCTGATTACTGGGCGTTTATCTGATACATTATCCATTGTCAAGAAGCTGTTATTTAAGAAAACCACTGATGAACAAGAAAATTACATATTGCTTGACATTCACTAATCGCTATAGAAATCTTTATTGAAAGATAATGTGGGCTGATGTCGCTATGTTCCTGTCTTCTGTCAGACTTTGTGACGGCTTTACACGAACAGCAATCCCCATTTGTACTCTGTTATTAGATTATTCAGAGATTGAAAGAGGTGTTTAAATGCTTTCTTTTCTCCATCGATCTTAATAGATAGTTCTATTTCCCCATTCCCCGCCCAAGAGGATGTAAAATCTTCATGCCATCTAATTATGTGGTGATAAAATAATAAATCATGACAATTTATATTTAAATAGGATCTTCCCATTTAAGGTTAGAACTAAGTTTGTTTATATTGATTTGATGCCAGCATTCTGATAGGAGATTATTTCTAAGAAAGACTTTGATTTAAAAATTATTAGTCAAGGCTTAGAAATTGAATTCAATTCCCTATTGACTTAGAATCTAGGAAAGAAGATGGTTTAACCTGATTATTGTAAATGTAATAAATCAAGTTCTAAGAGCACATTTTACTATCTTTCATTCTTTGCTAAAAGAGCTTATTTATTTTGTTTAGATAAACTGTTAAAAACACTTGGCCTACACAAGTGAAATTTTGGAAAAACTTTGAACATATGGTTTATAGTTCATTATAAGTAATATATCAATATAATTGTAATTGTTTTCTATTGCATTAAGGTATGTTTCAAAACAAATCCATGAATTCTTATCCCATTGGTAAATATTGACATTTCTTGTGAATTCTTACATTAAATTGGCAAAGATTGAAACTGATATCTTGTAGCAGAAATATAATATTAAGTCTTTTTGTCAATATGATTTTGTTGTAACAATATTCTAATAATGACACAGGGATTATGTCTCCATTCCTTTTCATAGAAAATTAGTTAGATCAGTATAGAAAGAGAAATTAATCTTCTCCAAGATTGACTTTATACCTGGTAAAAATCTTAATTAACCTCGGATATCTTTGAGGGTATTGATTCAGAAATAAGTCGGGTATTTGTCAGTTCCTTTCCAACATAGAACAGAATATTGGTAATTAAAGAACAAATACTTAACTAAATCCTGGTTGTTAAGAGCTTTTACTTGATCGTTGGGGCTTATCTTTTCACCACAATTTTCTGTTATTAAATGTTTTCTGATCCTTGATAGAAAAAATGTTTCATTGTTTCTTTGTCAAAGACTTTTAGCTTCATCTGGACACGCTTTGGTCATAACTTCTTTAATAGCATTAAATAAGTACATTATTTATTCATATATATTAAACATACTCTATAGCTTTTATTTATTGAAGAAGCTAATTAAGCTAGACTTTACATAGATGAGCTGCCATTGATTATGCCATCAATAGCAAATAAACTTAATAAGTATAAGTATAAAATAAAATATGTACAGCCGATTCAATATAGCATATCCAATGTTTAAACCTTTTTTTTAAAGGCATGTGGTCTTTACATTGCCTTTACCTGAATCAACATTATGATTCAAGTTATATAAATATAAAAAAATGGTAGTTTGCTATAAACTAATGTCACTAGTAACTGTAAAAACAGCTCTTGTTTTTAATATACATTTCGGTTGATTTGGACAACTACAGATTGAATAGTCTTTTAGCACAAACAATAGTACATGTATTGCAGTTTAGATGTTTCCATCTTTACATTTATTTTTGAGTCCTTAACATTTCCGTGCGAGTCTGAAGGTCTCACTGGCCTTGAAATTAAAAATTGAGTTGTATATTTTGTAACTAGTTAGTTAGTTTGCATACTGTAAGCATTAAGCGTATGGTCATGAACAAATCAAGGATGTAAAAAAAACCTTTACAGTATATATTTGCATGTCAGGTGAAATAAAAAAAAATTGGAACGCTTATATACAGTATATAGATATAGATGTTGCTATATTTTGATATACTCACTGCAAAATTGAACATTTTCTATTTCAGAGAGTTTTATTATATCCAGATGGAAAAGTATGCCAGACAGGCCATTGCTGAAGGAGTCAAACATGCAGAGGACCTTGTTGTGTCGACAGATGCTGAGTTATACAGAATCTTGAACTTGCATTACAATAGAAATAACCAGATAGAGGTGGGTCCTTTTTTAATACAAAATCAAAAGCTATAAAATTTGATGATTTTTTTTTCAATATGGAGGACTGTAGCTGACTCTGGTAATGCATCAAGGTATCTATTTGATTATTGCTATATTCAGCCACCAAGAAAAGTCAGATTATTTGCCTTGCATGATGACTGAAATGAAGAATAAATGTAACAAATACACTTCCTTATGTATAATTAATTAGATAATTGCTGTCATACCCATAGCATGAAGCTGTTTTAAAGCTTGTTTTTGTAGTAAAAGGATATTTATCACTAGTTTATATGGACTTTCACAATACACTGTTGCAGTAATAAAGTAAACCATTATTTGCTTTTTCTGTCATCTGTCTCATAATGGCTGCCAAGTTATAATTTATTGTTTATGAGTTCCATGTATTCTAACTCAATTAATTTGTATTTTCACTTGGTTCTTATTAATTTTTTCTAGTTCTCTTTGCATAGCCATTCTTTCAAATGGCATAAAATGTCTCATTCATAATTGATATCGGAAAATCCCTTGACACCTACTTTTGGAGTCGGAAAAGTCGAATGAAGACATTTCATATTGTTCATGGGACTCTTTTCAATATCTGAATTATTGCAAAGACATACAATTAACTAATGTATGTTTACTTCAAGTTTATTAATATCGCTATCTAGGTTCTTTCGGGAATTACTTTTCAATCTACTTGAAAGAGGAAATGCGGCAGAATATTTGTGATGATTGTATAGGGTGCATCTTCTTTGACGATACATTAATTTTCCTCGTTTCTAGTTCCCTAAGGGTCTGTGATGATCGACTACAATTGTGTTACTCTAGATGAGAAAATGTGATATTTCTCAGACAATGAGCACAAAAAGATTTTCGTGTTGTGATATGTAACCATAAATCTTTTAATTCAAAAGAAAGTTGATGTGTAATCACATTTTTATGAAGTTGGACAATCTTTTTTATCTGTCCTCGGTGACAAGTCAGTAGGATAGAGAAGTGTATACTACTTTTCTCAATTCCTCGACACAGTTATCATTACAGAGAAGACTATGATACCATAGAGCATTCCTATACATGTTATTATTACAAAGGATTCAGATAGAGCAATCATATCTAAAAAACTGGTAGCACTTAGTAATGTTCCAAGAGAGTCATAAACTTGGAACTCCTGACACTTAAATCATTGGTTCCTCTAATTACCATTGTTGCCAGGTTGCAAACCTTATTATCATTCAGTACTTAGATGTTTGATATTTCAGGAGGGCTTTTTGCATATATTTTTTATATCATTTTATTTTGTGATATAGAACTATTAATCCAAACTTGACCTTGGAATATTTTTGGTAGCTATATTCTATTGCATGTAATCATTTTTATTTTTGAATTGTTAAAATTGATCAAAGGTTTGTAAGTTTCCATGAGCAATAATAAACTCTGAACAATACTTTTACCAGACTAAATTTTGAAGTCACTTAATATTGACATGAATATTGAACAAATTAGATGTGGTGTTTACACCAATACAATAGCAACCCAACAATACACCAAAAAAAAACAACATCTAAAGGTCAACATACAGTCTTCAGTTAATTTATTTCAATGGAACAACAGAAGTTTTATTGGATCGAAGGATAGTTGACTATAACTTTTGTAATGCTTAACTGAGGTCCCTAGAAAAAACTAAGTTTAGATGAACTGCAAATGTGAAATATAGTATAATATTTTAAATTAATGTATTAAGATAAAATAACCATGCACACCTGTGCAGATTAATATGCTGATAATATTAAAGATGATAGTGTGGTCCTTTACAATTTTTAAGAAGTCAATACATAGAATAAGTCCAATCTATAGATAATAATAGTACGATCTTCTTCACAAAACTACATCAATACAATACATTTTTAAATTATGTGTAACATGACCAATTATTTAAAGATTATAAGTTGCTTTCCTTTAGTTTTCAATTGATTTCCGCATATCAGATTTACCCTTATATGTAACATATGTCTTCTGTATCATCTAAAAGATATATTAACAATGTTCTACCCAGGACAATAACTTTTCATATTGATATTAAAGATTTCCAACAAGTGTATGTTTAATTGATAATTCCGTTGTAAATTGCAAATGACTAAATAATAACTTACAAAAATGATATGTATAATGTCTACATCCATCTTTTGGAAAAAAAACGAGTTGAGTTGAGTTTGCAAAATGTAGTAGGAACCTTAAAGTCATAAAATTCATTATGAACAACTATGACTTATATTGAGTACTGTAAATTTTGAAATTATTGCGATGTTTTTATTATTGAAAAAATGCAACAGGGTTTTAATCCAATAATTTAAACTCGCATTTTGGATTTTTTTTATATGAATGAAGCGGGATTTTTCTCAGTATCACAAAAATGATAATCCCAATTTGGTCTAAAATGACATCATCCCAATAATGAATGCATGAAATAATTTCTGAATTTACAGTAATTTACAGTGTGGACTGATCTTTAAAATCATTGGACCTATGGTATTGTCAGCAATAAAACCCCTTGCTTTTTGTTTCATATTCCCTCAGATTACATCTTGAGGTACATGACATTGCTATGTTTATTAGAACAACAGTGAACTTTAGCTTATGTTACCAAAGTGCAACATTAAAAGTAAATTGGCGGTAATATCATTAGTAGGTAGCATACATTAGCAATGTTTTGTTTTGCTCTAAGACAACACAGTATGGAGATTTTTGTCAGAAATTGGAAAAGATAATACAGCATTTCATTTAGATAAAAATCACAGTTAAAAAAAAATGTTCATATCACAGTTGTTTCAATTAGCTTTTGAAAGATCTTGTCATAGCCACTACTGGGTAATTTGTAAGTAATTAAAGTAGTTACTTAGTAATTAAAGAATAATTGACATCAACTTTTAATAATCTTTTTAAAGAGTATACTTCTCTATATCAGATGAAACATTTGCTTTTAAATCATTTGATCATGAAAAAGGAAAGCAAGGATTTGTATAGTAAATCCTTGAGGAAAGTAACTTATCCATAAAAGGGATTTTGAGGTCAAAGTTCACTTTTTAGAGTTTACTCAGTCCATATATATATGTAATTGCATGTACTGGTAAAAGAACATTTAAATTATTTAAAGAAAGAGTTTTGGCGGTATAAAAGCATACTCATAAATCAGACAATACTGTTCCTATTTTCATACTTTAAGTTTTACAACACAAAGATCAAAATTTTTTTTATTTAAATTCTATTTTATAGTTTCATTAACATTATTAAACGACAGAATACCATTTAAATTCAGATTTAAATTTATTCTGATAGAAATTAAAACCTGAAATTATGCATCTGGATAGCATATTTTCATCGTTATAAAAAAAAAAAATCTAATCTACAGTAATAATAAAATGCTTTCAAATGAATTCATGTATGACATTTTTTTTGTTTAGTCTTGGAATTTTTTGCCATTTTCTTTGTTCATTAATAAATGTGATCTTGTTTAGTGGTACAAAATTGTTGTTATAACCAAAAAAAAAAAAAAATGCTTTTTATGATCAGATAATTTCTATGACTTTTAAATGGGAATTAAACTGGTAAGAAAAGATGCTACTTTTCAAGAGACATTCATGTTACGATTAAATCTATACATGTGCACTGATGCATTTAAACTCACCACACTTCTTTAAAATTAATGACATTTTAAAACCGTCCCATTTTAAATTGTTATAGCTAAGATGCAACGTGCCATGTTAAATAACTCTATACAATTCTTTATATAGGAAAACCATACTGAATTCATCCCATATAATTATGAAGATTATATCTTTGGTTATATTACATTTAATTTCAGTCTTTCATTTCTATATACCCACATTAAGGTTTAATCTCTTCACATAATCAGCTGTTGGCCCATGAAATTGACATGAAATGAACATATCTAGAACCTGTTGTATGGGACTTAAGTTGCTTCTTGCCTTATTTTCTAAAGTCATTCAGTATTGACTTCTTTTGTGACTTTCAATAATAGTTCTATCATCTCCCATACTGACTGTGCTTCTCTTATAATAACCTGAAAGAAGTAAATTCTGCATGTTACAAGAAAAAGTCGTTAAAGCCATGAAAAGGATTGAGTGTAATTTATTTGTGCTTTCTGAAGCGTCTGAAGATGATTATCTCTTGTTTCCTATTAAGAGAGGTTAAAAAATCTTATTCTTTTGCACTAGGCCTTTCACATTCTATCTAATACTTTTGTGAGACATATTATTTTTGTGTTTAAAAGGTTAAGTTTTTTTGCTTATCTATCAAGAAGTAATTTGACCATCCATTACTTGTTTGTCAGATTCCCCATCTTTATTCAAGTTGTTATTGAGCGTCACCTATCACATCAATTGAAATTTGCATTCCTTGTGTTGTAAGAGTTGATTTGTTGTAATCCTCCTTACATTTTGACAAGGAACCTATGGTATTAAGTTGTCAAGGAGCCAGCATTTCTCTTCTTCCATCTTAATCCATGTCATTTTCAACAAGAAACTTTGAGTAATAGTAAGATTAGTTATGAATAAGTAATTAAGTATATTTTTACATAGCTAGTTTTGCTATTGTATCTTTTAACTCGAACATTTTCTAGGAGCAAATTTTTTTTTTAAAACTAACGTGGTGCTGAAAAGAGTTATTGTCATCACTTTGTGACTGTCATCCCTTTATAAACTTTTTTTCTAAATTTCAAAAATTCTTCCCTGCTGACTCCACTGGGCCATTGAAAGCAAGCACGATCACAAACATTTTTTATGTTTTCTTGGTTTTAGTACTTATGTGTAGTATGTAAAATCTAACAAAATACACAACATATATCATTTCTTTTTAATACTGTATTAAATTTCAAAAAGTTGAAAGTTATTATACATTGTTAGATTGGAAAAGCTAAAAGTGGAATAAGAACTATCAGCATGATAAAAATCAATCCACTGTATTTTGATATGACACTGTAATGACTCAATCAAAGGTACCAATGTTACTACCATATGTAAACCACTGTGTAGAAAGTGTGGTCATCTTTTAACCCTAAGGTTCCCCTGTCACACTTAAGCTAACTATCAGAGACATAATTGAATGAGTTAAAAATGGGGGGATTTGTAGAACAAGAAAAGCCCAAGATATGTCATGGGTTTAAGTAAGGTGTCACTCATGTCCTTCAGTTGACATTCACAAGTTAACTCAAGTCTGATTCTTATTTTATTTTGCTACTAGTTTCATTAAAGTCTTTGTCATTTTTCATGTTATTAACATCACAACTGCCGATCTTAAGTTGTAATTAAGGCTTAGAATTTCTAAGAAAATGATGAATTAGGATTTTTGTTTTTCCATCATTTTTCAGCTCATTATCAGGCGATCTTGACAGTACAGGGGTTGTATTCATGAAAGCTTAAGACTTAAGGTTGAAAATTAAAGTATAGATCAATTTGACTATGTCAGGGCACAAGGAAAAGTTTAATTAAACATTTACTGGTGAAGTATGATATATAGTCTCGAAGGCTACTTTTGTCCTGTAAAGTAGAAGGAATTCAATGATTTAGTATAGCAGATGTTCTTAATCTTATATGCTTTTAAAGCACGTTTTAAAATCTTTAACCATAAATTGAAGATTTTATCTGATGAAAAGGTATTGATGAAAATGTATGAGGATTATCACCATGAAATTTGACAGATAACAAGGTTCATTTCAAGGTATATTATCAACTTTTATTTTTCAGGTGAAATTATTATTTTGAGGTTATTTTTGTGGTTTTTACAAAATGCATAAATCATTTTAAAATCATAATAGGGCCAACCCACAATACCATTCTTTCGGTTTTAAATTTTTTTATATAATTCTTTGAAAAGTGTTCTTAGAATAATAAAAAGCTTGTAATATTTTGTATAGTTAGATTTTTTTATCTATAATTGGTATATTTTATATTTCAGGTTCCTGATAACTTTAGAATGGTTGTACAAGCCACATATAGAGAATTTTTCAAATCTGTAATGGCCAACAAAGACACAGAACCATCATGGAAGAAAGCCATCTACAAAGTGATAGCTAGGATGGACGATGTCCTCCCAGAATACTTCAAATCACCTAACTGGATGGACCAGCTAGGAGATATGTGATTTTTTAATTCAATAAAAATGGTATATAAAGTCCAAGTTCACAAAGTCTATACTTATATATTCACTTCTGACCTGATAAAGGTTATATGCGTAGGAGATGGACGGAATGACATGTACTTCAATAAAAAAAACAAGAAAATTGTCCTTGGTGATATTGTTATTATAACATGTACACTAAAAGGAAGTTTATAATTTATGATATTTAAGATATATTATCTATTAAGCTCAATAAGTGCAGAGAAAAGGAAGCCATTATTATTGTGCTTGACATTATAATTGGTAGTTGTTTTTTACAACAGTATTTCTATCATTATTGTATATGATTATTTTATGAAGATGTCATTGAATGGTCAGAGAAAGTAAGAAAAACTGACAAGAAAGAGAAATGTTTAATGACAGCCGAATGTCATAGAATTAAAATCAAAATCAGCTGTTGCTGGTTCCAATAAAAGATTTTTCATACAATGAACGAGGGCATCCCTGAGAAAGATTTATAATTTATTTCTTAAAATTAAAAAGAAATATAGTTTGACTTACTTTCAGACCTGTGGGTTGTGTTCAGATACTTGTTAGTCAGTTAAGGTGCAATTATTTATTTTTTTGTTGTTTTACCTTTATACCAGGTGTACTAATTAAAATATTTTGTTAATTAGTTTTTGTCTTTGTTGAGATTACTGTCATTATTTATTTCTTTATTTCCATTTTCACCTGCATGGTATCTAATTGTTTGATACACGATCTTGCATAATTTTTCCTGTCAATTTATATGTCCATTAACATTAATTCAGTATTTTTTGTTCGCCATTTGTCCACATTTGTTTTAGGATTTTCTTCGTTTTAAATAGTTATTATTGACAATTTTTTTTATTGCACCAACATGCAAAATATATATGTGTCTGAACAAGGATTTGTATCACTATACAAATCCTTGGTCTGAAGAAGATATTTTATGTGGTCATTGGGACGAATATTTTGCATGAAAATGTACATAAAACAGATGATGTAACTTTTATAAATTTTACCGTTTTGTATTTTTTTATTGTTATGTTATTTCTAGTAATAAAGTTTTCAAAATTCCAACTCCGACCAATAGACAAATTAGCCCCAGGTTCCAGGTTTCAGACAAAAGCCACACTGTTGATTCCATTAGTTTTGCTACTTTTCATTCCATTATTTACGTTCCAGAAATGCTCAGTTGTGAATATCTAGTCATGTTTTACATTATTTGTTTGTTGATTTTTGTTTAATTTGAATTCCAAGACCATTTACTTGTTTGTCCAGTATTTCTTTTCTTTTTTTGTTTGTTGAGATATATTGCTACAAGAACAATTAACCTGGATGTTTTGTACAGTCATTTTATCTTTTTATACAAAAATACATTTTGAAACAATGGGCTTTTTTATGGATACTCATGATAACTCAAAAATAAGAATGAAGGGGAATCTATAGTTTTCTATTTTCTGTATATCACAGTTTGGAAGTTTGTGAGCTACAGATTTAAACCCAGAAATGTATAAACTTGATGACACATTGATTTTCTGAGGGAAAGTGTTAATTTAAATAATCAACCACTCAGTGTCTTGGAAGTAAAGGTGTAATTTATTTACCCTATATATGGTGTTTGACATTTGTGTGAGTTTTATAACTCTCTACTGGAGTCCTAATGAAACATTTGTCATGGAAGATTAACTATCTGTTTAAAATTAATTAGTAGAAAAGTATTACATGTTTTCTTCAAGACCTCCCTTGGAGAAAAGTTACCTATCCAATTACAACACCAACAGACAATATGGAGGTAGTGCCACTTAGCCAATCATATGACTTGTAAACAATATGTAGGTGCTGCCACCTGTTACAGCTGAAAAGTATAAATGTTTTTTCTCTGCTGACAAGTAAATGTAGCTCTCCAAAAATTGACATATTGTTTCTGATAGGTGACATCTTGTGTTGGGCCATTTTTATTTCTTAATTGTTAAGTAAAGTAGTTTATGTCAATAAATTGCTGTTTAAAATTTATTAACAATTGATTTCAATGTGTCTCTTTTATTGATGGGAAATAATGAGGTTTTAAAAGATTGTTATTAAGTTATTTAAAAATCAAAAGAACAAATTTGAATTAAGTTACAGTCTTTAATGGCAGATGTGAAATATGTTATTTTTAATGTGTTTACTCACGTAAAGCGCTTTTGTTCATTCTAGTAGGCCCTCAAATAAAATACAGTTTCATTTTGTCCATTCTCAATGATCTCTTAAATTTTATGATGATAGTCATATATGTTTTCTTCTGTTGAATTCCACACATTTTTGATAGAAAGTTGTCTTTTACAATCATTTTTCGATATTAAGACTTTGTTTTTGTGCAATATATATGTAAACAACAGTCAATGTCTCAGATATGTGCAATATAGATTAATTGGTGGTAGTTGGTCATTAATTTAACTTGATATATCTAATGTTATATAGCCTTACATGATATCATTATTTTTTATAATTATAGTAAAATTTATAATTAGAATAAAGGAAAAGTGATTTTTCAAGTTAATTGTTTTTTGTCTTTTACATATAATTCAATTGATTACTTTTTCATGAATGAAATTCTAAAATTGATAGATTAATAAGCTTAATGAATGAAAATAGTTAGTAAGAAGCAAGGAGAAAATAATTTTCTTCAACTAATATATAAATGCTGAGAAAAGATGGTAAATTAACATAAAATAAGTTTAATGAAAATTCCTGGTAAATATTTTCAGCATATTTGACTTGTGGGTAAACAATACTTCCACTTGAAACACATGTACATGATTATTTATTGACAAAAATCCTTTAATATGAGACAAAATACATAATGATTTTTTTTTGTATTTTTTAAAACCAGTTTTCTTTTGATTATTGCATGTCATTACCTTTGATGTATGTGTAAAGGATCTTTCAGGATTAATATGATATTATTTGATGTCTTGTATATATAACGTTTTTTGTTCAGATATTTTGTTATGTATTTTGTGCTTGATCTAAACCAATCCAAGTTAATTGTCAACCAATTTTATGACATTCCTTCATATATAATACAAGATTGTTAAAGATGTTATATATATGATGACATATTTTTCCATTTCTGTAAGCAATTCTTTAGAATAGAAGAATAAAATTATTTGAAATGAGAAAGATGTTAGTTTATTTGTCTCTGAAAAGATATCTGAAAATTGTGAAAATATGAATGCCTGAATGCTATTGGTGCCCAATGTACCAGTAATCAGATGTAAAAAAAAAAACACACAAGCGAAACCCTACTTTAGTATTTATTTTCTTTTACATGACATTTGTAAAATCTTTTTTTAGACCAGATGCAAATTTAACACCACCACATTCTTTATGTGTCTGTCCAAAGCCAGAAGCCTGTAATCTGGTGATGGTCATTGGTTACGGTCTGCCATAATTGTTTTTCATCTATTCTGGTATGATTCAGGCCGTTGGTTTTCTTTTTTGAATGGTTTCACATTTTGTCATCCAAGAGACTTTTATAGCTTACTTTTTGATCATCATTGAATGCTGTATGGTGACCTGTAGTTGTTCAAATCTATGTCCTTTGTATTTTATGAATAATAATCACATTTGCTATTATACTACATCTCCTTATTTTTTATATCTGATGCAATGTAAGGTTAATAGATTTGAAACGAACACAATCTTCATGATAAGTGCAATAAATAACAAAAAAATAAGAAAATACCATTAAAGAGAGGCGAAAGGAATATTCAAACTCATGAGTTGAAAATGACCTGACAAAGCCGAGACAAAAAACGAAAAAAACAACCAAAAGACAAACAACAGTATACAAAATACAACATAGAAAACTAAAGACTGAGCAACACAAACCCCAACAAAAACTAGGGGCGATCTCAGATGCTCCCTCTAGAAGGGTAGGCAGACCCTATTCAACATGTGGAACCTGTCGTGCTGCTCATGCAAGTACAAACTCGGTTACAAATCTTAAGTTGAGGAAAGACAGCCATAGCTTGGCCAAAAGACGAAAAATAAAAAAGCAAATAAATGTCCATTAAACACTGCACATAATTGAGCAACACCAACTCAACTAAATACAGAAAATTAGGGGTTTGAACTCGTATTCTCTCAAATTTTTCTCCACGTTTCATATTTCGCTATAAGCAGTTAGTTTGGTTCAATTTCGTGAAAATAAGATAAAAAGCATCTGATGCATTATTGGCTTGCAAGTCAATAATTCAACTCATTTGAATCTGTATTCATGCAACCTTTGATTTGACCTCAGGCTAGCGGAGATTAGTTGCACGTGTTCAGAATGTGGTCAGCATGTTCATTCATTAAAACAAAAAGAATGTCAATATTGAAAAGTGAAACAATGGCTACACCAGGAATAACAATTTTGTTTCTTGATCCGGCCCATAAAAATCGGTTCTTATACAGGTAAAACGATGATTTACATATATTTTCAACCTATAGCATGACAGCAAACAGACCTAGAAAAATCGTCATTATACGAGTGCACGTACTTGACTTCATTTATATTTATGTTTACCGTGATGGGTTTATATGACCGTCGGCAGTCCTCGGAGGTCATCTCGATGGATAACTAGATGACAGCTGGTCTTAAATACGCACCAAATGTGGATACATTACAGCGAGTCCATGTATTGGTAATTATTTCTGTTAGACTTTATCATTTGGATATATATTTTGGTTTGTTATAAATCAAATATGAGAATTTAGGTCAAGTCGGTGAACATGAATGTGACAGCTAATGCCTTTAAGGTAACATGAGTAGATATTTGGGCTAGTTGATAAAGGTCTGAAAAATGAGTATGTCTCAAGATGTCAAACGGAATGAAAAACTTCTTGACCAAAACCAAATTGTCGATATTTTGAGTTAGAGATGATTAAGTTTTCTATAAATTTGATATTATTTTGTCCCAAAATTAGTGCACCACACTTTAAAAACCTTATTGAGAAAGCGCAGGTGCGAATCTTTTTTTAATTTGCATTAATTGATCTAAAGAAATGCAAGTTACAAAATAACTGTTCTCGAGCCTAAGATATCTTAGTGGTATTCTTTATTATTTGAAAGTTTCGTGGACAATTGTTTGTCGTGTGGTGTCGTTTTTTGTTTTGTTTTTCATTGTTTTCTGGTCATGACGTCGTTTGTCATTTTATTATTATTATTTTTTATTGTTTTTTTATATATTTTCGTAATATTATCATTATACTTTCAGCTATGAAAGACAAACTACAAATTTATATTATAGATAGCGAACATTACAAATGTTATAAACTGAAGGTTGTCTATAATAGTTAAGCTCATATTAAGTTTCTTGTTTTTGTAGCAAAATGCAAATATCATCTGCAAATCACCTGCATATCCAATCTTGGGCACCATCACAATTTTTACACCTTGAGCACAATTGATCTTTAATCAAGTAATTAAGACTTCAATTAAGTACCAGTTTGTATCAGAAAGGAAAAGGTGCCCTCACGAAATATGTATTATCACATCCAGGAGAGTCATAAAAGTTGTGAATCCTTCGGCTTAATTTATCTTTTTAATTTACTGATTCAGATTTGAATAATATCAAAACATACAGACAAAGTTATGAGATTATAATGATGTCTTATATAGAATGCATTTGTCGATTGTCATCCGATACACTTAAAAAAAGTGAAATGCCTTTTAGTAAAATAAACCCATCCTAGTGGGAACTATAAACACTTACGCTTAGAAAACATCAACACACTTTACATAGATAATGATGGGCATGACACACATGTTCTGTTTATAAAAAGAAAATAAGGAGATGTGGAATGATCGGCAATGAGACAATTACCTACCAGAGACCTAAGGACGCGGAACAATATGGCCTTCAAAATGAGCAAACCCATGCTGTATGGTAAACTTTAAAAGGACCTGGCATGACAAAATATGAATCAATTCAAAAGAGAAATCCCACGGCCAGACTTATATACATGTATGTTAAAAAGCAATAAAAGAAAAACAAATCTGACAAACAGCTACCAACGACGACTACTGAATTTCATGCTGCTGACTTGGTACAGGCACTATCTGAATGTTGTGGGATTAAATATGTTTTTTGAGTGCTTAACCCTCACTCTATAATGTAATGGATGGTGACACTTTAATGGAATAAATTATCTACCTTATCTTATCTATAACCTGGGAATTTTGTTTCAAATTGTGTCAAATCCGTTTGTATAGTTTATGAAAAATAGAATATGCTTAAACCAACAGCACATAATAGGAATAAACTTTAACAATAAGTTTTAAATATTGACTCTTCAGATCGACACGAAGCACAACAAAAGCAACAAAAAAAAAACAACAAACAAACAAACAAAAAAAAAAAAAAAAACAAAGTACTGATTTAGGAGTACACTTTGTTACTGAAAACTGGTTCATTAATTTCAATTAATAGATAAACAAATATCAAACAGTAGATTTAGTGTTAATACGTCATAAAAAAGTATCAGAAAATGAGAAGCATAGTTGGTTACCATAGGAATGTCGACAATTTGTAGAAAAACTCGTCCACTTAACATGAAACATCTTCATAATGTCAGTTTCAGAGAATTTTATTTTAATCAGTGTTTTTTTTTTTACAAATAAAGATTTTTCTCTTGCTGAAACAAAAAATAGTACCATGACCATTCGTGCTTATGAAACAAAGTCGGAATGATTCACCATGCCCATAAGAAAAATAAAAAAAAAATGTTTAAAAGTATAGTAAATATTTAATAATGAAAGTCACCATAGGATTACATTATTCCAATAAAAAAAAACATTATATGCTACCGATTCTAAAACTCATAATGAGAACTATATTGTTTGCACATTCATTCCGCTGATATCAAATTATGTTAAAAAAAAAGGAAAAAGATACCAAAAGGGACAAACAAAAATAATATGTCGAAGAAAAACCTACAATGCCATGCAAAAACGATAGACGGGGAAATGACAACAAACTACAAAATACTACATACAAAAATAATGGCCGAGCAACATGAACCCCTACAAAAATTGAGGTGATCTCGGGTGCTCCGGAAGGGTAGGCAGATCCTACTCCACATGTGACACTCGTCTTGTTGCTCATGAGTGATAAGTCTCAATCGAAGAAAATAGGACAGTGTTTTATGGCTATTACAACTGAAACAAACTCGTGGTCATCTGTGACACAGATATTCCATAAATGTCAACCAAATCATGAGTTCATCCGTACGAATTTCAAAGGGATGACTTCAACGTTACCACTTAGAACTCATCCTTCGATAGATTCGATGTAAACAGTGAACATTTATTAACCGAATGATGATAGGAAACTCAAGCCTGAAATATCATATCAACTGAGAAATATATGCCCCTTATTTAGGAGTTGCTGGAATGTTGTTACATATAATCGGAAAGTTCACAATCGGAAAGCTGGACTCGTTATGAAGCAGACTTATATTGTATCTGCTGTATCATTTATTTCAAGTTCGATGGGATAGATGCGTTCAACATAGTCATCACAAATTTTAAATTATTTCGAGAGGGACATCATTTAATTATTATTCTATATAGCAGAAAGTGGAAAGTAAAGTTAAAGGATCATGCTAGCTTATTTTCATTCTTCTGAAAAGCTCCTGTATGAATCCTGTCTAATTTCTATTTTTTTCTGGGGGAAATATTGTTGTATCTATTTTAGTTGAAATTGACTTAGAACCAGCTTTCAGTAACTACGAGTACTCTTAAATCAGTACTTTGGTTTCTTTGGTATTTTGTTGCTTTTGTTGTGCTTCGTGCCTATCTGAAGAATCAAGCTTTAAAACTTAATTTTTTAAGAAGATTAGGACTGTTGGTTCCCATAGGAATGTCAATTGTCTAATGGAAAACACTTCCTTCAAATGTAACAATACTTAATAGAGGATAAATTTTATATTAGAAGCTTTTTCTGTTTGGGTGTACATTATTCATCCTACCTTACAAGGTCGGAGTAAACAGATTTTATTTGAAATCGTACATTTTTTTCGTGCGGCGATTTTTTTAAATCTTTTGTAAAGATATAAACGGTATTTGTTTACTTTAGTTATCCATATACATAGTAATATACATACATGCAATCAACAGGTCAATGTAAATAGAAATTAGAAGATGTGGTATGAGTGCCTATGTGACAACTCTCCATCCAAGTCACAATGTGTAAAAAGTAAACAATTATAGGTCAAAGTACGGCCTTCAACACGGAGCCTTGGCTCACACCGAACAGCAGGCTATAAAGGGCACCAAAATGACTAGTGTAAAACAATTCAAACAGGAAAACCAACAGATGTAAACAGATCAAAACTGTTGCGTTAGATGATCAATTAACATCTTCTTTATCGATTGAATCTTTCTATATTCAGATAGATTTTGTTTTATCCTTCACATTCTTGTGAAAAAAAAACGAAAGGTCTGATTAAAAGAGATCGTGAATATACGACAAACGGAACGTATACACTTGTTTATCGGCCAGCAAATCCTCGACGAATACTGATTGCAATTATACTAAAATGTTATAACTTATTTTCCCGACGGTAGCATCCTTCCAGTAGCGAGTGCAGCGATACTGTCATGATTTAAATGATAAATATATTTTGTCTGTAATTTTGAGTTCTACAAATCACGCCGTTATTTTTCTCGTTTGAATTGTTTCACATTTTTCATGTAGGAGCTTTTTACAGCTAACTATACGGTATGGGTTTTACTCATTCCTGAAGGCCGTACGGTTGCCTATAATTGCTTACATCCACTCCATTTGTACTCTGGTGGATACTAGTCTCATTGGCAAGCATATCACATCTCCCTTTTTTATATTATAAGGTTGCGATTATTTTAAGAAAAGTTTTGGCTGCACTGTTTAAGTCTTTTTGGTTTATATGCTCTAAACATCTACCTTTACAAACTTTTGGACTTGAGTTTAACCGAAGAAAGTTATTCCACAAACACGTGTCGTGATCACGTGAATTGATTTTGTATGTTTTAATGACTGATTATATTTGAACGAAGATCAGGGTTGTAGATATTTTGCTAAGTAATTGTCCAGTTCAGGTTTAAGTTTCCAATATTTGGTCAAGGGTAAACCTGATGATGATATTTTCCAGAAACAGATGTCGTATGTAACGGAGTATTAAACATGTTGTCAGACAGGTTTAAAAAGAGAAGAAGACAGAAAGGAGGCAGTCGTAAACCAATATCATGGGCAAAATTAGAAACTAAGATAAGACAACCAACAATAACAAAACATTTCACAGCTGATCGAGGGTGAAATCAGGCGCTCCGGAAGGGTAAGTAGTTCCTGCTCCACATGTGGCACCCATCGTGTTGCTCATACAAGTTAAATCCGTTGATACATAGAATTCGATAATGTCACAATCGGAGAAAGAAGGCGGGATTGTGGTAATGGCAAGTGGGCAAATCATGATGGCGTCCGTAAACTTTTGAGTGGATAACTTTAACTTTACCACTTTGAAGCCTTGATGCAACAGCTTCTTAGTAATCACTGTATTCAGTAACACTATATCAAGGAAATCATGATAGGAAACGAAAGCCCTGGATGATGTAAGTTGATAAGTTTTTAGTTGACATGACATACTGTTTGTGTATGTAAAGCGGAAAAATGTAGAATACATGCATACCGTAATACAGTTTGAAATTTTCTTAAAAATGAAATTATACACATAGTTTATTAAATAGTTTGCCAACAGAAGTAGCACTTTTCAAAAATTATTAACATGCAAAACAAACTCTGATGTCAATGATTAGGACGGTATCAAAAACTGAACATTTGCCAGTTAAATGACTTCGTAGAACCCTGACAATAGGTTTAGTATGTAGAACTTATATTCAGACAAGACCGACAAAAGTACCTGTCAATCGGTCTGGATCGACGTTTTTCAGAAACACAATTAAATATTAGGATCATTAAACATGTAAAATCTACAAATGTTCACACATAAATTAAATCTGACCCTAATGTATAATCAATTTTGGTGAATGAAAAGATATAAATATTGAGTTTTCTAAATGGGTAGAAATATTCTTATAGAATTTATCACAACATTAAGATCTTGCTAAGCGTTTACATTGTATTCTGCTTATTGGAAATTATAGAAATGATCATTTTTTTCCAATAAGGTCGTCATTCATCATCATACTCAATTAATTTATGTGTGTAATATGTGGGTGGGAAATCGTGAGTAGAATGTTATTTATTAGAACAAAATTAACCTTTTATTACTGAGAAACCACGTTTTGACAAAAAAATATTTTTGAATGATCGATTTTTGATATGAGAAGTCTTTTTAAGCAAACTTAAATCGCTTGCAAATGAAAAACTGTAGATGTTTTTTTCTTAAAGACAGTTTGCCATATTGTTTGCCATCAATATCGAAACTATAATCGTTATTTCTACAGTTCATAATTACATATAAAAAAGTCATAAATGCTTGATTTACCTGACATTAAAGTGATGTCCTGGAGTAATGTGGTAGGATCGTATGTTCCGAAGGTCGAACACAATGCAACGATTTAGGGAGCTTAAAAACCAAGAGGACAGAAGCCACTTGAGTCAACTTTGGTACCTTATTTTGAAAATGTGATAACTCTTAGTAAAGGTGGATAGTTCTGATATCATAATTCGACTACATTTACAACTGTCAATTATAATTTTGTATTAGAGGTAGGATCTTGTCTCCATTAAGTCGAAAATAAATAACTTCCTGCTGACCCCCCTCCACCTAAATAATAAACTCGTATGTAAAAGTAATGTTGATAAACTGACTACCCATACGTCCTCTAACTAGCTAGAACATCTATTCTTATATCTTATTTCCAGTTGGTTGTATGCATGCATATACTGTTTTAGTGTCAATACATCACAGTATGCTTTGTCGAATAATTTGTTACTATCCTTTCCTAGTGGGCTTTATTTGTACATCACAATAATTGTACGTTAAAACTATATTTACTAGTTTCCGATTTTTTCAGTAATGTTTCATGATAACAAAAATTTTACAAGATGCCTGTTCTAACAAGCAATGTTTAGTTTACTAAAATGTATAGTGTCTTGTTTCTTCTCTTTTTGGTCATGATATTGTTTGTTTTATTCGATGTATGGTATCTTCTCCTGTATTTATACATCCTGCTATTTACTTACGGGATCGTATATGTATGAGGGAAGACACTACACAAAGCAAAACGAACACCCTCTCAGTTATCTGTCTGTTAGCGCCGAATAGAAGCCCAAGTTGCCGTATTTTCTTAACCTAGTCAATCCTATTTCTGTTTACGGGTTGCTCAGAAAATGATTCGGATGTGCTACAGAGGATAAATTTAAACAAATTGTACAATTCATTTAACGAGGCATTTTGCAATTGGCTCGTAATCTCAATTAAAAAGCACGGCACACTATTATGAAAAGAGCGATTTAAATGCAATGGATATACACTTTCGTTTTGACTATTTGAGATCGCATTGATATACGAGGATAGTTGAGAGACCGAATGCATTCAACTTACACATTTGTACATAGAAGAAGAATTTTTTTCTTGTCCCCAGATTAGATAATGTTTAAAAGATGCTTATCAGCTTTATACAAATAAAAAAGAAGTTTGAATCAATTTGATATTTTGTTGTTGTTACAGTAACCTGTAAATAACTGATAACAAGTCTGATTCTTTAGACCACAACAGGTCACTGGACTACAGAAATATGGGTCACATTCTCCCTACAGCAACTCTTTGGTTGATCCTTTTGGCGGCCTGTAATTGTAGCACTAATTTCAATCACCATCCAAAATACCTTAATTTCCCAGTTGCAGTCATTGTTTTCCTCCTTTGTCCTGAAAATGCAAGAAATATTTGCAAATGGACCTAAGTCATTCAATTATCTAATATGTTTTTTTTTTATCTGTGTTTGTTTGTGTGTGTGTGTTTGTTGAAGTGTTTGTAAATCATTAGCTACACAAGAAAAAAATACCTTCTTTTTATCTATCATTAGCCACACCAGAAAAAACACATCTTTTCTTTTTATCTTTATATCTTTTTTATTACTCAACTTTTTTTATTTTTCAAACATTTAAATATAATGCACGCTAATGCGCTAATGCTATATTTTATTCCGGAATCAACTTCTCCGTTCTGTCACAATCTTTCCTACTCATCTATCATTTTGTCGTGACGATTTATCTCGTCATGCCCTTTACACGCTATGGTGCAAGTATCTCACTTTCGGATAAGCATGGTTAACAGTGTAAAACTGGACACGTGTCTACTGTCAACACTTGTATTCATATTTACATCTCATTATGATCTCACCTGTAGCAAGGAACATTATCACGTCTTTTGTCCAAATGAAAAATTAAATTGTCCAGATTTTAAGACCTTGTGGCGGTACTTACAGTGAAAGGACGATAGTGATCATTTGATTAATGCCTTTGTGAGGCCTTTTAAAGGACAAATAAGGAATTGCAAGACATATTCTCCCGTTTTGCGTATTTTTGAGTGGTATAAATATGTAGTGCAGTGATTTTAAACACATTTTGATGCACCTACGAATGAATTATCAGTGATTTACAAGCTTTTTAATGTGCTCTTTTAATGAGCTACCCCAATTTAAAATTTTAAATATATGACCGGGGCATCTAATCATATTGCGGCAAGATTGTCGCAAAATGTGATGGATATTATCTATTAAATTGTTTGCCGCTTCACGCCACACAAAATCACCTTAAATCAAATTTTGTCAAAATTCGGTCGGGGATATCATTTCTTAACGCTTTCGTGTTGAAAAAGTTTTAAGTGGGCATTTTTTATTGTCTTTTAACATCTGCCCTTAGACAACGTATTGTAATTTCAGATTTTGAATTGATTGTCAAACAAACACAATACGGTGACAAGAAAAAAGAATGAATAGAAAAAAAATAATGATATTGGTTATTAAGTTTTTCGGGATTCAGTGTAAATGTGGTCTCGAGAACATCTTCATTCATCAAAAGACGCCGGCTTTAGAGAGATATTATGTTGACCCAAGTGCTTAAAAATAAAATAATGATGTCTAATCCTTTTTAGCTTGTTTTCTTATGAAAAAGGTTTTGTTCTTTAGGAGTGCATCGTAAACATTGTATTTCTCTATCCTATTGACTGATGAGGGGATGATGATGGCGGTGGTTACTTCTGATGGTTATTAGTTAGACCATTGACTTTTTAAATGTCATTACACAATAAATTTGTCGGTCACAGAATCTCTTAAAGAAGCTGTTTTCTGTCCGTTATCATTAGAGGTTCAGATGTTGCAAGCATCAATATCATAAATACAGAATACCTAGTACATTATATAACTGTCAAAACTAAAAAATAGGGTAATTAATATCCATGCACCAATGATAAAAATGAGACGATATGCATAAAATGGAAATAGAACAAGATAAGATACAAAAAGTGGAACAAATTTTAACTGCCACATGAAATATATGGATAGTTGGGCCAAACAATATAGTCTCAGCATCGTACCCCTTACAGTTTAATCGAATTATTTTGAATTGTTTTTTTCCCGATCGCGATGCACCTTCTGACACGGGGCAAGTCCTATCCGAATGAACCGTTACGTGATTTCTCGAATCTGAATGAAAAAGCTTACGAAAAAATTATGAATCGCTGAGATCTGGACTGAAAGAGATTAATTTAATCCACCACTCGTTTGATAATGATTGTCTATGAAATCTCACCATGAAATTACCATTCGTTTTCTTTAATTCAAAAGACAAAATCAAAAACGATAAAAATCTTCAATTAAAAATGACAGTTTACAAACAATACGTGCGTATGAATTATATTAGAAACAACTGGATTTTTTCTCTTGAAGAAAAGAAAACGTGGCTTGAAATAAAGTGCACATTATTTGCATCTTTACATTGACTATATCTCCATTGTTTGGTAGAATCAACAGTGATTATGCAACAAAGAATGGGCCAATTACTCAGGTAAATTGATTCCATTTAACTGTTTAAAGAAACGGTGGTAATCTGATTTTTTATCAATAATTTCCAATTATGAAATCTTTTCTTGACCTTAAAACAAACATCTTGGAAACGAAAGCGTTAGTAATAGGAGCATGTTCAAACTAAATTTTAATTATTTTTTCGCTATCCACCTTGAGACGCAAGTCTCAATTTGCTAATTGAAAATAATTTTTTTCATCGAGCGTTTTGAGTGTACTATTTCATCTTTATTGACATCAGATGGGAGAAACTTTTCTCTTGGTACGGAAATATTTCAGCAAATAATTGACTTTTTTACATTGACAAATAATGTCAAAGAGTCTTTAACGCACAAAGTTAACATCCCTTCAGCATAATGCAAACAGCTTGTTTGGTGGTAATAAAAAATATTTGCAATGCAAGGAAAACATGTGCATGATGCAAGTAAACGAAAAGACAAAGGGAAATGTTTGATCAGATAAAGACAGAGAGAAAATGCACTGCCGAAAAATTCCTGTATTTTTAAAGGGAGAACAAAGATAGAATATACATACAGAAACCAAGGCAACAGTACCCAAAACAATACTATTCATCCATAAATATTATAAAAAAAAATAGTACTAATACTATTTTCGTTTCGTTTAAACCATAAGTTGTAAGTGTTTTCTAGAAACGACCGATAGTGTAATTAGTGTTTGAATGTTTTATATTCAGAACGATTGATTTCTTCTAAGAATTCCATATTATTGTCCAATATCCTTTCTGGTTTTATTTAACAAAGTTGACTACGTCTTCTATACAAAAAGAGGTTTTAGAAAACAGTTTTTATGAAATAAGACCATTATAAATCATGCTTTTCAGTATCGCAGAACCAAGAAAGGCTTTGAAAAGATCTATTCAAATTTTGCATTTGTCGCTTAAGTAGAAGAAAAGTATTTCCTTTGTACGCTCTTGAAATAGAAATTGCCTATTGAAGGAGAAAATGTCGATTTATTACCTGTTTTGTTCACATATGAATGCAAAACGAAACAAACTGAAACCTGTATTGGTAATAAAGAAACACATTAGCCAGAGATGTGCGAAAAACTGTAAAGATTATTAAGTCGTAAGAACTAATTGACGCTCACATCATTATTAATCCAAGTATTCCATTGTTTTCTAACAGGTAAATTCATCTTGAAATTGAATCTTTCGTCAGATATTTAAAAGTACAACGCACAAAGCCGAAACGTGAGGATAACAAATCTGAACAACCAAATTAACCACTGTATATATCATAACATTCAAGATTTAGTATTTCAGAATATTGGAATACATCTGCTGCAAAAGTCCATATATTTTTGTTTGTTGAAATTAGATTTTGGAAAACAATTTACCGAATACAATGTATAGTTTCTACAATCGATATGTTACGGTGCAATTAGAACAGTTGGTAAAAATAGAACTTTTGATATCTTGCAGAAAGTTTACATTTTAATTTATGCTGTTTGTGACGTTACCAACCAACAATAACAAATCTAAAAAGTTTTTGATAAAATCTACACATACACCATAGGGTACTTTTAAACTTTAGTACTAAATTGAATTTTTAAAGAAACAGGAAGCAAGGTGGTGTCTACCAGCAATGCTTTTCAAATTCATGCAGTAGAGTTGTCTCATTGGCACTCATACCACATCTTATTTATATCAAGAGCCTTAACAAGAACTAAAAATCAAACTAATCAATATAAGATATATTTAAACTTATTTATATATATATATAGAACGTTGAAAACAATCCATTGAAATACAAAACGACAAGACGACAATGTAATACATGTACCTGTATAGAAATGAACATACAGTTTCCTTCGTCATTGAGTATTTTGACAGATGTTTTCAGAAAAAAACCCTATGTAACAACAATATCGGTGATCAATGTATCCCTCTTTATCACTTTTATATAAGAATCGTGATAAAGAAGGAACTATCATATGTTTCTTTTAATACACAAAAGATAATTAATGTAGGTATAATACCTGTTATTATCACCCGTAGGAAGTGTGAATGGTTTAAAGAAAAGCGAGCCTTCAGACTAATAAGAGATTAAAGTAATTGTATTTTCCACCATGTTAATAAGGGGATATTACTTTTCTTGCGTCAAACGGGTTGCCAATAGATACATGAAACAATAGGTCTTATTTTGTACTTCTTAAATGTGTCTTATAGGCGTGGATGGAACTAGATAGAAAGCAAAAGAGCTGATAGACACGAAACAGTTCTCGAGAACATGAGTTCAATCCGGGTTTTTGATGGGATTCGTTTCGCCTAATCTATGCTTTTCCGTGCGATGTTTTGTAGACTTTTGTTTGACTTTTTTCGGTTATCCATGGCGTTGTCAATGTTTCTTCGACTTACGATTTTTGATTGCCCCGGCATTTTCTCTCCTTTTAACAAATTGTAGGTGAAATACAAGGTAGAAGACAATACATTCTCGAGCAGGTCATTTAAAGTACTGTGAAAGAGGAAGAAGTATACTTCAACGAGATTTAAAAAAAACCCACCTTTTTGGTCCCTCGAATTCGAAAATCACAAAGTAAAGTATACAACTTTCGATTATCATCCTTAAGATATTTACAAGGAGTTACTATTACTTTATAGTAGTTTATCAAATATGAGTTGTAGATGTTGTCTACATATTTTACCCAAAAATCATGGTCAAAGCCGGTTTGGTCAAATATCTCAATAATGAAATCTTTATGGCTTCACAGTGTTATCATAATTTATGCTCTGCCCTGAAGTGATAAGATTTTATGAAATTCTATTCAGTTGTTAATTAAAAAGACTAAATTTTTTAAGAATTGAAGAGTTGAAATATTTTATTCAATAACAGAGGCTGAATTACCATATGAACAAATAAAAAAAAAATAACATGATGATTGGCTGTTATATGAATAGACGCATGTTCAAAAATGATTGATTGGAAACATTTTCACACAAAATTTTTGGCAGGATAAAATTGGCATGACAATGTAACCACGACTAAAGACGCTATGCTATGTTGGTAAAGAATTTACATCCTTTGTACTTTGTGGACAATTATTTATGTACATTAAATTTCCTTTCAATTTGCAAATATAAGATTTACTTAAATTTCATGTTATAAGGTTGATATATCTGTTATCTTAAAATTTTGTCTTTTGCAATTCATAATTCTAACATAACTACATGGCTTGTCTAGTCTGACAAAGTTTGAATCGCAAAAAATGTACATGCATTTTTTTCTAAGTGTTGAAATATTCATATAGTAGGGACGGCATTAAAAAATTTACTACAAATTCACATACATATCATCACATTCTATTTGTTAACTATGAGCGGTTTTGAATTCTCTGTTTAGTCTTGTTTTTGTTAAATGATGTCAATGATTATTTTATATTTACAATTCAAAACAAACCCAAGAGTTGACTCCCGTTGTTGCAGTAAGGTCATTGCCAAAGTTGGGCGCTCGTTTGGCTCTGCGGGATGTTTAAATTCGCAGCCACTTCCGGCCACAATGGGGACGTTAAAACTGTTGCCTCGTATAGAGAAAGTGTCACGCTCTCTGAAACTTAAAACTCTTTAAGGGGTCTGTAGGTGGCTTTTTGTCCGGCAAAATTTATGCCCCTATCCAGCATACCCTCATTTTTATTGTTAATTTGTCCTTGTCCTTGACCACTAGACGTAAAGCAAACAATAACCAACAATCAAGCAATTTCAAATGTTTGAGCTGTTTTAAAAAAATGTGGTTTTCACATTAACATATTATGCGTGTATATTTATAAAAAGTACTTCGATCATTGTCCATTTCACCCGTCAACAATCATCTTCCCAGTAGTGATAACTTTGTATTGGTTTGATTACTCTACATTACATTGAATGGGTACCCCTCTATAATATCAAATGGTGACAGTAATGTTCACTACACCTGTATTTTGTATTATAAAAGATGAGTGTGTTTGTCTTGTATAGGACTTTATAGCATTTTATGCACTCAAATATTTATGTGGAATTAGGTTCAAACTTTTAGCATCGAGCATAACAATTGTGGTTTATTCCATAAAAATGTGTTTTGCTCAACAAATTAAATGTCTTCCGTATACAAAAGGAAACCTTCTTCTCTATCTTTTGTCTTATATTTTACAATAACAAATAAAACACATAGCAATCATGTCTGTATGTGTCAATCAATTCTGCTTTTTGGAGTTTTAATAATGAGGAACTAAAAGAAACAAGTGTACAACCTTAAGAATTTATTTACAAAATCTGATGTAATCGGACAGTAAAATTATTATATGTTTAACATATTGTTGTACCTTGGTTTAAGTTTATCTACACCCGAAGAAGCCACAGCCAAAATAGACAGACCAACTGTTACATACTGAACACGCTAAATCATCAACCGATATTTTCCACTGTCTCTTAAAATGAAATATAAATACATTTGCGCACGTGTCACATTTTAGTAAATTAACTCATTAATCAAGTAGTATTGTTTTCCCTATATTTGCGTTGTCAGGCTGACTTGCTTCTCTCTTCGACGCACACGTGCTTCCCAGATATCAAATATGGATACACGATGAACAACTTTGTTTAAATTCAACAAGACAGTAGGAAATCAAGAAGAAACTCGTAGAAATTAAAAACCACAAAACCTAAGTTATTATGGAAACCAATAAACTTAATGCATTAATTCTTTTGAAAAATTATAAATTATACTATAACACAGTCTTAGATAGTTAACCTCCATTAAACATCATGTTCTAAATTTGTTGGAAAACAGACACACAGAATCGTTTATCAAAACAAAGTACGTCGAAGGAAGCAAAATGTACTTCAACAGTTGGTAACCTTCTATGACATTTGGTTTCAGGTGTAGAGTTGTCTCATTGCCAATCATACCATATCTTCTTATTTTTATATTCAATAAAATACTTGCCATTATAAGTTTAAAAATTGTGAATACAGACTGTTTAATACATATCATTGGCCCATCTTCATTTTGCATTGACTATTTCAGCTCACAGTTAATCGTATGAAGTAATGTAATGACTTGTATGATGACAACAGCTGTTCTATCGCTAGAAGATAAGTAATTATTATTATGATAATCTTGCGACAATTAAATTTTCATATCTTGTGGCATCTACATTTATTATTTACTGTTACACATTGATTTAGCTGGGAGGTTAAGAACGACAACCGGAGACGGTGAATACGACATGTGGAACATAGATGTCTCTGATAATATCGCATTTGTCCGAGGTATAACTATGTATCGAGGAGTCGAATCATATCAGTCCAATCGTAGAACAGTATCTTTTGAAATGTATTTAAAGTTTACAGTTTGAATGTAAAATGTATGGGTCCATAGTAGTATCGGCATACCGTGCGGGGACTGCTGTTCTGAACATTATGTTTGGATTATTTTTTTTTTTTGGTAAAGAAACATAATGGTGACTTTATTAAATTTTCAGACTGACTACAAATGATAATTATGACCATTTATGACATGTCCAGTTCTAATCAACACATCTCTTCCACACTTTTCAATATCACGAAGCTTTTCATCTTATTGACAACAATAAGCGTTTCTTTTGTCAAGTGTCATCAGTTGTTATCCATTGTCGTCTGCTGAAAGGTGTCGAATCTACAGACAAAAGTAAATTTGTTTTTGCGTCAGGTCTTTGGTCATCTGGGCATTGGTTTTGAATAATGGATGCGTATCTTTACGTTTTATCAATACATTTATCATCAGATATTCATTATATATCATATGTCTTTCCACTTTCTATATTAAACGTCCTTCTAGAAGATCTAATTTCAAGTAATTAGTCAATAAAACAATTTAACAGTAATATCAGGAATCGTCTTCTTTTAACAATGGCTGATCGCTTTCGACTACGACTATTAAATATAACATGGTACTTTACAGTTATGGTCTGACTACAAGTTTAAAAAAAATATTTCCAATGACAAGCTTTTATCATATAGAAATAAAGAAATGTGGTATGATTGCCAATGATACAACTATCCATCACCGACCAAAGGACGAAGATGTAAACAATTATGGATTATCGCATGGCTTCCAACAAAGAGTACAGCATGCTAGCCTATAAAAGGCCCCAGCATGACAAATTGTGAAATTATTCAAAAGAAAAAATACGACCTGATTTGTACTAATAACAATGCTCGGAGAAACAAATATAGTAGACACCAACCAACGACAATCATGCACTGAATTACAGATTGTAAAGAAACTAAATCGCGGCAATTATGTTTATACTCTTTTTTTTTTTTTTTATTTTAGAAAAGATTCACATATATACATAAAAAGTATATGTTATACCAAAAGCCTAGGCATACCCTTTAAAAAAAGCTTTGCATTTCTCTTCGTAATTTTAAAACCTCTTAGATTTGAAGTTTAATTTCATACAAATAACTTCCTAATATTAATTTAGACAATTCAACAATTAGGAATTAATTATATACCACACGTGTGATTGTATAAAACCGGTGATCAAACAAGCCTGACACGGAACTTTTCTCAGCCAATATCAAGTATTTCCTCCTATAGATATAAAGTATTAAAATATATTTCCTATCAACTTGGACAACTTCTTTTTACTTTCTAAAAGGAAATTTAGTACTCACAGTACCAGGCGGATAGTGATACAGCGGAAGATCAGATCAAACATTGTCACTCAATATCTATAATTATCTATTAAAAACCAATATACTAAAAAAAAAAAAAAATTTCCAAGAAGAAATCAAAAATACCAAGAAAAAATTTAATGTAAATAACGTAGATATCCTATCACAAATTAGTTTCCTAACAAAGCAACAGCAATGATACGAACATACATGATTGAGTATGTGTTTACATATGAAGTTTACTCACAATTCAATATTTCGTTTATTTTACAGTTTTTAGTTTCTAATTTGACTTATTTCATACAAGGGTAATTTCCTAAGTTCCAATCTATACTAAAGTATTAACTGCATATGACAGCTTCATGTGTGTATTTTGAGTTTCCAAAAACATTATGGCGAATTTCTGAAACACGATATAAAACCTATAAATTCTTATAGGTGAATAAAAACTGCAGTTTTGGTATATTATGGCAAAATTATGAGTATGTATATGTATAATAAGGACATTCTTTACCAAAACCAACATTTTATTTTTGTATTTTCAGTTGCAAACCATTCATGTTAGCTATAATGATATCCTTAAATGGAAAATGTGATATTAACACGTAAATGAACATAACACTCATAAATTTCGTGCGTCTGATTGGCTTTTCTGAATTACCTTCAACAGGAATGCTAAAACGCAACAGTTAAAAGCCAGGGATGTATCAAAACATTAAAACGTTAGGAGGGTAACGCAACAGTAAAAAGCCAGGGATGTATCAAAACATTAAAACGTTAGGAGGGTAACGCAACAGTTAAAAGCCAGGGATGTATCAAAACATTAAAACGTTAGGAGGGTAACGCAACAGTTAAAAGCCAGGGATGTATCAAAACATTAAAACGTTAGGAGTTATATGACCAACAGGGAATAATAAAGTGTAGCGAAATCCTTCTAAGGTCAACTTTGATATGACATAAAAACTGCATGTCAACAACAATGTATAACGCAGAAGCAATTTTTATTTTAATATGGGTATGTGTAGAATTATCATAATGATTTAAACTATTCTCTATTATTCAAATTAGAAACTTGAAATTAAGAGAAAACTTGCCCTTCTCTTTCCTGGAATATCATTTTTTAAAATTCATATGATTACAAAATAGAAAATATATCTTCTGAAGTTCTCATCGTATTAGTATTATTCGTATTTTGAACTGTAGATTTTTTTCATTGAAATAAGACAAATTAATGCACATTTATCTAAAAACTATGAGTTAAGGTTTTTTGATATTTTATACTTATAATTATGATACTGCAAAAGTCTATATTGATCTATTATTTGTTTACAATTACCGTCACGTCGAAGTTCAAAGGTTGCTATCAAATCATGCGACAGAACTGGCCATGATATCTACGTAGGAAATTCTTTACATTTCACTTGATATTAATCTCGTCAAGGACGTCATTTGGCTTTCCTTCCTATTGATTCTCTGCACTCCCGATGAGGGTCAACGCAGAACTGCGCATGCATTAAACGTAGCAAAATTTTGATTTAATAATTGGCATGGTCTGCGAAACTTCTTACCCAGTTTTCTTTTATCAGAATAAAAGACCCTGATAATATGACAAGCAAATTTAAAGTGGCTGGTTAGTTTTGATCTCGAGGTTTTTATTTTATTGAATTTAAAAGCTATGTTTTGCCAAATTGAACCAATCTGGGAAAAGTCAATAATATTATGTCCGTGAACCAATTAAGCCGATCACTACATGCGTATGTACATTAGAAATGTCTACGAGGGTTTCCTCTATACGTTAATATATAAGCCTTTATTTCTCCCATATACCACAGCAACATATTACCTAAATGTATGATACGGATTTCAGAACATAGACATATAACCAAATACCGTTTAAAACGTAGGATTTGGAATGGAACATCATTTTCCTTTAATAGCAGTTAAGTGTTCTTGTGTGACACAAAAACATAAGGAAAAGTAGTATGATTAACAATAAGACTACCCACATACATTTTCTGTCCTAGTTAAGTTCACCTTCATTATTCAATACTTTTTAACATTTTAGCTTTTATTTTAATCAACATCCTCGTATAAGGCGTGACAGTAGTGTCCACTTATATTTGATTTGAAGATGTCATTGTAAGAACTTATTCATAATGTTTTTTTTTTTTGGCGTAGTCATCAGCCTCCTTTTGTCAATTGCTTTATTTACTTTTTATAAAACTATAGCTTTACGATAAAATCATATTTATTCACTGAAGATGTCAAACTGTAACAGGAAAATAGCTTGATTTATAATAATGTGATTTCGATGTTCTTTTTAACCTCTGAATATTGTACTTTGAAATTTAAAACTTGCGAGATGAGCTTTGAATATTAGCAAGATGATTCTTTTCTTCGTATCATATTCAAGTCCAATTCCAAAGTCTGTCAAGCGTTTATACAACAATAAAACATTCGATTGATTCCACCTTGATTCGTGTTATTTGAAACGCTTTATCAAATTTTCTACTAATTTCTAATAACCGGTTCCTTTTACATCCACCATTCTCATCTTCAGTCATCAATAAAACTTGCACAATTGTTTAAGCTTCCAAAGATAATGCATCAATTGTCTATGCCATTCGTATTTTCAATTGTTAAGCAACTTTACCCCATCAAAGCTTTTCAAAAAGATACCTTTGTATTGAGCGCGCATTAAATTTTTACCAGGACATATGAAAGCTTTTGTCGATTATTTAAAGTGAATAAAAGAAATCCATTTTATTGTGTTTTCATTATTGTATGGTTGTAAGGATATGAATATCTTTTTACAGTGATATTCGTTAATGGAACATCTATTTCAGCATACATAATTTCAGCTTTAATTTCAAACAGCAGTAATTAGACATTTATTTTTTTCTTCGACCAAGACTTTTGAAAGAGACTTATCTACAACATTAGAGTAAATGATATAAAAAAATATGAAACACAGATAATAAAATTGTAGTCGATGTAAGATGTGGAAAAACAAAAGAATCTCTTTAAGAAAGTGGTAGGTGTGTACACAAGATAAGAATGTCGCCACCGTTCATATGTCTAATCCAGTACATGTATTGGTAATATCTGGAAATAGTTTAAGCCTAATAGCATAACTTAATTTATGCCAGAAACACACCTAATTATGCTTGGACAAAAACTTTTATCCAATTTACCGACTCTCGTTTAAACCGCAACATTTTCATATGCCATCATTGGTCCATGATTTTCTTGATCCTTATTTTATAAATGTCGATGTGATAAAAACGAGATGGACTAAACAACTGCTTAACACCTGACGAAAAGTGAATCCGTTATGGCTTTGTCATTGTTATTGGAATACACAAGGTGTTGATAACCAGTTGGGCCATTTAATTTCACAGATAAATATATATAAAGTGAGAAGAGAAAAGCACTTTCGAAACAACTACTGTCGGCAGATTTTTCTCCCCGAGGGTAAATATTTCGACATAAGCCAAATAAATTATCCGCTAATAATCATATAGATTTGTGAGAAAAAATTCTATGGTTTCAATTAATTTCAACAAAACAATGCGTATCGAAAAGCCGTTTTCGATGATGAATGGCTGCTTAACGTCCAGCGGCAAATAAACAATCTTCGAAAATTTAGTAATTGTGCAATGACAATTTCAGCTTAAGCTCAATTTCATGATTCAACGTGTTCTTTGTATCTTTTCTGCTACCAATTCGTATTTACGGCTAAACTTCACATGAGTCTCATCTTTTCTCTGGACATTGATGTAAGAATTTCGTGGATAATTTCATTTTCTCTTGATGTTATCTTTTTTAACACCACCACCAGTGCCAACTTCGATTCATACTCTTTAAAATCAAACTTTTATGCTATTATATTAAAGAAGATTTAGAGATCTACCGTCCGTTGAATTCTTTTTTTTTCTTATAACAAGCAGAACATACATGTAAAAGGTAAAATAACAAAAATACCGAACTCCAAGTTAAAATTCAAAATGGAAAGTCCTTTATAAAATGGCAAAATCAAAAGCTCAAACACATCTAACGAATGGAAAACAACTGTCATATTCCTGACTAAGTACAGGCATTTCCTTATGTAGAAAACGGTGGATTAAACCTGGTTTTATAGCTAAGTAAGGTAGAATCAAAGAAATGTAAGCAAACGAAAAAATCTCAAGCAAAGACAATTATGCTCTGGTTAGGCACACCTAGTTTTTTAATCTTTAAAATATTTTATATTGACTTTCCAAACTGTCGGTTTCAAGCGATGAAAATTATTCCTGAAACACGTGGTGTACGAATGGAAATCAAATCTGACTTACAACTACAGTGAGGGTCGGATGAGAACTAACGCATTACTACAAAGAGATAATGTCAATTTTGCCGTTCTGAAAGTTCCATTTTTACGGAATAACAGTCCGGCAGCACCAGCATATGGAATATATATCTCAGTTCATAGGATATTGCACAGCTTTTTTCCTATCATGATTTCCCTGAAATAGGATTGCTGCTTACATGAAATCTACAGATATATTTATTTCTACTCATCTCTTCTCTTTGGTTGACCGCTACGGGTTATCTGTAGCCAAAATCTTGCCCTTGTTTATCCACTTTTGACTGACATCAGATATCTACTGATAGCCGGATTTTACCTGTCACAAGAGATACGACGATTGCCCTTAGAATTGCAGGAACTGTTTATAGGCGCAGATAAGTTCACTTCTTTTGTTTTAATGGGATCGTGCTTTTAATAGTTTTCTGTGTTGTATTTTGTGACAATTTATTTTCAATGTCTTTATTTATTCTATCGGTAAGAATCGTGTTTATTCTTTGTCTTGAACTGTTTGTGTTTTCATTACAATTTTTTAAGGGTTGAGAAATACACGAACTGATGGTTTATATATTTATTAATGTCTTAAGATGGATCAGAGACGTTTAATAACTCGCTGTTATATGATGCCTTAACACCAACAATGACTTCTCGTCGGATTTCAACTTGAACAACACGACAAACTGTTTACCCTTCCGGAGTACCATAGTTCACCACCGTTTTTTTATAAGGTCAAAAGCTGTATTTTATAGCTTCCATGAATTGTTTTTATACTCGTCTGTCTTTTCGCTTTTTTTTTCTTTTTTACATGGTGTTGTCTGCCCTTATTTTTTGTATAGTGTTTTGTGGACCTAAGTGTTTTTTATCTATAGTGCTGTCGTTTCTTCTACAACTTATGCATATGAATTGCTCCCTTGGTATCGTATTTTAAGCAATCAAATCCTGGACTGATATCAAGTCCTTCTGATGGATAATGAAATCTTGCCTCGCATGAAACATCCGTAGAATTGCCTGGTAAATGGTAATTTTGTGACACAATCACCTGATAAAATAACGCATTCTGTTATTGTAAATAAATTCCTTAACTTCAGGCAAGTTGACCCCATACATATTTTACTGTTCGACTTACGTCATATTCGAGTTTGGGCTCCTCAACGCTTTTATTTTGTTGTTATTCAAATTATTTGTATCGATCGAGTGCGCACGGAAATCATAACATATGTTTTTTTTCCATAATAGTAAAAAAAAAACACTCTCCAATGGGAGAAGAAACACACAAAATAAAGCAGGAATGAATACAGATTTATAAGATTTTTCTCTTCAAAAGGACTTGTATCTTTCAGAATATACATACAGCAATTGTTTAACTCAAACCGCTTTAAATATTGTTTTTTTTTTGTTCGCTTCTTGTATGTACCCTTGGTGCCGTCAAAATTTTCCCACATACTTGATCTGTTTTCTTATTTTTATCCAGTTAAGTGATTCGAGGAGTTCAATCATTATCTATTTGTCTTCCTCCAATAAAAGGTTGTATTTCTTTTATTATTAATCTCGTGTTAAAGAGCTATTTTTTATATCAATTCATCAAATACCACATTTCTTTAGAATACAATTATGATTAATTGCTTTACTTTGTGTGACCGGTATTTGAAAGATATTTACACTTAAGACATTCGGAAAATACTCAAACAATATGACTATCGAATAAATATTGTCATCATTATCAATGGTACTTGTTATCATACCGGAATTCCTCAATTGTATTACAATAGGGCCATAAGCCTTCTAGTTAGGATAGGTTAATTTTAATTACCACACATTAACTGTGCATATAAATAAATCAAATCACAGAGAAAGGAAAACCCTGATAATTTTGATAATTTTACTATTAAAACAGGAGAATTTACTTGAAAAAATTGTAGATGTTTTTGTTTTGCGTGATTTTTTTACCAAACGTTGTCAACATTGCCTTGGCTTTAAAAGGGTTGCCTTTTTAGAAAAGCACATTCCATATGGTGGAGGAGAACATGCTAATGCGTATTGTTGTAAGAAAACAAAAAATGTGCCACATAAAATGACAGACGGTTGATGGTATGGAGTAGCTTATTATAAGTTGTTGTATTTTGACTCTACGTAAAAACTGTTTAATTGTCGAAGTTTGATATCAGCTAAATGTCAAAACGTCTAAAAATACGTATTCAGACTTGCGGCTGCTTTGCTAACTTCTTGACAGCGAAAGAATAATAGAATTATTTTTTGTTTGTTTGCAAATACCCCCTCCGGAGCATGATACTGCTGGTAAAAATATACATTTCCCAATCGAAAGCTTACCTGAAATTAATAAATAGATGGCGACAAAAGGGCGACAAAATAATTGTAATGACATCGGAAGGTTTAAAAACACCATAAAAGGTCAATCTTTATTATTTTTTATTATTGCCAGTGTAACTATTTCTGAGTACCGATAAACCAGGTAGGTTAAACGTGATCAAAATAAGGCAGAGATGTCATGATTCATTCATTAAGTAACTGGTTTATCTGATAAATCAGTTTTTGAAAATCAGTTTGGTCTTATGAGATATTTGTTCTTAAATAAAATTTCAGAGTCTAATTTCAAGAGTTAGATTATTTCCCTTTTGTATTGGATTCCATAAGATTGAGATCTTCTAGGACTAGACTGATATTCCGAAAACAATGCTAATTTAAATTTTTTTCATATAACCTTCCAAAACCGTGATAGCTTTACTGGTTTTCCACACTTTGTACCGCCTGTCTCAGTGTTATAATGAACGGTACTTTAAAATTACTTTGATAATTTAAAAAAAGAGGCGAAAGATACCAAGGGGACATTCAAAACTCATAAGTTCCCGAGAAACTGACAACGACATTGCAATAAAAAAAGAAAAAAACCCAACGAAAATACTATAAAAGTCCACAAAACCCTACATACAAAAAATAATCACTGAGCAACACGAGCCCTAAAAAAAAGATGTTCCGGATGGGTTAGCAGATACACGTTAAATACGGATTTCGTTGCGCATGACACGTGTTTCTTGAATAACCCACAGCAGGTCTACTTTACGGGTATACGAATATATAGTTTCTTGGGGATTTTTTTTTTAATAAATGAGTGTGATTTGGTCCAAATATTGTATATTATATACAAACTTATAGTGTCTGCTGCAAAAGTTGACTGGTAGACTAAAACAAAGAATTGTCCAACCCAACGGTGGACAAGTCGATAATTTGAAATTTGTCGCTTACTTTAAAGGTCGACATGTTGATAATTAAAATTAAAAAACTTATGTACACTTAACCCACACACAGCCTACTTTGACTATCGACTGTATGTAGTCAAAACCTGATTTAAACTAAACACAAACATTGATTTTTATCAATGGGAACGTAATATTAGAGTTTAGTTTAAGTGTTGAGTACACTTACATCACATCGAGTTTAGCTCGATGTGAACACGGTCTTATGCTGAGGTTTACAAGTAGACATTTATACAAGTAGACAGGTATACAAGTTGACAAATAAAAAATGTCGACCTCCAAAGGTTGACAGGTCGGCCTGTTGATACAGAAATAAATTGTCAAATATTACGGTCGACAAGTTGACATTTTAATATATATTTTTTAATAATGTAATAGCCGAGTCGCCTGGTCAAAAAAATAAATAACCATTTTATTTTAAAAATGCAATTTTGCCGACCTTTGAATACCAAACCATTTTGTAATCCATAGAAAAAAAAAAAGAAAAGCACCTTATCTTAAATAGTTTTTAAAATAGATTAAAGTCAGTTTAACCCCTCTTTAATTCTACCATATATACTCAGATACATTAATTGGATTATTCAAATATGTTCTATCATCGTTGTCTTGGATGTCATAATATACACATATCCATCAGAGCGGTTACAAATGTTTCTTATTTCGATTCCATTAATTCATGTGCTTCCTATACACAAACAACAACTCCCTATATAATTAAGAGAAATATAGCAATTTCATTTACCCAACCATACTAGTCAACCGCATTGCATATTCAACAAAAAGTGCCCAACAGCTGCCGGATATACTGCTATAACGTGCGGGAATTGACTATGGCCTCTACATAGATCTACGCAAAGGAACCAGACCTTCTTAGAACCTTCAATGAAAAGAAATGTTTTTAGTTTACTTTATTTTTAGTATACTTGTTTGTAATAACAATGACGGAACCTTTACCAATAAGGAAAGAACATTCAATTTTTTTTCGTGTTCGCTTATTGTAATAATCACGTGCACCATATTTATCCCTATACATTTTGACATCGTATTTCCATGAATGAACGACACATTTGATTTTTTCCAGTAATTCTATTTCATACGTCTATCTTTTTTCATATAAACTGAAGTATTAAATATTATTTGTATAAAAACAAAAGAGCTATACCTTTTAAATTTGTGAAAATTGTTAATTTATTTTGCGTTAATACTCGCCTTGCTTTCTCATCAGGTTCGGACGGGCAGCTTTTGTTTTATGATATTGTAAAATTAAATCCAATCAAAATATATTATAAGAAGTACGACCAATTTCTACTAAATATATTTCACACCACTGACATTTTTGAAAAAAAATCGTTCAATATCTAGTAAATTGACAGTACCATAGTTTCATGTGTGTACTTTGGGTTATAACATCATTATGTCGTATGTCTTGACATTTTACCAAATCATAAATGTTCATAAATGTCTGAAAACTGCAACTTTTATAGAATTTGACAATAGAACTCGCATTTTGGTTCAAAATATAGGTGAAAATAAATTGAAATAACAATTCTGGTTGATCGATTGATTGTTATTGTTTCACTTTTTGGAGCAAACGTTTCGCATTGTGTAAAATCTAGAATTGTTTTACTTATATATATAGGACTCTGAACCGCGATGGTACTCCGAACTGCGATGGTCACGCTGAGGCGCGATGGTTTGACGCTGGTGCGTTTTTGATCACGCTGAAGTGCGATGGTGTCATTGTGACGTTATCTTGTTGATAGCTACGCCGAAGTGCGATGGTGGTCATGCTGAAGTGCGATGGTCTACACAAACTATATTTGCTGTGCTTTTCATGTTGATTTAGATGTCAATTAGTATGTTAGAAGCAGTTTTCCAGGTTTTAAGTTGATAAGGGGCTTATAAACTTTTAAAACTACGGGAAATGGAAATGATTGAAATATAGGGGAAATTTAATCTGCAGCGATTTTTTTTTCTTCGAAATCTACAAAAGGTTCTGTTTTACGTACGATTGGGCGTGAAATTCTCTAAAGATACACAGACAGACTCTCTTCATTATACTATTACGATAAATGAGGAACTCACGAGAGAAACAACGTATAGATAAAATGCTAATGCAGAATTATTTCCACATACAGAAAATCACAGAAGACGATCTCTTACTTAGTATGCAACTTCATTAAGGACAGCCATAAACCATAAAAAATGCATGAACGTAAATTTATATATACTAACTATTAAAAAATCTACTTCTCGTGATAATTGCACGTCTGTAAATTTTAAACTAACAATCATGCATTAAATAGACCATCGCACATCAGCGTACGGCCCATAGCACTTCGGCGTAGACCATCGCACTTCAGCGTGATCATCGGACTTCAGCGTCCCCATCGCACCTCCGAGTCCTGCATATATGTTAGTTATTCCCGGTTTTTTATGGGGTTTGTGTTGCTCAATCCTTGGTTTTCTATGTAGTGTTTGTGGACTGTTGTTTGATAGTTATCCCGGTTTTTATGGGGTTTGTGTTGCTCAATCTTTGGTTTTCTATGTAGTGTTTTTGGGCTGTTGTTTGTTAGTAATCTCGGTTTTTTATGGGGTTTGTGTTGCTCAATCCTTGGTTTTCTATAGTGTTTGTGGACTGTTATTTGTTAGTTATCCCGGTTTTTATTGGGTTTGTGTTGCTCAATCCTTGGTTTTCTATAGTGTTTGTGGACTGTTATTTGTTAGTTATCCCGGTTTTTATTTGGTTTGTGTTGCTCAATCCTTGGTTTTCTATAGTGTTTGTGGACTATTGTTTGTTAGTTATCCCGGTTTTTCATGGGGTTTGTGTTGCTCAATCTTTGGTTTTCTATGTAGTGTTTGTGGACTGTTGTTTGTTAGTTATCCCGGTTTTTTATGGAGTTTGTGTTGCTCAATCCTTGGTTTTCTATGTAGTGTTTGTGGACTGTTGTTTGTTAGTTATCCCGGTTTTTTATGGGGTTTGTTTTGCTCAATCCTTGATTTTCTATGTAGTGTTTGTGGACTGTTGTTTGTTAGTTATCCCGGTTTTTTATGGGGTTTGTGTTGCTCAATCCTTGGTTTTCTATGTAGTGTTTGTGGACTGTTGTTTGTTAGTTATCCCGTTTTTTATGGGTTTTGTTTTGCTCAATCCTTGGTTTTCTATGTAGTGTTTGTGGACTGTTGTTTGCTGGTATTTTTTTTACCATGGAGATATCAGTCTTTCTTCGATTTATGATTTCTATTGACAACTGATGTCTTCTTCTCA
The DNA here is from genome assembly GCA_017311375.1 of Mytilus coruscus. Lineage (NCBI taxonomy): Eukaryota > Metazoa > Mollusca > Bivalvia > Mytilida > Mytilidae > Mytilus > Mytilus coruscus. Next base: position 60,640,790 of record CM029599.1, read on the forward strand.
TTTTCTACCAACAAAAACAATAAGATATTAAATACAGATCAGTGAAAGTATCGAATTAAGTCAGGAATATGACAGTTGTTATCCATTCGTTTGATGTGTTTGAGCTTTTGATTTTGCCATTTGATTAGGGACTTTCCTTTTTGAATTTTCTTCGGAGTTCAGTATTTTTTGTGATTTTACTTTTTAAATAAATAATATATCAAAAGAGTATAAACATATACATAGAATGCCCTCAGATATGGAAGCCAGTTCAATGTGATCAATCCCCGCACTCTTTAACATTCAAATATCGAGGTCAGTGTTTCCCACAATTACAGACAACAAACAATAATTGTCATAAGTAAAGTTTTGACTTGTGCAAAACAGGTAGCATGGTTTGTAAATAAAGCAAGAATTTGTATAGTGATTCTTATTATACAATCCTTGAAGAAGTAAATTTATCTTTTTTGCTTTTTGAAATAATAAAGTGAATAATATAAGTATCAAATTCGAAAGCAGGATGTAAAGATTTAATTACCAAGTGCAAAATAGTACCGGTTTTCACTTGTGCAATGTGTTGAAAGCACATGTACCAATAACTGCTTACACCCACGTCATTTGGTCTGTGGTGGATAGTTGTCTCATTGGCAATAATACCACATCTTCTTATATTACTTATTAGCAACTCATGTCACGGCAGAAATGCGGTTTGGCAAAAAAGGTTGAAATCTATCAGGAAGTTATTCGTCAATTCCACGCCTTTCCTCCATTTCACACCACCTCCCCCACCCACCACCCCAAGAATTTAAGAGTATAAATTTCGATTTGATAGTTGTCTTCTGATTTTGGAAACAAACATTTTCTTGAATTTTGTAGTTTCTGGATGACCTTATAGACCTATTACAAAGGCTTTTTAAAACACTTATCACATTTCTTTGTTTTCGGAAAAGAACCTACTTCAATTTTCTTTGTCTTTCCGGATGACATTCAGAGTCAAGTACATGTAAACAAAGTTTTACCGTATATTTCTTCCGGCATCCTGCTAAAAGATAATTTCATTTGTTGAATAAACAGTTTTATTTCTACCTGCTAGGACAACCTTTATGAAGCAATAAGAAATTGCTTCTTTTCCAATAAGTTAGCATATCAATATTGAGAAACAGGTGATTGCCGCAGTGAACATAAAAAGGAAATCTAATGGCCAAGTCGACACATTTCCGTATTTTTGTTGACACTAAAATGTCTCGAGGGTTCCATTCTATCTCATCAACCGTCTGTTTCATCATAATATTTAATTTGCTTCGAATTTCAATTAAAAGAAATATTCAGTGTTGTTCTTTGCAGTTTGTTGATAATGGCAGGCTTTGATCAATCTCGTCAAATAAATATCGCCAAGATACAAGACTAGAACGGCAATTAAATATTCATTTTCTTACGGTAAACGTCGTTTTCCTCCTAAAGCGTCAACGTAAAATTTACCTGAGAAGAAATTAATATCTTTCTAGACCAATCAATAACAAATGCTTCATTAATTGCGGAATGATAAATGTTTCTTCTTCGATTACACTTTTCTAGTCTTTTTCCCAGAAGAGCTTGAATATAAGCTGAAAGAGAAAGATAATGCAAAAAGTACAACGACTTCCTAAAGTATGTGATGATTTTCCAGATAAAAGTTATAATATTCATAATAAAATTCTTTTATTTGATAATTATTGTTCAAAACTACAAACCGTTTTCCAGAGCTATTGTTTGAAAGACAACTGTACTTTAAATGATCAATGACTACTTACAACACCTTTCCTCACAAGACTGTTTACATTCATTTGCATATTTTGTATTGTCTATGAGTTTTGGATGGATGTTGTTTAAATTTTAATATGTAATGAATAATAGTCCTATGGGACAACCTGCGAATACATTTAAACAGACATACATATAACGTAACCTGTCAATAAGATAAGAACCCATCAATACAATTAATTAAAAACGAAACATAGTGATTGATACATTCGGTCTTGAACAACAGACTAGCGATTAAACCCTATTCTAAGATGTGAATACCCCGATTCTACATAGATGTGAATTAATTTGAAATTGGAGTGACTACCAAATAAATACAACATCAACTCTAAGTTTCTGAATAAAACACGCCCTTAAGATATTAGAAGCAACAACAACCAGTTTCGACATTCCTGCCTTGAGACAGACACATTGCATATGGCAGGGTTGAACTAGCTTTCTGTTTACTTGACTCTCCCCAATTATCTTAGTCTGAAGAGCACTATAGTGGGTAGAGGGCGTTGAATTATCCAAGTTTTGATTACTAATATCACAAGAAGAGGAAGATCAAACGACACATATACAGACAGTAAAAATCAGTAAATTTCAGCACATTCAAGCTTTTTAATCCGTTTGCTTGGATATTTTAAATGTGTTTCCTCCCAGCTCTGACATTTTGGTACCCTTAGTTCTTACGTTTAACGTTGCATGATTATTCTGATTAACAACAGAAGCATCTAACATCATAATTATATGACATTTACGATACTAAAAAAGTGTTATATTATTATTGCACACACCGTAATTTCGTCTGAATTGACAGTGAGACTTACATTACTCGCTGACTTTTTTGTGTCCACCAGAGAATTGACATATCTTCTTAGACGTTTGATAATAATGATCGTAGAAGAGTAAAAATAAATAAAATGCAAAAGAAAATTAAAGTGAAATTAAAATTTTTTGATTTTGTTTTCTTCAAAAATCTCTGTGGCACTTAGGGGTCATCCATCCACAAAACGTACACTTGGGTGGGAGAGGTTAAAAAATCAACATTTTTACCATACGCTTTTTAAAAAAAAAACAAAATGGTATCTTTATACTCATTATTCTGACAAAACACAAGCATCACAGATAGATGTCATCAAATAAAACAGTCAGATATGTTTCAGTTTATTTTCAATGCAAATTTCTATATTAAACTTAACTATACTAGACAGGATCTTCTTTTTATTAAAAATGATTGATTCTTGTCTTGAAATCTGAAAATGGTTGATGTACACTTTTTGAGGGAGGGTGGGGGGTCTGAAAAAGTGTATGTTTTGTACACTTTGGAAAATGGTTGATAATTATGGATGACCCCTTAACTAACCAAAGTTAATTAATAGTCGTCAACTATTTGTTTCTGTACTGTTCTTGATTCTAAAAAGTTTATTTTCACAATAATTCTACTTATCTCATTGATGCAACCACACGTACATCATACTATTTAATAAATAGGCTTCCTGATACTAGTTATAAGTTTGTAGCTGAACAATTTGCAGCTTTCTTTACTAGTATTTGAATTATTCTTATTTCCTTTTTAAAAGGTGTTAAATATTTTTTTTTTTACATTTTTCTAGAATATACAATAAACAAGGTATAGAATTCCATTGGCTATGTATAAACAAATCTTAGCCAGTCATGTTTCTTTATTCCAACCTATCCTACTGTTTTTTCTTTAAGACGATATTGATTCGTGGTAAATTCATTCATTGGAAAAGAAATCAGATTTCACTTTCTTAGAATTAAAATGCCTTGAGAAGAGAGCCAATCATTTTGACTTTACAGCACGTGTGATCAGTGTCGTCTGCCAGTAACTGACGCTGGTCACAAATTGTTGTATCGCATTGGGTGTTGCATGCCACGACGACATATTTCAGATCCAAGTAGTTAAGTATATGACACCAACGGTTATTCGTTGACATTATTCCCACATGTTGCTACTAATCGAGCCTACAAATGCCTTTTTTTTTATTTGTTTAGGTGTAATTTAATGAGGTGAAAAAACAGTCGCATGATAAAGTTGTATTATTTTTTCTATTTTGCGGCGTAACATTTTTCTGTTTTTTTTAGGTAGTTATTAGTTTACTGAAAGTAAAACAAATGATAATATAGCAAAAGATCATACTAAGACGGTGTATTTTTTTCAGTATCGCGTGATAGCTTTGCTTTACCTATGATAATTATCTAAAAAATAGATTAATAAAATGAATACAAAAATCAATAAATAAATGTTGAAAATCAACTTATCTTTGCATCTATATTAATTTATAGATTTAATAATATTTTTGTGTTTTGCTACTCTATCAGGATTTAATGATTTCTTTTAAATAAAATAAAAATGTTCATTTAAATATGCACAAAATGTACTTATTGATATTATTGCATTTGACTTCGTCTTCGTCGACTATGCATTTCCTGAGTATAAATTCAGGACTGGGTATAATTATTTTTTCATTTTATATTTAGTTTATAATTAGTTTCCACTTAATATTCAACCTGTTTTTGCTAAACACTTATTACCATTACTTATATTTATAAGAGACTACACAAAGTTTTCTTTGGTTTTGTACCTCAAAATATGAAAAAGTAACGCTCTCAGATAATTACGTTGTGTCCGCAGTTTTTAAAATACTAGTATATAATTGTATCGTATAATTATCAAAGAGCCATTTATGGTCCCATTTCAGACAAAATGCTGATGAAATATTAAAGCATTATCTAGAGCGTTCGTTTTGCATTATAAGAAGTTTTTATATAAAACTTAAACATGCTGTTATTTTTTTTATCTTGCCTACAGGTAATAGTGTACATTTAGTGATTAAAGGTCAAGGATCACAGAAGTTTCCGAAATGAAGCCAAAATAAGACAGAGGAAACTCCGATTACGATTTTTTTTGTGGCAGTGTATGTCCTTCCAAACTGCACATTATCTGACATTACTCGACGGTCGGAGGTATAGTTCTGTACGTCTAAAAATTTAAATATTGAGTTTATTTTAGTACTAAAAGCTACATGTGATGTTTTTGCTGTTTGCCACGAGTTGATGGTCAGAATGACCTCTTATCATGTAGACTCATGTGGTATGTGAAGGAATATCAATTATTCCTGCAAACTATATTTATATCTCTTATAAATCTGTATAACAATATACTCATTATTATGGGGTAGACGTTTAAGCGTCTCATTTGAATGCACATCTTTATTTTTTAATTAGGGTTTGTAAACATAAGCCGGATGGTAATTTTTAAGTACAGCGATTCATTGCTTTATGAAATATCATTGATACATGTATGTTCAATTTCTGTAAATTCACTGTTTATATTAAATATCGAATTACTCGAAACTCTGAGGTTCTACAACGCATATATACATATAAATATGACATTATCATGCCCTGGCTGATTCAATGCAAACCTAGTAGAAAAACCGTCTTTCGAAATACCACAGAATCTAAAAAAGTTGATGCAATCGTTATTAAAGGAGGATAAATCAGACGTAAGCCAGTAATAAAACCAACATCTACTTAAGTCAACACACCGAGACTACCTGACTTTTCTGGGAAGAGAAGTAACATATAATTTGGGAAATATGAGCTAGTATGTTTAATCAACGACAAAAACCCACAGCAAGGAGCTACTAACTCAATAATTCACCGAAAGATCCAGGAGGGAAAGTACTGATACGTATTGGTGCACATCAGCAACTATACAGATTATGGACAGTGTATTTGTTGTAGTAGAGGAGAAGGAATCTAAAATGCGAGAATTCTACAATGCAACCAAGCATGAAGATGTATCAGCATGGAGTTTTAGATTGGAAGATATTCTAGAGAAGGCTATACAGGCAGAGAGAGTAAAAAGATCAGAAGAAAATGAAATGCTACATACTATGCTTTGGAAAGGCCTGCGCCATTCTTTGAAAGCTATATGCCACTATGAAAAGGAGCATTATATCAAATGTTATGCTTTACGTGTTGCTTTGCGTAAGAGAGAGAAGGACAACATCTTTGATTTACCTATAACAAAGACCAGCAAGGGAACATTAAAGGAGGCTATCACCAAGAATGATGATGATGATGATGATGATGATGATGATGATGATGATGATGAGGAGGAGGAGGAGGAGGAGGAGGAGGAGGACGATGATGATGAGAGACAGCAACCCGCATATGGGAGACAGCAACCTATATATGACAGATACTTATATACTGTAGGAAATGTGGTCAAGATGGAAATTTTGCCAGAGGATGTGCCAACAAATCTTGTCATTTTCAGTATTTAAACGCCAAAAAGTCTACGCCAAGGGACGGGAAGTAGACAGTCATGATAGCAGCCCACATAGCAGATTTGTAGAAGTACTGCAACTAACAAGATGCCATCAGGACTTTGTGGTTCACCGACTGAAATAACAGTTCTTTATTTTCAACTGTCAATCTTATTAGACACTGGATCTACCATTGATACAGTTAAGAAGAAATACTACAATCAGCATCATCAACATATACCTATACAGACCTTCATTCAACTACTACATATTGCGTATGCAGATGGTGAATTTATACCATACAATGAATTTTTAGAAGTAGAATTATACATCAAACAGCTACATCAGAACCACACTTGTATATTTTTTTTATTGTTCTTGACAGCGAATACAACTCAACTATACCACTCCTACTTGGAATCAACTTTCTTACAAACATCATGGATATTTGCTGTCAACGACATGGACTTAAATTTTTACAATCTGCGAAGTTGATCACATCATAGTTAACATATTTCCGCTGTATTTTCTACGAGAAAAGAGCTACAATGGAACAATATTCAATTGGCAGCCATAAAGAATGCAGAACAGAACATATTACTATACCACCGAATTCCAACATATGCTTACCATACCATCTAACATCAGTCATGGTTCATCCCACAATTCAGATTGTCATACCACATGATGTGGATATTGCGCCATTCTTAGTCAGTAATCAGTATGAAATCAGCAAAAGAATAGATGTAATCATCAGCAACTAGGACAGTTACTATTCCACCTAAGTCTGTGATTACTGAATTACAACCAGTTGAAATTCAAGACCGACCTGGTTTATCTGATACAGATTTCACCATACCACTATGTTGAACGAATCTATCCCATCGAACTAGAGATAAAGGATACTACAGATACAGTTAAGTCTGCTTCATATCTTGACTTACATCTAGAAATTGACAATGAGGGTCGGTTGAAAACAAAACTTTACGACAAAAGAGATGATTTCAGCTTCCCAATTGTGAACTTTCCATTTCTATGTAGCAACATTCCAGCAGCGCCTGCATACGGAGTATATATCTCCCAATTGATACGATATTCCCGGGCTTGTGTTTCCTATCATGATTTCCTTGATAGATGATTGCTGCTCACAAGGAAGCTATTAAACCAAGAGTTCCAAATGGTGAAGTTGAAATCATCCCTTCGTAAATTTTACGGACGCCATCACGAGTTGGTTGACCGTTATGGAATAACCGTTTCACAGATGATATCGGATATGTTCCTTATGTCGTAACTGCAATACCCTTCCCTTTTCACGAATGTGACATACCGAATTAGACTATTTTCCGGATTTGTAATAACATAAGCAACACGACGGGTGCCACATGTGGAGCAGGATCTGCTTACCCTTCCGGAGCACCTGAGATCACCCCCAGTTTTTGGTGGGGTTCGTGTTGCTTAGTCTTTAGTTTTCTATGTTGTGTCATCTGTACTATTATTTGTCTGTTTGTCTTTTTTATTTTTGGCCATGGCGTTGTCAGTTTGTTTTCGATCTATGAGTTTGACTGTCCCTCTGGTATCTTTCGTCCCTCTTTTAGAGCAGTAAAGATTGATGTAAAGAACCGGTCATCAAATGAGTTTTAGGGAGGAAAGAATTTTATAACATCAAACAGAGATATCTTTTCGAAGAATGATATTAATGTTCGAGATGGTACAACATGAGATTGAACTTGACGTTAACCATCCTTTTAAACAGAAATATAGACACATACCACCATTCATGCACGAGGAAATAAATAATCACATTCACCAGTTCTTGAGAGCAGGGATTATTAGAAAGTCACACAACCTGTTTTCATCGCATGTAGTAATCGTAGTAATCGACAAGAAGAAAGATGGCTTCTACGAATGTGTGTTGATTTTCGTAAACTTAACAGCCATACGAAAACAGATGGTTATGCTTTGTCCCTTACAGAGGACATTCTGGATCGCTCACCTGGAAATTCGTTCTTTACAGTCATCGATATGAAAAGTGGCTACCATCAAGTGGAGATATTGAAAGTACATAAAGAAACAATAGCATTTACTGTAGGCCCGTTGGATTGTGTGAGTACAATCGCATGCTATCCTGTTTGACAAATTCATCGGCTACTTAACAACGCCTCATTTAAGAATGCCTCAGCAACTACCGTATGAACATCTATTGCACCTTTTTTGATAATGTCACCATTTTTGCACTCTCCTACGAAGAAAATCATGAGCGACTGGAATTGGTGTTGGACAGAATCCAGGTAGTCAACCTGAAGTTATCACTTTGGAAATGTTCCTAGTGTTACGTATGTTGGGCATATAGTATAGAAAATTGGTATATAAACAGAAACAGACCCGATGAAAATAGAGAAGTGATGTCTTGGCCTACTCCAACCACACCGGAGTGAGGTCGAAGGATCATAGGATTTGCTTGCCACTTCCGTTAATTAATCAGGAACTTCAGCCAGATAGCTCGAACTTTCACTGATCTTATGCTAGCACCAAAGCCAAAATCAAGAAAGAAGAAAAGAGGAAGCATCATTGTTTAAGTAAAAAACAGCTTGCAACCAGTTTAGCTTTAGCAGTACCTGTACTTGGTTACCCTGATTACCATAGACCGTTTGAGCTACACACAGATGTAAGTGGTTAAGGTTTGGGAACGGGTTCTGTATCAAGAGCAAGAAGGCAAGCTCAGAGTTATTGCGTATGCCAGCAGAGGCTTTACGAAAGCAGAGAAAAACTATCCTTCTTACAAGATAGATTCCTCGTATTTATTTCTTGGAAGAGAAAAATAAGTGAACTAATTAAAGACCAAATCAGAAAAGATAGAAATTTCTAGTGTCATTTACTTTTTTATTATACTCCAGCTTAGTGAAACAGGAAGAGATTACTGTGCGTACGTTCGTTCGATTACTTAATAGTAACAAGTGTCTAGATTTCAATGACCCTTTCCGGGAATCTTGAACATACTTATATTTTTTTTATGTTTCCTCAAAGCAAACAATTTTGGCATAGTACAAGTCATGTCTTCTTTGACTGTCCATGACGTTAAAACACTAAATCCCTGGGATGTGTTTTAGTTGATTTTAGTCTCTGATACATGATTGTTTTTGGCTTTTAACTAGCTTTCAGTGACTGCGAGTACTCTCAAATCATACTTTCGTGTTAATTTGACCTGTTGATACAATTTGTAATGCATTTTTGTTATTTAATGTTTACTTATTTTGTGTTATATCTCGTCTCACTATTTTTAATATATATCACCTTTGATAAGTATTTAGTATGACGATAAATTTTCACTTCTGTTCTCGTACTGTGAACAACACATTTATTTCTTTTGTAAAAAAATATTTCCGTACTCCATGTACTCCTTACAACAAAATTATTTTTATTTACCTGTGTACGTTATTTTATTAAACGGCATTTTGTCCAAGGTTATAGTTGTCTTTCTAATATTGTTTTACATCTCCCCCCCTTTTTCTTTTATTAATTTTGTATTTACATTATGACATATATCAAATTAATTCGTTCAGTGTATGTTTACTTGTTTTTGTTAATATGTCTTTTGATTGAGTTAAGCCATTTCAATTGATATTTAATAGTGTGTCTTTCTATGTTGTGATGTTACACTATTATTTCAGGCTAGGGTGAATATTGGTGCCTGTTAAAACGTTAAAACCCGCTGTATTTATTTGCACCTGTCCTAAGTCAGGAACCTGTTGTTCAGTGGTTGTCGTTTGTCGATGTGGTTCATAAGTGTTTCTCGTTTCTCTTTTTTTATATAGATTAGACCGTTGGTCTTCCTGTTTGAATGATTTTACACTAGTCATTTTTGGGGCCCTTTATAGCTTGCTGTTCTGTGTGAGCCAAGGCTCCATGTTGAAGGCCGTACTTTGACCTATAATGGTTCACTTTTACAAATTGTGACTTGGATGGAGAGCTGTCTCATTGGCACTCATACCACATCTTCTTATATCTAATGACAGCCATCTGTAACTCATCCTAAAACTCAAACTATATTTTATCAAAACTTCTACTCATTTTTCCTAATATAATGATTATGTGCACCTTCCCACACGATTTTCCTTAGTTGTACATCTGCAAATAACAGTGGACAAGTCATTTAGTAGGCAACTGACATTCAAATTAGCACCAGTAGTGTTCATATCCTTGCAGATTTGCTTTTGTATTTAGATATAAAAATCGTTCCCAAATAGATCTGACAGAAAGAAAAGTTCGTTCAATGTTGTATTTCTGCTTCTGTCTTTGCTACACTATCTATTAATAACCACCAGTTGATATATTTCATGCATGTACCAGTGCTTTAGTATTGTCATAATTAAAATGATCATGTGATATTAAGATTTAAATTTTCAGTTTACAAGTGATGAAATTGTACTAAAAACAAGGTTGACAAATCAATGCCTTCCCTGACTGACCAAAAATTTGGTCTCAGAAATTATTTAGTCGCAAATACATTACAAATGCTTGGTATCACAACTAAACTTGTAAAAAGTGAGTATATATAAGTTTTTTCGGCACATATATCTGTAACCTCGTCGAATTAATTCAATACCATGTAATACTAAATACTGACGTTGACAAACCAGAATTTTTTTATGGGCTGCATACGGAGCTAGATAAGATCAACGAAAGTATATAGTCATAACATTAACAACACCAGATGCGCATTCAACAGTTAATATCTCTTCAGTGATGTTCGAGCCCAAAATATTTGAAAATCTTAACCTAATATAAACGTTGAAGACTGATATAACAGAAAAGGGCCCAAGTTATGGCCGAAATCGAACAAGGGCTATGCATGAGATAGATATTCCATAATTTAAAATGTTGTCCTAGTGATCGTTTGTCCGTATTCGGGCGTTAGTCCCTGTCAACTCCTGTTGAACTAGTGACTGGATTTCAATGAAACACCCAGGAAATCGCTAGCGCTTAATTACAATGGTTGTGGTTATGTTTGGATTTTTTTTTTACCTAAGAAACGTTTGCACTTAAGTTTAATACAGTTGTTTAAGTATTATTCCAATCGGAAGTGAGAGAATGAACTCTTAAGATTAGAGATATACGGTATTTTTAAAGTTTTTTGAGTGATTACTGACTGCGGTCTCCAATATGCACCTTTATGATATCAAGATACATGTATTTAGTTGAATTTCGTACATCCAAATATAACAAGTTTATATTAGGTAATATACTTCTGTCAAATAATACTACTACTAAAGATCAATAATGAATCATTGAGTTGTTCGAGTTATATGCAATGTTCGGGTTGAATGTTTCAGGTATTCCCAGATAGCTATTGACAGCAATATAAAAGCATATAATGACCGAATCTTCCGCATTCGCTGCACATTTCAGGGTTATCTAAAACTTGAACGACCAAAGCCGAATGATGGGAAAACCAAAAGAAGTACTTAGTATAAGTACATATTTAACTTTAGTATTATAAGGGGCTAAAATAGCCAACATTACGGAGGAATTTCAGGTAAGCTCTGAGTGAATTTTCGTCGAATGTCTTATCAGATGCTGGTTCATTTTGTAATTTCTGCACAATATCCCTTAACGTTTTAAAGTTCGTGTTAAAAGTAAAAAGTATACATCGCGAAAAAGTTGAAAAGGTCTTAAAGCCAATAATTGATCATTATACCTCTTTTTACAACATTTCAAACTAGAGTGAGCACTGATACTTTTGCTGCCATCATGGGATAAGAAGTCCGATAGGAAAATTAAAACTATGCTTGAGTTAACAGTATTTGCAATTTAAATATAACTACACAAGCACTGAAAAATTCTTCATATAAATAAACCTAAAAAAACAATACCAAATCAAACAATCTATAATACTAAAGGAACGAATTTGACGATTTTTATTCAAGAAAAGGCGTGGCTCAAACTGAAAGAGATATAGTTAAGATTTTGCAGGTGGTTCTTGCATTTGAAAGTTTTTTTTCTGACAGACATACACTTTTTTCGCGTTTATTTATGCACTTTTAAATACGAGATTCTTATTTTGGAATTTTACGAAGTCACTCATATCCGTATAGGGACGATTATGTTCTCCGTCCACTTTGGGATACGTTCTACACTGAGTATGTGCAAGGTTTTATCCTCAAATTTTTACCAACATTTACATGTTAAAAAGACATGGCCGAGCTACACTAAGTCTTCAGGGATCTAAAATTTCAAAATTTGCAAGGAAAGAGCTTTTTTCTTAGTTTTATGTAAGTTATGTTGACAATTACATAAGATATTTCGGAATATTTCATTTCTTTGACGAGTTAACTGATTGAAGACTTTCATGAATATGAAGTACAAACATCTGTAGTATTCTTAGAGGAAGTTACATGTTTGAAACAGGCATGCTTTGCAAGGAGTTGAATGATTCCTATTAGTAAACAAGGAAATTGCTGTTCCACTCAATCACGCACACTGATAATATATAGAGATATTTATTTTGTTTTTAAAGATTTTTACTTCAAAAGTATTATATCTTTATAACAAAAGAAAATAATGATGTTTATATTTCTCCTTTCTCACATGAGCATTTTATACGATGAAATAAATTTAATTAATAGATACTCGATAACTATCTCAATAATTTTCTTGTTACCAAGTAAAGAGATATAGCTTTCCTTTGTATTGAATGTCTAAATGAGTTTCTCAATATTTTGATCATTAATGTTACAAATATGGAGCAGAAAAAATCTTCGCGATGACAACATAGTCAAGATTCTATACAGCGACGGTGAACCTGGCTGATAATTGAGTAATAGTATTCTCAAAGGACAGCGAAAGAAACAATCCCCAACATTACCAATCAAACTAAAAGCATCTTACATAATTAATATGTTAAGATACCAAAAACCTCATAACAACTAAGTTAGATTGCTTCCTAAAGAGTCGATGATTGATTTTAAGTCTGTAGAAAGATGATACCTATATTTCATACAATTCTATTCCAGGAACAATAAGTTGGGCCTTGGGACTGTCACTTTTCATCATTCAGTACTATGATATTCGACACAAGATATTGAATCTGGTGAATGATTTAAAGTGGTGAATGATTTAAAGTCCTTTCGATAGAAAGAATCGAAACTTTAGAAATATAATGAGATCAGACAATTATCAAATATTATATACATGTATTTTTAGGGTCACCAAATCTATCGTACATACATTCTTTTAAACAGAAGTGCTTTAAGGAAAGAGATCCTATCAGTATCACAACTTTTCTTTATGTTTATATTTTTACTTTTCCTACGCTGTTCAAAAACTAGACAGAACGGTCGTTTATCATACAGTTTACAAATTAAAATTTTTTGACATGAAAAAAGAACAAAATCATCAATATAAATTGACGACGATTCGATTAAAAATGTTTCTGGCTTTTGCCACTCCAAAGAGCAACCCCGTTAGTCCAAAGCACAACATGTTTGTTTAATAATATTCTTGTCCGTAATGAACACATGTTGATGAGACAAATAAATGAAATCAGACGTTTTGTTATTATACCTACCCTTTTCAGCTAGAAGTGATATTAGGTTACCTTAAAATGGTGTTCTTCAGCTTATGTTTAATACGAAATATCATCCTTCTACGATCAAAGCATTATCGTGCGAATTTAAGAGAATCAAATGATATAGTGCAACAAATTTTGATAATACATGGAAATATTACTAAATCTGGTGTTGCTTTCATTTGGAGTTATATTGGGCTGAAATGACTATACATGCATTAAGTTGTCAAATTTATGGTACGTAATGTCCGACTCATGGTACAGTGTATGTACTGCAGAACAATAAAATATTAATATCTAATTAATAATTACTTTAAAACACATCTAATAATGCTTCAAGATCTATAGGAAACTCAGAAACTCTGTAAGGTTAACCCGCAGTTTGAGAAAAATAAACACCGGAGACTATGCGGGAAAGAACTTTACGGATCTATGAACAAAGCGTTGCAAAGATGTCATATTTACCGATTATAAGGGCTTTCTTTGTCATTCTTTACCGATAAATGCGAACACGTGCAAGTAATTAGTTCCTAAAACGTTCTGGAGTTCGCCTTCTTGTAATTACAACCTTTAATTATTCTCGTAAATGAATAATTTTACTAAAAGTACAGCTTTCAAATAAGTTAAACTTGAGTTCAATCAAGAAGAAATTGTAATTAAGAACTGATACTTTAAAGGACATTAAGAAGTAATATTTTTTTTAATCTGAAGACGAACACGAAGAGAATTTTTAATTATTATAGAAATTTCTTTGACCAGTGATTGAAAAAGATATATCATTTTAGTGTAATGTTGCACACTATAATTTGTTAAGAACCTGATAGATAACAAAATTTCAAAATGAAATGTATATTGTTTTTAGTTACAATGAAGAAAGCCTAAATAAACGGCATAACTTGATTTGTATATAAAAATAAAAAAAATATATATCAAAATAACTGACAAAATCACAGAGCAGGTTACAATGTAAGCGACACCAAATGGTGAATTATATCACACCCTCGGCAAACCGTTACATCATGACTGACAACTACTATTCTTTGATATTTCAAACGCTTTTTAAAGTTGTACTCTCTTCACTTCTTCTATACATACATTTAGGAAATCTCAGAAAATAGATGAGAATATAAGATGAAAGTCGTTATTCCGTATAGTCTGCGAAAACTTGATTTATAAATCAGTTGAAACTGGACTATTGTTTCACCTTTGGCATGCAATGACCTTTTATAGTTTACTTTACAGTATGGGTTTTGCTCATTTTAAATGCTGTAGTTGTTTATGCCCTTTTCCTTCGGCCTATAATGCAAGTTGTCTTAGTGGGAATCGTACCACATCTCCTTATTTTTATATTATAGTTGATGATGTTAATGCAGATACAAATTTTAGATGATATAAAGAAGCTTGCAAAGAAAACCAACTTATTAGTAAAAATAATCTTAAATTAACTATACTTTCATTTCCTTTAATTCACAACAGCAAAAGTTTGCATAAATTGATGTCATACCTTTGAATAGAATAATGCTCAGTAGATTGTAATTTTCACAAAAACTAAATTTATGACTCCTTCAGGCTTAGTAGTTGGTAGATCACTGGTAATATAGTTCCCCGTTTATTTATACAATTTGCTTTTGCTTTTCAAACTTTTGGCTCATTGAGTTACTAACTTGTAAAAGCACTTCGTATGCAGCATTTTCGGTATGTTAATGCTAATTTACGCATTTTCTTCCAGGAAACATCTTTAGAAATCACAATATTAATACTTGTATATCATTTTTGATTGAAAAACCCGTGCTAAATATTGGCGCCTGTTTGGATATGTAGGATTTATAAATACGCATTCACGTCAGGTGGATATGGGAACGGTAATTCTGATGACTTGTGGAGGGAGTGCCTCACTCCCTTTACGTTACAGAATCATCCTTGCAACAACTGTTGGGGAGTCCGTAAGAGGCCTATTCCTCAGCAAAATTTCCAACGAACCCTCTTTTTCAAGTGACTGTCTGACTTTCCCGCCATTATCCCGGTTAACCCGCTAGACAACACCTATCACAATGGATTTATTAGAATTTCTAGGTGTAGGTATTCTATTGCATACACATTGTTAGTCTGTCATTCCGTGTGTTTGTCTGTTCGTCCAGCATATGACCGCGACAATTTTTTCATCTACAAATGCACAGAATGACTTCATCTTTGATCAGGAACTTGACAGTGACGAGTTGTAATATGTGAGCACTTCTCGGATCTGTCAGATAGCTTCTTCCTATTTGTCGATACTTTGAAGTTTTCTATTTGTTGGAAGAAGTTAATTCCTTTTCGCCACACATTTCTGAACTACTATTGAACACAAGGACTTCATGTAAGTCAGCATTTGACAGTAATGAGATGTAATGTGTGAGAACTTTTAGAATCCTCCAGACACTGAATTCCTGCTTGCCGATATTTTGAAATTTTAAATTGTCGAATGACAAAAAAAAATGTCTCCAGTCATACTGAACACAATGGCTTGATATTTGATCAGCAGCTCAACAGTGATGAGTTTTTCGGATCTGTCTTAAACCATATTCTTGTTTTCCGATACTTTGACTTACGAGTGAGGGTATGCCTAGCACGAACAGGTGTATATTCTTGTTTGTTATCGTCCAGAATAGGCATGAAACATAATAGTACTGGCATGTAACTGCTAGTAGTCCTTTGTTAATTTATGTATCATTGTCATTTTGCTTAGTTTCTTTTGTTACCTATTCTGACATCGGACTCGGACTTCTTTTGAACTGAGTTTGACTGTGCGTATTGCTATGTGCTTCTTTATTCTACATTGGCTAAAGGTATAGGGGAGGGTTGAGACCTCACAAAACATGTTTAACCCCGCCACATTTTAGCGCCTGTACCAAGTCAGGAGCCTCTGGCCTTTGTTAATCTTGTATGTTTTTTTTTTTATTCTAGTTCCTTTATATGTTTTGGAGTTTAGTGTGACGTCCATTTTCACTGAACCCGTACACAATTTTATTTAGGGACCAAATGAGGACTACCTCCGGGTGCGGGATTTTCTCGCTGCGTTGAAGACCCATTGGTGGCCTTCGGCTGTTATCTGCTCTTTGGTCGGGTTGTTGTCTCTTTGACATATTCCCCATTTCCATTCTTAATTTTAGTAAAATATTTTGAATGTTGTTTCATCGGTAATAACATTGATTTTGTTTTTTTGATAAATTAAAACATATTGTATTGCTTAGTCATGAATCAAGCCGTTGGTTTTTTTTTCTCTTTTAAATTGTTTCACATTTTGTCATGTGTCTGTCCCAAGGCAGGAGCCTGTAATTTAGAGGTTCTCGTTCAACTTGGTTGCTGTCTGTCATATTTGTTTTATCTTATTGTTTTGTTTAAAATCAGGTTGTTGATTTTCTTGTTTGAATCGTTTTACATTTTTGTAATGTTAGGGCCTTTTATAGGTGACTTATAGTTGCTGACATCTACGTCATGTCTCTACTGGATAGTTGTCTGATTGGCAGTCATACTACCTCCTTTTTTTATATAAAATATATGCCTCTGACGTGAAACGATCATACAATCAACCAATAAATAAAAATAAAGATTACACGGAAAGCCATTTGATGTCATGTATAGCATTGGTTAAGACGAGTTTATAAAAAAGCATACCTTTCTTGGCCAGTAAAAGTGTATAACAAATATATAGAAGCAAATAAGAAAATCCTTCTTTTGGCGTCAAAGTGAGACGAATCCCATTGACAATAACTAATGAATTCTCTAAATCAAATTTGGTGTAAATAACTGAGATAAGTATTAATTATTTTTTAAGTACAGAACTACAGAGCAACTTCTAATTATTCAATTGTTGTGAAAGTTTGCGAAATGGATTCCAAACTTTTATGCCAAAGATTTGAGTTAACCTTTTGAAGGCGTTCACATATTTAACTGCTGCTGGAACTTAATTTGCTACTAAACCTATGGTTCCATATGATTCCCAAACGGACAGATGTCACTTTGTGTTTTTCAGCACTGGTTACTGGTAATACTGGTAAATATAGCATTTATATTTACATATTTGAAATTAAAGGTAAACTACAAAGTGTATGTTTTCTCCTATTTATGACTAAGCATGGTAAATATACAAATAATTATTATTTGGTGTGTTAAAGCTAATATTTAGTTAACGTTATATGTTACACTAAAAATGACAACCGACTAACACCTGTCTAAAAAATAAATTGTAATTCCAAACCCACCATGATACAAATCATGCTGACCAGGCATTTTGATTGGGTATTGATGTTAAATCAGCATGACAATGACCCTACTCTAAGCTTATTGATGAAGTATAATTCGAATAAAAAATCATTTTATTTAGAAAATTCGTTATTAGCAGAAGAATGAAAACAGTTACAAAGTACTAGAAGATAAATCTTTTTTAATATTAATACCCCGGTGAATGTTGGACAAAACGTTTTGTTAGCGCGTACAAGTGGCGTACGTTTCAAAGACATTTTTCGTAAATGGTTATTTTCTTATTCATCGGTTGTTGAGCTTACAAAAACTTATTTATGTTAATCAAAATATTTAAATAAAAAACTAACCAACCATAAAATAGATTATTTTTTTTTATCGTAGCGAATCAATCACAGGGTTAAGTCCATCTAAAGAATAAAGAATACAAATGTGCATAAGATAGTACTGAACATTCCCTCTACTGAATTGCGTAATTAACGATTTTTTTATTATAAATTTCTCTTTCATTTTTCTTTCATTTTTATTCTTTCCCCAACAGCACCATCTCATTTGGTTAAGTCGATAGTAATTTTTGTTCCTATGGAAGATATATTATTCTAGCACCATAGATCTATTTACACTAATCCTTTAGTACAAGGGCTTCAAACATGTGGTTCAGAAATGTATCTGTTATATGGATTGAATGGACTGATACAGGTCATTAGTCTTCTCTTCCCTTACAACGTCTCATTCTACTTTCTGTTTCTGTTACATCAACCAATTTAATTTCAGTCTTAACATCTTTGTATGTATCATTAGATTATAACCTATTGAGTAGATCTACAGGAAGTAAAGTAAAATGGAGCGTTGTCAGATCCGTGTAGCGAAGCATGGACACAGGATCTGTGTATCAATCACATTATGCTCGGAAGTACCGTGATTAGAATAAGCATCCAATTCATTGTTTTTTTTCGGGAGTCTCTAAACCAGGAGCTGTGCTTTGTATGGTCACGGTTATGTCGAGAGTAGTGGTATGGAGCGTTTTCTTTCATTAAGTACATTCTCATTGCGGGGGTTCATCGTAATGTCAATGATGTATACATCAGATAACATATAACTATTTCCTTGTACACAAATATCATGCTTGTTGGTATATTTCAGTGGCGTTACTTTTTGTTTTAGTTATAAGACATGCTAGCCTCCAATTAGTTCAATATTAATGTGTATGCAATCTTTTTATTTGTTTTATTTATACATAAGAATGTAACATGTATACATAATTTTTTCGATGATTTGTATCAGTATGTACATCAGGGCAATCGTGAACATCTTGTGCGTAGGATTTTTATTTTGTTAGATGCGTCATATGTGTCCGTGCGTTAATACATCTTCCTTACCGACCTGTATCTTTTGTATACATGTTTTGAGTGCTTCTTGCTTATTGTATTTTTCTAATATTGCCTAATATCGTTGTTAATATATTTTATTCGTTTTGTTGTGCTCTTTGTGCTTGTGTCTGTCAGAAAGTACTTACGAGTCTCGCAGCGTAGATTATAAGTGCGAGATGTAAGCGACAATGCAACCTCAGTATTACCAAAATGACTTCGAATGCAAGTGTTGATCAGTTTTCTGGTTAGGTGTTTTAAATAGATACCTACGATGGCCGAAGTGAGCGGACAAAAACATTATTTAAAACTTGTATAGTACTGTACAGAAAGTTTGTACATAGTACTATCTTGTTTTACTTCCGGGTAAAAAGATAGTACTCTGTACAGAAAGTTTGTACATAGTACTATCTTGTTGTTTTACTTCCGGGTAAAAAGATAGTACTCTGTACAGACAAGTTTGTACAGTGTACTATCTTGTTGTTTTACTTCCGGGTAGACAGATAGTACTCTGTACAGAAAAGTTTGTACAGTGTACTATCTTGTTGTTTTACTTCCGGGTAAAAAGATAGTACTCTGTACAGACAAGTTGTTACAGTGTAATATCTTTTTATGGAATCAGGAAGTATTATAAACAAGAGTTCCCTCAACCAACATACATAGCTTAACTCAAGACTTTACACCGTTTTTCTTTATTTCTGATTGCCTAAGGTATGAATTCTTTTCAAATAACGGTGTTTCGGGATTTTAAGATTGGCTCACTCAATAAGTGGCCTACCTTGGGTCCTTTTTCAAAAGTCTCCCAACTAATGCCGAACTAAAATTAGTAGCCAGAGGATATAATAAACGCATTACTAGAGATTTGATTTCAGATACTTGCAACAAAGTTAAACGTTCCAATACATTAACTAGAAAGACCACTAAGAAATATATACCTTTGACTCTTATAACTAAATATAACCCGGCAGTTAAAGGGTTGAGTAGAGCATTAAGAAAGTCCTGGAATAATTTACAGGCAGATGAGGTATGCAGACGAAAACTTAAACAAGTGCCTATTATTGCGTATAAACGCAGCAGAAATCTTAAAGAATATTTTGCCGAAACCCGGCATTAGTTGGGAGACTTTTGAAAAGGGACCCAAGGTAGACCACTTATAGAGTGAGCCAATCTAAAAATCCCGAAACACCGTTATTTGAAAAGAATCCATACCTTAGGCAATCAGAAATAAAGAAAAAACGGTGTAAAGTCTTGAGTTTAGCTATGTATGTTGGTTGAGGGAACTCTTGTTTATAATAAAACTTGTCATTTCAATTCCTGTTTTGTGTCTGTAACTTAACCGATCGCGTACGCTGGTGACCTTATTTTATTGTGGTGTTAACAAAATGTATAACGCTTTTTATCAGAGGTTTTTCTGTTTTATGCAGCTTATCCAGAAACAAATAGCATATGTATATGCCACTTTTCTAAGAAAAAACATTGACTTTTTTTTTCAAATTATACATATTTTGTCTCATGACACATATCATTTCTTTTTTTAATAATAAATCAAATGGTTTGTGTTTTATTCATAAAATAATAATAACTAGGAACATAAACTTTCTTTACAGTTTAAAACATTTTTAAAGGAAGTAAAACTTATGTAATAAGTTATGTACTTCCTGATCCCATAAAAAGATAGTACACTATACAAACTTGTCTGTACAGAGTACTATCTATTTATCCGGAATTAAACAACAAGATAGTACTATGTACAAACTTTCTGTAGAGTACTATACAAGTTTTAAATGGTATTTTTGTCGACTCACTTCGGCCATCGTACTACATACGACTTAACCATGTATATTCAGTGTGCTGTTGCATTCATTTAAGTTTCGATGATGTGAGGCTCCGCCCTCATAGCAGACTTTTTAGTGATCAGCATGTTTTCCGAAATATCTGGCTTTTTTCCCCCAGCAGATTGTTTATGACAGACCACTGATACCTGGATTGTTATTTTATGATAGACTACTGATACCGGGATTGTTATTTTATGACGGACCACTGATATCTGGATTGTTAATTTATGATAGACCACTGATACCTGGATTGTTATTTTATGATAGACTACTGATACCTGTATTGTTATTTTTTGATAGACCACTCATACCTGGATTGTTATTTTATGATATACCACTGATACCGGGATTGTTATTTTATGATAGACCACTGATACCTGGATTGTTATTAAAAACACCTGAATACATTTATCTTATTTTCAAGATAAAGAGGCCATATGCATATTCATAAAGTCATGATCCTCTATTTGAATATAGGCCTAACTACATTAATTATAATCTCAATGTAAAGTTCTCTGCATGGCCACAAGAGTTTTAGGAGAATTTACTATTGGGAAACTCATCACATATATAAACATGCAGAAATATGTCTGTATATCAAATTATAAGATGAGACCATAGTTCTATTTATCTATTTCAACATTTGAAATGTTCAGACCTTTTTCGTTATTGTTTCGTTTTTTTTTCTATGGATAGTTTTTATATATCAGTCTCCGACTGTATTTGTTAGTTCGTGTAATTATTCAAATGGAAATTTTTATTCGATATAAAACTTTGTGCCTTGATAAACATCATCCATGATGTACTACCTTGTGGGTGATATTGGACTTCCACAACTGAAGTCTATTATGCAAGATAATAGAATCCAAATATGTGATTATCCTTCCATTCCGTAAATACTGTTCCATATATTATAGCCTTAGAATATAGCAAAGGGCTCTCGACCAATGAAATTGTAGGATTTGATGTATCTTAATTGTGAAGAATGAATGTAAATCAGGATTATCATATAATTTGGGTCTATTTACAGTTCAAAACAAAGAGTTTCCATAAATGAGTTACAACTGCCCCGAAGCAAATTTATCAGATTGAAAGGATTTATACCAGTGATTGAACTGTCTAAAGGTTGAATTCTGAAACAAACAAAAAAAATCAAAATAGGTTGAAGTTTACTGGTGCAGTAAAATTTGTACCTTTAATGTTATTTTGAAAATATTAATAACTTTAAATTACTAAAAAATTAAACTATATCAAAGCAATGAAAAAAAAAAAAAAAAAGAAATTTTAAAATAGAAAATAACCTAAATCTTTCGCTTTCCAAAACTCTGATTACTGGACCAGCGGTTGGGAAGAATAGTTATTTCCAATATTCCGATACAATAGAAAAAAATCAGGAATTTGATTTAAGTTTTGAATATATTTAAAACTTTTAAAGGCGTTTTATTTGAACATTTCCCTGACATAATGAAATAGTTTTTAATTTAAAAAGTCGGATCAAAATATTGGCTGTGAAATAAAATTAGTTGTAACTCAAATGTATGTATTAATTTAAACTGTATATAAAGAAGGGATAATTCCTCACTAAAATATTACATGATTTACATTCATACTCACAATCAGGAAACATGCAATTCCTACCTTTTCTTTGTACTCTTGTGTCACCTAATGTCTATTACACATATTTATTTTGATGTTTCCCAAATTACAAGAAAGTCCTTACATCACTAAAACTAATCCATAAATGAAATGCCGAAAATTGAAGTCATGCATCAATTATAAACATTATACTGACAATGAAACAAATTCTTGAATACAACCAATCAAGAGATCATTTGAGCCTTGAGCACTTTACAATATTGCAACAACTCCTTGAGGGGTCCGTAGGTGGCCTGTTGCAAGGCTAAATTTCTGTCCCTATCCAATATACCCTCATTTTCCCATGGCAGTCCAAATTTTCCCGACCTGTAACCCAGTTGATCTCTATTACCGGACCTACCTACTGTATTTATTGTTAATTTGTTCTCGTCCTGAACATGCATGAAATATTTGCCACTGGACGTTAAGCAACCAACAATCAATCAATCTAAGTTTGTAAGAGAATGATCATCCCTTACCTCATGATAAGTACTCGCTAACGCTCGTACTTAATCATGAAGAAAGGGATCATCATTCTCTTACATATACATATTGAGCTGAAATTAGTTTGTACCAACGCCCTGCAGTCATGTCGGATATAACTTTGTGTGTTTATGTATCGTCTTTGGTTGATTAATTATTGGTTGTTTAAAGACCATCAATGAAATCTTCAAAAATATATGTCTTACACACTATACACAGTATATGTATATATACATGACCTTTTTAGATATTTTTCTGTGTAACGCATGGTACCTCAATGGTTGATTTGGGGGGGTTAGAGATTTGGAAATACATATGTGGACGTAAACGAACCATTGGAGTTCGGTATTTTTGTTATTTTACTTTTTTGCAAAAACTCAGATTGTTTATACTTAGACGACCTTTGCAAAACAGAGTTTCTGTTCTATCCAACATACCCTCGTTTTCTAGTGGCAGTCTATATTGCCCGCTTTAACACTCGGTCGTTTCTCTTTGAAAGACCTACCGATAGGATTTATTGTTTATTTGTTCTAGTCCTTCGTATGCATGGATGCAGTGGTAGAATCTATGTTTATCAAGTTTGGAAAGGACTTCTAAAAATAAATATTATATTGTTTGTGTAAACGACAGAAGTATTTAAGCAAACAATATTCTTCCCTATTTTTTCCTGAACTTCAAGACACCCTGTGGTCCTATCATCTCTGATCCATTACTTTCAATTTTATTTACAATTTTGTTGTAACATTTTTACAGTGATTTACTACTTCTTTATAGTCATTCTTAGCGTGAAATATAGAATAAATAATCTGATTCATCTATTCATTGGGTTTTAAATTTATTTCAAATTTTAATTGGCGTATGTCGCCCGCTGATAGGCACACGAGAATCAGTTTCTTTTGACACACGCATTTCTTTGCAGAAGAAAGCTTTATAATATTTTTCTTCTTTGAAATTTTCAAGGTAATGGCTAATAAAATATCAATAAATTAAAAGGTGAGGGTTAAAGTATAAGGCTTTTTCAAACTTTGATACAGTTTTGACTTAAAAAGATAATAGTGAACTTAATTTTTTCCGCTTTTATGACATTTTATCATTCTATTAAAAAAGCCGAAGAGAGCAAAAAAACTAAAATGATAAAAGCAATGTTCAAAGGTAACAAAGCTATGACCCTTTTGAACCTATAATTCTTTACCAATGCTTGTTCATATGACCGAGCTTCAATTGGCACACGGTCAATTATAACGTCCATAAAAATACTCCAAAAGACAAATTTTAATCACCACAGTATTTCATAGACTGCATGGTTTGTAATTTAAACTGGTTACAAGGGTACCATAAACCATCTTTCATCAGTTTAATTGCATTTTGACCACATAATTAGGTTTACACCAAGAAATATTTCTCCACCAAGTAAATAGAAATAAAAAAAAAAGCATTAATATTTTCTTTCCGATAGTATCTCTTTTATCAACTGTTGATGAGAATATTGCGTTTATTTCATCAATAATAACTTCGACCACTGCTTTCGTAATATTGCTATTAAACTTTCTAAGCAATGATATCCTGTTAAGCCGTTATCTGTATACCTTGGTAATGGAGTTTATAAGAATGATTTAAAACTAATAGAGAAAATGCTGTGTTTTAATTATGAAAATGTCTATATTCTACTATCTTCAGTCTTTCACGTCCCGTCTCCTACGGAGGAAACAATTTCGTATAAAGTTTGTCTAAAGTCATTCTCATTGTTTTCTACAAAGTGATTAATTTCACGGTCGCATCAATGTCATATCTCTTCCGTCTTTGTTTCATTACTTGAGGATTATGTTGAGCAGCGTAATGAAGATGATCACGTTTTCGTTGCCATCTTTACATGGAGATGCTACAATTTCCGGCTAACACCGTAGGAACTACTTTCCAAGGTTTATGCTCTAGTATTTCTCTTGATTATATTTTTGAAAAACAAGAAATTTGTTTTAACAGTATATCATATTAACAGTTTTTAAGTTTCGTAGAAATAATTGCATGTCATGGGCTGGATGCTCTTATAATTGAAAAAGTAGGAAAAGAAAGGTTTAGAATCGTATTACATGAATAAAGTTTTTTTTATTAAGTCGCATGTATTAAGTCCAAACGAATAAAATCTGTACAGTTCACAGGTTTTAGTCAATCGAACATGTTTTTATATATCGCGTGTAATGAAGACAGCATATTGGTATTTCGGCATTCTTTCTATTGCTAGATATCAGGATCTTTTAAAGTTCTGATTTTATTACCAGAATCTCAATGATACCTTGAAAGAAGTGTGTTATATCACATTTTTTGTTATCTTTTCTTTATTTTAAGTCAAATTATTGGATATTAAACTGCAAGATGTTATGTTGATCATTTTTACTGGTTTCAAATTGTCCCTTTTCGGGTTATTCTTCCTAAAATAAAAAAAAAACTTATATGTTAAAATTTACCACGAACTCCTTGTTAAATTGGTTACCTAATTAATGAAAATGACTTCATGTTGACTTTTAGATGCGTTTTCTTTCGAAAGTATCGTGTTAATAGGATCCACTTATTTCATACTCTACACTTTTGTCTTGACTGCCATCAGAAAAAACAATTTTTCAAAATGCCTTTCAAGTATAAAATCAAATGTCAAAAGTTGGCATCATATTTTATGCTTCGTTTAAAAAGAATTTGATACTGTTGCAGAAATCAGAATTATTTCAATTTACAGATTGAGTTCTATCATAATAATAAGTATTTTAATTGGATAAAATATTTTCAAGTAAACGGAATTAAATATTTATTTAATGGATGTCTTCAAGTAAAAGCTTTTAATATTTCAGCAGCTGACACTGACATCTTTGTTCCAACGTGCTTAATTAAGATTTCAAATCTTGTTAATTGCCATGTAAATATTAGTTACCTGAGAATGGTAAGACATAAATGGAAATATTTCACCAAAATTCGTGTCTGTACTAAGGTCTCCCGGTATATAAACTTTTCATTCAATTGTCATTTCTCAGGTAACGGAAATGAACCTTTTACTGTCCTTTCAACAGTAAAACATTATTTGTACAAAGATTTTCTATGAAAATTGAAGTAAGTGACAGACATTGGAACAATAAGAATCATTTTATGTCCAGGATATGGTTATAATTGAATGTATTTTTGAATTGTTTTATCTTGATGTGTGAATATTTTGTTTTGCCTAGAAACTTTGCTTATTAATCAGACACATTTTTTTTTTTAATAATTTCTCGTCAAATATCTTACAATAGTTTTGAATATTTTTAATGTATTTTCAATGCAATATTCAATACCTGTTTAACAAATCTGATTTAACGTAAACACTTTCTGTTTTTTTCTTTTTCTTTGATTGTTGAAATAATTGAATTTCTATGCAAATTTTCAAAGAAGATTTGTAAGTGACTTCGCAGAATTATAAGTTTGATTATGACAATTAATTACATCGTATGATATTGCAAGTGGTTTGAAGTCATTATGTTTCTTCTGTAAAGGTGTGTTAATTGCTATTTCATTCAAAACAGTAGAAAAGGAGGAATTCATTATATTGATTCCAATTTCTTTCTTTGAGCAATTGATGTGCCTGAAATGAAAGCATTGTTACGCGTCGTTCCAATTACAGATTAATCATGGTTTAAGTCATTTCTTGTTCTTTTCAATATGAAATTATTTCAAATGGGTTGATAGATTGTCTTTGTACCATATTCAGAGAATGCCTTCAAGATGCAAGGTAAACCGATTATGTAAATTTCAATTTATGCATTTGATTATGAGGAAAAGGTTGTGGGAAAGTAAAACAACTACATTTCTCTGTCTTTGACTGTTTATATTGTAGTTATGAATAGCCATTAATAATATAACCAAAAGGCTGGTGTGTTTTTCATTACAGACCATCTTACTTGTTACCAATTGTATGCAACATATGCTTACACGTGTACATGATTATTTGACATGAGAAAGAATTCCCATGAAAAAATTTTATTTTATAAAATTCGTTTATTGATAAAGAAAGATTTTACAAGTGAGAATACAGTATTGAATAAGTTATAGCATCAAATAAACAATATTCATTATTGCATATGCTGGAGGGGCACATACTGATTGATTGGTTGATGTTTTCTTAACGTTCAGTAACAAATGCGTACTCAGAACGAGAACACATTACCCATAAATCCGATAGGTAGGTTCTGCAAAGAATGTTGACTTGGATATTAGACGGGAATTTGGTATTTCACTGGAAAAATAGGTTGAATAGTGACAGAAATATTGCCGTGCAACAGGTCACCTAAGTACCTTCAATGAGTTGATACAATGGTTCTATAACGTCTCAGTAGAGTGCTTGGTACTCTTTTAACCACACATCATGAATTTCTGTACCGAACAAAAGATGTTCAGATGGACATATTCCTTAAATCAAGCAAACTCTTGTGATTGGCACATACTAACCTTAGTTTCATTGAAAGTCTCGAATCGTGGTTTTTGCTGTAATAATTCTTACCATCTACTGACCAGTTAAAATTCCACGCCCTATCAATGATGGTCTTCACTCCAAAAGTTGACTAGGGTATCAAAACGTAGTCACCTTGAAAACCCCCGCCGAGGAATCGTTCGTTTCTCTTAGTGGGATGTGTAAATACACAGCCACGACCGGACGGAATAGGGACGTTCAATCGGATGCCTCGTGACGGGAAAGTACCATGCTGAGTAATATCTTTGTGAGTGGTCGGTAGATAAAGTGTTTTGCTCCTGCCCTTCATACACAGTATGAACTTATTCTTCAGCAGCTGTTTAACTTCAATGGCCTTTAAATATAGGCGTCAGTTTGGCTTTGCGAAATGTATGAATACGGAGCCATGTCGGGTCTGAATGGGACTGTAATATCCTATGCTTCATAATTCATGAAACGATACTACCACGCTCTATGCACTATAAAAATCCCTTGCAACGATTATAAGAAGCCTGTAGGTGGCTTGATGCAAGACAATATTCATGCCTGTTTCGAACATCTTAATCATAGTTTACAGGAAGAGAATTTTGAAAAAAAGGTTTACGGATGCACCACCGACGGTAAGTTATGACAAATCTTTTTTTTATCTCTAAACCGGACGGGATTGTTATTTTTTATTTTTGCCGTTTTAACAGTTAATAATATTAGTTACAGGTATTTTACATCAAATTGAGAAATAAAATCATCATATTAGAAATTTGAATGCATTTTAGATTAAAATATTAACACATTATCAAATATGCCTTTTGAAACGCATTACTTTCTCGATTGCTCATTGAATCACATAAACAATTATAAATATTAATAGTAAAATTAATTCGTTTTTGCTATCTGACTCTTAATCATTTACTGTTTTATGTAAAATCATATAAACGTTGTTTTTTTTCACAAAAGACAAAAAAAAAAGAAAAAGAAAAGACACCAACGTCCAATATTAAAGTGCAAATATAAAAATTAGATGTAATATGATTGCCAATGAAACAACTCTCTACCAGAGACCAAATGACACAGAAGTTAACAACTATAGGTCACCGTACAGCATTCAACAATGAGCAAAACCCATACCGCATAGTGAGCTGTAAAAGGCCCAGAAATGACAAATGTAAAACAATTCAAACGAGAAAACTAAGAGCTGATTTATGTACAAAACAATAAACGAAAAAACAAATATGATATACATAAACAAACGACAACCACTGAATTACAGGCTCCTGACTTGGGACGGACACAAAAAGAAAGCCTAAGCTTGGCCACACACTTACCATGAATAAATGATAATGCATCTACAATTCTTCTTAAAATAGAGCACGGGAAGACACAGTTAACAGCTGACCGTATAAGCTAGCTATATACCGTTTTGATATCGGCATGCACCCAGTTTCGATATCACAAAATTGCCAAATATTTCAGCTATATATTTAACTCCGGTTATATTTCTTCCCCAAACTTACCCCTCCCCTCCCCCATCCCCGAGAACATGGCTTTGACACTAAAGTTATGGATAGGAAGCCATTTCTCTTTCTGAGGAGTAATCTGTATGCTGTAGAAAAAAGTTCCACGGAGGTCCAGAGTACCCAAGTTATTTCGATAAAGAGTAGCCAAGGATAAACTGCTTTCAATCTCTGGAAATGTAGAACAATAATCTGATTCATGAAAATGTTATGTTTGTATAGTATTGGTACTGATTGATTAACGTTTGCTAAACGTTCAGTAGCGAATATTTCATGCATGTTCAGGACTACGTTTTTTTACTTGTCATCTCTTCAGATACAAAGTCTGGTTTAATACATAATGAAAGAAGAAAGACTGAACTACAATTTAAATCAATTGTTATAGTTACATCTTCAACAATAACCATATTTGGAAAATATTTACTCTTTGTAATTTAGAAATAGTGTTATAAGTAAACAACATTTTGAAAAACAACATTTTGCATAGCTCAGTAAAGATTACGTCTCAGATTCCTGATATAAAAAAACTGCATATTATGAAAAGTTATTGTAAAACTTTTAACAAACTTCCATTCAAGCTTTCAAAATTTAAAACGTATCTATTTTTAACAGAATCTTATATAATAGAAAAATAAAGAATATATGGTAACCATCCATGACATAAAATCAAAACATGCACAGAAAAAAACACACAAAAAGCAATGGAAGAGCGCTTTTATTGCTGTACTTCATCTCAAAGTCACAGTGAGGCCTTCAACACGGAGCTAAAGAAACCCAAAAAACTAACCTCACTGCAATTTTAAGACGGCCCCCATCACCGGTTTGAGCGGAATACTTTCCAAAATAATTTGGATAGACTTTGTAAGATGTAACACCACCTAATCGGGCCCGGTAAAATGAACATAATGTTCTTAATATTACGATATATCAAATTGTTTATTATAATTTTATATATTATGGCACTCTTGGGTTTCATACATTGCATCTAAATATACAGTTATCCTCCGATTGCCGATATTGAATCTGTAACAAAAGAAATCAAAATATGTATATTATTTGTTTATCTATCACTAAAATAACAAGAGAAATAATAAAGAAAAAGCCAACAAATTTAGCTATAGACATTTAGATTCAAGTAGTCTATCTTTTACATCATTATTAAATTTTGTAGAAAGCATATCTAACAAACACGATTTTTCTCCCTGGAGGATGGTATTCAGTGATGTCCTTTTCATTTCTGATATAAGTTAAGAGACATTATAAATGCCTTATTAATTATTAAATATCAAAAAGGAAACTATTAATTGCGAACAACGTAATTTTCCAAAGAGTGGTGATTAATTGCTCAGATTGTAAGTAAACTTCGATGCAATTACTGGAAAAGATATGATATTTCACCAGGTAGTCTTTATTTTTACGGTTTTAATACAAATTACTACTTAATAATTTAGAACGAAATTTACTACTTCAGACATTATGGTAAACGGAGCGAAGCACCAATTTGATATTTCATTTATCAAAAGATATCGCATCATTTCCCAATCCTTAACATTACTTTTTAACGTTTGTATTACTTCGATTCTTGGAATTATATTAAACTATCATCTTTCAGATTTATGAATAAATGATTAACAAATAAATGGAAACTTATGCATTGTAATTTTTCAGATATGAAAGTTTTATTTGAAAAAAAAAAAAAAAAAAAATTGACGTGATATCGAATAAAGACGAGAGCTACAATAAGTAAAGCATTTATTTAGAAAAAAAAATCATAGAAGAAGAATTGGAGAAATGACATTTGAAATTATTCTAACTTATCAACGATATTTACATACAAATACTATATACACTTATATTATTATTTTGTATATTCTAACTAGTTGATTCGTTCAGAATGAGTCAAATGTTAAACTGTATTTTTAAAGGCGGTCTGAAAACGGCAGATAGAAAAGTGATATTGCACAGTTTTTTAAAATATCTATAAATTGAAATATAAAATCCTTTGTGACACAATCATAACAACCATTCAAATGAATTTCTACTCTATTTCAGACATATTGAAACACGATAATAATATCATAATTGTAGCCTCTGAATCAGGTCAAGACGAGGATATATCGACCTGAAAGAAGTACATCGACTGAAGACGAAGTCATATACGAGGATATATCAACCTAAAGTAGTATATCGACCTCAGACTTCGTCTTCAGTAGATATATCCTCGTATCGACCCCATACAAAGGCTATAATTGTATAATATAACATATGGTGTAGCATTCTTCTTTTTTAATTGGTTTTTACGATCACGTGATTCAAAGAGTATTCCATGTACCTAAAGCCTTGCTTCTATTTTTAACTTGTATATGGACACTATGTTTTATATATATATATTTTGGTCTTTTGGAAAATGTTGTTATTGCTGTATTGAGACCCCTCTACCAAGAAATTTGTTTTACATGCACACGTTTAAAAATTGCGGTTTTTATTCAACGCAATCATAGCGGTTTG
Source organism: Mytilus coruscus (assembly GCA_017311375.1). Lineage (NCBI taxonomy): Eukaryota > Metazoa > Mollusca > Bivalvia > Mytilida > Mytilidae > Mytilus > Mytilus coruscus. Next base: position 60,672,462 of record CM029599.1, read on the forward strand.
AACGTTGTTTTCAGTTTAGACTTGTTTATATAAATATATATATAAATAGTACTGACTCCTCTGCACAAGGCACGAGGACGACATACCAGTTATGTGCAACTTCTTACAATATCTTACCATATCATTAATCATGTTAATGTCCCGATACACATTTTTATATGCGCCCACCATGCCATATCGCACCGTCCCTTGGTGCCTCCTGCAGTTAAGCTAGATATATTTAGCCTACTCACAGAATTCTTTTTTGTTACTTTCTAGAGGTGTGCCTGAGACGAAGGTTTTATATATACTCCTATATATATACGAATATGTGAAAACTGTTGTTTCTTATTTGTGTTTGTAACTATGTATACTGTATTGTTTATTATATTTGTAAAAATAATATTATAATGATATTATATTATGCTCCTTGTGAGCCCATTTGATGGAAATAAAGCATCTTCTTCTTCTTCTTCTATATATATATTAAAATCTTACAAAATACAATGTAAAATACACAGAAACAACATTGAAGTCCATTTCCATAATGCACTATTTACACATGTAATATATAAATAAAAGACTTTCACTCAGTCAATATTTTATTTTGTTAAGCTTTCTGCAGTATGAAGCGGCAAATGACGTATATGTATCTTGCTTAAAATGTGCTAAGTCACTTAATTTAGTATCGCTTTCAATTTACAGAATCGTCATTCAATTCTTACCATCACAGTTAATATGAAAAAATATTAGAAAAATATATAAAAAAACTGTAATAACAAATAGAACTTATTTCTATAGATTTTTTTATTTATTTGTTTACCATGTATCGACGGTATCGCACGCTTTATATTTGTAAGTTACTAACCTGTTTTCATCCGAAATGAAAGTTAATCACACTGTGACACCACGTGGTATATTTTTCAATTACTAAAATCAAGAATGTCAAAAACCTGCTGTAAATTCTTTACTATATATGAACATGCAAATACATTTTTTCGTGTACAGATTACCATCAGTTGCATGCATTGTTTCGTATAAATCTTAACGATTTCCTCTTTACCCTTATTTTAACTATACTAATACAATTTTTGAGAACATTTTCGTAAAAAGGTTTAAGTCATGTCTTCTTTGACTGTCCATGACGTTAAAATACTAAATCCCTGGGATGTGTTTTAGTTGATTTTAGTATCTGATGCATGATTTTTTATTATTAATTGTCTTGGCTTTTAACTAGCTGTCAGTAACTGCGAGTACTCTCAAATCGTACTTTCTCGTTTATTTGACCTGTTGATACTAATTGTAATGCTTTTTTTGTTATTTAATGTTATTCAGGGTTATATCTGGTCTATATACCAGCTTTGATAAGTGTTTGGTACTAATATAAATTTCCACTTCGTACTGTGAACATCAAAATTATTTATTTTGTTAAAATAATTCCTTTCTCTATTGTAACTGTACACGTATACCTAACAACAAAATTATTTTCATTTACCTGTGTTTAAAGTTATTGCAAATGGCTGATATTTTTGTTCGAGCATATTGTTTTTCTTAAATTGTTTAACATTTCATACCGATATAACATGTTACTTTTATTATTCTTCCCTTAGTTTATTTATTTTGAATTTACATTGTATCATAGGTCAAATTTATTTGTTCAGTGTATGTTCAATGGTGTTAATATGTCCTTTGATTGAGTTGAGCTATTTCAGTTGATATTTTATAGTGTGTCTTTCTATGTTGTGATGTTACACTATTGTTTCAGAAAAAGGGTGAAGGTTTGGTACCCTTAAAACGTTTAAACCCGCTGCATTTGTTTGCACCTGTCGTTTGTTGATGTGGTTCATAAGTGTTTCTCGTTTCTCGTTTTTATATAGATTAGACCGTTGGTTTTCCCGTTTGAATGGTTTTACACTAGTAATTTTGGGGGCCCTTTATAGCTTACTGTTCGGTGTGAGCCTAGGCTCCGTGTTGAAGACCGTACTTTGACCTATAATGGTTTACTTTTATAAATTTTTGACTTGGATGGAGAGTTGTCTCATTGGCACTCATACCAAATCTTCTTATATCTAATTAAGAGATTATTTTTTACGAATATTAAATTCCTCTACTTATACCTGAACATAACTATTTCATACCAGTTTTTAATATTCAGAAACAATTCCAAATATTTTATTTTACACTTGCATGCCAATTTCACAATTAGTTTACCCTCTTATCATGTTGTTGATATACATTATTAAGTCTATTCGGAATAGAACCTGCTTGACGAAACCCATGACTATATCTACAAAATCTGACGACAAACATTGGTGGTTTATTTGTACAACTGATTTATAAGTAACTGTTTCAATCTAAAGATTTTGTAAAGAAAATGTCGATGACTGTTGACACGAATCAAATTAATCACATTAAGATATTTTGCAGCAAAAAACAAAACATATAAGAAACAGACAAAATCATAAAAGATAACCGCAGAAAAAAACCAAAGATAAAGACAATGCCACGTGAGGTGAGAAACGTGTTAAGATAATAATACTTATGTCGTGATTAAATGATTTTGGTTTCTTCCTGTATGAAGAGATAGTATACTGTTTATTTTATAAACTTACACAGTAAATATAAAAAAACCTAAACAATTTGTCAAAATGATTTTTAGTTTCTTAATTAAACGAATGAGGTAAGCAGAATTCAACACCATTCATGATTCAAAGATTAACCAACAAACACAACTTGAAAAACGATACCGATAGTAAAACGAAACACGATCCATTTTGTATAGCGAGAAAAATGATCGCGAAGGAATAAGTAACGGTGGGTAAGTATTTTAATCGGAATATGAAAGATCAGGTTTCGGATCGTGAAGGTATTTAAATCTATTGACAATTCGTTGTATTACCAAAAAGGCAGAGCAAATCAATAAAAAGCAAACGTGTCTGTCAAAATTAATTTTTATTACTCAATAATACTGTGCATAAGGTTAACTAAAATTTTTTTTTCAGAACACACAAAAGGCAACACATAACACTATGCCAATTATTAAAAATAAGCTTCTGCACAATAATTTTAGGATTGATTGATTGATTGCTGGTTGCTTAAAACGTCCAGTGACAAATATTTCAATCATGTTCAGGACGAGATACTTTAGGAGCTGGTGAAAAAAGTAACTTCAGATTTCTATGTATTGTTATGTGGACCTGTTTATCTTTTCGTCGTCTTTCGTTTTTATGCTATGGTGTCGTCATTTTCTCTCTGACTTGTGAGTTTTGAATGTCCCCTGTGTATCTTCCACCTCTTTTTAAGGCGACATTGTTCAGAAAAAAAGTAATTCTATCATTCATATTATGAAAAACAATCTACGTTTACATTTTGTATGTCATTAAAATGTTGATGAGGCCTTTTGCATTATTGTAAAACAACGGTAAATGTTAGAAGTTTGATTTCACTCCGATACTGATCATAAGGTTGAACCGTTTCGACAGACATTTTTATATTTTCCAATATTTGTTCTTATAATTCAATTATTCTGACCTTGCATGTGTCTTTTAGAAAATATTTTCTTCACGATCCGATCGCTATATGCTTTTCATGATGATTTGTTTCGATATATTGAGGGACGGCTATCGCACTAGCAGACTCTGCAAAAATGTAGAATTATTTATTATAGTTTCATTTAATCGTGTTGACATGAACTTCATGTTGATATCGTGATATCGTGCCCGACTAAAGTAAAGGATTGTCTGTATCTCCGGCCAGTAAATTGGATTTAACATTATATTTTCTATAAGCCCTCGTAGTGAATAGTGCGTTCAATTGGGTTGACCTATCTTCCCTCAAAGAAAAAACACAATACATGTTTTGAAAAAGCCTTTCACCTTTAGCGTTATCACGATAATTGCGATTTGAGATGCATTCTTATTCTTACAGATTTAACTTAACTATTTTTTTTATAATTGAAACAATAAAGTTGATTTATCACGTTAACAAGAATGGTTGTCCCTCAGATATCGAATCATTAAATTAACTCTTATAAATAACAAATGTGACTGACGTATTTGGAGTAAATTCACTTCTAGAATTAGTGAACTAGACTTATTTTGGCATTGCATAAGCTTGTGCTTTTCTCAGATTGCTAAAGACGTCTTAAAACTAACCGATGGATGTGTACTAATTAATATCATAATCCTGGAAACATAGCTTATTTATTAGTTGAAATTGGGCTTTGGTCTAGATTCTGTTGCTATGAGTACTCTTATAGATCGGTACTTTGCGCCTTTTGTCTTTTTGTTATTTTGTTGTGTGCTTAGATCTGACGAGTCGAGCCTTTTCCAACTGATTTTTTGACTGGGTTGGACGAATCTCCAAAACCAGCTTACAGTAAATAATGTCGGGCGGGCAGGTGGGGGAAAAGGGTTCCTTATTTGTGAAATCAACTCCTCTTATATTTTCAACCCAAATCATTGAAGTCACAGAAAGATTGCACACACAATGAAAATGTGCATCTGCTATTATGGAATTGTTTGAGGAATTTGTTCCCATTTTTGCAGACTTTGGAACTTGGTAATTTATCAGCAAAAATTTACGAAAGAAGGTACTTGTTTTGTGTAATCACCCCTCCTTCACTTTTTAACTCAAATCTGTGAAACTTCACGGAAAGATTGCACACATGCATGAGGTTTGCACCTGCTATTAGAGAATTGTAAAAGGATGTTTTTCTTATGTTTCCAAATTTCGGTCATTATTCATGGAATTTGATAAAGACGGTGCCAATTTTGAGTAATTAACGCCCGCTACAGTTTTTAATCCAAATCTTTGAAACTGGCTTCACAGAATGATTGCACATATATTGAAGTTGTGCACCTGCTCTTATAGAATTGTTTGAACATTTTTGTCCATACTAAGGAACTAAGTTTCCAGAAAAAAAAAAATCAAAAGATGCTAGCAATTTTTGTTTTAACCCAGATCTTTGGAACTCCAACCCAGTCATTTGAGCCTGACCAATTTTTACACAGTCTGTTTTTCTGTTGTGTCATTACATCACTCTCCAAGCTGAAGGGAGGGTTGAACACTCACATATATTTTAAATCCCGCAGAAATATTTAAGTAACTGTCTCAATCCAGGAGCCTGTAATCCAGTGGTTGTTGTTGGAAGCTGTCCGCAGTAACCTTTTTTTCGGTTATTGTATTTTTGTCATGCGTGGGCTTTTATAGCTAACTAAAATATACATTAAGGGTTTGGTCATTTATTAAGGCCATACAGTGACCTGTTGTTGTTGACGGCAACTCAAAAACAACTGAATCATTTCATCCTGCTTTACGTATGATTTATTGTATGTTTCATTTAACCTGAGATTAAATTTAAAACACGAAAAATCTCTTTATAATTTGAATTGTTATAAGAAGGTACCGATTGTGTTCCATAATTGTGCGCCAGAAAAAAAAACTTAGAACTGTACACCAGAAGTATGCCAAAGGTATACTAGCAAATTCATTTATTACAAATATGAGTATAAATGCTTATATCTTGCTCAATAAATTGATGTATATATGCGTGGTAAAATTTGTAAAGTACAAAATGCATTGATGTCTAGATCAAAGAAATTCAAAAGTAGACAATACTTATATCTAAATCACGGAAAGTTTTGTCAAGTACGATAGGTCTTACTATTAGCAATTAATCAATATTTGGTCTTTGAATAAATTTTGACTTTGGTACGTCGTTGAATTTTCAGGTTATCAGTAAATGGTAACAAATGTTTCAACAAAATTAACAAAACATGTTAGATTTAGTAATTTAACAAGTTTTATAATTATAAGCACACCTATGATTTAAGCTTTCAATCGTACAGGGTCTAGAAATGTTATGAATGAATTTAAACAGCAATTATCAAAGATATGTCATATATCCCAAATTCTCCAAATAATAAAAACATTAAGATATGACACCAGACAACCGCTGACGTGTGTCCCGACTTGGGATAGTCACATGACTTCTTAAAGGTTTAGATTGTAGGGTTAACTTAGTTCTTTGAAAGCTTAACCAAGTTGGGCAACCCCTTTTCATCTCGGTCATTGGTTTAACAAAATGCGCAGAAAAATCGGTACAGAAAAGCACATAAATCTGAAATAAAAGCATAAAAGTTGCACAAAAAAATAATGTTAATGAACAATATTTTAAGTCGTATTAAAGAATGCTGGCATTAACTTCGTTGCATCCTACACTCTTATATAGGTTGCTGTGTTTACTTTAAATACCCATACAGTTGCCACAGGATGTTTCACGTTTTTCAGACAAATAGTGGAATTTACCCTATTCTGACGAGTTGGGTTCCATGACCCAATTAGACAGTGTCTTTGGGTTTAAGCTCTTGTTTTGTGTCGATTTTTAATCATAAGCAAAAAAACATGTGTGTTTTCTCTGTTCAGAGACAGAATTAGTGTCTGCAATCTGTACTTATTATTGCGGCTTGTATAGACAGCACCAAAGTTTAATTTAGCTCAGTCAATATTTTTTCGTCATAGCATGTAGCATGATTGAACTGAAATAACACGTGTACTGGTATAGCAAGGTGACTCGTCTTGTCAACTTTAACGACGTTCATATTTGATCGATTTTTGCTATATTTGACCACTACAGTATGATTTCTCTAAATTAAATAGGATGTTTTCTTAAATGCTAAAAGAATAAAGGTTTGGTAAATTTTTAATAACAATATATATACCTTTATTAAAATGTTATGTATGGTTAGCAACATATTGAAACAAGATCGACACATGTCAAACATATTAAAGAAATAAATGACGACCAATTTACTAAAAGAGGAAGTATTTTATGTGCTAATTTCAAAATCGCTCCTCCATATAATTTACCGATAAAGTACCAATTAAAAATAAAATAGCATCAAAGCAATAAATTACCTAATAGTTATCTGAAATTTCATCTAGAATTTTTACTGTGATTTATAAAATATTTATCAAAACTGATAATTAAGAAGTAAACTGGAGACGTATTATAAGAAATCAATAGCTCCGTTTCATTAGTTAGTTTAATTTCCTGCTGAAGTTAAAAAGATCTATTAAATTATATTTACAGAGTGGAATAAAAACGCTCAACTTGATATGTTAAGTTTACAGACATTAAAACAAAGAACAGAAGGAACAGATCTTATTCAGACACAGGAATTCGATCAATCATATGCCATTCCTATCATGGTAGACTATTGGGTTTCTTGGAACTAAAAGTTTGGAACATGTAAAGGAATAAGTAAAAAAATAAACGTGCATTTAACTGTGCTTCCACATTTTTGCAAACTAGATGTATTTTACTCCCTTTGAATTAATTATGTAGTGATTTTCCCGAATTACCCAGATCGGGACATGGATAGGGGAAAAGGTGGGGGTAAAACAACAAAATAGAAAAAAAATTTGAGAAAATAACAAGGCGAGGAAATAACAAGCCAAAGAAGACAGAAATATCATAACGAAAAGAATTACAGAGACCATAAGATAAACAATAGTCCACAAAAACACAGTGATCTAAAAATGATGATCACGAATACCGCTAAAACTCGGACTCTCAATGTCACAAAGGTTGTTGCTTATAAATGTAAATGTCTGACAATGAGTCGTGTGAACAAGAAGATTGGGATTGCGACTAAGACAAATGTGGTTGACTCTTTTAGTTGAGTCTAAAGATATTTGTTTAAATCAATCAAATGAATCAGCCATAAGTATATTGCACACGTATTCGTATATAAAACCCTTACATAAACATATCATCTTATATAAATTATGAAAGGAGGAAAAAAAGATCCGTGCAAAAATAACAAAAAATTTCAATCGTTCGAACATTTGGCTTACTCTATTGAAAAATGATTATGAGGATATAGCATATATATAATATAATATACCTAGTGCGGAAATGGCCTTCGTGATTTCATTATTGACGTATTTGACCAAAAATGACCATTTTACCAGTAGTATTGGTAAAATTTGATATAAGCAACAATCTTACCCCAAAAAGTTATTTCACTAACATAATTATCATTATAAAAGACATATTCTGATATAGTACCAAGGCTGTTGTTCATATCAAAATACTAATTTAAAAAAATCTCAAAATGAAGCACTTTTGACAGTTTGTCGGTTTTTCTTAAGTGCACAAAGTTTGAAGGCCAAGAGTAAATATGTTAGACAAATTTCAAGGATATGATAACTGACATCTGGCAGAATAATATCATGAGAACATCTGAGGGAGGATAATTGATTTATTTAAAATATTTGGTCATTTTCGAATTCAAGGAGCAAAAGATGGACTTATCGAGCAGTTTCCTCCCATACATTTTTAAGATTTTACTGTTATTTTCGAATTTTGATTGCAGTGCATTAAGCTTTCCTATCCGCTTCTGAAATAAATATTCACCTTTAAAATGCGCGCTCTTATTTTCAAATGCACTCCGACATTAATTGTCAATTTCCTATATTTAAGGAAGATAGTAAGATCAAGGTTATGTTGCAGGAAATAGTATTTTCAAAATTCATGAATGAATAATTTGACATGACCTGGTGACTCAATCGGAAATGTTGGCGGCTTTGACACTTCAACTTCACTAAAAAACAGACATCTCGTAACAATTAGAGATTATTAATATTGAATAGTTTTCTAAGGAAACAATGTTCCAGATTTGCATCGTTAGATAAATTTTGGAAAATTTGAGAATATCCGGGAAAAGATCAATCGGAAATCTGAAGAACAATAGAAAACAATAGTCCGTACATGTATCTAAATGACACAAATACTATGTTTTAGTGTTTCTTTTGGCTCTTTCATATCCAATGAAATTCTCGCATTTTTCTCTTTAACCGACTTATTAATATGTTAATATGTCATATTTCTTAAATGTCCCAGAAAAAAATAACACGGATTTGTATAAAAGAATAAAAGTACGAATACTTCATCCAATTTGATGTTTTTATTTTGAAGGGTTATTACAGATGTTTCAATTGATTCATAACAAATTAAGCCTCCCTATTTCAATTTTTGCAATTACTTAACTTATACCTTTACATTAGCCTCCTAACTAAGATGATGTTTTTATTTAAATGTGGTGGATAGAACATATAGGAAATATTTTTGACATATGAAACTGTTTATGTATATATGATGTCTTTTTCAGGGACGCAATACATTTGAGAGTTTCAATTTGAAAGATGATTAAATGACTCTCCATAAGCTCATAACTTTAAATTACCGAACTACTGCTGGAACGCTTTACACATGGTCACATCCCGTTTCTTTTCTTTACAGTGATTTGTTTTCTGAACAATACATTAAATTTACTAATCATTTTAAGCAATATTTTTTTCTTTTATTCGTCAGCGTTGCACCTGATGGCACCTGTAAGGTTTTTCAGCATTTGTCTATAACAACCAAATATGACAAAGCCTGTATTATCTCCTTTCTAAAGAGGTTGGAATCTAGTCCTACAGAAAGTGTTAAATTAGTTCATTTAAGTAGGGTTAGTCCTAATGAAATTTAATTAAGATTTTATATTCAGTAAATTGCTAAATAAACATGAATTAATATTTTGATAAAGAAATGTATCCTTCCATTGAAATTTCTTAAAAGAGATTCCATGATTTTTGTAAAGCCACAAGATCGATCACATTTTTTTCCTCTGTAGATCGGAAGCGTTGCTCTTGGACAGCTTTTAGTTTTATTGTATTAGTGGCAAAGACTGAATGATGCACGGCGTCAGGCTATGCATTCAGTTTAAAGGAATGATTGAAGTACAATTGATTCTTATTTGTAGTCTTTCTTTTAATGTCATTCATTTTTTGTTAGCCATCCCAGACAATTAAGATTTCCTCTGTTACAAAAGTAAATCATCAATACATTGTACAAAGTTTTAGATTCCCTTTTTTTTCTTCTTCATCTTTCCAATATTTGACGAATGATTTTTTTAAAATATTCATTTAAGCAATATCTTTGGACAAACAATCTTGAAGTCATTTTTTTATAACCCCTTCCCACCACCAATTTGAAATTGTGCAATTAAAATTATATTAAAGTAACATAGTATACAGTAAAATAGGGGTGTTGGTTGAAAAATCGTGTTAAAGCTCGATACAGTTTGACTGGATGTAGGTTTCCTCTGCCTTCTGAATAGTCATTCAAATACCGGACGGGGACCAGATTAAATGTGTCCTAAAATAAACAGTTATAGAATTGACTTAAATATGTGTGCACTTCTCAAATGAACATAAATGATCCAATTATCTCTCTTTTATTGTAGGTTTTGTTTGCTTATTCTCTTTGATCACTTTTTTTTCAATAGATTTATGAAGAACATTTTATTAAGTCTTTCTGGTATTCATCTTAGACAAAAATTGAAAAGTGCATAAAATGTCCGAAAAACACATAAGGCATAACATTTTATTTTATTAAATTTGTGCTTCCCCCGAAATATTTAGGGAAACCTTATATCTAATATATATGGGTATATATGTATTTCTGAATCGTGTCAACAAAACTGTATTGGGATGACATGCCTTACAAGCCACGTCTAACGTCAGGTTAACGAAAGCTTCCTAAGATAAGATATGTCATAGACTTTGGAAAAGTAAAGCTGCACAAGTGTCTTAAGATGGTCACATGGGACAGTCCTAAAATATAAGATATCCTAAGCTGCACAAGTGTCTTAAGATGGTCACATGGGACAGTCCTAAATATAAGATATCCTAAGTTGGCATAAACACAGACGACGAATATAAAAAAAAAAAAAAAAAAATCCGAAATAGAGTGTTTATTGGGCAGAGTTAATCTAGTAGATTATTTAAACGATGATGATACTTTACGTACATAGACTTTCTAGACAAATGATATTTTAATAAGATTAAATCGTTTATACAAATCTTTTACATCCCGATTGTCACCTCTAATGGCTTCTCTATAATTTCAGTTTATTTTATATATTTTTTTATTTGTTGATATCATTCTTGTAACAGTTTATTTATTTATTTGTTAGATTAGAAATAATCCGATATCCCCTTTTAACACGTATACTTAAAACTATTTAGAAAAAACCATTTCGTATACTAATATACTAGCATATTTTGGTCTTATGAAAATCTAAGGACAACATTAGTAAGGACTACCCCAAGATATCTTTGTTTTAAATCCTAAGACATGTATGAGGTCTCAGATCATTTCTAAGACCATCCTGAATAATGTCTTATATGTATCCTATGATACTTTCATTTACCCTCCCCTACCCTTTTTTTTTAAATCTTAGAGCTCAGACTATACAAACTTATCCGTTTTTTTTTATTTCTACATCTTTTTTACATTTATGATTGACTTGATAATGTTTTTTTTTAAACATGAGCCCATATCTAATCATATTGCCTTATTCTAGAAAATACTAAATGTCCGACTATAAATTCTAGGAAAAAAGCGACTTTTTGAAAATGTAGATCATACAATTTTCGTTTCAAGCATCTCCAGATGGACATCTATAGTCCTCAATAAACTAATAGTGCATTTAGATTTTTCCCCTAATATCATAGATAGAAAAGTACACACATAATAAATTAAAAAAAAAATGTATAGATAATTTATTTTTGTTTTGTTTGTTTGATTTGATATTGTTAAAGCGCAGTTTTGAACTATTGTGTAGCCAATTTCCTTGTCCATTCTTATGGTATAAGCATATTTGGCAATCCAAGCACATGAACTGAAGTTACTCACTTTAATCATTATACTACATACATATAAACTTTAAAACATTTCTTACTGACTTAATTTAATAACCGAGATATTATTAGCTTCGATTTTTCAAAGCTTAAACCATTTTTCTTAAGTTATTTTTTCGGACAGAGACTGTATTGTCTATCTAGACCTTAGGTTCCTGAAACTGATAAAATAACATTGATAATTCTACACATATATGTTTTAGCTAAGATGAAACCAGAAAATAAAACACCAAGTAAAGCAAACAATATGTTATTTCTACCGAGAGTTTTAGAATTATTCTAATTTTCTGTCAAGGTTCTTGGCATATAATCTTTGAATAAAAACTATTGTCCTACACCATTAGTCTAAGACAAACATTAGAATTCTGTCCTAAGTACTGAAGATTGTCAAGATAATAAATTGTCTTTGTCTTGTTAAACTCAGTCGATATACTCCATTATATTGTTTGTTTATCTAACTATTGGACTGATGAAGACATTGTACACTGTGTTTCTTTATAGAATCATCCGAATCTGTTTTCAAACAAGCTTAACTAACTTTGTCAACAAAAGTCACTTTTCCATTAAAGAAATCGTTAAATGCTTTCAGATATGTTTGAGAATTGCTTCGGCATATTTAGCTAAACAGTCGTAGATTACTGAAGAAAAATATTTACCATTTCTAGAAAATTGTATCTATACCGATATTGGGACTTTATAATGGACAAAGAACCAATAAATCAATTCCTGTAATTAAGCATCTTCTTAATGGTTTTTAAGTTTACTTTCGTGCAATATTTGCCGCCGTCGGTTTTTAGAACACAACTTAAAGTGCCCTTAAACGCCTACATACATTTTTTGATCTTCACTTAATTTTACAAAGTGTATAATAAAAGTCTACGAAGGTATCAATGTTTAAAGAAAGCGTTTATAATTTTTCAAATAAAAAACATTATAATTCGACAGTACGAAAATGTAGAAATAGTGGTTATTTGCATCTACATTTTTTTGTTTTAGCCAATTAAGGTAGAGATAAGCTATGTTTAACAGTGGAAAATTTGGACATAGGAATATCATCCAAATCCTTTTTACCTCCAAATTTATTGTATTTATATCATAATTCGACAAGCTAAAACGAGCATTATTTATTAATAAAACAAAACAACACATGCATAAGATAGGTAAGCCTAGTGGTGTAGCAGACCTTGCATATATTGTATTACAAACAATATATGTTCTTCAAAACTAATGTCAATTCACTTGACTCAGGCATGCACTGCCAATCCAGTGGCCTATTCATCGAATCAGTCTTGGAACTAGGACGCGTCAAAAGTCAATCTAAGTGCAAACCTTGTCCTTAATGGGTTTATCAAACATATCGCAACTAAGGCTATGTCCTAGGAATTGTCTTAAGTAATTAAAGTGTCTTATTATGGTCATAAAATAAGGATGCTTAATTTGTATCCCAATTCCTCTTTTTAGCACTATTGGTTGCAACATTGGAAAGGTTACTGAGAAAAAGTATTTATGCTTTTCCACTTCATCTAGGAGAGTCTGCAAGTAGTTCGGCATCTATAAAGGAAGGGTTCATTCTTTTAATCATTATTATTATTACTATATGTTAAATAAATATTTACCCACATAAATGATTATCAACCAAATAGGGTTTGGCTGTAAGGTAACACAATTTCGAACTGCTGCGTTTATTGGCAAATAATTTCAAATCCTTCAATAAGTTCCTTTGTCCTGAACATGCATGAAATAGTTGCCACTGGACGTTAAACAAGCATCAATCAATCAACAAGTTTTTTAAATAATACCAAATTAGGCTAATCACGATTTTCATGAGCGACACATTAAGCGGGAATATGACATCCAATCATAAATAATATAAACGCAAACTCGTGTTTATAGTAAACAAACATTAGACCGATATTACATCATGTGACCAATACTTTTATAAATGTATTTATTTTCACACTACTTATCCTTTATTATTTGTTTCCGTACACAACTCCTACACTAAAGATTCACAACAATCCGATAACAAAATAAAAAAAAAAAAAACAAAAACAAAAAACACAGATTATGCGATTCAGATTTCCGTTCTTTTTCATTCTGATATCATATCGGTTGGTGACGTAAAGGCTGTCATGAAAGATTGGGTATCAGTTGGAGTGACTTTGCGTTGGCTAAATGATTCGTATATGTTTTCAATTTAAATCATATAAAAATACTGTACATTATTTCAAAATATATTTACACCTCTTTTGGCAGAAAGATTTTTGAAATTTCCGAAAAAATCAGTGAAAATTTATAACAGTCTAGTGATATTTAACAAAGTGTATCATTAAAGTCATTTGAAACGAGTTTATCTTAATCAGAATGTTACGGAAATAATTGAACAAATGAATGCATGTATACTAAACAAATCCTCTGCGGCTGTTTTTTTTTAATATTATTTATTACGAATCCGTAACGTATAATCAACAACAACAAAAAAATCATTCGATGATTGATGATCTAAAACTTTGGCTGCTAATTAACTTTCGGGTTTTGGTGCGATAGTTTACCGATCGTGACCTTCAAAAAAAAAAAAAAAAAAAAAAAAACAAAGAATCATTGAGCGGGATAAAAAGTAGTAAGATGATAGACGATGTTTATATGATTTTTTTTTATATAATGTGTCCATTTGTTATCTAAACTTTGTCATAACAGTTGTTTAATAGTTTAATGTTTTATTTTTTTATCTTTGAGAATCAATCAACACTTTTTATATTCCACGTATGTTTATCATTTTTTTCGTCACGTCACAGATCCCCCCTCCCCCCTTTGCGCTTGCGCTGTGCGGTGGCCGAAGTTCTAAGGAGAGGTATATCTGCACAAGGGCAAGTTGTCAGCGAATTAGAGTACGGGAAGCAATCGCATCATATTTCGTAATATTTTGATATGATAAAGGATGTTCTTTTAATAGAAAGTCAATGTACATCTGTTTTATAGTAAAACTCAGCCTTCACGTATTTAACAAATGTTCAACTTTAAAAAAAAATTTAAGTATCATACGATTTTAAGATTTTGAATGTAATCATCTTATATTCATTCATATACCATTTTATGTGTATTTTTTGTTTGGCCTATCGATAAAAATTGCTAATTTTGTGTGAATTAAATCGAGATAGGCATTTAAATACAGTAGATGAGGGATATACAAACAGTTCCTCTAAGATCATAATGTGGGAACGGAATTTACGTATTTTTTTAGATTTTTGTATGTTATGATTCGCTTCATATTTTAAATTTACCATAGATACTAGAATTCAATACAATGCTTAATTATATTTACTGACATCAATTTGATTTGTTTGAATTGTTTTCAACAGACGATCGGCCTTCCAACGGGAATCAATTGTATTCCTTTTTTCATCGACACCTTTATTCGTACGATGCAGAATTCATACAAGTAATTCTCAAAAGTATGTTTATAGAAGCAATACTGTCTATTTTAGCATTATGCTATAAAGATAATGTCTTTCAAGTTGGATACCTATGTTGATCTCATCTGACTGCACTTTGTGGCAGAAGATGAAGCTGTAACAACATACAAGCAACACCTACATATAGACTGACTTTTAATGTGCGTATTGTTATGCGTTTACTTTTCTACATTGGCTAGAGGTATAGGGGAGGTTGAGATCTCATAAACATGTTTAACCCCGCCGCATTTTTGCGCCTGTCCCAAGTCAGGAGCCTCTGGCCTTTGTTAGTCTTGTATTATTTTTACTTTTAGTTTCTTGTGTATAATTTGGAGTTTAGTATGACGTCCATTATCACTGAACTAGTATATATATTTGTTTAGGGGCCAGCTTAAGGACGCCTCCGGGTGCGAGAATTTCTCGCTGCATTGAAGACCTATTGGTGACCTTCTGTTGTTGTCTGTTCTGTGGTCGGGTTGTTGTCTCTTTGACACATTCCCATTTCCATTCTCAATTTTATTGTTGTCTTGAAGTTGATAACATATTTCAGAACTTTTCTTTTCTTTCAGGATTTTCTCGGCAAACGTTTTTTACAAGGAAGCTAATTAACCAAGACCTCTTTTTGATAAAGATTAATTTATTCTGTCCAAAATTTAGATAAAAGCTACCATGAGTTGTCGACCGTTGCGGAATATTTGTGTCAAAGATAGATGAGTTACCATGATTACTGCACATCCTTTGTTTGGATGAAAATAAACACTAGTAATGTTCTTCTTTAAAGGGAAGAATTAGAGATAAGAATGATCGACTCGAAATCAAGATGCTGTAACCATTGTCCAAGTTAGGAAGCTGCTAATTTGAGCTGGCACAAATAAAATAAAGCTCAGCGTATATTGTATAATGAACGGCTCATATTATACTAGCGGGTATTATGCTAATATTGAGGAATACTGTCCCGAGCAGTATATCTTTGCACGATCTCGATTGCAATCTGATAAACTGCAAGCAGTCCATAAAAAATCAATGTAAGTGCAATTACTGTTTTACAACATAGTACCAAGTATATCAGCAACAATGGTGACATTTCGTCTAATTACTGCAGCTTTGATGCCTACAGTAAGAAAGCATTGGCCATTTCACCATGTTTATTTTTCGTCTGCTTGCGTTAAAATATCGTTTTACTCGTAACCTCTCTAGTGCGTACCAAACTGTAAAGAGAAAGTACTGTAATATCGATCAAGATGAATATTTAACTCAACGGACGTGCTCTTCAATTTAGTTTTAAGGAAATCTGAAAATATTGTATTTTATTTTACACAAAATCTATACATTAAATATTATTTTGATATCATATTATAATACTTAATACTCACTCTCTCTCCCTCTGTGAAAAAAAGAAGAATGATGATACATACAAGAAGTTGATACTTTGATCTATTGGCAATAAGAAGTAATATTTCATGGGTTCGTTGTTTCATTTAAAACCATCCTATATCTTTTCTTTTCCAAAGGGTTTACAAGTTTACTTATCTAGCAAGAATCATGAACTACAGTTGTAAATTAATGATGATGATGATGATAATTTACACACTGTCAATTTCTTCTACCAATGACATTTCTCAAACATAGACTTACACAAAACTAGGAAGAGATTTCTCACATTGTCTGCTATTATTCAGGGTTAAAGAGAATTTACATCTTGTTTGATTCTAAATAAAGGATGTTCTTTTAATAGAAAGTCAATGTACATCTGTTTTATAGTAAAACTCAGCCTTCACGTATTTAACAAATGTTCAACTTTAAAAAAATTTAAGTATCATACGATTTTAAGATTTTGAATGTAATCATCTTATATTCATTCATATACCATTTTATGTGTATTTTTGTTTGGCCTATCGATAAAATTGCTAATTTTGTGTGAATTAAATCGAGATAGGCATTTAAATACAGTAGATGAGGGATATACAAACAGTTCCTCTAAGATCATAATGTGGAACGGAATTTACGTATTTTTTAGATTTTTGTATGTTATGATTCGCTTCATATTTTAAATTTACCATAGATACTAGAATTCAATACAATGCTTAATTATATTTACTGACATCAATTTGATTTGTTTGAATTGTTTTCAACAGACGATCGGCCTTCCAACGGGAATCAATTGTATTCCTTTTTTCATCGACACCTTTATTCGTACGATGCAGAATTCATACAAGTAATTCTCAAAAGTATGTTTATAGAAGCAATACTGTCTATTTTAGCATTATGCTATAAAGATAATGTCTTTCAAGTTGGATACCTATGTTGATCTCATCTGACTGCACTTTGTGGCAGAAGATGAAGCTGTAGCAACATACAAGCAACACCTACATATAGACTGACTTTTAATGTGCGTATTGTTATGCGTTTACTTTTCTACATTGGCTAGAGGTATAGGGGGAGGGTTGAGATCTCATAAACATGTTTAACCCCGCCGCATTTTTGCGCCTGTCCCAAGTCAGGAGCCTCTGGCCTTTGTTAGTCTTGTATTATTTTTACTTTTAGTTTCTTGTGTATAATTTGGAGTTTAGTATGACGTCCATTATCACTGAACTAGTATATATATTTGTTTAGGGGCCAGCTTAAGGACGCCTCCGGGTGCGAGAATTTCTCGCTGCATTGAAGACCTATTGGTGACCTTCTGTTGTTGTCTGTTCTGTGGTCGGGTTGTTGTCTCTTTGACACATTCCCCATTTCCATTCTCAATTTTATTGTTGTCTTGAAGTTGATAACATATTTCAGAACTTTTCTTTTCTTTCAGGATTTTCTCGGCAAACGTTTTTTTACAAGGAAGCTAATTAACCAAGACCTCTTTTTGATAAAGATTAATTTATTCTGTCCAAAATTTAGATAAAAGCTACCATGAGTTGTCGACCGTTGCGGAATATTTGTGTCAAAGATAGATGAGTTACCATGATTACTGCACATCCTTTGTTTGGATGAAAATAAACACTAGTAATGTTCTTCTTCTTTAAAGGGAAGAATTAGAGATAAGAATGATCGACTCGAAATCAAGATGCTGTAACCATTGTCCAAGTTAGGAAGCTGCTAATTTGAGCTGGCACAAATAAAATAAAGCTCAGCGTATATTGTATAATGAACGGCTCATATTATACTAGCGGGTATTATGCTAATATTGAGGAATACTGTCCCGAGCAGTATATCTTTGCACGATCTCGATTGCAATCTGATAAACTGCAAGCAGTCCATAAAAAATCAATGTAAGTGCAATTACTGTTTTACAACATAGTACCAAGTATATCAGCAACAATGGTGACATTTCGTCTAATTACTGCAGCTTTGATGCCTACAGTAAGAAAGCATTGGCCATTTCATCATGTTTATTTTTCGTCTGCTTGCGTTAAAATATCGTTTTACTCGTAACCTCTCTAGTGCGTACCAAACTGTAAAGAGAAAGTACTGTAATATCGATCAAGATGAATATTTAACTCAACGGACGTGCTCTTCAATTTAGTTTTAAGGAAATCTGAAAATATTGTATTTTTATTTTACACAAAAATCTATACATTAAATATTATTTTGATATCATATTATAATACTTAATACTCACTCTCTCTCTCCTCTGTGAAAAAAAAGAAGAATGATGATACATACAAGAAGTTGATACTTTGATCTATTGGCAATAAGAAGTAATATTTCATGGGTTCGTTGTTTCATTTAAAACCATCCTATATCTTTTCTTTTCCAAAGGGTTTACAAGTTTACTTATCTAGCAAGAATCATGAACTACAGTTGTAAATTAATGATGATGATGATGATAATTTACACACTGTCAATTTCTTCTACCAATGACATTTCTCAAACATAGACTTACACAAAACTAGGAAGAGATTTCTCACATTGTCTGCTATTATTCAGGGTTAAAGAGAATTTACATCTTGTTTGATTCTAAATAATTCATACGAATGTCTTCAGTCACAAAACTGATTGAATTTGATATAACGACACTACCAGTTTATTTCATTAAAAAGCTTTTATACATTTTTTTTGTCATTGCAGCAGATTGAAAGGGTGTGCTTAATTAACCAACTAGATACCAATTGAATTGTGTTTATACTAGTAATATATATCGTATTTTAATGTATTAATGTATGAATGTATGAATGTTAATTAACTGTATACATGTATTTTGTTTGAGGGCCTCAATGAAAATTAGACTACTTCTAATTGAGTTACCCTCTTTAAATAAAGAAATTATTATTATTATTATTATTATTATTATTATTATACATTCAGTCTTTTAAAGTGGAAAAACTTATGACATTAGATTATCTCCTTCCAAAAAGAACTTTCTATTTA
The DNA here is from genome assembly GCA_017311375.1 of Mytilus coruscus. NCBI lineage: Eukaryota > Metazoa > Mollusca > Bivalvia > Mytilida > Mytilidae > Mytilus > Mytilus coruscus. The sequence goes on from CM029599.1 coordinate 60,692,006, forward strand.
GCAAGGACCCTACTGATTGTAAATTCACAAGAAAACGTTCTAGTTAATAATAAAAATATAAACAATAAAAAAAAAAAAAATGAAATCTCATACGTTGTTTTTATTTAACTCAAAGTACAATAAAGTGATTAGGTAGGTTAGAGAAGTCAGCATACAAAAAGCGATTTTAAAGCTTACTATATGGAATAGGTTTTGCTCATTACTGAAGGCTGTAATCGTAAGTGTTCACATCTTTGTCCTTCGGTCCTTTGTACTGATATCCATCAAAAGTTAAAGTGTTTAACATAACTTTTAAAGCATTTTTCTCGATACATATGAAAATGCGACAATGTGTATTCGCTCATATGATGACGTCGCTTGATATATAATTAAAAAAAATAATGGCTGGTTTCAAAACACTATTCAATCAGTATATAGTTACTATAAGTAAACAAACAAGTGCCATTTCTTACGATATTCGCAAGAAAAGTGGTCAAATTGCCACTTATCCCACTGTTTAGTCATTTTAAAATTCATGTCCAGGATTTCACATTACCACATGTCCGACAAGGGTGTTTGTTACCATAGCAGCTGTTACGGGCAACAAAGATAAGTATGTGTTCTGTTCTGTTGTATTTTTTCATTTGCAGTGTCTACAGCCACCACTGATGAACACTTAAAAAACCTCTTTGCAAAACTAGAAGAACTGAAACTAAAAGACCCAATCATTCTAATCTGGTTTGGAACTTGTGAAATTACCACAAAGGGAAAGTACATATACCTAAGAAATTACCCCTATCAGAATATAGAGTATTGGCACTCACACCACATCTTCCTATATCTATCAATACTAACAGGCTACAGAGAATTAAGAGACAAAATACTTGCAAGATTCAAATATGTCACTATAATCTTTCTTGAATGCCCATATTATTCAATCTCCACATTTAATAAAACAATCAGAGAAGAAAAATAAAGACATATTAGATCAAAACAACAATCAGACAAAACCAACAAATTGCTCCCTAGTAGTGAAAAAGTATAGTGGTACCAGAATTGTAACAAAAAAGGAAAGAAACAAGAGGCACTACCCGGCATTAGTAATTGACAAGACAAAAGGGTTTAGATCAGTAACACAAGCAAGTAGCCTGGATAAAGAACTGTGCTACCAAGTAGATTACTACAATAGACAATTAAAATTACTCAATAAGAAGTATAGAGCACCCAGATTCTCACAAGACCAAATAATATCGAACAAACCCAAAAACAAAACCAGGGTGAGGTACAGGAAAAACTATAAGCTATTGTCAGACGGCATCCATCCAAATAGAACACTAGCTAAACTATGGGTTTACAAAATGATGGAGCTGTCCCTAGAAGTGTCTGAAACCTGTTAAGGAGGAGTCACTGAAATAGGGAAGCCCTGTTTCAGTTGCATAAAGTAAAAGGTAACTGTTATTATATATATATATATATATATATATATACAATAAACCCAGATAGGGAAGCCTTGTCTGGGCAAAGTGATTATTGGGGAGGCAAGACAGAATAAGGAAGCCCTGTTCTGTACATAACGAAGTGAAATATTGACTCTATAGATAGGTAATCCAGTTCCGTAGACAAGGAGGCCTTGTCTTCAGATTTAAAGCATAAAAGCATATTCTAACAGAGAAATAATTAAAAAAAAAAAATTAAAGTAATAGGGAAGCCCTATTACTTAGAGGTAAGCCTAGTTTTATTTAAAACGGGAACAGAAAACAAGGAAGCCTTGTCTTCTGAGTAAAGGGAAAGGAATATATACAACAAGGAGAAATAAAAACAAAGGAAGCCTTGTTTTTCAATAAAAAGGTCAGAGCTAATAATTTTAGGAGGATAAGGAATCCTTGTCCTGAAAAATTAGTAAAGAGAGATAGTTATTGAGGAAACAGGGAAGCCCTATTTCTATCATTTGAGAGTGCAGTCTATGTCAAACGGATGAGGAAGCCTTGTCCCGAAATAAATTAAACACGTGATAGGGAAGCCCTGTCAAAATTAGGATAGTCTAGCTTCATTTGACAATCGAATTTAGTCAATGGATAGGGTAGCCTTGTCCTTTAAATCAAAATACAACTAGGATAGTCTAGCTTCGTCTGAAATTCAACAATCAAGGATAGGGAACCCTGTTATCTAAATAAAAATAAAAATAGAATAAAGTACTACAAACTTAATTGGTGTAAGGAAGCCTTATACAATTCCTCAGCTAGGTAAAAATAATAATAATAAAAAAAAAAATAGGGAAGCCCTATTTTTATTAATTAAGAAATATGGCGTCAACCAGAAAAAGCAGTACCACAGGCCCCAAATCGTCACAAAAAACAAGTCAAGATGAGGATGAAGCATGGACATGCGCAAAATGTACCAAAATCTTCAGGGAGCCAGAGGCTCAACTTATGGAATGCCAAAGGTGTAAGGAACATTTCTGCATAACATGTCTAAAGAAAACAAGAGCGGAATACAGCATGTTATGTAAAACAGATGCAATGTGGTTTTGTGGGAAATGCAGAATAGTCATGGAACAACATGCAGAATAGTCATGGAACAACATGCAGAATAGTCATGGAACAACATGCAGAATAGTCATGGAACAACATGCAGAATAGTCATGGAACAACATGCAGAATAGTCATGGAACAACATGCAGTCACCGATATTGAAATAGAAAGAAGGTGCAAACAGATAATGGAGAGTTATGAGGAAAGAATTACATCACTTGAAAAAACAGTTGAAAATAAATGTGACGAGGATAAAGTCAAGGAGATTGTTAGAGAGGAAATAAAAAACTGCAATGACGATATGGTAAAAATGATGGTAAAAGAGGAAGTTGGCAAAATAGAGGCACCAATCACAGAAGAAAGTTGTAATGAGGAAAAAGTAAAAGCCATAATAACAGAAGAAATAAGCAAGATACAAAAGCCAGACAATAAAGGAGATAGCGATTCCACAAACAATGAAGTAGATAAAGCAGCCAATCCTATAACAAGAAAGGAGACTGTAACAAATGTTCTTGAAGAAATTAATGAGAGAAAGTCAAGAGAAAATAACCTGATCGTCTTTGGGATCCCTGAAATAGATGACGAGAGCAAAGAAGTAAGAGATAACACTGCAAAATAAAACTGGATAAGGAAAATTTGAAAACGGTTAAAAGACTTGGGAAATTTAACAAAGAAAAGCTAAATAGACCAATCCTAGTAAAATTACCTAGTGCAGAACCAAAGATCACCCTATTTAGAAACATCCATTATATAAAAACAAACCCAAAATACGAAAAAGTGGGAGTCAGTAACGACCTAACCCAAGCAGAAAGAGAGCAAGAGAAAATATTGTGGGACCAAGCGAGAAGACAAACCGAAGAAGAGGTTTCGGGGGACTACCATTTCAAAGTAAGGGGCCCACCTTGGGCAAGGAAGGTTGTCAAACTAAGGAAGCTAGACTCCTAAAATAAAAAAAGAGGAAAAGAGAATGTAAATAATTTGAATGGTAAAAAGGTTTTTAAAAATGTAAAAACAGATAATTTTACAGTTTTACCCAAATTAAGCTGTATATACACAAATGCAGACCAGTTATTTAACAAGCTGCCTGAATTAATAGTAAGAACAAGAGACGATAAACCAAAAATAACTGGTATTACAGAGGTTAAACCTAAAAATAATCGGTACAAACCAGGAATTTCAGAATATTCTTTAGCCGATGTATCCGATTACAACATGTTTGGTAAAAACCTAGACGTCGACACAGGCAGAGGTCTTTTATTGTACATAGATAAACAACTGGACGCATCACAGGTCCAAATGAATACAGAATTTCAAGAAAACTTATTTATTAAGATTAATTTAAACCAGTCAGACCAGCTATTATTAAGCCTAATATATAGAACACCATCAAACAGATCACAGGAATACATCAAACAATTGAATACGCTTACCACTGAAGCTTGTAGTAAAGGCTACTCACATATCCTAATAATGGGAGATTACAATTTTCCTGAAATAAACTGGGACAGTTGGAATTCACCAGGTGAAAGTACAGAAAGTAATGAATACAAATTTTTAGAGAATCTACAAGAAAACTTCTTATTTCAACATGTTACAAGACCAACAAGATGGAGAGGTACCAATACACCCCATACCCTAGACCTGATTTTAACAAATGAGGAAAATATGATCTCAAATTTAGAATACCAAAGTCCACTGGGAAAAAGCGATCACTGCACTATGAAATTTGACTTTAGTTGCTACACAAATATTAAAAGTAAACCAAAAATAATTAAATTATTCAGTATAGGAAACTACATAAAAATAAAAGAAGAATTAGATAACATTAAAATGGTCAGAATTACTACAGAAAGAAAATGATATAAACGAAAACTGGAGATCAGTTTTAAGTATAATTCAAGATATGGACAAAAAATATATATAAAAGAAAGGAAACAAATCGGTAGAAGGAAAAACAATTTTCCAGTGGATAAAAACACCATAGATAAAATTAAAAGGAAAAAAATCCTCTCATATTCACCAAGGAACCTGACGGAGTAGTGCCATCACCAACGCCGGTATTAGTAACTAATGTAATGTCAAATCAGAAAATAAAGGAAGAAGTAGTGCTGAAACACTTAAATGCATTAAAAATAGATAAATCTCCAGGTATGGACAAACTACACCCTAGGCTGCTAAAAGAGATCGCTGAATCATTGGCAAATCCTTTATGTATTATATATAATCAATCACTTGAAAGTAAGACAGTACCTAACGATTGGAAAAATGCTATGATAAGTGCAATATTTAAAAAGGGTAATAAGTCACTAGCCAAAAATTATAGGCCAGTCAGTTTGACATCTGTAGTATGCAAAATAATGGAGAAAATATTGCGTGAATTTATTATAGAGCATATGAAAAAGAACAACCTATTCTCTAAAAAGCAATACGGATTTATTTCAGGGAGGTCAACTGGTCTTCAACTATTAGGTTTAGACATAGACTGCATATATACTGATTTTATGAAGGCCTTTGATAAGGTACCTCATAAAAGATTAATAGCCAAAATCAAAAATCTAGGTGTCAATGAAGATATAGTAGGGTGGATAACAAGCTTCTTAGAAGATAGGAAACAAAAGGTCATAGTGAATGGTGAAGAATCAGACTGGGCTAACGTTACATCTGAGATACCCCAAGGATCAGTACTAGGACCCTTACTATTTGTTCTATATATAAACGATCTTCCAGACCAAGTGGATTCTGATGCATACCTATTTGCGGATGATACCAAGATCTTTAGAATAATAAAAACCCAGAATGACAGACAAATTCTACAAGAAGAGCTTAACAAGATGGAATCCTGGAGTGACAAATGGCTACTCAAATTTCACCCGGAAAAGTGTAAATATATGAAAATATGTAAGAAATCTAATAGCACTGACCATCCATCAAATTATAGTCTTCTAAATCATCCAATAGCACAGGTTAAAGAGGAAAAAGATATAGGAGTCCTTATCGACTTAGAACTCACCTTTGAAAATCACATAAGTGAAAAAGTGAACAAGGCCAACTCCATATTTGCAGTTCTTAGAAGAACATTTAAGTACTTGGGAATTGAGACATTCATGCCATTATACAAAACCATGGTTAAAACCCACCTAGATTATGCCAGCTCAGTATGGTCCCAATACAAGAAAAAAGATATCGACACAATGGAAGGTGTCCAAAGAAGGGTAACAAAACAATTACCAGGTCTCAAAGACATGAGCTACCCAGAGAGACTTAAAAAACTAGGCTTACCAACATTATCTTATAGGAGAATAAGATGGGATATGATTGAAAACTTTAAAACAATGAATGGATACTACGACAAAGAAGTAAGTTCATTTTTAAGAACGGCAGACGATTCTCAACAAAGATATAGTAGCAGGACCAACAGTAATAAAGTCATTCATCAAAGATTCCAATCCAATATCCGTAAACACTCTTTCTCTGTTAGAATTGCTAAAACCTGGAACAAACTACCAGATAAAATAACAAAGTCACCATCAATAAATGCCTTTAAAAACCGATTAGACAAATTTTGGTCAGACGAAGAGATATACTATAATGACTACAGAGCAGAAATATCCGGAAGTCACGGACAAAACAGTAATAGAAAAACATTAAATTACGAGTCTGGTGAAGAGGAACCTTGAGGGATCCTGTACTGGAAATCAACTATAAGTAAGTAAGTGTCATTAACGTAAATTACGCACTGGTATGATTCTGAACCTTTGCAAAAGAGACGGGGAAGATATCAAATGGATACTCAAACTCATAAGTCGGAAACGAACAGACAATGCAATAGCAAAAACCACTTAACTTTTTAAGTTTACGGGCGGCAAGATGCATTTTTTTTTCAAAGTTTAAAATAAGTTAAAAGATTCTGAAAATGTTAATGAATATAAGAAAAGTAATTATATATTCGCTTGCAAATTTAATTTTCTGAAATTATAATTTTCGAAAATCGGCACCATTCAAAATACAAGAACAGTAAAATTTTTTATGAAAATAATAGAATAAGTTTTGAGCTGCTGAGTGTAAAGAATTATCTAAACCAATTGCTTATAGTCTTCTCCTCTTGTTCCCTTACTCTGTTGCATGTTGAAACAATTTACATTAAAATGTCGAATTATCACAAATTTACAAAATTTGCAGTATGAATTTGATGTTTAGAGTCAATTTGATTTTGAATTTATTGTAACGATCTCTTGGATTTCAAGAGTTGCGTGTTCTTTTCGGTAAAATAAATACAAAACCCACATAGAAAAAAAGGAAACGAATGTTTTTGATTTAAAAATCATATATAAAGTGTAAATTCTTTTTTTACCATATGAACTGTATCCTAAGTGAAGGAGATTGAATGCCATAATATTTCATTTTGCTCTGAGTAAATAGTTATTACTGGTAAAAATGCACCATAGCTCGATAAAACAATTTAGTCTAAAGTAACCATGCTATCCTAACGCCCTATTCTAATTTATCAATTATATTGAATTTAAGAAGGTATAAAGTCAGGTTTTCACAGGTGGATGTCCAATTAAATTTGAAATTATGGCTAACAAATGGCCTATTTATTGTATTCTTCAATGACAGAATAAACTAAAGAACTCCAGGAAAAGCATTCTACCAGGAAACATTAGAGAAAAGCAAATGTCTTTTGTTGGCAAGTATCAACTATTAAGTCTGATATTAAACAGTGGAATATCTGGTTATTATGCTGTCTTAAGGTGGACAGGAAATTAAAATAGCTAATAAAATACGCTAGAAATATGGCAATCATCAAACTAATGTGCAGTAAACAATAACGAAGATGTGCATTGACTTTCTAAAAGACTGTTATTACATTAAATATGGCGACACGGATTTTTACGTTTCCTTAACGGAGAAGGTGACGATAAAAGCAATGTTAAAAAAAAACAATGATCTGCGTGATAGTTATAGTGATAGTTCCTTCAATAGCACACGAAATGTTCCAAATACATAGATATATCTATTTGAATAAATAGATAAAAATGTGTCATATACGACGTAAATTTTCCATCTCATAATTTGCTACCGCAAAGCAGATCCAGGATTGTTAGGTCTGAATTTGAGAAGAGGTATGTTATGTGTGGTGTTAGTCCTGTATAACCATTGGTTATCGGATAGAGCGTGTCAGTCGTAGATTTGTCATATAAACGTTTAGATGTGTTCTTTTTCACTCCCGCTTCTTGTGAAATAGTCATAGAAATATTTGGTTACAATATTTAATGAACTGGTAAAATTTAGAACACTTAGTTTCGTTTGGTTTCAGTTCTATTTTTGTGTATACCGGCAATGTTTGACTTATGCGTTCGCTGATAACATTTTATTTCTCTGTCAATGTAATATATCGGGTCTACGAAATAAAAAGCCTAAGTTTACTTAAATAAAAAGTGCAGGTATTCCGTCAGGTGCAGAAAAATGACGTCGATTTGACAAGACAAGAACTGGACGTCGATTTGAGAGTGAAAGAGAACTTCAAACAAAAAACTCCATTATGACGACATATTGACTTCGATTCGAGAAAAGGACATTGATTTGAGTTCGGACGTCGACCTGAGTCCAATATATATATGATATGTGTGTGTATGTTTCAATGCGAATGTTTCATCAAGAGCAACACATGTTGGTTGAGTAACAATTTTGTTTGTGTATCATACACAGGTAATAGTTATCTCAAGCAGAGTCAGATAAATTTTACAACTGTTTTATGTAATAGTAATATCTTCTAATGTATGATACTGAAGAAAATTACAATTAGACTTGGCAAATACGTCTTCTTTTCTTCAAACATTACATCAAATATAACAGATCGAATGAAAGGCATTTGTAAATGAACTATGGTTTCTGTTCTACAATTCTTGTAACGGTTTCTGATTTCTCCACCAATATTTTTCCAATTTCCATTAATAATTTCTCTTTTAATCAGAAGATTGTGTTTCTACTAATATTGTTATTTGTACAACCATTTCTAATGAATCTTATATGGTCCTTATCATCATGGAAATCTAAGATCCATTTTGTAATCAAATTAAAATGTGTAATTGTTTCCATTATTGACTCGTTTGTCAACAAATATGTTTCTTGTAATATCAGAAACGATCAGATTAAATGCTAATTTTAAAATTTAATTTACGTCTCGAGAACAGCACGCTAGAACACCACAAAATCCTTATTTCTACTCAATTGAGTTCCTGGTCATGCTTATATAAGTAGAACATATCCTTCATTCATAATTAAAATGTGTTCTTTGGGGGACGTTGTACTTTTCAACATGTTATGCCTTGTTACGATGCCCAGTACCATTCACATGTTAAGGGATTTTAACCACATTTGACAGCATTTGTCACATGCTATGATTACATGGATCCGACAGGAGATGTGTAGATTTAACATTTTCCTAGACAGAAAAAAAAAATAATAAAAATATGGAGATGTACCAGATATTAATTTACCGAAGACCGTTACATCTATAGGTCACTGTGTTGTATTTACCCGCTGGCATAGACCAGGTAATATTTCAAAGGCCCAAGTATATCAAATAGAAAAATCCAAAAGGACAGAAACAATATAATTTTAAGAGTCATAGTAACAAATAAGGAAAAAAAACTATTACAGAAAGACACCGACTTTCAGAAGGCAAGCATGCTTCAATCAATTAAATTGGACTTCATTCACCAGATTGGTATCAAAAAAGATATATAGACAAGAGACAAGAGGTACCGACCTGTGTGTAATCACATATACTGAAAACTACTTCAAACTTCAAAGTCTAGTTGCAGCTAATAAATTGTAAATTGATCATATTTTCCTAGATAAGTAATTTAATATTTACAACTCCTAAAATATTTAGTGGAAAACTAAATTATGAGTGAAAGTAAATAATGGCCTTGAGCAATGCTTAAGTTTAAGCATCGACAGGATGTAGTACCACAAGTTTAGAAAAGGGACATACTGCTCGACTATCAACAATAAATAAACGTCCAGCGTATAAAGTTATAAGCTTTATATCTTTGATGAGTTTTACGGTATGACACAAAGTTGTGATAGAAAATGAAAGGATATGGAGTAAACGTACATGGGACAAAATCGCACACAATACATAGAAAACAGAAAATTATCAATGAACAGGGCTTTTATTCCTGTTCTTCATCTTGACAGTTGATGTAGGGCCTTCAACAATGAACAAATCATTCATCCCCTACAACAAGGTCAAGACGGCCCCTAGCGTCGACTTAAGCGGTACTATTGATAAAAATAAAGTAATTTTGAAAGACATCGATCGCCGCTAAAATATGCCTTGAAGTTACACATGTCGGGAGCGGTCAATGAATTACATAATTTATAATTACGGGCGAGGTTTTTGAACACATATTTGTCATACATTGCCCAACAAAAGACCATTAATTTCGAAACAACAAATGATAGACAATACATATATAACTAAACAACAAATGATAGACAGCACGGGGCACATCGAAATATATGTAAGAAAACCTAGCAGTTTAAAAAATATGAAAGGGCAATATACAAAACAGATGACCAGACCAGTATTTTGAAGAAATTTAACCAAACATGAAATTTTGACGGTGTATTAATATGAGAAATTCTCACATGAGCAAGCACACCATAACTGTAAATATTATAAGAGCATACACCTCAAGCACGGGAAACGTTCTACTGCTCCACACAGCACTAGAGACAAACTCTAGAATCAATAGAAAATGAAAGGATATGGAGTAAATGTACATGGGACAAAATCGCACACAATACATAGAAAACAGAAAATTATCAATGAACAGGTCTTTTATTCCTGTTCTTCATCTTGACAGTTGATGTAGGGCCTTCAACATTGAACAAATCATTCATACCCTACAACAAGGTCAAGACGGCCCCGCGTCGACTTAAGCGGTACTATTGATAAAAATAAAGTAATTTTGAAAGACATCGATCGCCGCTAAAATATGCCTTGAAGTTACACATGTCGGGAGCGGTCAATGAATTATATTATTTATAATTACGGGCGAGGTTTTGAAAATATATTTGTCATACATTGCCCAACAAAAGACCATTAATTTCGAAACAACAAATGATAGACAATACATATATAACTAAACAACAAATGATAGACAGCACGGGCACATCGAAATATATGTAAGAAAACCTAGCAGTTTAAAAAATATGAAAGGGCAATATACAAAACAGATGACCAGACCAGTATTTTGAAGAAATTTAACCAAACATGAAATTTTGACGGTGTATTAATATGAGAAATTCTCACATGAGCAAGCACACCATAACTGTAAATATTATAAGAGCATACACCTCAAGCACGGGGAAACGTTCTACTGCCTCCACACAGCACTAGAGACAAACTCTAGAATCAATAGAAAATGAAAGGATATGGAGTAAATGTACATGGGACAAAATCGCACACAATACATAGAAAACAGAAAATTATCAATGAACAGGGCTTTTATTCCTGTTCTTCATCTTGACAGTTGATGTAGGGCCTTCAACAATGAACAAATCATTCATCCCCTACAACAAGGTCAAGACGGCCCCTAGCGTCGACTTAAGCGGTACTATTGATAAAAATAAAGTAATTTTGAAAGACATCGATCGCCGCTAAAATATGCCTTGAAGTTACACATGTCGGGAGCGGTCAATGAATTACATAATTTATAATTACGGGCGAGGTTTTTGAACATATATTTGTCATACATTGCCCAACAAAAGACCATTAATTTCGAAACAACAAATGATAGACAATACATATATAACTAAACAACAAATGATAGATAGTTTACTTTCATGTCAAACGATGCCATTTCCAGATATTGGTGGACCCCTATAATTAAAAAAATGTATAGCTGTAATATTCATCTTGTTCTAAACACACACAAAAAAAAAAAAAAAAACGTACTGTAAAATTCTATAAAATTTGCAAATAACAATGTATATAGACAGGTTAAACAAATTCAAGACAATAATGATATCACGTATTCCATTATTTCATGTCATTGTTGTCTATTCGCTCACTCTTACGATATGTATTTTACCCTATCATATTCAATATTTTAGCAACACTGTTTTTACTATGTGTTAAGACAAATAACTTTTTGATTTTATGGATACTTGTAGAATTGTAGAAAAATCTTTAAGTTATATTTTTCGGACGTTTTAAGTTCCTTTTAAATTTTGTTAACTTTGCGATTTTGATTCTGTGAATACAATAATTACAACAGTTTTATAGTTATACTTCTTTGCCTGTGTTGTGTTTTTATACATTTAAAAAAAAAAATTAAAAGCATCACAACCGTTGCCTTTGTTAAACGATTGAATATTTTGTACAAGACAAAACATTGTAAAACGGTATAAATATTGTAAATGGTCATTTTCCTTTTACATGCATGTTTTAGTCCATTAACATTTCACTTACATTAGGTTGTTATGATGGACCTTTTTCATATGGAGGCGAAGAATTTTTATTCATCTTTAATGTTTTTTATGCATTAGTAGAATCACAAATTAGAAAAGCAAGCGATAATATAATCATACCGCTGATATATATCGATGAATTAAAGTCTTCCGCATTTATAATGAAACAATCTTTATGTAAAAACACCCTGCAAATCTTATCGCTTGAGCATGAATTTTCACGGCAAGATGCTACTTGCATTAGTAGCAGATAAATTAGTAGATTGCATCGGTTGGACCTTCCAGGTGAATCACATTTAGAATTTATGGTTATTGGAAATAGAAACGTTATCCTAACATAGTTTTATTACTTTATTACAAAGTAAATTTCTTGTAATGAAATAAAGATACATACCGACAAAGATATTTAGACATCCTATATATGTAGTTTGTGAGCTTATCAAAACTTTTCTAAAATAAACAATAATGGAACTTACTCTTTCTTAATTAACAGTTAATAGTGATCATAGTCAGGCAAAGTTGACCTTAGATGCCTTAAGTTATTTATTTTTTATGTCCCTTTTGGTCAAATAGCTCCTAACGTGTTTACATATATATCCTTGGCTTTCAACTGTTAAGATTTGAGCGGTCCTGATGAAGGTTAATGCAGAAGACCGCTTCGGACGCACGCAGTGCTATTTTCATTGTCCTTTTTGCACCTTTGAATTAGAATTTATGACTTTTACATTTGTTAATTTTCCGTGCAAGTTTTTAAATATCTCACTTTAGTTCGATATGGACGTGCTTGCCAGTGACGTCTCAGTCTGATTTGAATGAATGTATCTATATTTTATTTCAAAAAAGCTCACTGTAGGAGTTAATGATAAAGTCTGATTTGTATCAAGGAATTTCATCAAAGCTGATTTGAATCAAGGAATTTCATCAAAGCTGATTTGAATCAAGGAATTTCATCATCATCATCATCATCATCATCATCATCATCATCATCATCATCATCATCATCATCATCATCATCATCGTCGTCGTCGTCGTCGTCGTCGTCGTCGTCGTCGTCATCATCGTCGTCGTCATCATCATCGTCGTCGTCGTCGTCATCATCATCATCATCATCATCATCATCATCATCATCATCATCATCATCATCATCATCATCGTCGTCATCGTCATCATCATCATCATCATCATCATCATCATCATCATCATCATCATCATCGTCATCATCATCATCATCATCATCATCATATTTCTTGTGATACTTATTAAAAACTTCTCTTATAAGTTTTTTTTTTTGTCAGCAAGTTTTTTTTTCACCAAAATCAGGCTGTTGGTTTTCTCGTTTGAATTGTTTCACATTTTGTTATGTCGGGGCTTTTCATAGATGACTATACGGTATGGATTTTGCTCATTGTTGAATGACCTATAGTTTCTTACATCCGCGTCATCTGACTCTTATGGAGAGTTGGTTCATTGGAAATCATACCAAATCGTCTATTATTGTACTGGTTTGAACTAGCTTTCGGGAACTGCGAGTACTCTTAGATCGGAACTCTGTCACTTTTGTCTTTATATAAGTTGTTTTTGAGCTTCATGCCAATCTGATGAATCAAGATATTTCCAACTGAGTTTTACTGTTTGTTCTTATGTTGTGCTGTTACAATACTGTCACCGGAAAGGAAAGGGTTGAAAGCTCACAGTCATGTTTAACCCTGTATCATTCTACATGTGTTTGTTCCAAGTCCCGAGCCTGTAATTCAGTGGTTGTCGTTGGTTGCTGTCTTTCATATTTGTTTTTTTTTATAATTGTTTTGTAGTAATTCAGGCCTTTGGTTTTCTTGTTTGAATTGTTTAAACTTTTGGCATGTCTGTTCCTATTATGGGTGACTATACGCTATATGTGTTTGCTAATTAATGAAGGTCAAACGGTAATCTATTGTTGCATACATCCACGTCATTTGGTGGATAATTGTCTCATCGGCAATCATATCACACCTTATTCTTATAATAATAGAAAGCAAGATTTCATAATCATGACTTAAAACTTTGATCTTGTTTAAGCAACTGCGAGCATTCCCTGATTGTTTATTTTTGTTTTTTTGTTTGTCTTTTTTTTAAGAGTGGAAGTAAACCTTGAGTACTCACAAAATTATTTGAATTCTGCGACATGTTCATGTCCATTCTAAAATCAGGAATCTCGTAAATGTAAATGGATGAAACTATTTCTTCATGTTTATGTTAATTAGGAACTTAGTGTAGGTCTTATATATGGGGTCGCCCTTATTGAATTTCGTAACACCTTGTCTAGACATTTGACGATTAGGGGTTCCATACAGCGTAGGGCTTTGTACACACACTATTGTGAAAACTTCTAGATATCCGATGTCTATTTTGGTTGATATGATTTTTATTGCAGTCTCATTGAAGAAATCTCTATTAATTCATAATAAATCAACCGATTCAACTCAAAACTGCATAACTTACACACAGTCCCAAATCGCATTATTTTGATTGGTCAAGAAATATCTGTTTATTTTCAGACAATTGAGAGTTGTTGCAGACATGATAGGTATACTAGATTCATGATTACTTGATTTCTCTCATGGAACATATTAATACATCTTGATATAGAATCAATAACGAATATAAAGACGTTGACATGTGTAATTATTAATCTATCACATCCTATCATACCACGTAGTCCTGAGAAATAATAACTGTCTCCAAAGCTGAAAAGACACATCGTTTCCACTATCATTTTACTATCATAATTGAATAATTCTACCCCTTAGAGAGCGTAAAAGAATAAATCTATTAGGTTAGCAATCAAACTAAAAGCATCTTTCATAATTAATAGGGTAAGATATCAAAACAGTAATAGGAATTACGGGTTTGTCTAAAATGGGTATCCAATAATGTTTTGTTGGATTGCTTTTGTATTATAAATAATATTACTTGTTATAAACGAGGATTGTCAGACAAAATCATAAAGTACGAAGAGTAAATTAATTTTCTTATTTATAATATATAAATTGACCATCATGTTGTCATTAAAATCGCACTGTTTTCACTCCGGAAGGTAGAATATTGTTTCTGAGAACAAATCAATTTCTCGTTCTTTAAATTAACAGACGATAGCATATTGTTATACTATAGCATTAATTGAATTTAATAATTAAGATGGATGAACATTATGTTGTATATACATTTAACAATAAAACTTACAGGGAATCTGATGAAATTTGAAATTATTTTTTCAAATATTAAAAGCATGGTATAGAAATCAAATATAATTCAGATATGATTGGAAAGATAAGATATTAAAGTAACACTTCATTGATATAATGTAAATGATTGGATAAAAAATAGCAACAGTTGTTAAAAGAAACTAAACTCTCATACTAAGTTTGAAACACCAATAGGTACATGTACATGTATCAAACCCAAGGGATTGACTGGGGTATAGACATATGGTCACCCCTTGGACTTTTTCCGTTCCGGCAATAAAATCCTTTCTAAATTTCGACAACAGCGGTTTACCAATGTTATGATTTTATAAATTCAGAAAGAAGATACACATCAAGGTAGCAAACATTAACTGATGGAATCGCATGGACACTAGAAGCAAGACCGGATGTGTCTGTTTGGCGGAATGTATCAATACGCAACCACGTCTGGTCGGAATGTGGACGTTAAATCCGATGCCTCTTGTAGAAAGGGTGCCACGCTCTTTGCATTCGAAAAAAACCTTGCAACTACTCAACGAGGTTTCCTTAGGTGGCCTGCTGCAAGGCAGAATTTATGTCCTTATCCAACATACCCTCGTGTTCCATTTGCAGTCCCGCCAAACATAACGACCCCTAACTTGCAGATCCTACCCATTGTATTCTTTGTTAATTTGTTCTCGCCCTGAACATGCATGAACTATTTGCCACTGGTTGTCAAGCAAACAACAGTCAACCAATCATACATTTATTTGATTCTATCCAGGCATTTTATTTGTGTTTCAGCGTTCAAATCAATATTATGCAAATATGTGGAGATATATACCGATGATAGTATTTTAGGAAGATTCTATTATAGTTCTCTAAATAAAACTTCAGAAAGGTTATAGTGTGAAACGAAAAAATGCGGAATGGGGCAATGACTCGGGTAAGGCGATCCATAAAAAGGGTCGAATCAATATGAAATTAACATTTAAGTTGTCACACAGAATTCGAACCTTTATTTAGTGAAAACATAATTTTTCAAAGCTGGATATTTGTGTTATCAAAATGAATATAGATTTTAATAAAGAGGAGAGGATAGCAAGGATGCAATATTTCGATAGGAAAGCCAATAAAATTTGAAAATATTTTCAAATATTTGTTTTTAAAAATGACTGAACAGTAAAGTCAGAACAAACCTGGAGAAAAGGAGAAAATCAAGCATATACCATTGATATTTCAATAATATTTGACAACGAATAATAAAAAAAAGCTGTATACAGCTTTGAAAAAAATCAATAAGAAATGTTTTCAGTCATTTTAATTTCGCTTGTGGAAGACCATCTCACGTTCTGCATAATATAAAGCAGTGGTAAAAAATAAATTAAAGTTGTTCTATAATCAAAGAGAAAAATGAAAACACAATCTGTCAATGATGCTTTTTTACAATTAACTCATGAAGACGTTTTAGTATGTCATTACGTGAACCTGAATCTATGACAATTTAATACAGATAGTCATAAACGATTTTAAATAAAAATGTATTTTTGCCTTACAGATATTAACATCCGATATGATAGAACTGGGCCATTAAGTCCACCATAGAATCAAAATCATAGCAGTGGGAGTCGTGTGGCTTCATTTATGTCTTAGATTTCTTAGCTATACCATGACAGTTTTATTAAAATCAAAGCTTTAAAATCAACAATTTAAAGGACGAAAACTGATATCTTAAAAAGTTTTAAAGGGGAACGATTTCCCACGAGATGATAAGATTGCATTTATAAAGTGTTTTAGACACTTATAGTCGCAAAATTGCACAAGACCAGCATGAGTCTTGAAAGAAATCGCTTCTAACGTAACAAAAAGAAGCATGAGATGATAATGACATATATTGATTCTTGGACTATTATAGTTAGTATGGTCACATATTATATTCAGTCTGCTTACATTACTTCTATTTAAGTTTTAGATGTATTACAGTTATACATATTAAAATTAATTTACTAGTAAGTGCTAGTATTGATAAACTAAATAAGGTACTCTCATTGATATACGTGTTGAGGGAAAATTAAAACACGAGGAACGAAAATATTTCTTCTCACGAACAATTCGACACATTTAAGTGCGAAGCATACGATTTTGTCATACAACAAAATGAAAATATTTCCAAAGATATCTCAAATTTCGATAATAAATATAAATGATAGTAACAAGAAAATTTAAACTTTGGAGCCATCTGTTTTTAACTTTTTTATGCTCTTTGTTTTATACGCATTTATCATGGTTTGAAATTTGATATAAGAGTATGAATCGTGTGCACTGAAGTAAGTTTCTGAAAACTTGATCAATATTGCAAATAATTATTTAAATGAAAATCGAAACTGGAAATAAACTCATCATAGATACCAGGATTGAAATTTTTTATTTGCGCCAGACGCGCGTTTCGTCTACAAAAGACTCATCAATAACGCTCGAATCAAAAAATGTTAAAAAGGCCAAATAAAGTACGAAGTTGAAGAGCATTGAGGACCAAAAATTCCTAAAAGTATTGCCAAATACAGCTGAGGTAATCTATTCCTGAGGTAGAAAAGCCTTAGTATTTCAAAAATTCAAATTTTTGTAAACAGTTAATTTATAATTATGAACATATCAATGATAACTAAAGTCAACACAGAAGTTCTGACTACTGGGCTGGTAATACCTTCGGGGAATTAAAACTCCACCAGCAGTGGCATCGACCAGTGGTTGTAAATAAACCCATCATAGATATCAGGATTGAAATTTTATATTTGCGCCAGACGCGCGTTTCGTCTACAAAAGACTCATCAGTGACGCTCGAATCAAAAAATGTAAATGCTACTTATAGACAGTACCGAAAATCGTTCTTACTTTAAAATGGCTACGGATGTCTGTTTTGGTTAACTTGTGTTGTTTTGTGACTATTTCATTTTTATGGTATTGTCTATATATTAAGATACTTTATATTGAAAAGTTTCCACCATGGTATATGATAAATTATGATAGAAGGTTAAGTTTAAATTTGACTTTTGTCTATATATAACAATTATAATGTGGCCTTTTTACTTTCAAGAACTAATACAGTTTCATGATTTCACTTATTTTCTTAATTGAAAAATGATCCATGCGTGTTTGTTGTAAAAAGGAGATAAAATCTAAAAAAATAACAAACATTTATGTTGTCTTTTGATTTAGGAATCCGGATAACTGTTTAAATCCATTCTCTATTCTTACTGATATAATTGTAGAATAAGAGGACTTAAATATAGAGTTGGTGGAAACTTGACATAACAAAATAGCATTTTTCTTATCATAGTTATGAAATTATTTTACGTTCTTTCAATTTCCTCAACATCAATCATAAAGTACATTTATTGTTATATTTCGTTGCCGTTCTGAGATGTTTCAGAAATTTGTGAAATCTGTTCATTAATTATACAAGTGACAATTTACTTGCAAAGATTCTGAATTGAACGGTGTTTCTAAAGATGAATATTGCCTTTACCTGGGTCTAACGACATTTTAATAGCCGTGATACCAGAAAAAGGTATGGTAAACTTAATATGAATAAGTTATAAATCTTTTCCCAGGAAAACAACAAAGGAATTCTAATATCTTTTAGAAAGCTAATTAAGCACAATTTAGGGACTTGTGATATTCAAATGTTTCTTCTTAAACTGAACAGGATATTGAAATGATTAGTAAAAATCGATTTATTGACAAAACCATAGAAATTTATCATGGTTATTTTCTCTCTTCTTGTATTTCTCCGGGTACGTTTAGTGTCAATTTTATAATTGAAATATGTAACTAGACAAGAAAACTCATACTTTTTGCAGAAAGAATACAATTACAAATAAACTCTTCATAGATACCAAGCTCAAAATTTTGTACGACAGACGAGCGTTGGGAAAAGGTCCTTAACAACAATATCATTTACCGTGCAAACGAACAACTGAAAACTACAACTTTATTACGTCTGTTTTACTCGAGATCTGTTCTCTGCAACTTAAAATCATATTCTGTCAACCTTGTTTTAAAACAATAAGCATTTCGTGGCACTCTGGAATAAGCAAATGATGACCTAAACGTTTCCCAGAGTTCATTATAAAGCTTATTCCGATGTTTTAATCACTGTTACTGTTATTGGACTAACTCTTTTTTTACTTGGTTTCCCTATTTGCAATCGCTGTGAGCTAGCACAAAGACGGATTGTTTTCAAATAACAAGCACATTTTAACGGACCTAAATGTATTAAAACTTATTTACACTTCAAACATATTATTATACAGTCAGATACAAAACCTAGGCCATCAGTACTTCAAAATGATAAACGTTCAAAGCATACAATTTACCTTCTTATTATAATAAGAATTTTGAGTTAACATTTAGATAACCAACTCCTAATAAAACATATACAGCGTCAGCGCTGAAAAAAAAATGAGTAGCTGATTGCAACATAACTTATTGGCTAACATACTTTCAATTATTTCTAGAAAACAACACTTTGTAGAATGAAGAGCTCATTTATACAATGGTATGATTGGTAGTTTAAATAAAAGTATCTCTTATTTGCTTCAGTTAAAACAAAATAAAATGCAGCGTACGATATACACAAAAAAAAATTCAAATTTACAATTATTCTTTTTAAATACAAAAGTTGGGAATGTGACCATGAGGCAATATCCAAATAAACAACATCTTTTCCATATTAGCAATCGGAGCTTGCCTAGTCCGTATATTAGTTTACTCGTACACTTTTAACGAGCAATTCATGAATATTTCTAAGCAGATAATCTTAACTTGTGGACATTACTAGTCTTTTTGTTCGACAAACTGATGGGAAACCAGGTTGTCTTTTTTATTATTTTGATTTTGACACTTGTCATTAGGCCTGCTTTTAATTATACTCGTTTCTTACATAAAGTAGTCATTCATGCAAGTTTTAGTAGATTAATGGCACTTGATTGAATTCATTTCTACTGAAACACCTGTATAACATACCTTTATTATCCAACAGACACCACAAAATCCCTTTCAAAACAGTTTTATTCAATCTCTCTATGAACGAGAAAGAACATAAAGATTAATTAATTCCAGGACACGCCTATGTAATTAACAACATTAGTTCGCATGGTGAAAATCATTAGAAGATTAAGGTAACTGTTAAATTTATTATACAAACTTAGTATTTACTGTGATCAAAAATAATCCTTCACATGTAACACATTGTTAGATAAAAAACGTCAATTTAAGTTTTGGTTTTTGTCTCCTGATAATCAACTCATTTCTTAAATTAGTTAATGTAAGCAACATGAAGATTTTTTTGTTGACTGAAGAAACTGACAAGTTTTGACAGAAAACGTTATATTTTTGTTTTCCCATTCAAAATGATTTCAAACGGCTTTTCAAAAATTAAGAAATTATAAATAAAGGAAGTAAAACAATAAACATTTTGAAACAAAAATTGAAAATCGTGTCATGTCTCCTTTAATACAAGAAAAACAAATTAAACCTCTCGCTATTTCCTAGAGATTACATACACGTTCATGTTCAGTCTACTACTATTATGTAAGTATTAATTCTATCTTGGAAGTAAACCGCGCAAGATCATACTTAATACAAAAATAGTTTTATCTTTTTTTTTAATATTTATTTTTAATTGGCCATTTTGGAGTTTCCTCGGATTGGTTTTGACTTCATGTTCTGTGACTTTGAAGCTATGAATTAATTGTGGACAATGCTCGATCGTAAATAAACCTTTTCAAGTAGTGTTTCAGAAGTAATTTTTTCATGAAGCAATTCCATTTGTCTTGCTATTTTTTTTTTATGAAATAGGTCCTCTGAAATTATACTCCATACCGTATGGTTTAGTATTTGCTAATATAAATGCACAATGGAACAGAGGAGATGAAGAGAGCCTGCTTCACTCACCTAACGTCAGTTAACGTCGTTCCGTCTGTTGATATAGTCGAACGCTTGCTTTTGTCAGGTTTTGTGGGCGTCCATCTTTTTGAATTTACCTTGGAGTTATAATCTAAGTTTTGAATTTACTAAATATGCATAGACTTTGGTCCTCATATATCAGTTAAAAAGTTCTTTACTCGCTCTAATATTGCATGGTTGACAAGACTGGCGATATAACAACTGTTGGTAAATTTCATTTGGGTATAATTACTCCCTTCCGTTACATCTAAAATCATCCCCAATTTTTGAGGGGGAAGGGGAGGGTCGTGTTACTCAGTCTTTAGTTTTCTTTGTAGGGTTTTGTTGATTATTGTTTGTCTGTTTGTCCATTTTTTTTTCTAGTGTTGTATGTTTTTCCATTTATTTTTCAAAACAGTTTCTAAAAAATAAAAATTTTATTTTCAACAGTTTCTAAATAAAAATATTTTACTGATATTTCACAAAAGATACGAAATTTCTATTGATGTACAAGAAAATGATTTGATATATATTTCTAACAACAATGTAAAACTAAATCTCCAGATTGTTCCCATATGGTTGACCGATCTATCAATTTTCCATCGGTACCATAAAAAAGAAGCTTTCTATTATATTTGGTTTGAACTCCATTTTCAATATTTTTTTTTCCAATGGGAGCAATCTAAAATAAACCTTCACCATTAACCATTTTTAAAAAAATAATTGATTGTTGCTTAGCGTTTGACACGAAAAGTTTTCTTTAAATTTAAGATTGAAACAAACAAAAGAGAGGCGAAAGATACCACAGGGAAATTCAATTCATCAGTCGAAAATAAACCGACAACGTCATGGCAAAAAAAAAAAGACCAAAAGACAAACAACAGTATACAAAACACAACATAGAAAACTAAAGACTGAGCAACAAGAACCCCACCAAAACCTCTCAGGTGCTCCAGAAGGGTAAGCAGATAAGCAGTAAAATATATATATTTGTAAGATCTTAAAAGTTGAAGGACGCGAAGATCAGGCAATGATTTTGACTGCCTCTGAAAACAAAGGCTTTTTTGTAACATAAGAATTGAAGCCTTTCAACAAATCACCTACCGGTCCCTTCGAACGGTAGTTGTATGGTCCAATTTAATTGTGACATTCTTCTAATATCGCACGCACTCATTAAGGACGCAACCACATATTTATACATCTTGCACGCAAAACGGACTGCTCAAAAGCATTGGACTTACTTCAGATCGGAAAAATTCAATTCAAGCAGCTAAATCCAAATTAGCATTGGAAACCATGGTCATAAAGGTGTATTTCTTGTCACCAAAGTAGTGGAACATACATGCTTTATTTGATGTCAACCTTAAGAAAACGTTTTATTTCCGACAGAGTTACTATATAAAAGTTTTACACTATGATGACCGGGTTGAAGTAAATCACCTCACTCATACAATACACCTTTTTGTAATATTTGATTTAAATTGGTTGAAGGGTTTTCAAGAAGAGGACTCTATTTCTAGTGTGGTTCAATGTGAAATAAAGTCCAGTGGAGAAGGACAAATTTGTTGATATATCGAGGCCAATTTCATTCGATGGAATCGATCTGTAATAATTTTTAAATAGAATGTGAATTTCCCAGAAATTTTCCCTATGTATTCCTGTTAAATGCAATGTGAAATTAAATTTTCGTACTTTGGTAAATTGGTAGCCAAAGTTAACACAGAAAATGCTAATGCCATATTTAATTGTGATACATTAAACGGTTACAAATGAGAAGATTAAAATGTCAAAAATTGTACGACATACACCGAGTGATAACCATAGCTGACACGACCTTTGACCACTTAAGCTGAAACTTGTAGAATATCACAAAGAAAATAGAATTACAATTTCTCAAAAATCAATCAATGTTAAGATGAAAAGTTTCAGTTTCAATGAAATTTGACCTGTTTCACAATTGAAACATATCGAAAGATCTGACTTTGAAGAAAGAGATAATATACAAAGTTCGTTTGTGTTATTATTTGGTTGAAAGTTCACACAAGGAAAATAAAATCATCATAGATATCAGGAATAGAACGTTGTTCGCCAGACGCACGTTTCGTCTGTAAAAGACTCACCAGTGACGGTCGAATCAAAAAAGTTAATAAGGCCAAATAAAGTACGAGGTTGGAGAGCATCGAGGAACCGAAATTCCGAAAGGTTTTGTCAAATACAGCTAAGGTAATCTATTCCTGGGGTAGAAAATCCTTAGTATTTCGAAAAATTCAAAGGTTTGTAAAGAGTTAATTTATAATTATGACCATATCAATGATAATTTATGTCAACATAGAAGTGCTGACTACTGGGCTGGTGATACACTTT
The DNA here is from genome assembly GCA_017311375.1 of Mytilus coruscus. Taxonomy (NCBI): domain Eukaryota; kingdom Metazoa; phylum Mollusca; class Bivalvia; order Mytilida; family Mytilidae; genus Mytilus; species Mytilus coruscus. Next base: position 60,715,512 of record CM029599.1, read on the forward strand.
GTGCTTATTAGAATGACGACTTTCTATCTAAATACTTACTATCGACAGAAAAAAAGTATTTATGAATAACACATTAGGTGTACTTGTTGCAAGAATAAATGTTTCAAAATCTATGAGTGTTTTAAACAAGAACTAGTTGTCTGAATTTTAACAGAAAGTATCCATAAATCACCCTTTTCACATTTATTAACATACAATCTCAAGCTAGACCTTAATATTTCATGTTAAACGCAAGAGTATAACATGCGTTTGTTAAAGAAATAGTATTAAGGTTTGGGTAAAAATTGTGTTTTTCAATAACCAAAAGCCATAGAAAAATAAAAAAAAGTAAGATACTAATTGGACAGTCAAAAACCGTAAGCCGAAAAAAACCAAACATCATCGCAAAAATCAAAAAATACGAAAAGATAAACATCAGTCAACAAAATAATTACATGGAAATCAAAGTCTAAGCAAACGTACCTATCCAAAACTGAAACTGAACTCAGGAAGTGAAGCAATCCTACATCAAAAGTCAGGCAACCATCGTGTTGTTCGTAACAAGTTTACTGCAGTTGACACTTGGTGATGTAATAAACGAGCGAAGTTGAATGGGGTTATGACTATATCGTATAAAACACACAGTTGGTATTTGTTTTAATCTTTCTTCAGAACTGTCATAAATCTGTCATAAATCTATCATAAAACTGTTTTAAGTTTTTATAGTACAATTCTTCCATCGAAACGTTCTAAAAAATATCTGAAGAAAATTTTACTGTAGAACAGCCAGGATCATGTCTCGGAAGAAACTCGTCAGAGATACCAGGCATATACTAGTCATGTAATTTGTTACGCCAGACGCGCGTTTCGTCTAAATAAGACTCATCAGGGGCTCTCGAATCAAAAGTTTATAATCAAACACGAAGATGAAGAGCATTGCAAGCCGAAAATCCCAAGAAGAACTGTCCAAAATCAGTTCTAGGATAGAACTGTAAGAATCTGTTATACTTTGGTTTTTTATTACAGGTAAAAAATTGGATTACAAATTGACCATAATAATTTTTTTGGGAATGCTTTTATACGCCAGTTTACCTGATTCAACAAAATGTTATTTTATACAATCTTATTTGAAATTATATGTGAGTTTGGTTTTGTTATGTAAAGTTTTAATTTAGTTAACGCTGTTTACAAAAGTTCATAAAACTACTTTTTTTTAAAAGAATGGACAATTATGAATAATCCTTAAAAGTAACAACGATATCCGTGAATAGTTTGATTGAATTAATACAAATTAAAAATCAAGAAATTAAGATGAATAAATCAATAAATCAGAATATCAATAAATAATATAAAGAAAGGAAATGAATACATAAATAAATAAATACATAAATTAATAGAAATGTCCAAAACCGTTCTAGGGCACACAAGAGAGGAGAAGGATATCAAAGGGATATTCAGACTCATAAGTCGAAAACAAACTGACAATGCCATGGCAAAAAACGACAAATGATCAAAAGACAAACAACAGTATTCACAACACAACAAAGAAAACTTAAGACTGAGCAACACGACCCCACCAAAAACCTGGAGTGATCTCAGGTGCTCCGGAAGGGTAAGCATATCCTGTTCTACATGTGGCACCCGTCGTGTTGCTCACAACTGTCAGATTCTTTAGTGTAGAAATGTCCAACACTGTTCTAGAGAAGAATACCTTCTGTCAGAAACTGCTCTAAAGGTGCTAGGAGAACAGTTCTAGAGACTGCTCTAAGTTCTCCTTACAGTTCCTGACAGATTGTAAGAAAAATTAAGACTGATACCAACTGTATCCGTGGTCATCTGTGAAACAGATATTCCGTAATGGTCAACTAGATCATAATGGCGTCTGTTAAACTTTCGACAGCTTTGCCATTAAATAACGTTGGCCTTATACCTTCCTTGTAAGCAGGAACAGTCTATCAAGGACATCATCAGCCCTGGAATATCAAGTAAACTTAGAGATAAACACACAATTTTGAAGCTCTGCTAAATATGGAGAAAGACCTCTACTATTAAATATCCCGAGCCTGTCATCAAAATATCAGAATTTTCAAGTTTTGGTATCTTTCGCATCTCTTTTTCAACTGGAGAGAATCATTTGACATTTATAATTATATTTTAATTCATTGACAAATTGTACAGATTAAAACAAAAGTGACAATAACAATACACATACATGATACGACTTTGACATAGGTTCCACAATAAGCAATCAGACGAATAATAGGTCTAAGGAAGACAACCTTCATGTCAGACAACATTCACAATTTGTATGGAAATAATGGTGTCTATCCTAATGAGCATCGGAGGAATTCTGTTCGTGTTTATTCGACCTTTTATACTTCAAGTCATTGGATGACAATATTCTCAAAATTAAATTGTGACATAAAAATATTGCACAAGTATAAAAGTACAAACTGATAATTTCGCGTCACGCGGGAGGCACCATTAGGGACCAATTTTCAGGATAATTATGCCCTAGACATCCTTTTATCATACACGTCTTTATGAAGTCATATTTGTTTGCATTGAAGATTCTACAAGTTTTTTTCCTGCTTCCTGATTATACCTTGATGAAACTTTTTTTTCTAATTAAAACTGTTTTCTGGCATTAATAAAAGATGAAGTAAATACAATCTTCACGGTGACATTTATTATACTTAATGTCTCAATATTAATAGCCAGAGAAGCGGTTTTGTTGACACAAGAATCGTTAATATAACAATTTATATTTAATCTAATTGGATCACAAATGCATGAAATCACAACTGAAAGCCGTAATGAAATTTTCAATCTCTGATAGTTTCTCAACCTTTCCTTATTGTTTACACAGAAATTCATGAATACACTTTAAGTTATTAAACTATAGATAGTAATGGAATAGACTTAGGTTTCTGTTTGTGAAATTCTACAATTAAATTCCTTGTGCCATACCCAGGGGACTTTTCATAGAATTTATTACATTATATTATTGTGTTTTCATTTTATCATATCGTGTTGTCTTGAGTGAAGATCAGGATTGTCTCCACTTTGTTCACGTTTTTATAACTTATAACTATAAATACTCAAGATACGAAGGGGTAGTGAAAGTCGTACCAATATGTTGATACCGGAATAAAATAGATCACAATAACCAAAATATTTTGAGGTCCACAAATGCATTTAAACGAATGAGAAGAAAATATGGTAATTTAGAAAAGCATGCTTTTGTTCGAGTTCCTCCAGATAGATACTAGAAATGCCAACTGAAAAAATCAAAAATAGGACCAAGCAAAATAATGCAAGATAACTTAAGTTAAATATATGATATTTTATATGTTTTTCAGTGTGTGTACATGGTAGGTTTTTCTGTTTGGACTAAAACAATTCCCAAAAAATGAGATTATGATAACCGAAGGATAACCAACCCTTCTAAATACCTAAACATTTGAAGCAATATAGTTTTAGGTTTTTTTTATATAAAAAATAATTCGTTAATGAACTATGAATTAAGAACATGAGCATCTGTATCAAGTCATATTGAAGGCGATTACCTCAAAAAATTTTGCAGTCTTATTTTATTTTAATTTCATAATTCTTAGCTCATCTCGTCTACCAAGTCGCTTGTTGCTTTCGACTTTAGGATATTCATTCTTCTATTTATCTCTGTGATCTGTACCAATTTGCAAGTCTATAGAATTAAGGAGACATGATACATCTATCCACCAGACACCAAATGACGATAATGTAAACCACTACAAGGCATTATTCTGCCTTCAATCATAAGCAAAACCCATAGTAAACTATAAAAGACACCTGCATGGCAAAATGTGAAACAATTTAAAAAAGGAAACCAATGGCCTGATTTATGCTAAAAACAAACTAAAAACACTAAATTACAGGCTCATAATTTTGGACAAACACTTAAAGAATGTTGTGGACTTAAACATGTTTCTAATTCCTTTTTTTGTTTTTGTTTTTAATACATTAGTTTAATATATTTTGTTTTTACTACTTTTGGGAAACTGATGATAATAACCATGAACACAATAATTTGAACTGTCAAGATGGAGAAAACCACAAAATAAACTATCTTCTTATATCTATCATCATGGATACCAAGATTTAAAAGGCGATTGGATGTAGCATGAATTCGTGTCTTATTAGAGATTTCCAATAAAATGACATTACTCGACATAACCAACCTATCTGACCGTATCTCGGCCTATTGCAGTGAATGACGACAGAGGGGAGCATAGACTGCATGAATTTTTGGCTCGTTGAATACATAGCGCAAACTACTATTTTAATTCTTTAACATATTTTGTTATAAAATTTGGGATGATTTCTTAGACAACAACCTTTAAAGGGAATATTTAGTTCAGTTACCGGTAATTAAATGCACCGATCATCACTTCGTCATTTCACTTGACCCATATATTTATCTCCCAAACGATGAAATCTTAAAGCTACTAAATCAAAAATAAGTTTGAAAAAATTTAAAATAATGGCATCTAAAGCGATATCATATTCTCATTTTTGATTTACCAGTTATAAGATGAAACAAGAGTTTCAAACACGCCGAAAAGTAAAAGGTGTACTCGACTTGCCTATTCTTCTTTTCTTTTTTTGCATACTTCTATATTTTATTTCAAGATACTTTTGCCAAAGATAAAATTCAGATCACTGATGCATCTGTCTGATGGTAGTTTGTTACCTTTCCGTTGAATTTATCAAATGGAATGTATGAGGACGCATCTTCAAGAAAAAATATGATTACACTTTTACTGAATCAGTTTTTTTTTATATCTTGTCTTTCACTATAATGATGCATGGATTATAAGAAGAGTCCGTACTTGTAAACGTATCCGTAATTTAACGTCATTGCTCTCAAATTATTTTTCTAAAATGTTTGGCGTTTAACTTATAAATACAAATACCTATGAAAAACGGACATGAACGGAATATTTGCTTGAAGTAGGAGGATAATTTTAGTTTTATGATCAACTAAGATAGCAAAGGGATATTACATTAACTGGTCTGTGCATCCGTCCGTTCTTCCGTTCTGTTCAAAATATAAAACGTTTAAAATATATATACCAAATCAGAGTTTGACCCGGATTCATTGGGGAACATGAAAATATGATCATGTGAAGGGGCACGGTGTATTAAGGACACACGTTCTAGTTGCAAATGTTTTAATTATTACATGTGAATGAATATGTATCTTCCATATTCATAATTGTCTTTTTTGTCTCGCGCTCGCCTCGACAGTATTAAACCACTCGTTGGTGATCGGGGGAATAGAAATATGGTCACTATTGGTCTTGTTCCGATCGGCAGTTTTACCATTGTAAAAGTGGGGAGTCCGTTTGATTGTGCGGGATGTACAAGTACGCAGTCCCGTCCGGTCAGATGCATCTTGTAGAGAGAATGCCACGCTCATATCTATAAGTTAATTATGCATGGAATATTTGCCACTGGACGTTAAGCAACCAACTATCAATCAATCGACAGTAGCGTAACTTGAATTCTATTTCTGGCGAGGCAAATGATCTGAATCTTGGCATTCAAAGCCTCGCTTGGTTAAAAGCCGTCAATGCCAATAGGGAGTGGACGTTCAATTAAAAATATGAGTCACAAACTAGCAAAATGATCCTGTCTATGAAAAATCCAGATACGTGCAATTTCATTAAGAGTAAAGCAGTTAACGTTTTGAACAGACGTCACTCTGTATACTTTAAAATATGACCCATATGGTATATAGTTCTCTTTGACCCACATGGTATATAATTCTTTTTAACTCTCTTTTTAATGGTCAAAAATATGGTGAGGCCATTGCCTCATTGCGTCAATCAAAGCTACACCACTGCTCGAGTGCGGGAAGTCTTGGACTCGATCCTCGCCCGTTTCAAATCGAAGATTGGCTGCCTATCTGCTAAGCACGCAATATTTAGGAGTTTGAGCAAAGATTGGTCGGTCCGGGGTCAAAATTATGTGTCCGGATAAGATGACATGTCTTCCTGTGGTATAATACAAAGTATGGTTCATATTCATCTTCTCGTCCTAAATATGGATATGTAAAATACATATGCAAAGAACCTATATATCTATATATATGGCCCTACATCCTGTTAATACTTCTATTTTTTGTTCCACTTCAAACGTTGCCTATACCCCTCTCCCTTTCAAAAATCCTCGATCAGCATCTGGCAACGATATCTTATTATATTATGTTGATCAATGTAACTTACCTACATATTTCCGTTAATGATAATTTTATTCAGTACAATGAATTCAGTGACCCCCCTTTTACTTGTTTATCAATAAAATGAATAAAATACTATTTGTTAATCTATTTCAATAGATACATAAAAAATTGCCTGGAAATGTCTTTTGTATTTAGACTTCGATAGCATTCCCGTTAAACAAAGTAGTACAGAAAAACAGCATATACAGGGATTTTTTTTTATCAATACATTTTATAATAAATGAAAAATACTTTTGTACAAAAATGAAACGGAAGCGATTGTTTTGTCTGAATTTTCAACTTTTATAGAGAGACAGAATCTGACAAACTTTTGTTTCGATATTTCTGAAATTATCAGAAAAATATCCTTCTAAATATTTTTCCCGCAGCAAATGTAATGAAAAAAAAACCATAAAGAAAGACAGAAAAAAAGTATGATGGGGCGTTCACCTGCAAAGTATAATGAATAATAATTGTAATATTCAAAACCATGAAAGTTAACTCAAATCGTACGTATGATAGGTATGTGATACGTGTGTTTATACGTGATCTTATGTCAGTGTAAATAAAGGCGGGAATCTAGAAAACCACGTGATAAATAAAAATGCTAGATTTCTATCATTTTTGTCATGATAAAATTATTTTATATATACGAAAATTCCAGTGTGTGATTTTGAAAGTCTTGGAATAATTTGTTTGAAATTGAGCTACGTATTTAATCAAATTCAAAGGTTGGCTATAACCAGTCCCGTTAGGTCCGTACGTCGAGTTACGTACGTATGTCATTTTATTGGAAATCTCTATTAGGACGACATGCGGCGTAGACTGCAATATAAATCATGTTCCTATCAGGAATTAAATTCTAGTCGTCTGATACATCTTTCCAAATTCTGTAAATTTTCGGATTAACACTGCAATGAATTACTGCTCCCGTCCGAAGATTAATGCAGGCTCATCTTTTGAAACTTTCTAAATTGTGACCAACTTCACATCATATGTATAAATTGCAGGTTAGTATTTTGATGGTTGAAAGATTTTTTCATTTATTATTAGATTTTCGAACAAATGTAAATATATGAATTTAAAAAATACTTCGACCACTCTTAGAGATGGGTATATATGATTGGTGTTTTGATAGAGATAAGTTACTGCACGAAATGTTTTTTATCACATATATACTCTTATGTATAATGGATAGATTTAATTTTGAAATGAAAAATGGTTAAAGTTTTCAAAATTCGAGATTTGTTATAACACCCAAACACATAAATGTGTTACACGAGGAATAATCGTATTATACGTTAAAAATGAAATGACGAATGAGCATGCGGTAAAAAGTTTAAACTTAAATTAATCAAATGAATAATATATCTTAAAAAATAGATATCAAATTTTGTTGAAGGGGCATTCACTGTCAAATCCATGATCACCAATTTGACTTAAATTCTCATATTTGATTTATAACGTACTTAAACGAAAATACAAATTACAAAAGGTAAAAAAAAAAACATAATAAAAAATGCATGGACTCGTTATAATGTATCAGCATTTCGTGTGTATTTTAGACTAGACGCCATTAAATTAACCATCGAGATTACCTCCAAAGACTGCCGATAGTGATTCCACCAGATATAAACATAAATATAAATATAAATTGACTGACAAGCACGTGGAGCTGTGTAATTACGAATTTTTCCAAGTCTGTTTGATTTTCATGTAATATAAATAAAGGTAACAGTAGTATACCGCTGTTCGAAATTCACAAATCGCTTGAGGAAAAAACAAATCCGGGTTACAAACTAAAACTGAGGGAAACACATCAAATATAAGAGGAGAACAACGACACAACAGAAACACAACACTAAAATGCAACACACACAGAAACGAACTATAATATAACAATGGCCATTTTCCTGACTTGGTACAGGAAATTTTAAGAAAAAAAAAATGGTGGGTTGAACCTGGTTTTGTGGCTAGCAAAACCTCCCGCTTTTATGGCAATGTTAAATATAACATTAAAATGACAACATTACATAACAAGACTACAATACAAATAAATGGGAGAACATACAGGATAGAGAAATACACAAATTATCACAAAATACACAAAAGCTATCAAAAGGTACCAGGCTTATAATTTAATACGCCAGACGCGCGTTTCGTATACATAAGACTCATCAGTGACGTTCAGATAGAAAAAGTTCGAAAGCCAAAACAAGTACAAAGTTAAAGAGCATTGAGGACCAAAAGTTCCAAAAAGCTGTGCCAAATACGGCTAAGGTTATCTGCCTGGGATAAGAAAATCCTTAGTATTTAGAATATGTCATACTTTTGCAAATAGAAAATTTATTAAAATGACTATATAATAGATATACATGTTAACACCGAAGTGGTGACTAAATACAAAATAAAAAAAAAAAAAAAAAAAACTTAAACAACCTTAATCAGCACATAAAAAATGCACAGCCGAACAACGTATCATATGTTAGCCGAAGAGATCAACGCACAAAAGTGACGTCACATTTAAATTTTTATTTTTTTCCAAAAAATAGGATAGAGTTCAAGATTAGGTTTGTAATACTGATATAACATGTATTAATAACAATGAAAATTACAATACTTATTAATATAAAATAGTGGTAGTAATTAGATAATTAATTGTATTATCTAGCTATGTCGGTATTTCTTCTAAATCAAACTGTAAACCAAATACATCGTATAATTTTAGTTGACCCAAACTAAATTCTTATAAATGAACTGGGTGATTAATAGAACAGAAAAAAAATAATAAGATTTACAACTTCAAACGATAAGACATTTGACAAAATCCGATGAGAATAACAAATATAACATCAAAACTAAATACATGAATTTTGGATAGAAAAATACCGTGACACGTCTTATAGCAATGCGAATTCACACTCAGCAAAACAGTCACAATCGGGAATAAGTCACGTTCGATACTTAAAATATCAGACGACGTAATGGCAAACCACAATCTAACACGTGGTAAAAATGTCCTTAGTTAGTTTGGACAAAGACACATCGTATAGATCAACCAATTCGTGATGGTGTCCATAAAATTTACGGAGTGTCATTTTTAATCTGTCCTCCTCATAACTTTGTTGGAGCAGTTTCTGCGTTAGGAGCACACTCCTGTATATGAAGTCCGTATAATGTGAACATGCACGAGCATAACGTATTAACTGAGAGATGTAAACACCATACGAAGGGCAGAGGGTATGTTACTGCTGAGAAATGGGAAATTGATAATTGGGAAGTTGAAATCGTCCCGTTTGTCATAGATTTTCGTGTGAAGTCGTCCATCTGTGTCAATATTGAGGAAAAGATCAAGGTATGAAGCAATCCTTCTAGTATCAGTAGTATCCTTAATTTCAAGTTCACTGGGATATATGAGATGTAAGTATTGGCTGAAATATGGGTTATTCAATGATAGGACAACATCAATATATCTGAAAGTAAAATTAAAGAATTTCGCAAGGTGCTTTTTCTTTTTGTCTTTTAGAAGGTTCTGAATGAATTCTGCTTCATAACCATGGTTTTACCTCGATATGAATGATAACTAGTGGGACGAATCGGTCAAAGAAATTTTTATTTTTTATGGTGGTTCTCTTGTTTCACTTTTCAATGTTGACATTCTTTCGTTTTAATGAACACGCTTAGGGCATGCGTAACTCATCGTCAGCTAAAGGTCAAGTTAGGATAACATGAATACGGGTTCAACTGAGGTTAAGCTATTGTTTGCAAGTGAATAATACCTTTGCGATGTTTTCGATCTTAGTTTGTCCAAATTGCCAAACTGATTGCTAATTGCGAAATATTATTTCATTATTCCGCTTTAATAACTGTTTGAAACAAACACAATGGTATTTTAATTTTTTGTCTAAATGGTAGCTAATGCCCCTTTACTGAATATTGAAAGTCTTTAATATATTTCGACATTACAAACAGACAATAATCATTCCATTCTATTGTAAAGTGAACTGTTAAAACAGCAGGAAAGTATATTTTCTTCTATAGTTAACTGACATACAAATACAAATTAAATTAATTTCCCATAGATTTAAGAACTAAAACTCTCATTCACGTGAATTAAACCTAAATTGCATCTAAAGGAATCAGGTATTATGTTTGCATGCTATATGACAATACATTGTTAAATAATTCAAATTATAATTGTATACCGATAATTGCAAACTAACATTGTTATGTCTTTAGCTTTAAAACGACAGTTAAGATAAATGCAATACATTTTTTACTGATTTTAAAGAGGCATTAGCTACGAGATACACAAAAATTAGAATATGATTTTTGTTTGTTCAATCATTGATTAAAGTGAAATAGTGAAATATTAATTCGCTTACAGCAACTGATTTAGTTCAATTTTGTCAAAATAAGCTAAGAAACATCGCTGAAGAATTATTCATTTGCAAGTAAATAATTCGACCTCATTGAATCCGTATTCATGTGACCTTTAATTTAACCCATTAGCTAGAGGTTGGTTACGCATGTATTAGTCGTGTTCAGTCATTAAAAGGAAAAGAATGTCAACATTGAAAGCGAAAGAGGGACGAAAGATACCAGAAGGACAGTCAAACTCATATATCGAAAACAAACTGACAACGCCATGGCCAAAAATTAAAAAAAAACAAACAGACATATAATAGTACAGATGACACAACATAAAGACTAAGCAACACGAACCCCGCCAAAAACTGGGGATAATCTCAGGTGCTCCGGAAGGGTAAGCAGATCCTGCTCCACATATGGCACCCGTCGTGTTGCTTATGTTATTACAAATCCGGTAAATGGTCTAATTCGGTAGGTCACACTCGTGAAAAGGGAAGGGTATTGTAGTTACGACAAAAGGAACATATCCTATATCATCTGTGAAACGGTTATTCCATAACGGTCAACCAACTCGTGATGGCGTCCGTAAAATTTATGAAGGGATGATTTCAACTTCACCATTTGGAACTCTTGGTTTAATAGCTTCCTTGTGAGCAGCAATCCTCTATCAAGGAAATCATGATAGAAAATACAAGCCCGGGAATATCGTATCAATTGGGAGATATATACTCCGTATGCAGGCGCTGCTGGAATGTTGCTACATAGAAATGGAAAGTTCACAATTGGGAAGCTGAAATTAAGGTGAACCATTTCGTTACTGATTCGATCCACCAAAAATCATTCTTATACTGGAAAAAACGATGATTAACTTATTTTCTTAACCTATAACATGAAATCAAACAGACCTAGAAAAGTCCAATTGCACGAGGTCGCTTATCTATCTATATTTATGTTTATGTTTATATCGGGTTATGTGTCCGTCGGCAGTCTTCGGAGGTCATCACGATGGTTAATTAGATGGCGTCTAGACTAAATTACACACGAAATGCCGATATATATTATCGAATCTATGCCTTGTTAACTGTTTATTTCAGACTTATTTTAATTTGGATATACATTTTAGTAAGTTATAAATCAAATATGAGAATTTGAGTCAAATCGATGAACATGAATTTGACAGCTAATGCTCCTTTAAAATGTTCCTAATTTGTTAATACTTTCTTCCTCATGATTGTTACGTGTGATCAAGATGTATGCAAATGCTACAGACAAGATTTAAACAATACACTGTATAAAAAAATACCTTATCTCCATCCCTTATTATTGAATCTTTGAATTAATCGGTTATTTTATCTAAAATGTATGCTTATGTAAGCGTTATGCCTTGTCTAAAGTTTAGCTTTAAAAAAAAAAAAAAAAAATACAGAATCAACAAAAAGGTGTGGCATCGACACACAATTCCTAAATGTACCCATGTATAGAAACACACATAAAATAAACATGTAAATATGAGAATAATTTATAAAGCGTTATTTTCATTTTGGGAGGCATTTGTTCCTCCTCTGTTATTCAAAATATTCAGTAAAAACACAAAGAACTAATAAATAAAAATAAGTTCTTAAAAAAATGTATTTCGGATGGACAACCGAAACAAATCTACACGAAAATACTAAAAATTAACACTCTATATAAATATTGTGCTTGCTATTCTAAGAATGATAACTCGTCTCTCAAATATTCAAGTAAATTTCTCAAAGAATCGACAAATTATTGATGCCTGTTCCATAGGATTATTTGTTCACGTAATTTTTATTTAGATGAGCCTTTTTTTTTTATTATATTACATAACAAGAGATTTTGATATTTATACAAATATTCTTTAAATTTTCAAATATTTGGCTAAACACTGTAGAGGTTTTTTCCATAAACTATTTTCTCACAAGAATATTTTTCTGAAATATAAGTTCATAAGTGAATTCCTTAGGCATTTAAAAAACAAAATCAGTCCCATTTAGTCCGACAACTCAAAACTACATTAGTAGTAAATTACGCAAATACTTGAAAACTTCTAAAGGTGTTACCTGAAAATGTAAAAAAAATATCATGAAACTATTCTAAGATATCAAGAGTATTACAGAATTACAGGATATTGATGAAAATACGATATCCTATTTACGCATTTCTAAGACGAACTTCTCATCAGGTAATCTCGAAATCAAATATTTGACTCCGAAAGTATAAAATGTGATGACCATAAACTCAAAGTAACACCAACAAGAAATGAAAAAAAACCTCATCAACTTTATCAGTTTAGTACTCAAGACGTAAGTTTCGTCTACATAACACTGATTCGTGGCACTCGAATCAAACCATTTTGAAGGCCTCATAAATTATGAAAGTAACGAGTAAAGAATCAAAAAATTTAAAAGACTTCTGCAAAATCTGGCAAGGGATCAAATGTGCATGAGAAAAAAAAATCTTAGTATTTCGAATGGTTATTAGATTCTGACTAGAAATTCTCGCATTAATTATATTTCATGTCAACAAAGGAGTCCTTCATACATGGCTGTTGATACTTTTAAGAAACAAAACGTCCACCAGCAGCAGCTTTGGTCAAGGCGTCGTAAAAAGTCTTTAAAAATACCTTACTTATAATTTATCATATCAGACTCAAATTATCAGATGACCACCTTTGCATCTGGAGTATTAACTCACTATCAAACAAATGTTACACCTGTGGTCCCTGGAGATTTTTTTCAAAGAACGATCATGTCAGTACATATATTTAATGGTTACCGGGATAGTTATACACCTAGGACCTTGTTGTTAAATAGCAGAGGCATCGACCAGTGGAAGGTATCTCAAATAAAAAGTTCAAGAAGCACATTTGATTCGACAAGCAATAATTTCAAAGACCTTGAAAAATTTCAAAGGCTGTATACCAACGTTAGTTTCAATATAAGGTCAGGAACAACCAGACAAACATAGTCTTATGTACAACACAATAAGCGAAAAACAAATATGATATTCAGCAACAAACAACAAATATTGAATTACATGATTATTACTTGAGATAAGCACATAAAGAACGAAGCGGGATTAAACATGTTCCCTCTCCTTACCTGGGACAACACCACTCAATAAAAACAAACTATAAAAATCAGTTGAAAAGGGTTTAACTCATCAGATCGATACAAAAACACAAAAATAACCATGTAACAGCAATGGTTTATTTGTCTTTGTTGGATAGTTGTCTCAATAGCAATCATACGGATAAAATATAACGGTTGAAATTGGACAAAGCAATATGACCAGATGCGTTCACTAAGTAAGCACCTCCTGGTATTCTCGCATCCCTTTGCATACGTTTCAAAATCAAAGACAGGAACATCACAAAAACGGTCGTAACTGAAGATGGACGATAGTGGGAATGTGGAACCTATGGCAGAGTTAAAACTTTCTTTAGTAAATTGAAAACTGAGATGGTGACTTTGAAGCAATATATTCAATTGTTCTTCTTTATTGCCTTGCATGATAAGATTTTGGATTAAGAGCTTATTCCAATAGTGTGAATCATATGTGGATTATACAAAAATATAAATAGCTACTCCATAATCTTCAAATACAATCATTTATATTTGGCAGCGTCATCAACAATATTCATTTTGTCCTATTGAAAGATCTAGATAGTGATTTATCTACAAAAAGAAGAATCATAGTTACAAATTCACGAAAAAATTGTTCTTGTAGAGAACCGAATTATATTACATATAGGCCGAAAATTAAACCACCAAAAATGCATGAATTATGAGAATTCACCGAACAGTCGTTGTTCCAATGATCCATAATGGTACAACTTCACAAAAGAATGTAAGAAAAAACATCTTGTTCTTTAGTTTCACTATCCCTGCGAGCTTAACATTAAGGATATTAAATACAAGTAGAAGATTTGTTTCATCACAGTATGGAATGAGTTGACTGATACGATATGTATGTGTCTAAAATCACGGGGAACATGATTTCGCGATTTTAATTATTAGATCTTAAGACACCAGAATAGTGATCTGATATACCGATTTTGTCCCACTGCCCATCATGACATGCATACCATAAGACGCTCATCCTTGAGTGTCGACGCACCTGGTTCCGCTTCGATTGGAATTCATGCGATTCCCTCAGGTTTGCATGAAAAGTTTTTAAAATCGGTAAGCTACTACTTGGACGATCCCACTGCTGCTGGAGGTTCCGATCCAGAGGGAATCACCAGCACAGTAGTCTTCACTTTTATGCTGAAACGGTCATTGATATGTTTATTTTTTCTGTAAATTTGCTATATATAAAATGTTGAAATATTTTAAACACTAAGGGTTTTCTACTCCCAGGTATAGCTTGCCCTTGCAGCATTTGGCAATTTGAACTTATGGAATTTACGGTTATTAATGCTCTTGAATTTGGTATTTGATTTGTCTTTCCAATCGTTTTGATTCGAGTGCCACATATGAGTCTTATGAAGACGAAAAGCGCGTCTGGCGTACCAAATTATATGCCTGGATAGAGATAAAGTTTGGAATAAAGATTTGTAGATATGAGCTAGATTCTTCGTATTTCCATTATTTCATTCGTTTTTCGTTCTTTGTGTGTTATTGTTTGCACTGAGAATAGTTCATTTTTATTTGTTGTTAGATGATTATCGAATATGTGTCCTGTTTCAAAAGTAAAATTATTCTATAAACATAATAGGGAATGTTGGATATTGTTGATTTTTTTTATGGAAAACTCATCTGTTTCAATTCATATCTTTTCAAATGCATATTCGTTAAATGTAAATCGAGTGAACGATCACATTATGTTCTTCTTAGACAATCAGTACCATAATATCTATAATCGAAAATTAATTTGAATTTTGTAAACTTGTTTCATTTTCTGTACATCCTCCCCTTAATTATATTAAGTTCTTAATTTACATTTGTGGTGAAAGATAATTATGGTTACAATTATAAATTAATTATTTATAAAACTTTGAATTTTTGGAAATATAAGGATCATCTAACCCAGGAAGTGATTACTATAGCTGTATTTGGCAAAACCTTTCGGAATTTCGGGTCCTCAGTGCTCTTCAACTTCGAACTTTATATGGAATTTTAAAACATTTTTTATTCGAGCGTCACTGATGAGTTTATATACATAATACTGCCAGGACGAGGATGTTTGCGAGCGCACCATTCTTCCCTAACCCGGAACAGTTGTGTAAAAACACAACATACCATAAGAACAAACTGTAAAAAATCATTTGAAAAGGCTTGACTCATCAGATCGACACAAATTAAAATAAAAACTTTAACCAAGACTAAAGTTCACAAAGTACCGATCTAAGAGTACTCGAAGATAGTTACAGCTAGTTCAAAGCCAATTACAAGTAATAAATAAATCATGTTTCCCATACTTAAATATCAATCAGAATACATCCAATGGATTAAGTATAAAGACGTCATAAACTGACTGAGAAAATACATATCCTTGTACAATGTCGAACTATTAGTATTGACAGCTAGTTCAAATAACACATGTATTTAGAATATATTATAGACTAAAACATTTTTTTTTAAATTATATTTAAAAGATACAAATGTTTAATGTCAATATAAACACACATGAGCTGTCGAAATTTTGGTTGCATCTGGTAGATCCTTAGTAACCACCCTGAAACAGTAAAAAGTATGCAACATCACAAAGCTAATTTAGAAGATGAGAAAGATAAAGTGTACAATACGTTGTGTGTCTACTCGTTTCTAAACATTAACACAATTATATATTAAAGCAAAACTATTAAATATAAAAAAAGTAGTAACATAAATACCGGACTTCAAGGTAACTTCAAAATGGAGGAAGTTCATAACACCTGATAAAACCAAAGGCTTGACTACAATATCCAACTAAACGAATGGAAAATAACTGTCATATTCCAGACTTGGTATAAGAATATAAACGGTGCCTAGCTAGCTTTCTCCTCACCATTGATTCGTTTTCTTCTGTTATATATTCATTGACCGTTCATGTTAAAAATTCAACAAAAAATAAATATTTTATTCATAAATAAACTTTTTCCGAAAAGTGATAAACATAGTGAAAAAGGAAAAATGCTAACAAAATTAGAAACTTTTGTCGTTTGATTAATTAACTGATAGATTTATACTTACTCTGCGTCCGAATGACTAAAAGGAAATAAAAACAATTATTTAATATTAATCTGGAAACTGATGTCAAATTATGCCAAATTAATTCTTAAATTAGAAAATTCGCAATAAATTAACTTATTATAATATGAAACAAATTCCTATACTGTGTCGAAAGAAATACACTGGATGTATTATAGCAATAGAATTGTGTTGTATACTTTTCTCCTCACTACACAATTGAATTATATCTTTTAACGTGATGACATGAATTGAAAGACCAAAGTCTCTTTTTGAGATCGTATAAAAATCATTATGAAATCTCGGGTGTTGTCAGTAAGAACTTACTCGTTTTCCATATGATTTTCTGCCATTGTTACCATTGTAGCCATTTCTGTTGCCTCCATTTCCATTATTACCATTTTGGTAACCATTCTGATAATCGCGACCTCCACCACCATTATTGGCGCCATTATATCTATTACTACCACCATTGTATCCATTACCACCACTATATCCATTTAGGCCATTGTATCCGTTAAGGCCATTGTATCCATTTCCGCCATTATATCCATTACCGCCATTATATCCATTTAGACCATTGTATCCATTTTCACCATTATTGCCATTTCTACCGCCTTTGTATCCATTTCTGCCATTATATCCATTTAGGCCATTGTATCCATTACCGCCATTGTATCCATTTCCACCATTGTATCCATTACCGCCATTGTATCCATTTCCACCATTGTATCCATTTCCGCCATTGTATCCATTACGGCCATTGTTCCCCATTCTACGACCATTATATCCGTTGTACCCATTTCTCTTATATTTTCCAGCATGTACTAGTACGAGTGCGCAAATGCACATACAAAAATAACAAATCGATTGCATTTTCGACACTAAAAATTATTATACTAGTTCATTATAATTATCTTCTGATATATCATTAAAAGGAATATACTAAATAATGACAAACAACAAAAGTACAACTTCATGTCTGTAATATATGAAAATTCTCTCGATAAATAATGAAAATATGACAATATGCATTTGCATGCATATTCCTAATAGATAATTAAATAAAGTTAAATTACGATTGTATTCAAAATCGCTTTTAATCAGCGTGATGTAAACAAACGATTGGTTTTCAGAAGAGTTACTTTTTCTTCAACTCTCGATTCGCCAGTTTTTAACACTGAAGGTGTATTCAAAAGATATGTTGGTTTCGTTTATTGTTAGTATTACTAAGATGAAACTGTAGAGTGCTCTTTTGTTTAAATAAAGGTATATATATATATATATATATATATATATATATATATATATATATGAAAAAGCATCGTGTAACGTCTTCTTCTCATCTGAATCATTATCTATAGTAAAGAATGAGACAATGATTACCTTACCTTCAACTACACGACTACAATGAATAAGTCACGATGCTGGAACCCTGTAAACACCTCCTTTTATATACCATAGTTTAAACTAATTACAATATTATATGCAGTCAACACCATGAAAAACAAATCATTTTTTGAATTAATCATTTTGTTTTTGAAGTTTAATAAGTTTGATGTGAAAAAGTAATCAATCTTAATTCATTAACAAATTCAAAAGTGAATAAGCAAAAGCTCCCAATAGTATAACTTTTAAAATTTTGATCAAAACAAATTTGAAATAAATTATTTTCCTTACAGTTCGGCTGACCTTATAGTTTCCCGGGCAACATCTTTATTTGCTGATTTCCGCTAGGAACGACAAAAAATATTCAACTAATGGGATGTTTCTTGCCAAAATTGTCGGAAAGAAGATGAACAATTCGATTTTGTGATAAATATTCGCTATGTTATTAACGAGATAGCCAGGAATCAAAGAATGCTGAAATTTTCATGAATAAGTCTATGCGTTTTTACTTTTTTTCCATGATCAGCAAATTTCGACTTAATAATCGTTTTTTTTTATTGTAAGGGGGTTGTGAGTGTTTTGAAAGCTTTATACGCTATTTGGGAACATCTAATGAATTGACTTGATGATATCGCTGTTCACGTAATGTTGCCACTTTTGCATTTTAAAATTAATTCCATTTGATTACAAAAACTCAAGTGTTAAAAAGTATATGAAGGAAGGCGGAAGATACTAAAAGGATAGTCAAACTCACAAGTCGATTACAAACTAATAACGCCAGGGCAAAAATAAACACCTTAAAACGACAAAAGACAAACAACAATATACAGAACACAACATAGAAAACTAAAGATTGAGCAATACAAACTTAACCAAAAAGCGGGGTGATCTCAGGTGCCCAGTTTATCCCATTCCTAAAGAAAAATAACAAAAGACACACACAAATAGCCACACTTACACATTTTTATTTTCTTTAATGCAGTATATTATAAATCTGTACTTTTTGTCAATTACTAGTAAGAATAAGAAGAATAAGAATATTTATTAAATCCAATCAAAGGGCCCGTTTCCGAGCATATACATATATATATAATATTAATTATACAGTAATTTTAAAGATATATTACATTAGATATAAATGATAAAATAACTATACTCCATACTAGATGGTGTTTGAAAATAAATAAAATAGAATATTTTGTCTCTATAATACATAAAAATTAAAATTAAAATAAACTACATCACTACTCTGTATATTTAATTTTTGGAATGCAAATTTTCTCATATTTCAAAACAAGTACTTAAAAATCTTGACACTGACATATTAACATTTTCAGACTCACATGACATCAACCAAATAAATTGTTCATACTTTGAAATATAAGGGAAGTTTTGACATTGAATGCTTGCTTCATTAAGAATAAAATCTCGTTCTTTTTCATATGTAGTGCATTCTATTAAAAAATGAAACTCGTCTTCAACCTGCATATTTTTGCACTGCCCACAAAATCTTTTATCTTTATCGATCTTTTTATATCTACCTTTCTCAATAGCTAACTGATGAGCACTGATTCTAAATTGAGTTAAGCTTTTTCGATACTGAAATTTGTTAACTTGACATAAATATGCTTCCCTTTTGAAGATGTTTTTAAATTTAAAATAAGTACGCAATTTTCCTTTTTTAACATTTGCATTATCGTCTATAGTATTTTTCCAGTAAATCCTATATCTACTAATCAAAATATTTTTAACTTTTCAACGTCAAAAGTTTCTATATCAACATCAATACATTTTAAAATTTTACAATAATAGAATACCAAGATGACTTATTACATGTGTGATTGTCAATACTTGTGAAAAGGGCTTGTTTTAACAAATGATCCTTTTCTAAATTCTTTGAAAAAACTTAAGAATAGAACAAAAGATGTCAATATGCAATGGATTACGACTAACTCTCCCATAACAGCTAAATTACATGAGTTTTTATTTACCCCGAGAATGTATTTGTAGAACTTTAAACTTAAGTTCTCGCAACCAAACTTACTAATTTTTTTCTCAATATCAAAGGGGTTGTTGGTTTGACATTTTGAAAAATTAAAGGTACAAGTTCCCCAAATTTCTGAGCCATATGTTAAAATTGGCTTTATTGTGTGGTCACAGATATGTAAACAACTATCAATTTTTGGGATGTTATCACCGAAAGTACTTTTTAACTTGAAAAAAGATTTTAACCCCCTTTGATACAAATCATATCTAGCTGTAGAAAAACTTCCAGAAGCAGAAAAAATAACACCTAGATATTTATAATTTCTAACTTTTTCAATTAGTTCACAATTCAAATAAAAGTTACTTTTAATTATTTCACCACCTTTGTTAAAAATTACAATTTTTGTCTTCTTAAGATTAACCTGAATACACCAACTTTTACAATTTTTTTCTGGTTTATTTAAACATCTACTCAAACCTGTTTGACTAGTAGAAAGAAGCACAACATCATCGGCATACATTAAACAATTAAGTTTTGTACTTCCTATTTCAGCTGGTACACAGTTATCATCAAAAATACACGGCAAATCATTAACAAATATCTTGAAAAGATTGGGACTTAGATTATCCCCTTGTCTAACTCCAATGTTAGCTTTAAATTTATCTGTTAATTTATCATTTAATCTAACTTGTAAAAAATTATTATTATACATGTTCTTAATAATATTATAAAAATAACCCCCTATCCCAATGTTTTGGAGTTTTAACAACAAGGCTTGTGTGCAATTTTGTCCCATGTACATTTACTCCATATCCTTTCATTTTCTATTCATGCACTACAGAATCAAAAGCTTTCCTAAAATCTACAAAACATGTGTATAAGTAAGGGGTCATCCATAATTGTCAACCATTTTCCAAAGTGTACAAAACATACACTTTTTTAGACCCCCCACCCTCCCTCAAAAAGTGTACATCAACCATTTTCAGATTTAAAGACAAGAATCAATCATTCTTAATAAAAAGAAGATACTGTCTATTATAGTTTAGTTTTATATAGAAATTTGCATTGAAAATAAACTGAAACATATCTGACTGTTATATTTGATGACATCTATCTGTGATGCTTGTGTTTTGTCAGAATAAAGAGTATAAAGATACCATTTTGTTGTTTTGTTGGTTTTAATGAATGGGCTAGATGCATTTACACGCAGATTATATACAAAGTAATAACACTGAAAGCAAGCAATCAAGCATTCCGGAAATTAAAAAAAAAAGCGTACGGTAAAAATGTTGATTTTTTAACCCCCTCCCCCCAAGTGTACGTTTTGTACACTTTGGAAAATGGTTCACAATAATGGATGACCCCTAAGTTTTGTTTGCTATACACTTTTCAATTAGGGTCCTCAAAATAAACATATGATCTACTGTTCTTGATTTATTCTGAAAACCAATCTGTGATTCAGAAATTACATTAAACTTAGTCAAATAACTATCAAATCTATTATTAATTAGATATAAGA
This sequence comes from Mytilus coruscus, assembly GCA_017311375.1. NCBI lineage: Eukaryota > Metazoa > Mollusca > Bivalvia > Mytilida > Mytilidae > Mytilus > Mytilus coruscus. Next base: position 60,737,216 of record CM029599.1, read on the forward strand.
AGATGTGGTATGAGTGCCAATGAGACAACTCTCCATCCAAGTCAAAATTTATAAATGTAAACCATTATAGGTCAAAGTACGGTCTTCAACACGGAGCCTAGGCTCACACCGAACAGTAAGCTATAAAGGGCCCCAAAAATTACTAGTGTAAAACCATTCAAACGGGAAAACCAACGGTCTAATCTATATAAAAACGAGAAACGAGAAATACTTATGAACCACATCAACAAACGACAACTACTGAACATCAGATTCCTGACTTAGGACAGGTGCAAACAAATGCAGCGGGTTTAAACGTTTTAATGGTACCAAACCTTCACCCTTTTTCTGAAACAATAGTGTAACATAAGAATGGAATTAAACAATTTTCCAATATAACTTATAATAGCAATACCTCTATAATCAGAAGGGTCATATTTTGAACATGATTTAAATATTGGTATAATATACCCGGTTTTCCAATGTTTTGGATAAAAACCAGTGCACAATCTATACTATTAAACGAGAAGACCTCATTTTGTGTGTCGCTTCTCTTCCTTCCACAATAAAAAATCATCATGCCTCTGTGTCCTATAGGTACCTTGCATAGTCGCATTTGTCATCTATTCTTATGCTTATTCAGTTCGGGTTATTTGGAGAGAAAAACGAAAATAAAGACGTCCGGATATTGTTTCCTTCATCAGACCGACTTTTAAGTCATAGACAAGACTTCCGGTTTTAAACTTACAAATAATTTTCATAAGTCCTCGGGGACAGGACAATCATTTTCGCGTTTATCTGCATGTATACTATGATTATACTACTATAATATATAGAGACTCTCTATAGATTATAGCTGTGATTGCCGTGGAGAAGAAATTAGGAATTAATAGCACAAACACTTTATTTATAATATATGTATGTTTATAGTATCAAGGATTTGTATAGTGAGGCGCGTATAAATTTATAGTGGCGAGTACGCAACATCTCACGATACGCGAGAAGTGTCGATATACCGCGAGATTCCAATCCTTCTCACTATACAAATCCTTGATAGTATACAGAAACGCGAAAATAATGGAATTCAACAGAAAACTGACTGCCTAAGAGGGGTCCCGCTCCATTCATGCATCATTGATTCCCTATATAATCAACAAATTTTTCCCACAAAGGGGGGAGGGGTCCGAGTCCCCTGAAAAACCCTCTAAATCCGCCTCTGCATGTAATCTTTTACAAAAATTCATCCTACAACAGTTTACATACTTTCAACCAAGCTCTAAATGCCCGCAATTTCGCGGGTGTGTTCTAGTATACTATTAAATAGTTTAACATTACTATTAAATAGTTTAACATAACATGGAAGCAAAATAACTCACTACATTTGAGCATTTCGTTTGAAATGCAATCTAATCCAGTAGAATTACCATTTTTTAATGCATGTATTGCCTTTGTCACTTCTTTCTCTGTAATTTTATAATCTAACTCAGAAAAAGTCTTTCTTTGTTCAAGTGTACAAAGCATATTCTTAAATTCTAGTATTTTTGATTGATATTTTGAAGAGACTGTATTTAATTCTTGAAAATGTTTAAACCACTCATCAGCTGAAATTGTACTAATACTTGACAATTTATTTTCATCTTCATATTTTAATTTGTTTAAAAGTTCTCAATATTTTGATGGATTTTTTTCGAATAAATTATCCAACTTTTGAATAATATCCAACTTATATTGTCTCTACTGTAACTTACATTTTTTACCATATTATTAACGAAATTTAACGAAATTTCCACGTATAATTGGATCTTTTGGATATTTTGCTAGCATTTGACTTTTATGATCTAATTCTTTACGCATAGTACTCAACCCTTTATCAAACCACGGCTTAGACTTAATGCCGTTACGTCTGGATTTTGTTTTCCTTTTTAATGATTTATTTGCTGCCATTTTTAAAATATCATGTAACGAATGTAATGCAGTGTCCACTTCAGTTTGAGACTGATTTTGAATATTTTCAAAATCTTGAATTTTGACTTTTATCTCATCAGACTTAAGAGCATTTAAAAATAATTCTGGAGATATAGTTTCCCATTTGAATTTCATAGGGAAATTATCCAAATTCTCTTTTAAACAATTAACTTGAACTGAAGCCAATAGTCTTACAGAAACTTTAGCATGATCTGACAATCTAAGTATTGGATCATCAACATGAAAATACAAAACATTTTCTGTAAAATCCTCTGATATTTTTGTATTTTTGTGATTTTACTTTTTTCTGATACCAAACAATAGTCAATTACACTATTACCATTATATTGGTAAGATGTAAATTTACCTTGGTAATCCCCAAATGTTCTACCATTCAGTATACGAATTCGACTTGAAATACACATATCCAATAGTTCTTTACCTCGGGAACAGAACTTATTATCGTTACTCAATCGTGACTGCTTTATTTTATCCGATTTATACTCCTCAGGAACAGGGACATAATCATTATAATCGTCATCATTATTACTTATAAAATCTTCAAGATTGCCTGTCCTTGCATTAAAATCCCCTAAAATCATAACTTGACCTTTATCTTGATAAGTTGCTATTTCATCAGAAAGATTAGCCAAACTATCCAAATTTTTATCTTTCAAAAAAGAAGAATTAATGGGGGGTATGTAAGTAAAACATAAACATATATTGTCTTCAAAACCAAAAAAATGTTTATCCAATATCAGCCATTGGTACTCTGAGCATGTATTTTTAAGGAATTTTACACCCTTTCTTACATTTTTGTTGATTAAAATTGCTAAACCACCATGTACTTGCTTTTGTTTTGGGTTTTGTACCCTGTTAAAATGACTAACAATGTAGTTATCCAGTTCTTTACCTGACAAATCACATTTAGTTTCAGACAATCCAATAATATCACACTTTTCTATAGAGTTTAAAAACAAATTATCATTTAGTTTGTTACATTGTTTTGAAATAAGTTTGTTTACATTCCAATAGCCTATATTTATTGAGTTTTTCACCACCATGGTTTGATTGCTCCGACATTACGGCCTCCGGATGTATACCAATTCTGATTTTGAACACCAATATTTCCTCTCATCTCCAGTCTGTCACCACGAAGATCAAACTTATGACCAATTGCCTGCTTAAGATTTCCTGACAGTATATATGTCCCTTTTTAGTTTTTACTATTGTCACACAGGAAAATATCACTGGCATCACCAAATTTGTCTTTTATCATGATATTCAGTTTTTCTACATTTCTATTTTTTATCCCATCTTTTTTAGGCAGTCCAAGTGAAATGATAAGTTTTTTGCTTATTTTTTTCTTTCTTATCTGATCTATCAAAGTTTGAAAAATTGCAATACATTCTTCTGGTGTTTTGTGTTCAATGTCATTTCCCAAAATGTGTAAAATGATTGCATCATAATTGACATTCGGATCGTCAATGGTACCTATATATTCCTTACACTCCTGTATTTTGTATTTGATAATCTTGTTGACATTTGCACTTCCAAACGACAAATACTTCGCACTTATATATTTTGTGTTTGAGGTTCCTATCATAAGTATTTCTTTTCTCTTTTCCCTCCCTTTATTGAAGTTTCCTGAAGATTGCAGATTTTTCTGTCTTCCATTATTTACAACCACTGGTGTGGAGTTTGATACATTATTTTTCGATGCGACATCAACTTGGTGTACGTTACTCTCGGTGTTTGTACTTTTACTAACGGCTAGAAAATTGCTTTGTTTTGTGTCTGACTTATTAATTACCTGTGTTTTCAATAAAGAACAATCCTCGTGTAACTTATTAATTTCATTTCTTTGTTCACACACTTTATGTTCCATCTCTAATAAGGATATATCTTTACAATGTAACCTTTCTTCGTACTGATTTATTTGATTTGACAAAACTTTGATCTCACTGTTACTGCAATCCATCTTTTGTTGTGCAATTTTAATTTCAGTTTTATACTTAACTCCATCTACTTCTCTTTCTAAAAATAAATCTGCATAAACTAGTAAGTTAAATAGTTTTTTTGAGATTATAACGCTAGTTACAATTAATAAATCAAAAATTGCAAATTTCCTGGATTTATACGAACACTCGAGAATAATTGTTTGTAACACCAAAGGATATACATGCGTACTCGCAAAGCGGTTTGTGTTCGTACCGGCAGATAAAGCAGCAAATAATGTAGTGGTGGTGTGACGCATATACTACACGGAAGTTCTCCAAAACGAAATTACAAATTCATCTACATTCAGGTCCGTACGCTCCACAGAGAGTCAAATTGTAAACAAGCATATCACTGCCACTACCCAGCTTAAAGCCTCTTCCGAACATTTGAAAGTCCCTACTATGTACTGGTTACCTAAATTGCACAAAAAACCATTTAAATTCCGTTTCATCTCCGCATCTAGTAAGTGTTCTACTACCAATCTATCAGTTCTTCTAACTACCTCCTTACTACTATCAAAGAACTTGTTATTAACTTTTGTAATAAAGCTTATGAAAATAATGGTATTAATTATTTTGGAGTGTTAAAAATTCTTTAGAGGTTTTAGATAAAATACATGCTTTTGATGGTCCTTTTAATTCTGTTGACAGTTATGATTTTTCTCTCTATACTACACTTCCACACAATCTTATCAAGAAAAAGTTTTCATATTTAATTAAATGGTCTTTTGAAAATCTCATTACAAATTTATTTGCTGTAACTCGTTTAAAGCCTTTTCTGTAACGAAAAGGAAAGTATGCTAGATACACTTACTGGAAATGTGAAGATATGATTGAAGCTTTAAATTTTCTCCTGGACAACATATATGTACGTTTCGGCGATAAAGTGTATCGACAAGTAGTAGGTATTCCTATGGGCACTAACTGCGCCCCTTTAATAGCAGATTTATTCCGGTATTGCTATGAATCTCAGTTTATGACCAAACTCAGTAAAGACACGTCATTGTTACATTTGGTTGATACATTCAACAATACCTTCCGTTATCTAGATGATATTTTTCGTTAAATAATCCAGAGTTCTCTAAATATACTACCGAAATTTACCCAATAGAACTTACTTTAACTAAATCTAACATAAACAGCAGTAGTTGTCCTTTTCTGGACTTGGACATTTCAATCTCTAAAGGAAAACTCCATACGAAAATTTACAACAAAAGAGACGATTTTTCATTCCCTATTGTTAATTTTCCTTTTTTAGACGGCGATGTTCCTTTGGCTCCACCATACGGTGTGTATATATCCCAACTCGTTCGTTATGCCCGTGTGTGTAGTGATGTCATAGATTTTAACGAACGTAATCAATGCATCACTAGTAAATTATTAAGTCAGGGATTTCGTTACCATAAATTACGTAAAACTTTTACTAAGTTCTTTCATAGATACAAAGATTTGATTAGTAAATTTGGCTGTACCTGTAGAAAACTGATTAAAACGGTATTTCACATCCTAAATTTTACGGTAATATTGTACTTAAAGCGCGGAAATCACTATATGATCCGTGTAAACTCATCGAACCTTTAAATAAACTTATTAGTTCAGGTTATCTTACCAATGTTGTAATTAGATCTTTGAATATAGTTTACAATGGCACTAATATCGATTTTGTCATCAGCAAATTAAAACATGACTAAATTTGTATTCTTTTCAAACTGGATGTTTAAAGACACACCCACGTTCATTTTGATCTATAAAGAGGTTAAACTCCTAACTATCCTACTGTCTGTCGATACATTTATTTTTGGCATTGCACTAGTCATGTCTTCTTTGACTGTCCATGACGTTAAAATACTAAATCCCTGGGATGTGTTTTAGTTGATTTTAGTCTCTGATGCATGATTTTTATTATTAATTGTTTTGGCTTTTAACTAGCTGTCAGTAACAGCGAGTACTCTCAAATCGTACTTTCTTGTTTATTTGACCTGTTGATACTAATTGTAATGCTTTTTGTTATTTAATGTTATTCAGGGTTATATCTGGTCTATATACCAGCTTTGATAAGTGTTTGGTACTAATATAAATTTCCACTTCGTACTATGAACATCAAAATTATTTATTTTGTTAAAATATTTCCTTTCTCTATTGTAACTGTATACGTATACCTAACAACAAAATTATTTTATTTACCTGTGTTTAAAGTTATTGCAAATGGCTGATATTTTTGTTCGAGCATATTGTTTTTCTTAAATTGTTTAACATTTCATACCGATATAACATGTTACTTTTATTATTCTTCCTTAGTTTATTTATTTTGAATTTACATTGTATCATAGGTCAAATTTATTTGTTCAGTGTATGTTCAGTGGTGTTACTATGTCCTTTGATTGAGTTAAGCTATTTCAGTTGATATTTTATAGTGTGTCTTTCTATGTTGTGATGTTACACTATTGTTTCAGAAAAAGGGTGAAGGTTTGGTACCATTAAAACGTTTAAACCCGCTGCATTTGTTTGCACCTGTCCTAAGTCAGGAATCTGATGTTCAGTAGTTGTCGTTTGTTGATGTGGTTCATAAGTATTTCTCGTTTCTCGTTTTTATATAGATTAGACCGTTGGTTTTCCCGTTTGAATGGTTTTACACTAGTAATTTTTGGGGCCCTTTATAGCTTACTGTTCGGTGTGAGCCTAGGATCCGTGTTGAAGACCGTACTTTGACCTATAATGGTTTACATTTATAAATTTTGACTTGGATGGAGAGTTGTCTCATTGGCACTCATACCACATCTTCTTATATCTATATATGAATTCATGTACTTATAATGAAAGTTAGATGTTTTGAATTCCTGGTAAAATAATTTACTTTAAAATTTGTTTACTTTTAAAAATTTCGTGTAAAGTAATATAAACTTTACCTTTTAATGAACATCAAAAATATTTCAAGAGGTTTTATATTGTCTCCACTTTTAGTTATTCGGTTTCTGCGATCAAGTTCAGTACCTAGATTGGTCAACATAAGTGTCATTGTGCCAGGGCACTAGTTTTCGGAGGTATCTTAGGACTGAGACATGTTCTTATATAAAAATAAGGAGATTTGGTATGATTGCCAATTAGACACTAGAGATCAAAGCACAAGGCTGTATACAACTATAGGTGCAACAATGAGCGAAACATATACCGAATGGGAAGCCTTTAAAGGCCCCGACATGAGAAAATATTAAGCAATTCAAATGAGACAGCCTAATTTTTGATACAAATTTTTTTTACAAAAACCCCAATGAGGAAAACAGCAAGAAACGACCACAAATGAATTACAGCTCCTGACATTGGACAAGCACATTCAGAATATAGCCTGGTTAAACATGTTAATGAGCGCTCAACTCTGCTCCTTACATGGGACAGTAATTTATTACCGAAGACAACAATAGCTGTAAAATCATTTGGAAAGAAAAGGGCTTAACTCATCACATCAAGGTTTCTACATGTTCAGCCATCTTTGTATCTATGAGGGAGTTGAAGGTTTTAAATGATTTTTCCATAAGAAGGGAAAAAACAATCTTCTCTTTTATCGTTATTTTTTTTTTATAAAACTTTGTGAAATTGAATTATTCACAATCTAAAATTGACAATAATTCCTGTTTATAAGAAAATTAATATAGTTTTATTGTCATCTATCAGGTTTATTTAAAGTATATTTATAAGTTTATTTGTATAGATTTACAATTATAGAATTCTTGAATATTTAAAGCAAAAGTATCATCAAATTAACGGTAAGTGTCATTAATTTTTTTTTTATATTAAATAAAATCTAATCGGATCTTTATCGAGTTTGGTTATAAACTATGATGCATTACAAGACTGGAACCAGTCTGTTATTTACGGGGCGCAATTGGTGTCCATAGAAATACATTCAACCTGGTGATACACTTTATTGCCGAAACATGAACATATGTTGTCAATGGGGGAAATAATAGCTTTGAATTATCTAGTCATCACAGTTCCCGTTAGTGCAAGTAGCATATTTACCCTTTTTTAAAAATAAGAAGAAGGCTTCTAAATATGTTTTTGAGAGTGCTCTGAGCAAAGATATACCCTAAGATTAACATGTATTAGGATGATCTTATGATTATCATAAAAATTAGACATCACGGAGTACTGATATCGATAGTTTCTGTAGCACGTGCGGGCAAGATATTTTTTGCTTTGTTGCCTGATGAGTCATTGGCACCAAAGCAGACAATAGCTTGCCCAAGCTTTTCCATAGAAACTTAAATAATAGTGTCGTGTCCATATATTTGCAGTGGTTATAACTTCTAAATAAAACTGACAAATCTGTCTATACGGAATTACACAATACGATTGAAAGACTGTCACATGAAGATCGGTGTCCCTTACATCACTAATCTTCCTTCTTGGTGTTTATTTGTGGCGGTATTTATAATAAAGTATACTGCAAATAAAATCTCCTTCACTATAAATAAGAGGCATTAATAGAATGTAAATCTTGTACTAAAGTTCAGTTAACACGGTGCGCTGTACAATTTTGTTTTGTTTGGTTAATGGTGAGTTTCTCATCAGTGGTTACTGAATCATAAATCATAACGTAACTATCCATTTCGAATTTGGATCTAAGAAGAAAGTCAAAACACATCTAAACTAAACTTTAAAACAAAAAACCAACCCTCTCTCTAAGTTGATTGATATTGGTCGCAAATTCAATTCGAATTAGATACCGCTATAAAAAAATATATCCCAACTTTCCGTGCTTTTATTGTATAAGTGAAAAAAACCACTTCCGTTCGACGCAGAATTCTGGATTTACCATAATTAGGAACGATCGTCAAAACATTTCAAAGAAAAGGATGTATACGATAAAAACATGAAGAGCTATATTACCAAAAGGGACATAGAATGGCCAAATTCATCGAAGGTCAACTTTGCCGGAGGGATCCAGGGCCTTAGTTTCTTAATAATTTCTTAATTCATCAACGGAGAAATTGCGAACAATTGTTAAAAATCATGTAAGTTCCGAAGCACTGACTACTTTGTTTGTAATACCTTACGGACTGATGGAGAGGCAAAAGATACCAAAGGGATATTCAAACTCATAACTCGAAAACAAACTGACAATGCCATGGTAAACCACAAAAAGACAAACAACAGTACACAAAACACAACATAGAAAACTAAAGACTGAGTAACACGAACCCCACCAAAAAGTTGGGGTTATCTCAGGCTCTCCGAAAGGGTAACAGATCCTGCTCCATATGTGACATCCGTCATGTTGCTCATGTAAGTACAAACCCAGTGATTAGTCTAATGCGGTAAGTCACATTCGAGGAAAAGAGGAAGGGATTATGGTTACAACAATTGGAACATATCCTTCGTCATCTGTGAAACAGACATTCCATAACTGTCAATCAACTCGTGATGGCGTTCGTAAACTTTTCGATAGGATGATTTCAACTTCACCACTTGGAACTCTTGGTTCAAAAGCATCATTGTAAGCAGTAACCCTCTATCAAGTATATCATGATTTTAATGCAAGCTCTGGAATATCGTAACAACTGGGAGATATATACTCCGTATGCAGGCGCTGCTGGAATTTTGCTACATAGATATGGAAAGTTCACAATTGGGAAGCTGAACTCATCTCTTTTGTCATAAAGATTTGTTTTCAACCGACCCTCATTATCAATTTCTAGATGTAAGTCAAGATATGAGGCAGACTTAACTGTATCTGTTGTATCCTTTATCTCAAGTTCGATGGGATAGATCCGTTCAACATAGTCACAAAATTTTTAATTATTTATTGAGAGAACATCATCTATATAGCGGAAAAGGAAATTAAAGTATACTGCTTACTTCGTTTCCTTCTTCCTTAGAACTTCCTGTATGAAGTCAACCTCATATGAATAAAGGCGGCAAGAAGAGGAGCACAGTTGGACCCCGTGGGAATGCCGATTGTTTGTTGAAAAATACGTCCTCCAAACGTAACAAATATGTTGTCAATCAAGAAATCAAGCATCTTGATAATGTCAGTTTCAGAGAATTTTTTGTTTGAATCAGAGTGATTTTTTACAAAGTACGATTTATCCCTCCCTAAGACAAGAAACGTGTATCTACGTAAGTAACGTATGGTAACGAAATCCCAGACTTACGAATTTTCCAGTTAAGTATAGATAACGTTCATTGAAATCTAAAACGTCAATACTGACTCGAAAATAACAAACAAGTTAAAAAGTAAACTTATTGTTAGAAGGGGACAAAGAAACACTGCCGTCCAAATAGGGAACGAAAATTCGTCCCTTTTGTCATATTTGTTTGTTTTGATTTCACAATAAAAGTTATAATCATTATTGTGATTATTCATAAGAAATATCATTTTGACATTTTCTGGCCCAGGGTAGATGCCGCTACTGATGTGCCGTTGATTCTTGGTGGTATGATAAGCCCAGTAGGTAGTGCTTTGTTACTTACATGATGTATAACTTTCATTTCTTAATTTTGTCCGGTTGATAAATTTAGAAATTATTAAGAAACTAAGACAGTTAGGAAATTTGGCTGTATCTGTAGAGTTCTTGTCAGAAACAGAATATCACATCCAAATTTTTACGGTAATGTTGTTTACAAAGCCCGTAATTTTAGATACAACCCATGTAAACTAATTAATCATCTAAATAAACTTATTCTGAAACGTGTCAATTTAACACAGTAGTAAAATCTTTAAATATTGTTTTTATTTATACTAAGATTGAGAATGGAAACGGGGAATGCGCCAAAGAGACAACAACCCGACCAAAGAGCAGAAAACAGCCCAAGGCAACAAATGGGTCTTCAACACAGCAAGAAAATCCCGCACCCGGAGGCGGGCTTCAACTGGCCCTTAAACAATAATGTATACTGGTTCAGTGAAAATAGACGTCATACTAAACACCGAAACATATAAATGGACCAAAATTAAAAAACATACAAGACTAATAAAGGCCAGAGGTTCCTGACTTGGGACAGGCTCCAAAATGCGGCGGGGTTAAACATGTTTTGTGAGATCTCAACCCTCCCCCTATACCTCAAGCCAATGTGGAATAAACAAACACACAGCAATACGTACAGTAAAATTCAGTTTAAAAGAAGTCCGAGTCCGATGTTAGAATAGGTAACAGAAGAAACTAAGCAAAATGACAATAATAAACATAAATTAACAAATGACTACTATCAGTTACTGACATGCCAGCTCCAGACCTCAACTAAACTGATTGAAAGATTATGTCTACATTATATAAAAATCAAGCACAATCCCTCCCGTTAGGGGTTTAGTATCATACCATCATAAAATATACGAGAACTGAAGAACATAACCCGTATCATACCAACAACTGGTTTTAGAATAAATGTGTTTATTTCCGATGCAAAGACCCTATGAGTGAATCAATTAAAATTCCAAAAAATGCCATTGTTAACGACTTGACAACAGTATCGTAACTATATCCCTTCTGAATAAGTCTGTTTAAAGGTTTGGTTAGCTTTTGAGGTGAATGACGCCATTTTTGTGCTTTGTATAGAATATTACCATAAAAGATGGGACTAACATTGATATTGTTTTTAAAATTAAAACATAACTAAATATATATTGCTATATATTTACAGTTATGAGAACTCATTATCTTACATTGTGTCGATACTGTTTACCTATATTTTGGCATTGCAAAACGTCATGCGTTTCTCAGACTGTTTATGAAGTTTTTACACTAAATACGTTGGATGTGTACTGATTGAAACTTAAGTCTGGGAGAACATGATTTATTTATTAGTTGTAATTGACTTTGAACTAGCTTTAAATAACTGCGAGTACTCTTATTTCGGTGCTTGCTGTCTATTGTTTTTATGTTAGTTGCTTTTGTGCCTCGTACCGATCTTTTGAGTTAAGCCAATTGCTACTGATTTGTATAGTTTGTTCTTATGTTGTACTGTTACACCACTGTCCCAGGTTGGGGAGGGTTGAGCGCTCACAAACATATTTAACTCCGCCACATTCTTTATGTGCCTGTCCCGAGTCAGGAGCCTGTAGTTCAGTAGTTGTCGTTGATTCATGTCTGTTATATTTGTTTTTCGTAAAGTGTTTTGTTATAAATAAGGCCGTTAGTTTTCTCAATTGAATTGTTTCACATTTTTTATGTCGGGGCCTTTTATAGCCGACTATATGGTATGGGTTTTTCTCATTGTTGAAGGCCGTACGATTGCCTGTAATTGCTTACATCCACTTCATTTGAACTTTGGTGGATAGTTGTCTCATTGTCAATCATACCTCATCTCCTTATTTTTATATTAGAGATAATAATGCATATCTGATTATTGTGATTTATAGTCTGATAGTCTACCTTTATATGGAACCCAAAAATTGAAAGCCAAAGATTTATAAATACGTGAATAGTTGGGAAGCAAAATGACCCTCCCACCGAATAAATAGAGCAAAAAAAAAAAATTAAAAAAAACGTTGGAGAACTCAAACGCTAAAGGGACCTTAACCATAATCCTAAACAACAAAAATAATCTGAGATCAACTTTATCCCAAGAAAGTTTCAAATATGCCAATTGTGGAAGACTAAACAAGACAATTGTTTTAGTTGTGCCATACCTAGACAATAAATGCAACAGAGACAGATGACACAAATGACAATTACTCAATAGAAGAAATGAGATTAAAACAATAGTTTATCGATGCTCAAATCTCATAAATTCATTAACAAGATACAACTTAAGATAAAAACAAAAACTGAGGGAATCGCATGAACTCCAAATGGAACGAGACAGGATTCGTCTCGATGGTAATTATATTCTGCTTTGCATGCATCACCCGACATGCGCATCGACACTTGGTCAAATGTCATAATCCGGAATAGGACATAATCAGTTAATCTACAAATAAGACGATCATTAACTACCTTAAAGATTCAGCGAAAAGCATTCACGGGATTACTTTCTAGGGACACACACATATTTCGAATAGTAAAATATAAAAAAGTATGCAAAAAAACGTAGTCAAAATCTATTAAAACAACTTAATATTTTAATATCGGCATAAACGATTCAAGCAAAATAAAAAAATTAGATACTGGCAATTTTATCATTGCATCATTAAGCAGCAGTATTTTATTTAATTCAAAAACGTAAACATGAAAGAAGGGCTTTATTTCATAATAATGGTTCCATTTAGGACCAAAGTGTTTTATTGTATTTATGTGTTGCTAAACAAGAGCTTTCAACTTAAATTCCGTATATTCATCTATATATGTCATGTGGTAGTTTAGGGAGATGAAAAGAGATAAATAGGTTACTAACATATAACAAAGTACATATCGATGCAAAATTTATTATGATTTATACATTAAATTCCAAACAAACATAAATTATCCGTTGATCTGGTCGCATATTATTGACGTGTTCCTTAGTAACCACCCTAAAACGACAAAGAAAATAATTATATAACGGGGAAGGAATGATTACATCGTATGTATTGTGTAATCACTCGCGTCTCTATCGCCATAAAATAACCAAAAGAAATGAAAAGAAACTAATATTGACATGTTGATTTTCTATTGGCGCTTTTTGTTGTTGGTTTGATTCTTCAGTGACGCATACCCTACACCTCCTTTGCTCATATTACATGGTATATTTTTCAGTTTGTCTTTTATATTCTTTTTGTAATTTTGTATTTAGTTTCTTGTTTTTCCTCAATTACCAAGAATGTCAAGCACAGATACAAAACTTCAGCGAAACCTGTACAACTAATGTCAAACAAAGCGAATAAATTAGGTCAGAGAATAGAAACTTAAACAGAAAATTTATACTTACTCGTCGGTATTTTCCGTACGACTGAAAACAAATAAAAAACATATCTTTGATAATAGTTAATTTCGTATAATTAATTCTTTACTACTTGGAAAACAAACACTCATACAAATTAAAGATTATAAAACATTAGTTTGTCAACCAGTTCAAAAACTATTTGTCACAGGTTATAGATTTTTTTTATGAAACATTGATCAACATGTTTGAATTAAAATGCTGAAAATTACTAAAACTTTGAATTGTTCGAAAAACTAAGGATGTTATACACCAGGAATGGATTACCTTAGCTGTATTTGGCAAAACCTTTTCGGAATTGTTGGTCCTTAATGCTCTTCAAACTTTGTACTTTATTTGGCCTCATATTTTTTTTTTATTCGAGCGTCACTGATGAGTCTTTTGTAGACGAAACGCGCGTCTGGCTTACAGAATTATAAGCCTGGTGCTACATTACAAATTTTAAGAATGTATCGAGATATACGATTGAAAGAAAAAAATGATGATCTGGTGCGGTAAAATTGGTAACGTTAATGTTATTCGAACCATTCTATGATCTCTTAGATAAATGTCTCTGATCAAGGTAAAGTAATGACTTACTTTTCTGCCATATGATTTTCCATTTCCATTGTAACCATTTCTTCCGTTGCCATTGTAACCATTTCTTTCGTTGCCATTGTAACCATTTCCTCCGTTTCCACTGTAACCATTTTCTCCGTTTCCACTGTAACCATTTCCTCCAACTTGATAGTCAATTGCAGCAAGGTCAAGATATTCCCCGCCTCCACCATTACCTCCATTACCCCCATTATATCCATTACCACCAGTGTATCCAGTACCGCCATTATAGCCATTACCGCCATTGTATCCATTGCCACCATTATAGCCATTACCGCCATTGTATCCATTACCGCCATTGTAACCGTTTCCGCCATTATTCCCATTGTATCTATTTCCACCGTTGTAGCCATTACCACCACTGTATCCATTACCGCCATTGTAACCGTTTCCGCCATTGTTTCCATTATATCCTACGTTACCATTATATCCAGTGTAGCCAGTATATCCATTTTTCCTCTTGTAGTTGGGTCTTCCAGCTGCCTGCACTAATACTAGTGCGCAGCTACACAAAATAACAAAACCATTCGACCACATTTTCGGTACTGAAAAAGAAAGGAAAATTGAAAATTATTTTCGCAATTTCCGATTTATGAATATATGAAATACGGTTCACAATACTAAAAAAGTAAAGCATGAGGATTTTTAATAGGGATTTGGCATTGATATACTGAGTCACTTATTGCATTTTTTTTTGCTATCATTACTAATACTTAAACTGATAAATCAGAGTGTGTTAGATAAATCTCATTTGGTATTTAATCATTTATGTGGATATTCTTACGCCTTTTATTAGTTTATGTTGGTTTGCTCTATAATGTATATGCCTTTCAATGTTCAAACATTTGAAAAACCTATTGAAGGAAATTCTAGAAACACCCGTTATATACATCGAATGGGAATATTGTTTGTTTTATGTATATTCGATAAGCATCTTGAAATGGGCTTAGAATGTCAAGATATAAAGTAAGCAGAAAGATAATTTGAAATTACGATGTTAACAAAATAGTGTTACATAAGGGATGTGTTTCAACACATTACCTTTTTTCTAAATTTGTTAACCGTATGATAACACATGGCACCGTATAACGGCAAATATTTAAAACAGTTCAAAAAATTTGTTGAACAGTTGTTCTTTAAAAGAAGACTTCCTCCAAAAAAGTCTTTTGTTTTTGTTTTGTTTGAAACATGTTGATAATAAAAATCTCAAAAGTCTTCGTCACATAATACAATAACTGAACAAGCGATTTTAAAGTATGTATCTTACCTTTACTATATGGCGGTTGGACTGCAATGAATAAAACCCAATACTTACTAAAAAAAAATGCATTCCTTTTTATACAACAAATCGTTCTTATTATATATCATAAACATTCAACACCACGTAAGAGATATCGATCAAGAAATTTAATTACTGCATGTTTCTGAAATTTAATAAGTTAAGGGGGGGCAAAAAAAATATAAATCATAATATGCAAATTTGTTTTTAAAGTCAAAAGGTGAATTATCAAAAATCACGTTTTTTTTTTAAATTTTCTGTATGTGCATTATCAAAACAAATACATAGTTATGAAAATTGTTGTCTGAAATGATGGAAAGAATTGTACAGGTCTCTGGTAGGTTGGATTGACCAGTTAACTTATTATAATTAGAATCTTCAGGTGCATTATTGGAAAATAGTATGGAATAATATGGACGTAACGTTTAATTTGGTGGATTCATTTTTTTTGTGTATAAAACAGATGTACGATCGCACAATATTTTGTATGAATGCATTAAACATATTTTTATCTATAAACTGCAAGATTGATTTGAAATAATGCGCAACAATTTTCGGTTCTATACTGAATTCTTGTCTTAACGTACTCTTATTCGCCGAAAGCTTTTCCTTATGCAGTGACCTTAAACACGGGACCTCTCATTAGAACTCCTCAACCGCACAGCGCAAGTTCAAGGGAAAACCCATGATTTAAGAAAAGGTAAACGCAGGTGGAGTTCAGATAGTGTTAATTCATTCTGAAAGAATAAAAATTAATACTTGAAATCATTTAACAACTGTTATGACAAAGTTTGATTAACAAATAGAAACGCACGGAAAATGTAAAAAAATATAAATATAGCTCTATTGCATGTCTATCAATAAACTTATTTTTCACGAGCTCCATGATTCTGTGAAGTTTGTTTATTAAAGTCACGTTCGTTATAGTTCGTCAATAAAAGAGAGGCGAAAGATACCAAAAGGACATTCAAACTCATAAGTCGAACATAGACTGACAACACTATGGCTAAAAGAGAAAAAGACCAACAGACAAACAACAGTACACAAAACACAACATAGAAAACTAAAAAAATGAGCAACACGAACCCCACCAAAAAATTGGAGGTGTTCTCAGGTGCTCAGTAAGGGTAAGCAGATCCTGCTCCACATGTGGCACTCGTCATGCTGCTCATGTTAGTATAATCCCGGTGACAATTAGAACATATCCGTCGTCATCTGTGAAACACGAAAGTTACTAAGCAAGCAAATTTTCAATGACTAAAATATTTTTTGTCGATTATATGTTATTGATCCGTGATAAATGTAATCAAAGTACTGAAGTACTGAACATCGGATGACCGCAAGTTCTTGTGGATGGTCAAAAGCACTTGTCACAGAAAAAAAATCACATCTCTATACCTGAAACTGAGGTTAATGTACAGAGATATATTTTTTTCTGAGACAAGTTCGTGCGTGGATGATGAATAAATGACAGGAAATTCAACCTCACCGTAATAACTATTATATTGTAGTGATACAAATCAGTATACACTGGTTTGTTGTTATATATTATATTAATATAACAGTTACATGTATATATAATTTTCATCCATTTGTATATCATTCTCTTCTACTATTCTTATAATAGTGCAGTGCAAGTGCATGGTGGACACTCTTCTGTAAAAATTCGATTATTCTAAAAGATTGGATATAAGTTGGCATTCATATTTTCCCGCAAAAACAATTACAGAGTTACCGGTCCTTGCCGCGATTGTCGCAAAACGTTCTTGAGATACATGCTTTAACATAATTTTTCGGTACGTGTGCATATTTATTATCAATGATTTTTTACTTATATATATATATCTAACGACAAAACATTTTCATATTATTAATTTATGTTCTAAACAAAAATATTTTTATCAGTATTCATTGAAGAGATGTATTTATAACAAACGATTAGGAATGTTAGTTTGCACTCGTTAATATCCGCGTATTTATCATGTTTATAGATCTGTTACAAACCCAAAACGAAAGTTACGTAATGGAAATCTAGGCGATAGCAATACATCGGAATGCCCTCACGGTCATCGTGATGTAAAAAACGTGCATATCTATATAGAACTTAGTTTAGTATATACACACGCATTAGTTCAATAATTTACTGAACATTATAATTTCAAGAAACTCGTATCATATGACTTTAAAGGACACAGATTACCGTACCACTCCATTATCTTATACTCGGTGTTTTAACGTGTTTGTAGTCCACTTATTGTAACTACATTAAATTAAACCTGAAAATGAACACAACACCTAATACAGTTGGTGCGTTCGAAACATCATTCTGGATTGTCCTTCAACAGGAACGATAAAACCAAAAATAGTTAAAAGGCGAAATGTATTTATTAAGCACTAAGTCTTGTATACGTGATGAGCTTTATAAATTAGACCGTGAGTTTTCTCGTATGAATTGTTTGACATTTGTCATTTCGGGGCCTTTTAGAGCTGACTATACGGTATTTGCTTTGCTCATTATTGAAGGCCGTACGGTGACCTATAGTTGTTAATTTCTGTGTCATTTGGTCTCTTGTGGAGAGTTGTCTCATTGCCAATCATACCACATCTTCTTATTTTTATATTTATAACCAAAAGGGACCTGTAAGTTATAATATTAACGGTACCATTTTTTCTGCACCAGATGCAAACTTCGACAATAAATGTCTCTTCAGTGACGCCAGTGATGCTCGAGGCAAAAATTTTGAAAACACGAAACATAATAAAACTGTTAAAAGAGCTGATAAAAAAAGAAACTAAGGTATAGCCAAATCAGGACAAGGAATCCGAGCTTTGCATGAAGGAGATATATTCCTTAATTTAGAATATTTCCAAATTTTTATATCAGCAAATTTCAGTCTAACGATATACGTATTTTCATGCCAATAACAAAGTATTGGCTACTGGGCTGGTGATACCTTCGGGGACTAACAGTCCACCAGCAGAGGTATCGACCCAATGGTAGTAATAACATTAACGGTACCAATTGTTATGCACCAGATGCGCATTTCGACAATTAATGTCTCTTCTGTGATGCTCGAGTCCGAAATATTTGAAAATTCGAAACCTAAAAAAAAAAAAAAAAACGTTGGAAGAGCTAATCAAAACAAAAATGACCTAAATTATAACCAAATCCGGACAAGGAATGTGAGCTTCGCATGTGGGAGATACATTCCCCAATTTAAAATGTTTTCAAAAATTTTATAATAGCAAATTTCAATCCAACAATAACCGTATTTTCAAGTCAGTAACAAAGTACTGGCTACTGGGCTGGTGATACCTTCGGGGACTAACAGTTCACCAGCTATAGGTTATCGGAAAGCCTTCAAGAATGAGCAAAATCCCATACCGTATGGTCAGCTTAAGCAGTTCTGATAACCATTTCGCCATACCTATATTTATTTGGTCCTAATGTGAAGTTTGAGTTTTTTATCCCACCAAATGATTGGCAGGATGTTTTTTTCTCATCTCGGCTGAATATAGCAGTTTACATCTTTATTCGTTTTTTTTTTAAATAATTTGGCAAAATATGCTTTTGAATGGAATATGATAATGTTAATTGTCAAAGGACTTTAAAAAAATGCGCAAAATGTTAGTTTTCTTGCAGTATCAACGTTTATTCATTCTGTTGAATTGGCTTCTTTTAAGGTCCCTTCAGTCATGAATCGCATTTTGTTTCTATTTATTCCTAATAAATCCTGTGGAATTTATAAACTTCAGAAATATAAGTAACTATCTGATGACAAATTATGTAAAAATATCTGAAAGATGCAAAATCAACAAGCTCTGACGCATTGGAATATGATATCACTAAAGAGTCATAATGTGCATTTTTGTAAAGAAAATCATAATTTCGACTGATTTTTTTACTGGTTTATGTTATTTTTAAGCTTCAAACGACATGGACCACATGAATGGACCACCATAGTTTTTTGTACGAATGTGTATCTGACCAATAAACATCTGTTATAACAATTTAATTCTGGTCGAAAGTTTTGGTCAATGTTTTTCAGAAGGAAAAGACCATGCAAATGCATAAAATCTTGTTAAAAAGCATACTTTTGTAGCTGTCAACATTTATAAAACACAAAGCAGACAGAAAAACGGTCTAGTTTATCTCAATTTGAATATTTAAGATCAAATATATAGTTTTTGTTCATATGATGTTACAAAGTGTTTCATTTAAAGTACCAAGGTAAGGACTTCGGGGCCCTTCCCGTTTATATGCAAACTTATAGTTTCCCAATGCTCTTCACCTTCGAACTTTATTTGGCCTTTTTAACTTTTTTTGATTCGAGCGTCACTGATGGTTCTTTTGTAAACGAAACGCGCGTCTGGTGTATTAATTTGAATCCTGGTATCTCTGATGAGTTCATCATTCTGGGTGATTTTTTTTATAAGAAGACTGTTCACGAATAATTACATAAAATGCTTAAATTCTCACATTAGAGTTGATACGTATCATACCAAGTAACGAAAATAGATATCTTATGAATAATATGACTAGAAATTTTCTAAGTGAATTAAATGGTTTTTTTTTGATAACCCGGGTGCAACTATATCTGTTCAGTCGTTACAATTCTCATTTTAGTTGAAAAAAAACCCATTAATTTGACTTACAACAAACGATTAAAGATATAAGTTTTTGCTTGATAATATGTATTTTTGATTTGTAGATTTATAGTTTATTCTATTTCTTTATTGTTATGAATTTCTTTTTCTGTCCAAACTTCATCAAGATCATACATAACGACACTTGGTGAATGTACATGCTGCTATTATGATGATATATTCCCACTCAATAATTTAGACTTTTCAAACTGTATACCAATGAATTTATCAAGATACTCATAATTCTTTAAACGTTAAAAAGTTATCGTTGTCCTCTTTTTTACTTTGATATTTGAACATCTCATGGTTATGTTCATACCAAAGTTTATGACTTTGCTTTTCCAATGTTGGTTTTGCTGAAGTTGATAATGAAGTTTCGTTCATCCCATCTTATATTGTTCATATTTCTTGGTTTAATTTTCTTATGTTTGCAGATTGTAATGAACATAAAATTTAACCATTAAAAAGTGTACACAAAGGATACAGATATCATAAACTTTTGAAGACGTTTTTTAAAAAAAGTATAACAAAAATACAGAACTCAAAGGTAAATTCAAACAGGGGGAATCCTTAAAAACTGACAAAATCAAACGTTAGACGTGTTCAATCAACGTAATGAATGGAAAATAACTGTCATACTCCTGACTTGGTAAAGGTATTTTCCGAAGAAAAGTTAAATGGTGAGTTAAACCTGTTTTTTTTTTTTTTTTTTTTTTTTTTTTTTTGGCTAGCTAAACCTCCCACTTGTATGGCTGTAGTTTATAGTTCCGTTATATTGAAAATTGGGTAAGCAACCCAAACAGATATCCTAAATTTTACGGTGATGTTGTTTACCGAGCCCGGAAATTTAGATACGATCCGGGTAAACTTATCAAACCTCTAAATAAACTTATTCTAAAAGGTTACCAATTCAACACTGTAATTAGATCTTTGAATATTGTTTTTATTGGTATAAATATTGATGTTATTATCAGTAAATTAAAATCATACTAATAGTTTTGTTATTTTTGGCATTTTGGCATTGCACAAGGTCAATGTTTTTCTCTGACTGTTAATGACGTCTTTACGCTATAAATTCATTGGATGTTGGATGTATACTGATTCATATTTTAGTCTTAGATACATGATTTTTTTTATTAGTGTTATTGGCTTTGAACTAGCTGTCAGTAACTGCGAGTACTCTCAGATCTGTACTTGGTGTTCTTTTTGTTGTTAGGGATGAGGGATGGATAAATACTCTCCCACGTCCGGTCTGTGTTTATGTTTGATCTTTTTCTTGTACTAGTTTTGTATCGAGCTAATAAGTTAAGCCTTTTTCAACTGATTTTTATAGTTTGTTCTTATGTTGTGCTGTTACACCACAGCCCCAGGTTAGAGGAAGGTTTGAGCACTCACAAACATGTTTAAACCCGCCACATTCTTTATGTGCCTGTCCCAAGTCAGGAGCCTGTAGTTCAGTGGTTGTCCTTGATTCATGTCTGTCATATTTGTATTTCGGTAATTGTTTTGTTATAAATTAGGCCGTTGGTTTTCTCAGTTGAATTGAGTTGTCTCATTGGCAGTCATACCTTATCTCCTTATTTCTATACAATAAGTTAATGTGACAATAATTGGGATCCAGCAGCAAAAACTCTGTAGCATACATAACAGACGTACAACATAACTGACTAAAAAATTCAAACAAACATACAAATATAACAAAGCCGCAAAAAAAAAAAAAGGATTTGTAGTTGATAGTAAATTTGACAAAGACGCCAACAAAAAAGTGTTTTTAGTTGATAGTACATACAATATATATAGAATAATGGCATTTTTGTTTTTGATACTGACTTTATCAGCAAGAATATCAAGCGAGCCCGCTAGGAAGAGCTGATATTCGAGCTGATGAAGTCAGTATCAAAAACAAAAATGCCATTATTCTTTTTATCGGCAATCTGTCTTAACTCTATGTTTTTTTGTAAAGAATAAGAAGTAAAATGAAATAATAAGTAAAACTACTTTTACGCGTACAAAACGTTGGGTTCGTTGTTCGGTTGAATGAATGAAGTCGCGTGCATTTCATTGATAAATTGAAGCGGATGGACAAGAACATGTGACGTTACTGCACTGATACATGACGTCATTGCCTAATATTTTCGAGTATCAAGTCCTGTCCATGATATTGAAAATATTAGGCAGCAAGATCAAAGGAGAAATGTTCTAATTGCCGATAAATAGTATACACCGTCTCAATAAAGTACAAATTAAGTAAAAAATAAATACAAGGGTAAACAAAATGAAAACAACACCCGAAAAACGTCTTGCGTCCGAATTGCACTTCTGGACCAACCTGCATCAGGAACGCCCAAAACCAAAAAAAAACCCGATAGCTGGATGTATAAATACCAAGTCATGTTAAAAAACCCGATAGCTGGATGTATAAATACCAAGTCACGTTAAAAAAACCCGATAGCTGGATGTATAAATACCAAGTCACGTTAAAAAACCCGATAGCTGGATGTATAAATACCAAGTCACGTTAAAAGTTAAGACCAAAGGGAACATAATTGAACAAAGACAAATAAAGGAAAAACTGGAATGGAATTAAAATGTTACACAACTTCAGCACCTATAATCTTGTATTATTTGTGAAGTAGGCACTGAATATTTGTCTGTTAGGTCTTGGTACTTTCCGATGAACTTTTGGAGAAAAAGGAGAGAAGCAATTTGTCAAAACCCTAGCTGGCTTATCAATCTTTTGCTCAGACACCGATGATGTTCTTAAAAGTCTGAGTAGCAACTGTAGGCTTTTGAATATCGTGCGAGTTGGTAAATGTATACTCCAAACGCGGGTTAAGTTGGTATATTACTGCTTAGGTGAGGAAAACTTATAATTTCAAAATTAAAATCGTCTCGTTTGTCATAGAGTATGGTACTGAGATGACCGCGGTAGTCAAATTCGAGATATATGTTTAGAAATGAGAAGAAGCTGTATCTATGGTTTCTTTAATCTATAGTTCAGAAGGATAAATGAGATCAAATCAAAAACGTTTGAATTGTTAATGGAAAGCACGTCATCAACAGATATAGCTGTATGTGAAATTGAATGATCCAGTTTCTTTGATCTTTTTGTTTTTTTATAAGTGTCTGAAGACAATAAGAAAGGTCGGCCTGGAGACGTCCACTGTTGGTTCCCATATGCTGGAAAATTCCACCGTACACTGACATCTAGATGTCGCTAAAGAAACTAAATTTTCAACTCCGTCAGACAAAGTTGACCTTAGATGGTTTTGGCTAATTTTTTAGGTCCTTTTTTCTCATACAGCTCCTCAATTTTTTCGGTTCTTGTACATCCTTAGCTTTAAAATATTCAGTTTTGAGCGTTAATGAGAAGGATAAATCTTGAAAAGCGCTTCGTACGCATTAATTTTTTTAGTGTTTTTTACATATTTTTCTGTGGGTTGTAATCTGGTTGACGAGCATTACAACCTAAATTGAAATTTAGATAATTTGAACTATCAAATTTCAGGAGCTTCGTATATGAAAAATATGTTCAGCAAAAAAAACCAAAAAAAAAACCATAAAAGATTCATTTAGAAGAATATAATTTATTTGTTTTTGAATATTTTACAAAATAAGATCAGATAAATACAAATGTTAAAATCAATATAAACACACATGTCGATTGGGCTGTCAGAATTTTGGTTGCATCTTGTTGGTATGATCCTTAGTAGCCACCCTAAAAGAATTAAAAAAAAAAAAAACAGATTCACACCACAAAGCTAACGATGGGAAAGATGTATTACACATATGATTTGTGTCTCATCATTTCTCATTATTAACACATTTAACTAATTCATAAAAGCTGTTAGATCTAAATATTGATTAGTAAATTTTTATACGACCGCAAAAATTTTTTACGATCGTATATTGGTATGACGTTGGCGTCGTCGTCGTCGTCGTCGTCGTCGTCGTCCGAAGACACATTGGTTTTTGCACAATAACTGTAGTTTATGTGAATGGATCTCTATGAAATTTTACCATAAGGTTCTATACCACAAAAGGAAGGTTGGGATTGATTTTGGGGGTTATGGTACCAACAGTTAAGGAATTAGGGGCCAAAAATAAGCATTTTTGTAACTTCCAGACAATAACTTGTGTGTTAGTGTATGGATCTCTCTGACATTGCACCACAAGGTTCCATATCACAAAGGGATGGTTAGGATTGACCTGGGGGTGGGGATGGCTCAAACCGTTTAGGAATTAGGGGCAAAAAAGGGGGAAAACAAGGGTTTCCTGGTTAATGGACAAAGCAGTGTAAGGGAGGTAATCCAAACTCATTTAAAGTATTAAAAAAAAATTGGATTACCTCCCTTACATTGCTTTTAAATTATGTATAAAGATGTTGTATTGTCTTGAGGTGATTAGCTGTCAATTAATTTTTAGAAGTTACTATTAAAGGAATATTAATTTTAGCCATGATTATGTATGTCATTTTCTATTTTAAGACTTTTATGATGTATTTAAATTGGTAATTATGGTTGCAAACTCCATTGGAAATTTGAATTGAGATTATGACCATATCTTGAGGGAAAAAAAATTTTTTTTAGGAAAAAGGGGGAGGTGAAAAAATTTGGGGGGGGGGGGGGCAATTTTTCTCATTACAGATTTCAGAAATTAAAAAGAAAATTTCTTCAAATATTTTTTTTTTTTTTTTTTTGCAAAATAAAGGAACGGGGGTCAATACGCAACAGCATGGGGTATTGCACAAAAGCAAACAATTGAATATAAATTCAAATCATATAACCAATTCTAAGTTCTTTGACTACAGTTATTCTGTGTCAGAAACCTATTATGTGTCAAATATTTAATTACAATCAAAATTCAGACCTGTATCAAGCGCGAATATTGTGTCCATTTTTGCCCCAACTGTTCAGGGTTGGACCTCTGCGGTCGTATCCAGCTGCTCTAAGCGAAGCATTTTATTCGGTATTGTTTCGTAAATTTCTACTTTAGATTCGTTCTCTGTTTATTATTAGAATTAACCAAACTTTGAAAATTGTCAATTTGCACAAATTGAAAAAAGGAAAAGTGCAAGAAAATTAACACTAAAAAATGTGAAATTTAATTGATAAACTAAGATAAATATATACTCACTTTTCGCTTTTTGCCGTATGACTAAAAGGAAATAAAGAGAATTATTTAATTCAAATCTTGTTACCGTTGTAAAATAATGCGAAAGTCATTCTTAACTTAAATCATTCAAAATAAACTAAATGTGAAACAAATTCTTTCATTTTGTCGAAAGAAATATACTAGATCTCTCATTATAATATAATTCTGTTTATCAAAACAAAGCACACACATGATTCTTTCATATTACACAACGAAATTCAGTACCCAGTTTGTACATGATAAATTTAATTCGTAGATCCGACATCTACTGATTTTCCGCTATTAAAGACCAGAGTCTTTTTTTTTTTTGAAGGGACATACAAACTTGATTTTTTTTATTAAGAACTTACACTTTTCCCGTAAGATTTTCTTTCACCATATCCATTTCCTTCATAACCATTTCCGGTACCTCCGTTTCCATTATAACCATTTTGGTTTTCACTCGGAGCAAAGTCAACATAATCGCCACCGTTATATCCATTACTACCGCCATTATATCCAGTTAGAGCATCATATTCATTTCCGCCATTGTATCCATTACCGCCACCATATCTATTACCACCTCCGTATCCAACCCTACGGCCATATCCACTGTATCCTTTCTTCTTGTACTGTACAGCCTGTACTAATACGAACGCGCAGATGCAAAGACAAAAATAACCAATCGACTGCATTTTTAACACTGAAAATTAAGACATCTTATTTATTATATTTTTCTTCTGAATTATCAAAACATGAAAGATATATAACCGTAAAATGTTCATCTACTGTATACTTGTCTGTCAATACTAAGGTTGTGAGTTCGAACCCCGCACGTGGCTGGTGTGTTCGACTCCAATCTTAATAGAGTATGGTTGCTGGTTTTCTGCCAGAAGACAGTTGTTCTCTCCGAGTAGTCTGGCGTCTTCCGTCAATAAAACCTGGCCACCACGAACGATATAGCCAATAGTACTAAAAGTGGCGTTAAATACCAAAATCAATCAGTAAAACGTTAAATACTGTCCACCGTGAATAAAAATGTATCATAATTTGTCTTCATTTTTGTGTCTGAATCGCAAACAAAAAAAGTATAGTTCCCTATGACAATTTAAACATTTGGGCTGTGGAAACGTATTTGCACTTGCAAGATTATGTAATTTAATAATATACTAGGAACAATATTCACCAATAAACGTTTCAACAAAAATAACATTTGATAAATTTCGTTCGTCCAAAGCGCTTTTTTTTCATATATAACTTTTAAATAGTTATATTCACATAAAAACAATAGTTTTGTGCTTCAAAACCGAGTTGTTAAAAATACTTGGACTTCGAAAAAATGTACCATCATAAGGACCATGAAAATGTGTGTATGGAAACGGAATAAGATTTTAAATCTACATGATTTCTCTATTAGTGTAGCAAAGATTAACATTTTTTTAATATCAGTGTAACAAGCTTATAATGCAATTATCACGATAAATAATGAAAATTAAAAAAATAATATTTTAACAGATGATTTTAAAATGTGAACGATTGTGTAGTCAAAATAAATTTGAATCAGCATTGTTACCGAAGTAAACAAACTACTGATTTTGTTACCTTCACAATAAGAAGATTTACTTTTTCATTTGTTCTTGCTTCACCAGTTTTTACACTAAAGATATCTCATAATTACTAAGAAAAACAACAATAAAATCCTGCAAAAAGTGTATTGTTGAAAGTTGTAGAGTATTATTTTGTTTAAACAAATATTTGAATTCCAGATATGTTTATCAAAAAGCATCTGTATGAAAATACTTATACCTTGAGACGTCTTCTTCTTATCTGAAAGATTATCCACAAGATATTTTAGAATATGAAAATATGTATCTTACCTTCAACTTAGTAATAGGACTACAATGAATAAGTGACGATATTGGAATCCTGGAAGCGCCGTCCCTATATATACAATAAGTTACACTTATCATAATAGCACCAGGAAATACATATCAATCTTTGAATTAATTATTGTACGGTTTTAGGTTTAATTAGTTCGATGTGAAAAAGTAATTAGTTTTAAATTATTATAAAAAAAATTAAAAAGTGAAAAAGCAAAAGCCACCAATCGTTTTACTTCTTAATACTTAATCAAAATCAAAATTAAAATAAATTATTTTACTAACAGTTCAGCTGACCTAATAGTTTTCCGAGTAAATTGTTTTGTTGCTGATTATCACTTAGAAGACAAAAAGTATACAACAGTTGCGGTCTTACTTGACGAAACTGTCGGAAAGAAGGCACACGACTTTGCTTTAGTGATTTATAGCGTGGAATCATAAACTACTGAATGTGTCATGGATATGTGTGTTGCTTTTTTTTTTTTTTACGATAAACGCATTTCGACATTATAATCATTTCTTATTGTTTGGGTTGTTTTAAAGAAAAATATGGAAGAGATAAAGTGTGTGTGTGTGTGTGTGTGTGTGAAATTTGTGGGATGTAATTGCGTTCCGTATCCAGCTTAGAACGTTTGTATGTAATATGGAAAATATATTTTTCTTCTCGTTGTACACAGATTTGTACCAGAATTACAATTCAATCCTTTGTAAGTAAAATATACAAAATATACATAATTCAATAATTATGATTATAATTTTAAAAAGCCACTCACACAGAGAAACAAACATATTTGTTACTTTTTTTCTAAAGCAGTTTTAGAATCATTTTTACGACTTAAGCTAATTTAGTTTTTAAGAATATAACGATCTCTTCAGCTGATAAATCAAACATGCCAATTTTTTTGCATTTATACATTTTTCTTATTAAACGTTATCAGAAACGCAAGAAAAACCCAGAAATATATTAACTCGAAGATTAAGTTTATCAAAGTCTGGTATTTTAATATAATATAAAATTTGAATATTTGAATATCCCGTTTTAATTAATTTACCTCAAAATTTAAATGTTGTGTTAAGTAATATATTATTTACTTTTTAAATGATATAATGAATATTTATAGGGTTGTACATGGTCTCCAATTTTTGGTTAGTGGGAATAGGCGATCAAGTTCATTTTTGTTTTGTTCGCGACAATGTTGGTTTAATATGTGTGTTATGTCTGATTTTGATAGTAATCTAAGGATTAAGACATGTCATAAGATGGTCTCAGGTCATTTTTTAATCTGAAAATATCTTTTCGAAAAGGTCCAAAGTTAAGATCAACCAAAACATTATTGGTAAAATTAAGTCACACGAAGACATGTATTAGGATGATCTTATGATGTGGTTCTGTGGAAACGTTGGAGGTAAGATACCTTGGTGCCCGATGGTTGGTGGACACGACGGCAGAAAATATCTTGCCCAAGCCTTTATATATATCGTTTAGCGAGAACATGATGTACCGAATTTTAACAGTATGACCAATTAAATAACCCTTCATTTATTGAAAAGAAAGATTTTATTTATTTTCATGAAAATAATGAGGTTTTTCTAACGCATAGACAGCCTGAGCCAGATTTGGCTTAAATAAACTGTTGGTTTTCAATGCTCTACATATTTGATTTGGCCTTCCAACATGCGCTACTAAAACGCGCGTCCGGTGTGCTAGATTTTAAAAGCTGCTGCTTTGGTCGATATCAATGTTGGTCAACGTTACGGTCTCCTATGATATCACAAAATATGTAGTCAGCATGTTTAGACTGACATGAAATATTATGGATATAGTTATTTTATGTAAATTTACTGTTTATATAAAATGTTGAATGATTCGAGACTTTAAGGTCTATCTACTTCCAGGCATATCTTCTTATTTTTATATTATAGATACCTTAGCCAGGTTGTCCGATTTTTTCAATGCTGTTCAATGTCGTATTTGATTTGGCGTTTAAACTGTTTTGATTCGAGCTCCACTGAAAAGTCTTGTGTAGTGTGTCTTCCGTACTAAATGGTCGGGGTGAGGATTTTCTCGCTGTGTTGAAGACCCATTGGTGGCCTTGGGCTGTTTTCTGCTCTTTGGTCGGGTTGTTGTCTTTTTGACACATTCCCCGTTTCCATTCTCATTTTTTTTAGGTTTCAAATTCATAAAGTAAAGGTGACCTTGGATGATTTTTTTAGGTGCTTTTTAGTCGTATAGCTCCTCACACATTTAGGTTTTAGTACACCCCTGGCTTTCAAATGGTAGGGTTTGAACATTCACGATGAAGGTTAATCCAGAAAGGCACATCGGACTTCAATTTTGAAATTGTTATTTTCATTTAAGAACTATTTTAGGAAACACATTCGAAAAACCTTGTCCCCAATTTTCCAGAGCAATATGTCTAGTCTCATTTGTAAAATAATCTTCTTCCTTGACGCTCGATCAAAGAATTATTTTATTAATTACACCTTATATAAGAATGTCGGATTTTGATTGGTTGATAGCCAGTGTATTGTTCGCATATTCTAACCCTTTTTCCTCATTTCAAACGAATTTGCCTGTTTTTCACCACTGCTGGTGAATATGCCTCAAATTCCCCTCTCTGCCGTGGTATTTGCCATTTTGGATATTCCTTTTTTACCCTCGCGAGCCTCTTTCCCACCAAAATTATTCAAAACCTTTCTCACCTTTTCCCAATTATTAAGGCAACATGATATAGCAGTATTGATTGAACACGACTGCACGGCACCAATCTCGTGATCGTACATTGAAGAATGCGTTGTGTATATAAAGTGGAAAAAGACGTCTATACAAATGAACGATCTACATATCCTCAAAATGATGCATAAACATGTTTATGGATTACAGCTTACTAGTAAAAAAAAATTTCCCTTCACCTGTACAGAGAGTTTCAATCAAAATCTATTCGGTGTAATTAAACAGATATATCATGTTATGGAGGGGTATTTGCGAAAAATCCCAGTCTTGGGACCAAATTTCCCTTGACTGGTATTATTCGCAAATACCCCTCCCATAACATGATATATCTGTTCAATATTCCTTCTCAAATAGCATGTCTGCATAAATTTTCAGATGGTTTGACATTAAAGTATTTTTATATTGATAATAGGCAGTGTTTCTATTAAAGTAAACAGTTCTTACCGAATATAATGTGCACGTAAAGGATGTTCGCTCTAGAGAGAATCATTTCCCGCCAAATTTTGAAAAGCTTATATCTCGAAAACAAGCACACGGACCCTTTATTTTTTTAAGCTTTTTTATCTCCTTTATTTGTATACTATCAATTTATAACAGTCTTTTAAAAAGCTTGTTATTTTGAAACAGAGTAGCGAACATCCTTAGCGATATTCAAACTCATTAGTTGAAAATAAACTGACAACGCCATTGAAAAAAAAAGGAAAAAGACAAAAAGACAAACAACAGTTACACAAAACACAACATAAAAAACTAAAGACCGACCAACATGAACCCCATTAAAAACCAGGGATGATCTCGGGTGCTCCGGAAGGGTAAGCAGATCCTGCTCCACAAGTGGCACCCGTCGTGTAAGTACAAACCCCCAGTACAAGACCGCTAAAATCTTCTAAGGTTAGCTCTGTCTCGGGGAGCTAAATACATTTTCTCGATTTATAGATTGAATATTTACAAAAATGGAGCTGAAAAGAGGGTCTATTTCATTAATGATTGAAACAATGATAAAGAACATGCAACGAACTCGAAATGATTTTAAAAAAATTGTAACTTATGCAGAGTATAAGTGTTGTTTATTCAGAAGGAATGGTTTCTTCCATGAGATGAGGCAGTTACAATTGCAGGCTGCCAGTGAAATTGAAAACTTATTCCTATAGAGTAAACGTCCTTTGTATTCAACAGCAAAATCAAAAGTGAGAAGCTGGCAGCCTGCAATTGTAATCTGAGAACCTAATCCCTGATATCAGACAGACCAAATTAGGCATGACCTTTGACCTTATAATGGAATCAACTGCCCCATCTCATGGAAGAAATCATTCCTTCTGAATAAACAACACTTATACTCTGCATAAGTTACAATTTATACTTTCGTCCTGGAGGAAAATGACAGCTTATAAGTAATATTGATAGACGGATGCCAAGTGATGACTTGAGACCTACATGACATGTAAGCACATAGGAGACGACGAATGCCAAGTGACGCCCCTAACACATTGTATGTGATCCTGGATACTACTGTGCTTTATGATTACATCAAGACCTCTAACTTAAATTTGGAGATCCTCTTATATGGTAGTTTCTTCAAGTGTTGCTCTTTAACCCTGGAACAGCTGGTGCCAAATTATACTCAACATAAACATGTACATGTATATACAACATGGGACTATACGCTACAGTCTCTCAACTTGTCTTTAAGATGAAGAACCACAATTACTGACCATATAAAAACCAGAACCAGACAAATGACTAAACCTGACGCAAGTACTTCGACAAATTGATAAGGCTGTTGATAACAAAGGCTTGATAAAGTTTCACTTTTATTATATAATATAAGTTTGCCCTTTGGGAGTCAGTATCTCAGCTGGGAAAATTTTGCTCCAGGCCCTGTCGACGACACTTGGTATAGTGGGTAGCCAAGCCCCGTGGACATGACACTCCGCCAATCAACTGGTACGCAGAGGGTTCCAAAAGGGGATGAAGCGATGCTTCATCTCGTAGCAGGGTGCTACGAAAAGGGGTTGAATTGACGGTGGAGAGATGAAAAGTAGTTAATTACTTGGGGATAAGAAGAGAAATTAACCAGTGGTGAATTTCGTAATGGTCCAAAGATCAGATGTGAAACAGCTGAGTGACCCCCAAGGAATTGAATAGGAAAGTGGTTGTAAGGGATGGACTTAAAGTTTTTTTAACACCTTGGACACCTTCAATACTTCACTGATAATGAAGATAGAAATAATAAAATATGTATTTAATCATATGAATCAGTTTTTAAAATAAAACAATCAAATACATGATGTTTAAAATACTCAAATGTTTAATATCTTCAGGTATGTATTGTACATGTGCAAATGTACACTTTATGGTATAAAATAAGAATAAAAGCAAAAATTATTTTACACAGGTTATGACGTAATGGATAGATACAAGAATCATGATGATAACTTTTGTTGTGCCTTTTTAATTACATTTTTACTGTTCTTATATAGCGACAATAACTATTAGAATTCCATCTATCTAATGTTTTAATTAAGTGATCCTCAATATTAGATTTTCCAGCTGTTGTAGCAGCTCCAATTCGAAATGAATGTCCGTTAAAGGACTGAGGATTATATCCACAGATACTCAAAAGATGCTTTAACTTGCTGATGAAAAATTCTCTTTCTAGAGCTTTACCTGACTCGTCAATAAATAAAGCACTATTATTTTGAAATTTAAATATGGTTTTCCTTACAATCAAATAATCATGTAAAGCTTTAAATGGACAACAATCATGATTTAGCTTGTGAAGTTGAATATCAACACTCATCCTGAAAGGGTCAGTCTTAGACAGCTTTAAATGTAAAATAACATAGTCAGAATAAAACAAAACATCAGATATACATAAATTGTTGTTACAATCAAATGATTTTGACCTGCGAATTGTAAACTCGCCACAGCGTAAGAAACCAAAAAAAGCTACTGTAAAGCAGTATATAACATCTGGTCAATAAAAGGTGAAAAAATTCCTTCTTTAAGCTTAACACATAAATGTTGAAGGATATCAAAAGTTATAGGTAAGCGATCTTTAATGATCGGTTTCTGTAATCTTTTAATAGAATTCAAAAACAAGGACAGTCTCTCTAAATTGTTACCAGAATTATTGAAAGGAGAACATATATTGTCCTTCAAGCATCTATGTCTAATTCCACATATGTATAGTTTAATTGTAGAGTACTGTAGTTTGAGATGTTGAAAGCAATGTGTAGCAAAATATATCAATAGATCTTCTGACACTGAATGAGGCTTGCTGTCAGTGACACTTATACCATTTAATAGCAAAAATTTAAAAATGATTATAACCGGTCTCATATGACACTTTTGTCACTTCAGAAATAGAATAATTCCATAATTTACTAACTGTTTCACTCAGTGCCACATTACTTCTGATGCACTTGGAACTATGCATGGACTCTGTTCTGCTTTTGGGGCCAGCTTGTGAAAACGGGTGATCTGTAAACGAGACAAAGCATCCGAAATTTGGTTTTTATAACCTGGAACATGTTTTGCACTAAAGTAAAAATTATATTTAGCTGCACACCAAGTCAGCTGTCTCATCAATTTCATAATTTCTAGAGTTTTTGATCTCCCCTTTTTCACAATAGCTACAGTGGCCTCATTATCACACCAGAATAATATTCTTTACAAGACCACTCTGGCCCCAAAGCAGTGCTGCTACAACAATAGGATATAATTCTAAAAAAGCTATTGAAAGGTTGTTTGTCAATGATGGTAAATCCAAAGGCCAGGTTGAATAAAAGAATTTCCCCTGAAAATAGCCCCCAAATCCTATTGTTGATGCAGCGTCTGTAAATAATTCCATATCAAAGCTACTTGTAAATTCATTTTCATGAAACATAGTAATGCCATTCCAGTTTGACAAAAAACGTAACCAAAAATCCAAGTCTGTTCTACATTCTGTGCTTAAATGCACGAAATCAGACAAATCTTTAACTGTAGTTTACAAATTAATCAAATAAGAAACAAAAGACCTTCCAGGTAAAATAACCCTGGAAGCAAAATTTAAATGTCCCAATAACTGTAAAAGTTCTCTTTTTGTACAAGATGATTTGTGTAATGTTTTGCGAATAAAATTGCATATCCTTTGCACCTTATTATCAGTTAATCTGGTTTCCATTTTTTGTGAGTCTAGTATGATACCCAAATATTCTAAACAAGTAGTAGGCCCAACTGTTTTATGACTAGCAATGGGAATGTTAAGCCGTTTAAATATTGTCATCATAATTGCCATTGTCCTCTCTCCATCTTTGTCCGGATGGTCAATTGTTAAGAAATCATCTAATAAATGCAGGATATGCTGTACCTTATAGTTTTTCTCAGCAATATAACACACTGCTTGGAAGACAGTGTCAAAAATTTTAGGACTGGAACGGCATCCAAAGGTGAGCCTAACATAAAAATAATACATAGATTGCCACATAAAACAAAACAGTGGCCACTGCGTAGGTTTGTAAGGACAGATTTTAAACGCATCGGATATATCGTATTTGGATAGACTTGAGTTCCTACCGCATTTTGAAATGATGCGGATAGCGTCATCTATTTTCACATAAGACATAGAACAATCACTTTTGTCTATCATATCATTAACACTCATACATTCGTCATTGTGTGGTGATGATAAATCTAAAATTAATCTTTTCTTATCTGAATATTTCCCTGTTGCTACCCCTAGAGGACTTACTCTAAAACGAAGAAAAGGAGCATGTTGAAATGGCCCATACACAAAACCTTTTTCGCATTCCTTCTTAATCAAATCTGAAACAACTGTAGATTGCGACCTAGCTGAGTAATTATTCTTGCATACTTTGGTATCCCATGTATCATATTTAACTATAGAATCGAAACCATTTCTTAATCCATTTATCAAATATGATCTGAAAGTACAAACCCCCAGTACAAGACCGCTAAAATCTTCTAAGGTTAGCTCTGACTCGGGGAGCTAAATACATTTTCTCGATTTATAGATTGAATATTTACAAAAATGGAGCTGAAAAGAGGGTCTATTTCATTAATGATTGAAACAATGATAAAGAACATGCAACGAACTCGAAATGATTTTAAAAACATATAATATTGATGCCATATTTCTTATAAATCAGGGTTTCATTAAGTAGTGATATTTTATGTAGAAAGTCTTAATATGAAATGTAATCAGATTTACAAGTTTGTTTGGACCGATTATACCAATTACTATTTCAATGTGTTTTTTTTAATCCACAAAATTATCTAAAGACATGTACAACGTTTAAATAATAATAAAAACAGGTCAAAATATCACAGAAAAATGATCTTCAATCTTAGATATAAATGATATTTTATATCTGCAATAAAATGAAAAGTTAGATATACACATGTAAATGACAGTGGTTGCAATACAGGATCACTCACAGGGACATACATTAGTACAGGACAATACATTTACTTTCTGTTTGCACTTAAAAAAAAAGCAGGAGAAAACATTTGCTGGACTTGTTTCAAAGTATTTGAGGCATGTGAAGAATTAAATAGATGGATATAAACAAAAGTTGTAATAGAACTGCCACTGCGCTTAGGAATAGTTTTATTTAGGGACCTTACAAAAACTTTAGAAAAAAATGCATAAGAAACTTTATCATATTGTTTACAAAATGCTATATATAGAGAACAATAATGCAAAGCGGGCAAGCAAATATTGTAGTATAAAAACGTATTTTAAAAGTATTTTAATTGAAAAAAAAATCATATATTATAAAA
Source organism: Mytilus coruscus (assembly GCA_017311375.1). NCBI lineage: Eukaryota > Metazoa > Mollusca > Bivalvia > Mytilida > Mytilidae > Mytilus > Mytilus coruscus. The sequence continues at coordinate 60,773,072 of CM029599.1, forward strand.
AGAAACATTGCATCGCAAAAAGCGTATTCCTACTAGAACCACTGGCTACCAGACTCAAGCTAGCGAACAATAAGCCAGCGAACAATAAGGTGTATCAAGCTAGCGAACAATAAGCCAGCGAACAATAAGAAATAACCGCCAAACTTTGGGTCCAGACAATTGCCTATCATTTGTGATTATTTGAAAAGTTGTAATAATCTTGGATTCATTAAATTTTGTCGTTTAGATTAACCAACATCTTTAAGTCAATTCATTTCTCTTTCTATTTGTGTGTCACTCTTACACTAACCACTCTTCCTATCGAAATATAATAAATAAATTACCAGTTTAACGACATACTTTTTATTAATTTAATAAAGTTACTAGTTCTTTGACAAAAGAAGAAAACTGCGTATAATTATCAGCTTTTATTTCAACTGAAAATCTGACAAAAAATACTTGACGTTCCAAAATAAATCTGTTTTTTCTTTTCTTCTTAGACGCATATATAAGCTATAAGATTCGATTTTATCCTTACACTAGTTAAGTATGAACTATTGTTATTAATTGTTTCACTATTATAAAGATGACAAACCCATCTCTAACTAGAGAACACTAAAAAGAGAAAGGAGTAGCTAAAAGGAATTTTAGATGCCCGGCTTTAAAAAAAAATGTATTAAATGAAGAAATAACTAATCAATTTTGTATTTGTGAAAATGAATTGCATTTCGTCTTTCTACTGGAAAAGATTCTCATCAGATTTCAAAGGACGTTTCATGTTATTACAAATCTTCGGTTTTTATGCATGATCAGGTTGGCGCGTTTTCTTATTGTTCGCTGGCTTATTGTTCGCTAGCTTGATGCATCTTATTGTTCGCTAGCTTGAGTCTAGTCCACTGGCTCCAACAAATAGAGTATGTAAAACAAATATACTTAAGGTTTTATAGATATACTCCCCATTTGGACTACCTACGTTTGTGAAAATTAATTCAAAAGTTTGTTTCATGTACAGAAAATAAAAATAGAACACTATGTATTTGTCTTGTCGTTCCGGATGTTACTGAGCACTAAGCCCTTAAGCTTTGTATATGATATTGATGTTTGTATTTTTGCCAATAAACACATTACAAATAATTTTGAAAAGATATTTACACAACAAAAAGATTTAAAGGACAATGTCGGAACTTGTTTGCTTTATAGATGATACTATCATAATAACTGAACGGTCATGTTTTACTTAATTTCTGTAATAAAGTGCAAATATTAACGGACGCCATCATGATTTGATTGACTATTATGGAATATCTGTGTCACCAATGACCCCGAATAATTATTCAAAAGACCCGCGAGTTGCATTTTTCTTTATTTTCAGACTTGTATTGTGTGTTGTATTATTTCTTTGTTATTTTTTATGTATCAGAGAATTGTCTATCCTTTAACCTGAAAGATAAGAAGTATTTACCAATTCGCTAGTGTATGATGCTGTTTCACTGGTTTTGACTCATTAACAGATTTCAATTCGAGTATGTCAATATTGGAAGAGGAACTGCTGATACTCCCAAAACACCTGAGTTTATCTCCAGTTTTCTTTTGGGTCGGTTTAAATCAATCTTTAGCGTTCTGTAAATGCTTCGGTACTGACATGATTTTACTTCTTTTTTAACACAAATTAATCAATTTTATTGCACCTTTGCTGATAACAATTTATTTAATCTACAGCTTCAATTAAGTATTCCTGTATATTAATTATTGAATATCTAGGGAAAATTTTCAATGAATTAGATCTATAAAATTAGATATATATACATTAGGAAAGTTTTACATAATCAGATGTTTACCGGAATACGGTACGTTTCTTCATCTATATTGTATATGACTTTATTAAAGGGTTCACTGAACCGCGTAAATGATGATGACTCTTCATCAGTTGATTTTTGCCGACGACAGCTAATTTTGAACTTTTTTTTGTTTTGATTTACACGACTAAAGTGTAAAAGAAGTCTTAATTGATGAGGTAATAATGTTTTGTTTTCACATATTATGTATACTACTTCATTATTTTTAATTAGTAATGCTAATTTCTATGATCAAGGATCGAAAATACACGACGTGGTCTTCAATACATGTATGCAGTAACGTTGCATCATGTTGTGTAATCTACTTGATCACCTGCTTATAATAAGTTTGCACCGTGAACAGGAATAAACATATTTAATACAATACTGAATATTACGTACATGGGGGAACATATACTTGCCTCCCCATGCCGCTAAAGTTATATTTGCTTAATAGCAACAAAAATACATCCATTTCCATAGCACATTTATTTCAAAGAGACAGATAACATCACATCAAATATGCATCATCATCATACAAAGGGACACAACTCTCACGACTTAACTACAAAACACATACGACCATACAATACATATATATAACATCCCGCCCCCAAAAGGAAATTTCCCAAATTTTATCAAAAGGTGTATGTGATTTATCCATATACAATTTCAAGAAGAAGAAAAATTGCACTATAAATTCAAACTATATAATCACTTCCGTATAAGACTAAAATCAGTTTCAAATAATCTTTGTAAATACACATTTATAATAACTGAAATATTCGTGGCTGACCAGTTCTCACATCTAGCATCCATTGGCATACACACCAGTATCAACAATGCAGAAAATCCGAACGTCTGGCATCTCGATCTCCCCTTAGGACCTTATGCACGCATTACGTCCATTCAACAACACAAAAAATATGCATTTGATACCTTTACTCAGTCTACTAAATAGAAAATACTAGAATATTGTCATAAATGTAGCTGTATACAACAAAATGATAGATAATCATCAGAGACCTTTAACTCTTAAAATAATGGTAAATATTACATCAATGAAACACTTCATAAGTAACATATGTCAGTAAAAGAAAATACGACTAATTCTCCCTCTCTAACATGCCCAATCTCTCATACTTCACGCTCACAAAAATAAAATAAAGATGAAACAAATGAAAAGCTCCAGAAATGTCAATATCAACCTAGGTTTTATTTATGACTATTATCCCATCGCTACTGACAATCCGCTGTCAAATCAGTCCAACTGAAATGTTGTGTATAAACAATACACTCATACCAGATAATTCATAGAAAAATCATTGAGACAAAATTGAATTCATAATTAATATTCGAAATAAGTCCGTGTTTGTCCTTGTAACTGGGTAGCGTACGACGAGATAAATCTCACATGTACCATCTGTAGTAGAATTTAAATAGTTCAAAACTGTAAAACATTTTTCCTGCTAAATCCTAAATACACATATAGGTCAAGCTGATTAGTTACTAAAGATAATGCCAATTACTAAGCAATTATTTTCGAAGTACTGTAAGATGTATAGGCCGGAACGTCACATGACACATGCTAAAGTTTTGCACACATAAACATACACAGCTGTATTTCTTGATGTTAGACCAACGCCAAATTGCGGTTAAAAGTTTAATTGTTTGTGTAGAAATTTCGATTGCGTCCAACAGTCCAAATGAAAATTAAAGTTCAGATGACAATAAACAATTGCGAAATACTTTTGATATTAATATGCATGTACAATGTAGTTTAAAAACAGTTCCTTAAATTTTACCGTTTTCTTTTGTTGACGAAAACTCCCATGGTGACTTCTGAATATTGGCTAAATCCAAATTAAAAACATCAAAATTTTACATAAAATCCAAAAATTGGTTCCAGTGTCAACTGCATGGTACTGCTATACTCCACTGAACGAAAATTCCAAGATTTCAACGTGGTCAAAATTTAATAATGGCGCCGCCAGCCTTCGTGGTCTAGACTTTTAGAAAGTTGATTCTTCATCTTTGGGGACAGCTCACATAAAATACACTCAAAGGGACCGTTTTGAAGTCCTCCACCATATTACGTACATGGGGAACATATATTTGCCTCCCATGCCGCTAAAGTTATATTTGCTTAATAGCAACAAAAACACATCCATTTCCATAGCACATTTATTTCAAAGAGACAGATAACATCACATCAAATATGCATCATCATCATACAAAGGGACACAACTCTCACGACTTAACTACAAAACACATACGACCATACAATACATATATATAACATGAGTCAGTGTTGCTGTAATAAATTGTAAAAGAGATCACAATAAAATTGATTTAAGTTTATAAATACACACGAAACTGACCCATGATGACTGGACACATGTGCAGTCGTGTATAAACGAAGTCACTGCTCGTACATGTATACATACATGTACTGCATGTACTGTATCTAATAACTTTCACTTAATTACACTAAAGGAATTCGAAATGAATCATATATCATTATCAACCATACAATAAACAAATGTAATATATATATAATACTCATTTATCGATATGTATCATCTAGCATGTTTGGTAAAAATTGTTTCCGAAAATAGTTCTTACTTTCCATTATCAATTTACTAGTATCGTTTAGTTCCTTTTTGGTCATATAAATCCTAACGTTTCAGCGTATTTAGCATCCGCCGCCTCTAAATAGAATAGTGAATGGAAATGGGGAATCCGTCAAAGAGACAACTACCCGACGAAAGAGCAGCAACAGCCCAAGGTCTAAATGTTTAGATTTGAGCGTTCCCCACGAATATAAATTCAGAAACGCTCTTCGGACGCGAGTAATTTATACAGTGTACGTTTCATTTATTAGTATGGGATCGATACCGCTGATGGTGGACTGTAAGTCATCAGCTTGATTCTGACATAATTTATAACATATAGTTATGTAAAATTCCCTTTCCAATTATTAAGAAGTTATTCAAACACTTAAATTCCAACTCTATCAGGCAAAGCTGACCTTAAATGAAGTTTGCTATTCTGTTTTGGTCCTATTTAAACATGTAGCTCCTCAAATTTCAGCGTATTTATGCATCCCTTGCTTTCCAATGTTTAGATTTGAGCGTTCTTGATGAAGATAAATCCAGAAAAAAGCTTGGGACGCAAACATTTATAGCGTGTTTATCTGATATCTGTAAAGGGTTTTGTGAACTGTTGTTTGTCTTGTCGTTTCTCTTTATCATGGGTTTGTCTGTCTTTCTTGAACTTGTGGGTTTTTATTGTCTTCAACTTGTGGGTGTTTATTGTTGTCAACTTGTGGCTTTCTTTTGTCATTTAACTTGTGGGTTTTTATTGTCCGCATTGTATTTTCTGACTTTGAAAGAAAGTCGTATTTCATAATCTAAAACAGCTTATTTGTGGTTTCTTTTTTTTGTTACATTATAGTTACATGTAGAGTACCAGTAAGAATAAGTAAACAAAAAGCATGAGTCTACATTTTTAAACATTATACAAAATTTTATATTAAAGACATTATAGACCAATAAGGTTTGAAATTCACAAAGGTTTCTTAGTTTGACTTCACAAAATTTGGTCTCGAGTGTATCTTGTGACACTTACTGTGCGCATCAAATTCTGTATCATATGTTTTAATTACTGCTAGGTTGTTCTTGTTGCTGTTGGACTGCAAGTCTCTCAGGGTATCGTCCACCCAGTAGCTACTTATTTGGTATTGGTTTGATTTAATGAAACATTTTGAGTATTTTAAAGACAAATTAGCATTTGCACTATCCCTCGGGCATACAAAAAACGGCCAAAAGAAATCAACCAAAACCTTCTAGGATCAACTTTGTACAAAGAAGTTGCTTTATAAGTTGTCTTGATAGTAATGTTATCAATTTTATAATAGCAGTTGACATTATATATTGCATTTCTTACTGTGAAATAAAATATAATCTGACCATTATGTATACAAATATTTACCAGCTTCAAAGTATAAATACGCAGCAATGTCCAATCGGAATGGGGACGTTAACTCTTATGCATTGTGTAGGGAGAGTGCAACGCTCTATGATGTTAAAGACCGCATGCAACTATTTTTGAGAGGTCTGTAGGTAGCATGCGGAAAAAAAAAACTCAACCTACCCAACATACACTTGCAGTCAAAATGTCCAACCCTTCATCCCAATCGACCTCATTTGCAACCCATACCTAATAGATAATTGTTAATTTGTTCTCGTCCCGAATTTACACGAAATTGTTATTGTATTAGAGTGGTTCGTTTCTTACATTATAGAGGGAGCTGCAACAACAGACCTAATTTTACAACGAAACGAAAAAGGTCAAAGGTAATTTTCATACGATCACCAGACGATTGATCATTTTATCAAATAAAAACCATAAGTCAATTTTTTATCATTGTATTTTGTAATGCAATGGTTAAAAATAAGGCGAAGAATTAAACTTCCTTTGAAAAATGCATGCCCTTCATACATCTAAATAATTTGAACAGCCACTATTTGCATGTTACAGACTGCTAGTGACAGTCACGTCGTGTGTGCTGACAATGAACTACGGTATTTATACGGTATATTTAAGGTATATTTGCATGCACTGTATATTTAAGGTATGTATGTATTATGCATGGTATTCGAATATCAAATTTTGAAAACAATTCAGAAATATACCAAGGTTACATAATACGCCCATTTTAGAATAAGAAACAAATTTCCAGTACTCACAAAATGACTTGTTTTCGTACTGGTCGACAAAGCAGCCAACCATGTGGTGGTGGTATGCCGGACATACTACATGACATTCTTACAGATGAATTTATAAATTTTTCTACATACAGGTCCGTGTGCTTTACAGAGAGTCAAATATAAAACAACGATTAAATAATCAACCACATCTCCTTATTTTTACATAAACAACACAAAAATCCGTTAAATACCATTTGATTTCGGCATCTATATATAGCTAGTAAGTGTTCTACAACTAATATTTCAGTGTTTAAACTACTTCCCTAACTAATATTAAAGAATGTAACATTGAATTATGCTATTACACGTATTAATATAGTGGACTTAACTATTTTGGGATTTTAAAAATTCTTTGGATATTTTAGATAGATACGTGCTTTGGATGATCATTTTAATTCGATTGAAAATTTAGATTTTTCGACTCTCTACATAATTATTTTAACACGATTTTATCTTTTATAAAACAAAACAAAAGTTTTCCTATTTAATCAATGGACGTCTAGAAAATCTGATTGCAAGATTATACATGTCTTCCTCTGTAATAAAAAAAGCCAAATATGTTCGATAAATTTACTGGAACTGTGATGACATGTATTAAAAGAGAGGCGAAAGATACCAAATGGACATTCGAACTCATAAGTCCAAAACAAACTGACAACACCATGGCAAAAAAAAAAAGACCAAAAGACAAACAACAGTTCACAAAACACAACATAGAAAACTAAAGACTGAGCAACATGAACCCCACCAAAAACCGTGGATGGTCTCAGGTGCTTCGGAAGAGTAAACAGATATTGCTCCACATGTTGCATCCGTTGTGTTGCTCATGTAAGTACAAACTTTGTGATAAGTTTAATACGGTAGATCACACTACTAGAAGAAAATGAGTACTGGATTGATGTTACGACGATTGGAACATATTCGTCGTCATCTGTGAATCAGATATTCCGTAACGGTCAACCAACTTGTGACGGCGTCCATAAACTTTTCGAAGGGATGATTTCAACTTCACCACTTTTTGATACTGTCATTGTCTCCTGGCAATCTTCAATATGAGATTAACGTATCGATGAATGACCGTCAAATTATATATTTAGGGATTTCGTTAGAATAAATAACTTTACACATTTGCTTTATTCTTTCATAGATCCTTTGAATAAACTTTTTCTAACAAGTTATTGATTCAACACTGTAATAAGATCTATGAATATTATTTTTTCGATAATGTCATTGATTTTGTTATCAAATATTTAGTTTGTTCTTATGCTGTACTGTTAAACTAATGTTCATGTCAGCGGTAGGGTTGGGCACCCACAAACAGTAACCCCGCCACATTCTGTAAGTGACTGTTCCAAGTTAGGAGCCTGTAAATTAGTGGTCGTTTGTTGCTGTTTGTCGTTTAATGTTTTGTTAATAATTTAGGCCGTTAGATTTCTCGTCTGAATTGTCTTGATGGGGCCTTTTTATAGCTAGTTGTGAGGTATGGGTTTTGCTAATGTTTGTATTTTATAATCAATTTCACCATAGGTAGCGGTCAGTTTTGGTTTCATTTCTAGTTGTTCTATAACTTAATTTTTTTGTACATTTTTGTTTTGTCTTAGCAAGTAAAAATTAAAATTCAAATTATATATTTCTAAATTGACATTTTTGATATTATTTTATTGAAATAATAACCTTTGTTTAATGATTAGGTTTTTTAAGGGGGAAAATACGAGATAAAAATATTTACGCCTTCTTATTATTATTTTTTATTATCGTTAATCCATCAATCAGCAACCTTTTTATAGTGTTAAAAAATAAATACATGTATAGGGAACAGTAGTTTACTGATGTTGTTATCTCACAAATCGATTAAGAAGACTAATCAACAAAACACACAAAAACTAAGTAATCGAATCAATTCCAAAAGGAGTTATCTGGTTGTGTCGACAGGGTAATTGTCTTATGTTATGCATACATCACCCGCCATCCGAATCCTTACATAGTCAAAATGTCAACATCGTGAACAAGACACAATCGGTACGGTAACGGAAAAACGACTATTCTACGGATCTGATGCGGCGTTCACACAGTGCCGATTATGGCTCCCGTTTGAGATCAGACAGCGATAGGACACGAAAAGTGAAAAAGTCGGATTACTATCCTCAATGAACTGGAATGTCCTATCATTGTCTGAACGCAGTCGTATACGTTCGTAACAGATTCCTATGGATCGCGAATGGTCCGGAGAGGTGGGCCAAGCACCCCGACAGTTTGGTGCGTCCCGTAACATTCGGGGAGACTCAGCCGATTTTGTCTAGTCGGATTACAATCGTGGCTATGTCGTGACAGATTCTGCTGTATCGGATCAAAATCGTAACAATGTTCTGTGTTTTCTGGACGGTGTCCTGTGGAACGGGCATGATCTGGAGAAATTTGTCATTGCTGTTTTTTGCCGATTGAGTCCAGATTGCAACCAGATCTTGCCGATTGCGAACCGTCTTTGCCGAAACCGTTCCGGAACAGTCCCGTTATTAATACGAAATTCGGCAATAATACCCACGTCAGAGTTTCTACAATTACAGAACACAATACGACTGAGTCCAGACCAAGCCGTTTGGAATGCGGTACAGCAGACTGCGATAGGATTGCGTTCCCACAGTACCTGATCATCCCGAATATGGCGACAGTTTTCTAACGGATATTTTCCGTCAGCGTCGGTTCACTGTCTAGTCTCTATCTGATCTATGTCGGATCACATTCGGTATAATCGGGACGCTGTCGGGACAGATTCGGTCGTTGTTTTACCATGTGAGAGATACAAATCGGATTAATATCGGATTGAGAACCGTATAATCGGGACAAATTTGGCTGGAAACGGCAGAATTTGGACGCTTCCTGAACAATATCTGATTGTTGTCGTGATTAAATAAATGTTTTTACAAATTTTAATTAAAGTTTCAATTCCAGCCACGATTCACAGGATCTCGATCAGACTTTTGAAAAATTTTAATCGGGAATGGTCCTGTCAAGGACGGCAATAAAAAGCGTGAATGTGTGACTCCGGCTTCTGAGACTTAATAAACGTGTTGCTAGTGTTTTGAGACACGGATAATTCGTATCTGTCTACCGAATCGTGATGACAACCGCAAAACTTGTATAGTGTCGATTTCAGTCGTTCTTCCTCATACCTTTCTTAATGCAGTTTTTGTGTAAGGTGCATGCTTTTTCTAATTAATTGTGCATAGCATGAACATGCACAAGCAAGCGTAACGTATCAATTGAGATATGTAATCGCCATATAATAGAGCAGACAGTATGCCTCTAATTGGAAAAGGGAAGTTCACAATTGGAAAGTTGAAAGCATCACGTTTGTCATAGAATCTAGTTTGCAGTCGACCATCTGTGTCAAAATGAGGAAAGATCACCTGAAATGTGGGTTCTTGAGTGGCAGGGTATCAACAATATATTTGAAGTAAAAGTAGAACTTTGCAAAGATTTTTTTTGTCTTTGAGAAATTTTGTATAAATTCTGCTTCATATGAGTACAAAAAAAAGTCGACCAGTAGGGTTCATCGGTGTATTTATTTTTCGAAACATGTGCGCCACTTCACAAAGTAAGATTTTTGTGAACGTAAAAGAAGAAATTTGTACCTACGATTTCCTCAATTTTGCAGAAAAAAAACTCTGTTAAATGCGACGATTTATTCGATCGTTCAATTGAACATAGGGATTAGTAGTGTAAAGCGAATAAAAATCAAAGTCATAATATTACTGAAAAATTTTAAACAATGCGATTGAAATTTAGCAGTAGATCATAAAGGTTATATTTAGCTTCTCCAGAAGTGTAGGCAAATATTGCTCTATACGTTGTACCCGTCGTAATTCTCGTGGAAATACAAACCTTGGAATAAGTCTTATTCGGTGATGTCACACTCGAAGAAAAGATAACGGTATTGTGGCGACGAAAATTGGGACATATCTGTCGTCATCTGTGAAACAGATATTCAATAACGGTCAACGGGGACTGCGTTCGTCAAATTTTCGAAGAGATGACCACAACTGTATAGCCCTTGTTTCTAAGCAGCAACCCTCTACCAAGGAAATCATGATAGCAAGTACAAGCTGTGGAATACAGTTTCAACAGAAAGATATATACTTCATATGCAGACGTTGCTGGAATGTTGCTGCATAGAGAAGGACGGATTTGTGATTTTTCTAAAAATCTCATCTTTCGTAAATGATGTAGGAATATATGTTGGATTTCCAGTATTGCTGTGAATTCCGAGTTCTTCAGTTAAACCTTCCATATAATGACTTTTTTTTCAAATAAAATATTTTTAGCGACTTTGTAAGCTGGAACAACAACATATTTGTCGGGAAGAGAGGAAAGTATTTACAACATCGAGCTTCTAGGAAGAACTTGAAACCCGTGTGCTCATTGTACGTCGTAGATTTTTAATGCGCTTTTGAATACATCACCGAATAGTTTTGATCAACAACAACAAGCTAAAGTGTCCGGTTTGTGTTCATCTGGCTCGCGCTTTACTCGTTTTCTAGCATAGTCATTAACTGTATCCATTAGTTCTTCTCCAAGTTGATAGTTCGGGAGTTCGATATTTTGGACCTTTGGCTAACAACTCTCTAAGTTTTTCAGTGTTACGATCAAGGTCTTCAGTAATAACATTACCAGCGGGACTATATTTGTATAGGGACAATAAATAACAGTTATTGGGAGGTTTGGATATACACTTGGGGGAAAAAGTCTTTATTGCCCTTTTGTGGTTGAAAATCTTGGATGCAATAGGATAGGTGTAGGTTTATGAAATGTTAGGTGTAGTTTTATCTTTAAGGTAATCAGATATTGTTTTACTGTCATTTGATTGTTGAAGGAAAATGGATATAAACATGTTAAAACATATAACATAGTATCTACCAATGCAAAATTTAATATAAGTATAAACAAACATTTTTAAAATAACCATAAATTAGTCGTTAACCATTTGGTTGTATCTTGTTGACAGGTTCCTTAGTAACCACCCTAAAATAATACAGAAAAATAATTATATCATGGGAAGGAATTATTAACATTGTTTGTTTTGTTTCTAATCACTGTTACGATTAACGCCATAAAATAACTAAAAGAAATGAAAAATACAAACTTAGTTAAACAAGTTTTGTTTCTTATGGTTTTTGTATCAATGTGTTACTTTTTCGGTGATGTATCTTTCATGATTCATATAATATGGTACTAATGTAAGGTTTTTCATTTTTATTATTTTTTGGTGGAAGTATTCATCATGAATTTCCAAACAAATTTCTTCATCCATGAAATAAAATAAAAATATGTCAAAGAACATGAAAAAAAAGCACAACACGAATTATACATTAATCATACTTACTTTTGGGGCTTTGGCGTATACCTAAAACGGAAAAAGAAAGAAAATACTTTTTAACTACTTGTTGTTTTCCTATGGTATTTTAAAATGTCATTACTACTGGAGAAACGTTCAAACATATTGAAAATTAAAAGAATAAGTAATCGTTTAAGTTTTTCTTAATTAATCATTTTTCGCTAAAACATAAGAAATTTAATCATATCATTCTACAGCATTTATTTATTTTACAAGAGATTATTTTATGATTTCATTCTCTTCTTGAATGAGTTTTCAGAATTTTAAACGGCAAGTATACTTAAATTTTACCAACATGTATATTTTTTGGGATTACATTTTGATTTCAAATTTGATTACTTGAGATAACAAAATATAATAATAATTGCATATGCAATTGTATAAATCTGTTAAATGGATATGTGCGATAGCCTTCTAAATTTCTTAAATAGCTATTTCAAATAGAGCAAGAACTTAAAGGAGGATTATCTTTAGTTTTACACTTCGGGCTTTTCTCAAATTAAATATGAATATGAATGATATATACATCATTAAGACATCAAGCAAACGACCCAGAAAACAAAAGCTCATCTTTTTTAAAGTAGTAAATTATATGGAACAGTAAAGAAGAAAGAAATTTGCATTACCTAGTAAATAATCCAATGTTGATGGTAACCAAATGCAAATAGTGTCATTTGTAGGCCATAACTACTTAACACTTTTGAACTAATGTAAAAATAGCTATTGAAAATTGGTATGAAGCTGATGGAATAATTTATTAATAGATGTATTTGAAAAAATCTTGACGTCCGCCATTAAATTCCATCAATTGCAAAATACAAAATGTCGTAAGTCCTTTATTTTAAAGAATCTGTCAAATGAGCTTGACAGAGTGTTTTCTTTCAGTCTGTACTTGATAAATACGCAATAATCCCATTTTCGCCTAAGTACCCCCATAAGCCTTGGAATCTCGTAGCTAGTTACAAATTTGAAATACAAATATGTCAAAAAACATGGAAAAACCACAACATGGTGTAGACATTAATCATACTTACTTTCTTGGCTTTGGCGTACGGCTATAACGGAAAAATAAAAATAAATTTTTATCACCTGTTGTTTTAGTATGGTATTAAGAATAAGAAAGCATTTAAATTTGTCATCAGGATAACAAAGTATTAATAATTAAATAAAAGAGATTTAGGGTTGATTTACGAGTTACAAAGTCCAAAACGTAGTAAGTAATAAGATGATTTTACTGAAACCCACTACTTTGGTGTCTGTATTGTTGGTAAAAACTTTGTCTCTTATGCAGCATTGTTTGTTTTTACGGTGAAATAAACTAATCAATCATTGATTAATATCATGCTGTCCCCCTTAAGATTAATGTCTCTTATTAAAGGAAAGTAACGATTTGAAGTATAAATAAAAGAATGATTTGAATTAGGATATAAGAATGACTTGCAGTTTGAGTTTAAGAAAGACTGGAAGTTTAGAAATAAAACATACCTTTTTCCCATATGAGTATCCTCTTTTTCCGTTGTATCCAATTCCTCTATATCCGTTGTATCCGTTTCCGTTATATCCAGTTCCTCCATTTCCATTATACCCAGTATCTTCAGTGTCGTCATCAACTGGAGCTATAGTAAGATCCATGACACCTTCATCATTATCTCCGCCATTACCACCATTATATCCACCAACTCCATTGTATCCATTACCACCGTTGTATCCTGTACCTCCATTGTATCCTGCACCGCCATTGTACCCAGCACCGCCTGTGTATCCTGCACCGCCATTGTATCCTGCACCGCCATTGTATCCTGCACCGCCATTGTATCCAGCACCGCCATTGTATCCAGCACCGCCATTGTAACCATTACCACCATTGTATCCTGCACCGCCAATGTATCCTGCACCACCTGTGTATCCAGCACCGCCATTGTATCCTGCACCGCCTGTGTATCCTGCACCACCATTGTATCCTGCACCGCCATTGGATCCTGCACCACCATTGTATCCTGCACCGCCATTGTATCCTGCACCGCCATTGTATCCTGCACCGCCATTGTATCCTGCACCGCCATTGTATCCTGCACCACCATTGTATCCTGCACCACCATTGTATCCTGCACCACCGTTGTATCCTGCAGCGCCGTTGTAGCCATTACCACCATTGTATCCGTTGTAACCTACATAACCGTTATATCCATTGTATTTCGGCTTTCCAGCCGCCTGTACTAATACTAATGCGCAGGAACACAAAAGAACAAAACCAGTTGACCACATTTTCGATACTAAAAGGATTAAATGATTGACAATTATGTTCTCAATTAAATACAAAAAATTATATAAAATGAAATGCTTTCTATAATAAAATACAGATATCAGCAGATCATTATTCAATACTTTGGCAATAGTTTGATTTCTTGGATTCTTTTACTATAATTTGATAATTTCAAACTTGATAGAAATACATATAAACGATAAGATATAATCTCTTTTGTGTAGTAATACTTTTGTTGTTGCTGTTATGAAAAGGACATTTGATAGTTTTAGTTTAATTCGTGTTTCCTATAATTTGTATGCACTTTTCTTTTCAAACTTTTGGCATCCCTTGGGAAATTTATTAAAAAAAAACACGTGTGGTACAGAATTTAGTATCGGTATGTTTTTTTCTTTTTGGTTTTGAATATATTTTATTACCAAATTTTATAAATGCCTATGATGAAATAAAGGTACCAAAAGGGATTCTTTACAATTGGATGTGGAAATATAGTTTTAAAGAAACGAATCTGTTTCCAGACACTAGCATTACCATGATATTTGTGTGAAAATTTACGTGAAAACAATCTAATGTATACGTTTTTATCATTAGGTACGTATAGAGAAAATTATACCAATTTATATCGTATTTGAAATGCAGTTCACACAAAAGGAAATTCTTCAAATTGAAAATAAATTCTTTATGTGTGGTATTTACAGGCCTTTATTTAAAACAAAAGAAGTCAGTGATTCTGCAGAGTACAATCCATAAGTATATTGAGAACATTAGTAAATGTTTTCTTTTTGTACTTTTAAATCTGTAATTCTTCATTTTTTTGTTTCTCAGTGTTTAATCATTTATTTCAAAACGTTGAACACGTTGAAAACGAAAAACGTTGTCTATTTGCCTAAACTATGATAATTTTATGCTAGAAGTTTTGAAAATATATATCTTACCTTAGTATGACAGTAGGACTACAATGGATATATCACAATGCTGGAACCCTGTATAAACTACAAAGCTGCTTTCCTTTATATACCATCATTTGTTCTTATTACAATATCATAAACATTCTACACCACGAATAACATATCGATCAAGAAATTTAATTATTGCATGTTTTTGAAGTTTAATAAGTTTGAGGTCAAAAGCAGTTATTAATCTTCACGTGTAAATTTCCATTAAAAGTAAAAGATGAATAAGCGAAGACCACAGTTTCTTATTTTTCTGTTTATTCTAAATAAACATAAATATTATTTATTTGGGAAAAAGTGAGTTTTACATGGGGCAAACACTAATGAAGATTTTTAGATCCAGTGTGAGGAAATACAATTAAGATAAAAGAACATCGTTCCAATGTCCTGCTAATTGCAATATTTTATCTGCCAAAGGACAAAAACTCGAATATGTATATTTTTTTGGCTTTTTTAGGAAAAGGATGGGGGAATTTTAGTTTGTTTAAAGATAACCTAGAAGAAAAGCTGATTATTGATTTCGTCGAAATCCTGACTGATATAAGCCTGTGGTATACATTTTATCAAAATTCGACATACAGTTCATACAAGCTATGGGTGCTTTGAAGTATTATATATAATGAACACCGAAACTGCTTATTTATCGTTAATTCATTTGTTCATTCATATCGGGTATCGATGGGTTGTTTTACAGTCACCAATTTGTATGATTTCACTGTTATAGGTTTATGTTGACATTATAACATACAAAGTATCTTGTGTTTCTGTATACTGAACAAACATGGACATATATTGGAACACATATACGGTAACAGAAAAAGGAAAGTAAGTACAAATTCGAATTTTGTAAGTGGATGATTATTCAGTTGAAATTAGGGGACAAGCAGCAGGATTATGACTATGACTATTAACTAAAGTTACTCTGTGTAACGTAGAGGATTTTTTTCACGAGAAAAATGCAACTGAACCAAATAAAAAATTGAAACACTTAAGGCAAACCCAGTTTACAAGTACCTAACAAAATACAGGTATTTTGACATCTTGAATAACATTATACCCAACTTGATTGGTGTGATCCGTCCCATTCTAACTTCGTATGATACTTGAACGATATTACCTGGAGTTTGTTTTTATAAGCATGACATTTGAACTGACAGGTGAATCTAATCGTTGGATTCTTCAATGGGACTTCATTTTTTTTGTGAAAAAATTTATCTGGCTAATCAAGGTCCGGGGTAAAATATTTTACCTTGGGGCGAAATTTTTCTTTTTTGTTTTTTTTTTCTGATATTGTCTCTTTACTTATTTTGCCAGTCTTTTTTTTTAATTCATATTTACTGTTTTTGCTATCAATTTGACGCCCCACAAAAGCCCTCAAAAATTAAAAATGAAAAATAGGAAATCGTTTATGTTTATTTAGAAAAACGTTAACCGTATTTGGTAGTAATACCGAACCATTTACCTTAACTTTATTTGTCATCGGCTATCGGTAACAATTATTTTACGCAAACAATATATATCTATATTTGGCTTGTATTATATTTGCCTTCGGGTTTATATGATCCGTTCATCCTATTTCGACTCTTTCAAAATTCAAAAGTCTATCCTAAATTGAGGTAAATTATATGACCTTCCAATTACCGTTTCGATTCCTAACATCACTGAAGAGACATTTATTGTCGAAGTCCGGATATGGTGTACAAATTTTTGCACCTCATGTTTGCGGTATACCATCTTTTCCGCAAATTTATTGTTTTCTGTTTGGTAATGAATTAATAATAAGATCCATTTTGTTACATCTGGTGATCCGTTTATTTGACAATCGCCAATGGCAGTTAGCAGGGTTTAAGAACGTCAGTTGTACGACCTACTACTCAAATGCGTTTTGTTATAATATACTTTTTCACTTTTTTGGTCTTTTGGAAAATGTTGTTTGTGCTGTATTTAGACCCCCCTCTACCAAGAAATTTGTTTTGCATGCACACGTATAAAAATTGCTGGTTTTTATCCAACGCAATCATAGGTTTGAACGTTGTTTTCAATTTAGACTTGTTTATATTTTTCGTTTGGGATTGTATTATATTTCCTTCGGGTTTATATGATCCGTTCATCTTATTTCGACTCTTTCAAAATTCAAGAGTCTATCCTAAATTGAGGTAAATTATATGGCCTTCCAAATACCGTTTCGATTCCTAACAACACTGAAGAGACATTAATTGTCGAAATCCGGATATGGTGTACAAATTTTGCACCTCATGTTTGCGGTATACCATCTTTTCCGCAAGTTTATTGTTTTCTGTTTGGTAATAAATTAATAATAAGATCCATTTTGTTACATCTAGTGATCCGTTTATTTGGCAATCGCCAATGGCAGTCAGCAGGGTTTAAGAACATCAGTTGTTCGACCTGCTAGTCAAATGCGTTTTGTTAAAATTATTTTTTCATTTTTTTTTGGTCTTTTGGAAAATGTTGTTTGTGCTGTATTTAGACCCCTCTACAAAGAAATTTGTTTTGCATGCACACGTATAAAAATTGCTGGTTTTTATCCAACGCAATCATAGGTTAGAACGTTGTTTTCAATTTAGGCTTGTTTATATTTTTTCGTTTGGGCTTGTATTATATTTGCCTTCGGGTTTATATGATCCGTTCATCCTATTTCGACTATTTCAAAATTCAAGAGTCTATCCTAAATTGTGGTAAATTATATGGCCTTCCAAATACCGTTTCGATTCCTAACATCACTGAAGAGACATTAATTGTCGAAATCCGGATATGGTGTACAAAATTGTGCACCTCATGTTTGCGGTATACCATCTTTTCCGCAAATTTATTGTTTTCTGTTTGGTAATAAATTAATTATGAGATCCATTTTGTTACATCTGGTGATCCGTTTATTTGGCAATCGCCGATGGCAGTCAGCAGGGTTTAAGAACATCAGTTGTTCGACCTGCTAGTCAAATGCGTTTTGTTAAAATATATTTTTTCACTTTTTTTGGTCTTTTGGAAAATGTTGTTTGTGCTGTATTATTTGTTTTGCATGCACACGTATAAAAATTGCTGGTTTTTATCCAACTCAATCATAGGTTTGAACGTTGTTTTCAATTTAGACTTGTATATATATATGCTGAAAATGCACGAAATATTTATATTCAATATGACTTGACATTAAGCGAACCTTATTTTTTCCTATTTTATGCACAGCGTGGAAAATGTTTTTATGTTTGTTTTTTTTATTGGGCAAGGTTGAGGGCTGTCCATTTTATGTGAATTTTTCAGTAAGAACCCGTCAGTTGTATTAAGAAAGGAAAATTTGTGAACTTCAGCATTTGAATGAAATTTTAAAAACATTTGTAATTTTCGATTTTTTATGTTCAATATGAAATGAAAGAAAAGAAGAAAACTTTCGAAAAAACTGATTATCCTGTATGTTTATTTTTGGAAGAACAAGTATCGTTTTGCATTCTTTAAGGAAAATATTATATTTTTATTTTTCATTTCAGAATTTGATATTCCGTACTACTATTAAGTTTTATCATACTATTAGATTGGCATATCAAATATACAGGCCGGTATACAAATTAAAGGATGTAATTCTTTTCCCCACCTCTTCCAAAAAAATTTTCAATGAAAAACTGTATAATGATCATATCGGCAGTTAAGATATGGGGTTGTGAATTGTGAAGTAAAGTAGATCGATTTCACCCAATTACAAAATGTGTAAAATTACACGACGGTCAATGACTAGGAATAAAAACTTTTGAAGCTGTCAGATCTCCTAGCTTATAAGAAGATTTTTTATTTGCCTCACTTTTAATACATTCAATTGTGACTTTTCAGATTGTGATTTTGGAATTTCGAATAACGAATAATGAATATCAGAATATCAGAATTCATATAGATGAAAACCGAATTATATTTCTGAACTTACGTATTTAATAGATTGTGACTTTTAAGATATTATAAATCAGAATTAAAAAACTAAATTGATCTATGAGGTTCACGTTTCTCCAACATTTGATAATTAGACTAAAACAACATTAAGGATTAGGGGGTCCTCTTAAGGACTGGCATCTTGGTATTTACCTGTAATTCACCTGTATTAGTTAACTAAGATACTGTAAAAGGGGTTTTGTTTAAAAATCACATATTCTAAAACATTAACAAAACATATTTAAATCTTTTTATAATAAATGATTTTTTCATATATTTTTGGTTGAATATAACCAGAAAATGTTACGTAAATATTTTTATCCGTGTTTGAATTTAAAATTAAAAGTTATTCAACAAAAAAAATCATAAAATAAACAAGTAAAATTCAAACATTTCTCCTTCAACTGTGAAAATTTCATAAAAATTTATCAAGAAACAATCTATAAAATTATTATTTTTAAAAAAATAAATTTTTATTGAAAATAACATGAAAAATCGATCACTGACTCTCTCTCTCGTTTTAGTGGTCTCGTGGTAGTGTGTTCGCCTCGAGTGCGGGAGGTCTTTAAATTAAACCCCGGCCGGGTCAAACCAAAGACTTTGAAATAAGTATTTGCCTCTTCTCCGCAAAGCACGCGGCAATAAGGAGTAAGAGCAAAGACTGGTCGGCTCGGAGTCAGAATAATGTGTCCGGGTAAGGTGATGAGTCTTCTTGCGGACTGTTACCTTGCACGTTAAAAATCCGGTTCAGCGTGTCGGTCTAGTACAAAGCAGGGTTAATATTCATATTACATTAACATGTTCTCATCCTGAATATGCATATTAATTTGCCGCTGGACGCTAAGCAGCCATCCATTATCATCATTTTAGTGTTTCATTCTATTACTTGATGTGTTTTATACGCCCGTTTAGGGGACGTATTATGGTATACCGTTGGCCGTTCGTCCGTTCGTTGTCAACATGTCGGACAATAACTCAAAAACGCTTTACCAATTTTCATGAAACTTCAGTGAATTATTTGTATCTATTGATGTAAGCTCCCTTTCGTTTTTTTTTAATTTCAGATTTTTCGTTTCCGAGCTATGGGTTTTTATTCATAAAAAGGGGGATTTTCCAGTTTTCAGAAAATAACTCAAAAATTATTTGAGCAGTTTTCATGAAACTTTGTTGACTGGTTTATATCTATTAAAATAAGCTCCCAATTATTTTTTTTTTTTTTTTTTTTTATAAATTTCTGTTATGACATTGGGGAGTTATGGAACTTAGTTGAAAAAGCGACGGGCGTATCATGCGCCCATGGCGCAGCTCTTCATTGTATTTGTGTTACATGTAGATATTCAAATCTATGCGCAATATCGAAGTTTTACGTACGTATATAGTCATCGAAAGCTGTTGTCTTCTTGTGCAAAGAACCATATATCGTCTACCTGGTCGTTCTATACGTATATCATAAGAGCCGAAGTCAATGTTCTTGGCATTCTGTCTTAAGCAGATGGAAGATCGAGTCAGTCTATGTCTGTTTACCTTTTCCACAAAAAAGGGAGCATACAAATTGGGTACATCACGACGTGAACTCTATGGTGTTTATCTGTGGAAACTGGCTTGTTGAATTGTGAGTTACAAGTATTCTCGATTTGTCAATAAAGCTTTGGACAATTAATGCAAGCTGACTAAGAAATTTAAATATACTACACCTTTTATGATAAGCAGCGTTTGATACTTTTATATACAAGCTATATATCCGAAGACGCATTGGTTTTCGCACTCTAACTTTAGTTTAAGTGAATGGATCTCTATGAAATTTTACCATAAGGTTCAATATTACAAAAGGAAGGTTGGGATTGATTTTGGGGGTTATGGTACCAACAGTTAAGGAATTAGGGGCCAAAAAGGGGCCAAAAATAAGCATTTTGTAACTTCCAGACATAACTTGTGTGTTAGTGTATGGATCTCTGACTTTGTACCACAAGGTTCCATATCACAAAGGGAATGCTGGGATTGATTTTTGGGGTAATTGCCTCAAAATTTTAGGAATTAGGGGCCAAAAAGGGCAAAAACAAGCATTTTCTAGTTTCATGACAATAACTTGTGTGTAAGTGTATGGATCTTTCTGAAATTGTACTACAAGGTTCCATATCACAAAGGGAAAGCTGGAATTGAGTTTGGGGTAATTGCCTGAAACGTTTAGGAATTAGGGGTCAAAAAGGGGCCAAAAATAAGCATTTTTCTAGTTTTCAGACAATAACTTGTGTTCAAGTGTATGGATCTCTCTGAAATTGTACTGCAAGGTACCATACCTCAAAGGGAAGGCTGGGATTGAGTTTGGGGGTGATGAATCATAAGGGGGTTCAAAAAATTGGGGGATTTTTTTTCCTTTTTTTCCTTTTTTTTTCTTTAAAATTTTCCATTTTAAGTTGGTTATTTCTGATTTATATTTAAACGCAAATAATAATGATATGGCAGGAGATACACACCAAACAGGATGTGTAAATTATTATATAATAAGTATTGTGCAATAGCAAGAAATTTTCAATTGCACAGTATTGCGCAATAGCAAGAAATCTTCAATTGCACAGTATTGCGCAATAGCAAGAAATATCCAATAGCACAATATTGCGCAATAGCAAGAAATTGTCAATTGTACAGTATTGCGCAATAACAAGAAATATTCAATTGCACAGTATTGCGCAATTGCAAGAAATATTCAATTGCACAGTATTGTGCAAAAGAAGATACTTTGTATAAATTGCTTATTTTTTTACCAATTTCAATGGGGTTTTATTCTTGAAATCTTGGGGTTCTTTAATATGCTGAATCTAACCGTGTATTAAGTTTTTGGATTTTGGGCCCCGTTTTTAAATTGGTCCACATTGAGGTCCAAAGGGTCCAAAATTAAACTTTGTTTGATTTCATCAAAAATTGAATTAATGGGGTTCTTTGATATGCCAAATCTAACCGTGTATTTAGATTCTTAATTTTTGGTCCCGTTTTCAAATTGGCTACATTAAGGTCCAAAGGGTCCAAAATTAAACTTAGTTTGATTTTAACAAAAATTGAATTCCTAGGGTTCTTTGATATGCTGAATTTAAACATGTATTTAGATTTTTGATTATGGGCCCAGTTTTCAAGTTGGTCCAAATCGGGGTCCAAAATTAAATTTTGTTTGATTTCAACAAAAATTGAATATATGGGGTTCTTTGATATGCTGAATCTAACCATGAAATTAGATTTTTGATTTTTGGGCCCCGTTATCAACTTTGTCCACATTGAGGTCAAAAGGGTCCAGAATTAAACTTTGTTTGATTTCATCAAAAATTGAATTATTGGGGTTCTTTGATATGCCGAATCTAACCATGTATTTAGATTCTTAATTTTTGGTCCCGTTTACAAATTGGTCTACATTAAGGTCCAAAGGGTCCAAAATTAAACTTTAGTTTGATTTTAACAAAAATTGAATTCTTAGGGTTCTTTGATATGCTGAATCTCAACATGTATTTAGATTTTGGATTATGGGCCCAGTTTTCAAGTTGGTCCAAATCGGGGTCCAAAATTAAACTTTGTTTGATTTCAACAAAAATTGAATATATGGGGTTCTTTGATATGCTGAATCTAACCATGTATTTAGATTTTTGATTTTTGGGCCCCGTTATCAACTTTGTCCACATTGAGGTCAAAAGGGTCCAAAATTAAACTTTGTTTGATTTCATCAAAAATTGAATTATTGGGGTTCTTTGATATGCCGAATCTAACCATGTATTTAGATTCTAAATTTTTGGTCCCGTTTTCAAATTGGTCTACATTAAGGTCCAAAGGGTCCAAAATTAAACTTAGTTTGATTTTAACAAAAATTGAATTCTTAGGGTTCTTTGATATGCTGAATCTCAACATGTATTTAGATTTTGGATTATGGGCCCAGTTTTCAAGTTGGTCCAAATCGGGGTCCAAAATTAAACTTTGTTTGATTTCAACAAAATTGAATATATGGGGTTCTTTGATATGCTGAATCTAACCATGTATTTATATTTTTGATTTTGGGCCCCGTTATCAACTTTGTCCACATTGAGGTCAAAAGGGTCCAAAATTAAACTTTGTTTGATTTCATCAAAAATTGAACTCTTGGGGTTCTTTGATATGCTGAATCTAACCATGTATTTAGATTTTGGATATTGGACCATAATAGGTGAATGTCCAATTTAAATTTTTAAGTTCTTAGACCACATTCATTCTGTGTCAGAAACCTATGCTGTGTCAAATATTTAATCCCAATCCAAATTCAGAGCTGTATCAAGCTTGAATGTTGTGTCCATACTTGCCCCAACTATTCAGGGTTCGACCTCTGCGGTCGTATCAAGCTGCGCCCTGCGGAGCATTTTATTCCCAATACAAATAAAATGTGCGCGGCAAAGTCAACGAGACATCAACTCAACGACACAAATAACCAACAGACATCTTAATAGACGTGTTACGAAAAGGTATATACTCGACGCTGAGGTTGACAAGTTAGACTTTAAATGTGGGGACTGTATCAAAACATTGATTATCGATTAAAACAGGTAAAATTCAATTTGCGTGATGTTAACCAGGTATCCTACAAACTTCTTTCGTTCATTTGAAACTACATTAATTTAGAAAGATTATTTTATGATATCATTGCTTATGATTAAAGGACGTGAAAGGTGTACGTGTGTGCGGGGGAAGAGGTTGATTCAAGTATACACTTCTAGATTTGAAAAAAAATCACATAATAAGCCAGTTTGATTATTTTTTATATTAATTACTGTTCTTCGAGCATAATTATTAATCTGACACTCCACTACTTAACCTCGTCCTGAAAATGCATGAAATATTTGTCACTGGATGAACAACAAACAGCAATTAATCGATCTCTACTAAACCCACACTAAGCTCCACAGTCTGGTCTGGTTGATTTTGAGTTTGAAAGTTTTTAAGCGGCTAATAGCGTGTTCAACATATACTATATATTTTTATTTCATATCGGTTAAGAATTAGCTTCTCTTATTGGACAAGGGGCCACATGACATCCTTTATTCTTCAGTAAAAAAATTCCATCGGTCTTTAACAGAAAAAAACGGACCAGAAAACCGGTCGTTAACGGACTTTTACATGTTAATGACCAGTGGGCGTGGTTTTTCTGTTTAGAGTGATGACCCTTTGATAACACGTTAACCATATGTTTTCGTTAATTATAAAATTATAGAAAACTTTATTTTGTATTCATATACTGAAAATGTGCACTTAAATGAATGGCAGTGACTTACAGTTATCACTATGACTGGTCTTCACTCTTTCCTACAGAAATCGTACAATAACTCGAGTTTGCTTTGAACAATTTAAATTTATGAGAATTTTTAAAAACATGGTTCCTCAATGAAATAAACATAATAGTTATTGAAGAACTGGTCATTATCGTGATATATGGACTTCCCTGAGGACAGTGGTATTGACTAAGACAGCGATAATGATTGAGCCGTAGTCACTGTTTTTCAATAACTATTACTAGTATATAAATAATATCCAAAATCCCGAACGATAATCGCAAGTTCACTTTTTACATTATATTCTTTCTGCTCATGGTCTACATGTAGCTCTTAGTTTACGACGCTTATAGAGGGTAACGAGCGGAGAACGACATGCGGTATATTTTGTTACCTAAAATGACAATGTCCTGGGGGAAATCTAATTCCATACCTGGTCAATTGAAGGCAGTAAATAAAACTTATGAAACTACTGCGTGTGAATTTAAAAAATATAATGCACATGATTCCTATATATTGTCCACAAAAACATGCGTATGCATGCAATGCCGGTATCTGGAATAAAATTGTGCCCGAGGCTCCGTGTGTGGTCTATAAATGGCATGACAATTGCTGCCAATTGCCCCTAACGGTGTGGGCATTTTATGCCACCGGCAAAGTAGTTGTCACAATTTTTCTACGGTCGACTAAGAAGTATTTAGTGTATAGATTTCACAAAGAATTGGTATCTAAGCATGTATTTGTGCACCTTAAGCATGAACAGAATCCTCAAAGAGAAATATGCTGAAATATGTATTTAGGATGGCAAACAGGCGAAAAACGAGTCACATTTGACATAGAACCCTTACAAGAGGAATTACAATTTCAGTTTAAACTTTTTTTTACTAAGACTTAGTTGAAGTTAAAGTAAAAGAAATAAACAAAGAAACAACATGCCTTATACTTTTCGGACTGTTTGAAAGGCTGGTCAAACGGATAAGACAATTTCAGACCTCAAACTACAATTCGAAATGTTTTAAAACTATGTAAAGATTCTCATTTCGTTGGGTCGAACCAGTAACATTTTACATGAAAATAATATAAGGGAAACTAAGCTTTTTCTGAGTAGACATTAACATATTATTTTATTATAAAATCATTCCCAAGGTCTATTAAAGGCAAGCGAGGATATAGAGGTGTCATGTTGGTTTTTGGTGGGGTTCGTGTTGCTTAGTCTTTAGTTTTCTATGTTGTGTCTTCTGTACTATTATTTGTCTGTTTGTCTTTTTATTTTTAGCCATGGCGTTGTCAGTTTATTTTCAATCTATGAGTTTGACTGTCCCTCTGGTATCTTTCGTCCCTCTTTGGTCATATGCATGATATGTACAATTGCCATAAATTCACGAAGGGTTAAACTCCGAAAAAAGGCAAACTATATCTAAAATGAATCCATAAAAGGAGTTGCACATTTTCTACGTATATAAATACTGCGGCATTGTATAAAGTTTAGAAGCTCCTAGGTTAGGAGTTTCTTACTCAAAACGGATACCTTCTCCTCCCGCTCACCTGGACTTTCTTCATATTATAAAATAAATCGGTTCTGCATTGTTTGCAACACGTCCAAAAGTTCTGACCTCGGGTAAACACCCTCTAAGTTAAATGGTCCGTCGCTGCTGATTTCGAAAACTCAAAAATAAAAAATAGCAAGTAAATATTGATTTGATTTATAAATGTTGGTTGGGGGTGGGGGAGTAGGGGTTGTTTCTCTCATCTATTATTTCTTTTTCTCGGCTTTCCTTCTCTTTCCTGCTGGATTTTATATCCTTTCTGCAATACTCTAGTCTCCTGTCAGTGTTCCAAAAGGAACAAATATTATGGGATTCATCATTTTTATTCCCTAAGGGATTGTTGTTATTGACTTTTTGTTCCATTATGAATATTTATAATGAAATGTCCATAATAAAGAGATCGAAGGGACGTCTGTTTTAAGGAACAAATATACGTGGATATCAGTAATATGCAGTTTAAACACAAGATTCAATTGGTACACAAGTAATTTAAATATTTTAATCACTTTTGTGTTTTGATACGATACCCGCATTTAAAGTCTAATTTGTCAACCTCAGCGTCGATTATATACCATTTCGTAACACGTCTAATGTAAACACATGTTAGACAGTTATATAGACAAAATATCAAGCTCCAAAGAGTCGCAGGTGAAACATATGTATACTACTTAGATAACGAGGTCCAATACGTTAACCGGCATGACATAAAAACGACGAATCAAAAATTTCAACTTTATATATAACAAATATAGGACAATGGTGTTGATTAGAATAACACCATTCAAGGCACTTTTGTTTTCCACATAATTAATATTACCAATAATAAACAAGTACCGGGTCGAATCCGATACCGATACCAATACTATATGTTTGAATGTATGTTCTGTATCTTCCTCTTTATTAGGAGCACTACCATGAGTTATTGCGTTAAGGACGACATTAAACACACTGTATCAGTACAGATTTG
The DNA here is from genome assembly GCA_017311375.1 of Mytilus coruscus. Classification (NCBI taxonomy): domain Eukaryota; kingdom Metazoa; phylum Mollusca; class Bivalvia; order Mytilida; family Mytilidae; genus Mytilus; species Mytilus coruscus. The sequence continues at coordinate 60,799,986 of CM029599.1, forward strand.
ATGTGAGCATTTTCCTACCCAGTTTCCCAGCCTTGCCGTGACGGGTCTTACTACCTGTCGCATTTAGTTTCTGGATGTGGTTCAAACAGAAAGATTTTGAAAGCAGAGAAACTGTGCACCTTATAATCAGCATGACTTCATCAGATGACAATACGATTACTAAAAATCCATGGTAAGAATAAGGTACTTTAATTCAGTCACGGATCCACGATGTCCCGGGTGAGTTCTAGTTCTGATTAAAAGAACAGACTTTTTTTATGTTTGAATTGTCAAAACTAAAAAGAATACCTAAAAAGTAGCCAAATCCATCTAAGGGCAAGTTTGCCTGAAGTGATGAGTTATTGAATATCGTTTCAATTGTGAGATATTAGATTGTTACCAATGCTGGAACAACATATTTGTCGTGGAGAGAGACAAGTATCCACAATCTCGGGCTTCTTGAAAGGGTTTAAAACCTGTGTGCACATTGTACGTCGTAGATTTTGAATGCGCTTTTGATTACATCGCCGAATAGCTTTGATCAATTCAGATAAAGTGTCTAGGTTGTGTTCATATTGCTTATGAGTTACTCTTTTGATAGCATAATCCTCAACTACATCCATCGGTAACTTGAACATCTTCTTCCAGTTGATAAGCTGAGGAACTCGATATTTCAGGCATATGGCTAACAATTATCTTAATTTATCATTCTGTACGATGCCAAGGAATCCAGTTATAAAATCACTAGCGGGACTATATTTCTATAAGAACAATGAATAATAGTTATCGGGAGGTTTGAATTTTACATCCTTCAGGGGAAAGGTCTCTATGTCAGGTGTAGTTCAATCTTTGATGAAATAATGTAGTGTTTTACTGTCATTTGTTTGTTAAAGAAAAGAGAAATTTACATGTTAAAAACATATAACAAACTATCTTTAAATGCAAATTTTAATAACAGTATATACAAAAATTTCTAAAAAAAAAAAAACAGAAATTAGCTGTTTTCAATCTGGTTGTATCTTGTTGACAGGTTCCTTAGTAACCACCCTAAAATAATACAGAAAAAAAAATAATATCATGGGATGGAAATATTAACCCAGTAGTCAGCACTTTGGTGTTGAATTGAATATCAATTATATGGTCATTTTTATAAATTTCCTGTTACAAAACTTTGAATTTTTCGAAAAACTAAGGATTTTCTTATCCCAGGAATAGATTACCTTAGCCGTATTTGGCACAACTTTTTGGAATTTTGGGCCCTCAATGCTTTTCAACTTTGTACTTGTTTGGCTTTATATTTTTTTTTTATCTGAGCGTCACTGGTGAGTCTTATGTAGACGAAACGCGAGTCTGGCGTATTAAATTATTATCCTGGTACCTTTGATAACTATTAACAATGTTTGTTTATGTGTTTAATCACTCTTACAATTAACGCCAAAAAATAACTGGAAGAATTGTAGAAAAAAAACCTTATATTATCACGGATAATAACTTATGGTTTTTGTATCATTGTGTTGCTATTTCAGTGCTGTATCTTCCATGATTCATATAACATGGAACTTGTGTAAAGTTCTTTATTAATGTTATTTTTGGTAGACTATTTCATTTCGTTTCTTGTTTTTATCATGAATATCCAAACAAATTTCTTCATCCATAAAATAAAATAAAAATATGTCAAAGAACATGAAAAAAAGCACAACACGAATTATACATTAATCATACTTACTTTTGGGGCTTTGGCGTATGGCTAAAACGGAAAAAGAAAGAAAATATTTTCAATACTTGTTGGTTTCCTATGGTATTATGAAATCTTATTACTACTGGAGAAACGTTTAAACATATTGAAAATTAAAAGAATAAGAAATCGTTTAAGTTTGTCATCACAAAGTAAAAATAAACATAAAAAAATAAAGGTTGATTTTACAAGTTACAATGTCAAAAGGTAGTTAGCAAATATATATATATATATATTCTGAAACCTATAACTTTGATATATGTGTATTTAGGGTAACAACTTTGTTTGTTATACAGCATTGTCCGATTTTACACTAAGATATTATATTTAACATGACAAAAAATATATAAAAAAATGTTAAATGTATTAAATTTCAGAAAAAAGCAGAAACAAATTGATTCAGTTTTGTCAAACATGCTTGTTCCCTCTAAGATCAATGTCTCTTTTCAATAGAAAGTAATTTTTTGAAGTATAGATACCAGCAAGAATTATACATTAATCATACTTACTTTTGGGAGTTTGACGTAAAGCTAAAACGGAAAAGAAAAAAACATATTTCTGATTACTTGTTGTTTGAAATGAAAAAAAAAACTTAAACACGTGTAGTTTCTTATGGTTTTTGTACCATGGTGTTGCTGTTCCAGTGATGGATCTTTCAGGATTCATATTACATGGTACTCTTGTAAGGTTTTTCATTATTATTCTTTTTGGTGGACTTTTTTTTAGTTCTGTTTCTTATTTTTCTTTATTTATCATTTATTTAAAACAAAAGTTCTTCGTTCAAAAACATCATATAAAATGACAAAGTACATGAAAAAGCATAACACGAATTAGCGTTAGTCATACTTACTTTTCGGGGTTTGCCGTATGGCTAAAACGGAAAAAGAAAAAAAAATAATATCTATCACTTTTTTTTTGTATGATTTTATGTAATATCTTTACTACCTGAGAAAACGTTTAAACGAATTAAAAATTATAAGAATGAGAAATCATGTTGTAAGCAAAAATGTATATATATTTCTGAAACCTTTAACTTTGATATATGTATTGTGGGTAACAAATTTGTCTGTTAAACAGCATTGCCCGATTTTACGGTAAAATATTACATTTAACATGCCCAAAATAATTTTAAGAAATGTTAAATGTATTAAATTGAAAAAAAAAGTAGAAACAAATTAATTAAGTTTTTTCAATCATGCTGTTCCCTCTAAGATCAATGACTCTTTTTAATAGAAAAGATAGACGAAGGATTCCAAAGCGACACTCAAACTCATAATTCGAAAATAAACTGACAACACCATAGCTAAAACAAACAAAAAAGACAAACAAACAAACAACAGTACACAAAACAACATAGAAAACCAAAGACTGAGCAACACGAACCCAACCAAAAACTGGGGATGATATCAGGTGCTCTGGAAGGATAAGCAGATCCTGGTCCACATGTGACACCCATCTTGTTGCTCATTTAAGTACAAACCCGGTGATTTGTCTAATTCGGTAGGTCACATTCGGGGAAAAGATTGTAGTTACGACAATTGGAACACATCCGTCGTCTTCTGTGAAACAGATATTCCATAACGGTCAACCAAATCGTGATGGCGTCCGTAAAATTTACGATGGGATGATTTCAACTTCACCACTTGGAACGCTTGCTTAAATAGCTTCCTTGTAACTATTTGAAGCATAGATATCAACACGAATTATGCATTATACTTACTTTTGGGTTAATGTTATTTTTGGTAGACTATTTCATTTCGTTTCTTGTTTTTATCATGAATATCCAAACAAATTTCTTCATCCATAAAATAAAATAAAAATATGTCAAAGAACATGAAAAAAAGCACAACACGAATTATACATTAATCATACTTACTTTTGGGGCTTTGGCGTATGGCTAAAAAGACGGAAAAAGAAAGAAAATATTTTTAATTACTTGTTGTTTTCCTATGGTATTATAAAATGTTATAACTACTGGAGAAGCGTTTAAAAATATTGAAAATTAAAATAATAAGAAATCGTTTAATTCTGTCATCAGAAAAACAAAGTATAAAATAAACATAAAAAGTTAAGGGTTGATTTTACAAGTTACAATGTCAAAAAGGTAGTAAGCAAAAATATTTATATATTCTGAAACCTATAACTTTGGCATATGTATTGTGGGTAATAACTTTGTTAAACAGCATTGTTTGACTTTTCGGTAAGTTATTATATTTATCATGACTAAAATTTAAAAAAAAAATGTAAAATGTATTAGATATAAGAAAAAAAAAAAGAAGAAACACATTGATTCAGTTTTTTCAATCATGCTGTTCCCTCTAAGATCAATGTCTCTTTTCAATAGAAAGTAACTATTTGAATCATAGGTATCAACACGAATTATACATCAATTATACTTACTTTTGGGGCCTTGGCGTATGGCTAAAACGGAAAAAGAAAGAAAATATTTTTAATTACTTGTTGTTTTCCTATGGTATTATATATCATTACTTATGTAAAAACGTTGAAAATTAAAAGAATAAGAAATCGTTTAAGTTTGTCATCAGAAAAAACAAAGTATAAAATAAACATAAAAAATTAAGGGTTGATTTTACAAGTAACAATGTCAAAAAAGGTAGTAAGCAAAAATATTTATATATACTAGTCAACAAAAGTAACGATACACAAGTTTGAACTCCAATTTATCATAAAATATAATAAATAGGAAAAACTGTTAAACTATCCAATGTTACATGATTAAAGGAATCTGACCAATTTGGGAAGTGAGAAAATACCGTGTTATTGAACACAGGGTTCAAATTTATTTTGCGGAAAATGATGACAAAAGTTGGCACTTAATTTCGGAGATGAGAATTAAGTATTCAAATATCTGCAAAGGCATTCAAAATTTTAAGCAGACCATGTTTAAGTTTAAAGTTTAAAGTTCTAATATTGATTTTTGAATATTTGGGTGAAAATACGATTTTTGAAATAACAAAAATTGCAAAAAAAAAAAAAAAGAAAATCGCGTATTTGCCTTAAATCAATGGATTTGATAAGAAAATAACACTCTGTAAATATTAGACCAATTGGGCAATTGTTTACCTTGGTACAGTGTATCCAATTTCATTATATGTTGAAAATACATTGCCTTGTATCGTTTCTTTTGTTGACTAGTATATTCTGAAACCTATAACTTTGGTATATGTATTGTGGGTAATAACCATGTTTGTTATACATTATTGTCTGACTTTACGGTACGATAGTATATCTAACATGACCAAAAATATATTAAAAATTGTTAAATGTATCAAATTTAAGAAAAAAAGAAGAAACAAATTGATTCAGTGTTTTCAGTTATGCTGTTCCCTCTAAGATCAATGTAAGTAACTATTTGAAGCATAGATATCAACACGAATTATACATTTATCATACTTACTTTTGGGAGTTTCACGTATAGCTAAAACGGAAAAAGAAAGAAGATATTTTTGATTAATTGTTGTTTAAAATGAAAAAAAAAAAAAAAAAAAAACACTTTATATAAACACGTATAATTTCTTATGGCTTTCGTATCATTGTGTTGCTGTTTCAGTGATGGATCTTTCAGGATTCATATAACATGGTACTCTTGTAAGGTTTTCATTATTATTATTTTTGGTGGACTTTTTCCGTTCCGATTCTTATTTCTGAATTTAAAAAAAAAGTTCTTCGTTCAAAAACATCATATAAAATGACAAAGTACATGAAAAAGCATAACACGAATTAGCGTTAGTCATACTTACTTTTCGGGGTTTGCCGTATGACTAAAACGGAAAAAGAAAAAAACAATTATTTATCACTTTTTTGTATGATTTTATGAAATATCTTTACTACCTGAGAAAACGTTTAAACAAATTAAAAATTATAAGAATGAGAAATCATTTAAGTTTGTCATCCGGATAAAAAATATCAATAATAAAAACAAAAAAGATTAAGGGTTGATTTTACAAGTAACAAACTCCAAAATGTAGTAAGTAAAAATATAATTATACTGAAACCTACTATTTTGGTGTCTGTATTGTTGAAAACAACTTTGTCTTTCATACAGACTTGTCTGTTTTACGGTATTGTATTTATATTAAACATGACGCAAAACATAACAAGTTTTTTTGAATGTATTAAATTTATGAAAAAGAAGATACAAATAAATTCGTCGAATTATGATGTTCTTTCTAAGATTAATGTCTTTTTTCGAAGGAAAGTAACAATTTGAAGTATCGATATCAGAATGACTTAGAATATGGATATAAGAATGACTTCATGTTTTGAAATATAAGAATGACCTGAAATGTGGATAAAAATAAAGGTAGTATACCGGTAATCTAAAGTCATAAATCGATTGAGAGAAAACAAATCCGGGTTACAAACCAAAACCGAGGGAAACACATCAACTATAAGAGGAAAACAAAGGAACAACAGGAACACCGAAGTGTAACAAAAACAAGCGCCAACACACATAGTAAAAGTGACTTGAAGTATGGATATAAAAATGACTTGATGTTTTGATATATGAGAATGACTTGAAGTGTGGATATAACAATGAATTGAAGTTTAGAAATAACACATACCTTTTTTCCATATGAGGTTCCTCGTTTTCCGTTGTATCCAGTTCCTCTATTTCCGTTGTATCCGATTCCGTTGTATCCGTTTCCATTGTATCCCGTATCTATAGTTTCGTAATCGACTGGTGCAATGGCAAGATCGACTACACCTTCCCCATTACCTCCGCCATTACCACCATTATATCCACCAACGCCGTTGTATCCATTAACTCCGTTGTATCCTGCACCGCCATTGTATCCTACACCGCCGTTGTATCCTGCACCGCCATTGTATCCTACACCGCCGTTGTATCCTGCACCGCCATTGTATCCTACACCGCCGTTGTATCCTGCACCGCCGTTGTATCCTGCACCGCCGTTGTATCCTGCACCGCCATTGTATCCTTCACCACCAATATAACCATTACCACCGTTGTATCCTGCATCGCCATTATAACCATTACCACCGTTGTATCCTGCACCGCCATTGTAACCATTACCACCATTATATCCTGCACCGCCATTGTAACCATTACCACCGTTGTATCCTGCACCACCATTGTAACCATTGACACCGTTGTATCCTGCAACGCCATTGTATCCTGCACCACCATTGTATCCTTCACCACCATTGTATCCTGCACCACCATTGTATCCTACACCGCCATTGTATCCTGCACCGCCATTGTATCCTGCACCACCATTGTATCCTGCACCACCGTTGTAGCCATTACCTCCATTGTATCCTGCACCGCCATTGTAACCGTTTCCTCCTCTATATCCATTGTAACCTACATAACCGTTATATCCATTTTTCCTCTGGTAGTTTGGGTTTCCAGCCGCCTGTACTAATGCTAATGCGCAGGAACACAAAAGAACAAAACCAGCAGACCACATATTCGATCCTGAAAAGAATTCAATGATTGACAATTACTTTCTCTATTTCAAAATACAAAATAAATCAAAGCAGATGCTTTCTATACTAAACGACAGATATCAACAGATCATTATTCAGAACTTTGGGAATAACTTGATTTCTAAGATTCTTTTACTATAATTTCAGAATTTCAAACTTCGTAGAGTAACATAGAAACAATAAGATAAATTTCATGTGTGTAGTAATACATTTGTTGCTGTTATGTTAAGGACTTTAAATAGTTTTAGTTTTGTTCGTGGCTCTTATAATTTGCTTGCATTTTTTATTTCAAACTTTTGGAATCCCTTGATGAATTTATTTTAAAAACATGTGTGTGTGTGTACAGAATTTAGTATCGTTATATATATTTTGATTTTAAATATATTTTATAAATAATTTTATTAATGCCTGAGATAAGAAAACAACAAACGTACCAAAAGGGATACTTAACAATTGGATGCGGAAAAATTATTTTAAGAAATCGAATCTGTTTCAAAACAAAAGCCTTACTCTTATATTTGTCAAAGGTTAAAAATGTACGTGAACAAATCTGATATATACGTTTAATATTTTGTCATTAGGTACGTATAAAGACATTTGATACCAAATCATATCGTATTTGAAATGCTGTTCACATAAAAAAATAACTCTTTAAATTTGAAAAATACATTCTTTTTGTGAAGTAATTTCAAGCCTTTCCTTCAAACAAAACAAGTCAGTGATTCATTTTGTACTTTTAAGTCTTTTCTTCATAGATTTGTAATTCATTTCAAAATGTTGAAAAAAGTTATATATTCTACTAATTTTTTTATAATTTTAACAGTAGAAATTTTGAAAACTTATATCTTACCTTAGTATGACAGTAGGACTACAATGGATATATCACAATATTGGAACCCTGTATTAACTACAAAGTTGCTTTCCTTTATATACCATCATTTTTTCTTATTACAATATCATAAACATTCAACACCACGAATAACATATCGATCATGAAATTTAATTATTGCATATTTTTGAAGTTCGATAAGTTTGAGGTCAAAAGCAGTTATTAATCTTCACGTGCAAATTTCAATTAAATGTAAAGGTGAATAAGCAAAAACTTCAATTTCTTTCTTTCTATTTAATCTTAATGAAAATAAATATTATGTACATCGAAAAATGGAAAGAGTTTCATAAGTCAATAATAATTGGTTTGGGTAAACCCCTTAGGCTTATTTGAGATTTTCAAATCCATTTTAGGCAATAGTCAAGATAAAAAGAACATTGTTCCAACGTTCCAACTGATGAATTTATTTTATCTGACAAAGGACAAAACTCCAAAAATATATATATTTATTTTATTTTTATATTTTTTTTTTTGGGGGATGGTCTTTGAATGTGTTAATATGTATCCAACAAGAAAAGCTGATCATTAAACTTGTAGAAATCCTTGATTATATAAATCTTTCATATACGTATCATTAAAAACCCGACATGAAATCAATCTGATTAAGATACAGATCCTGTGTTTAAGCTTTGATTACAAGGATCTGAAAACGCTCTATTCTACTTTCTGTTTTCAAGACCTTTCGGGATTCTCTAGTTTTGTCGGATTAATACCCACTTCTAATATTTAAAGGCTGAAATATCATTTGCTGATGTAATAAATAGCATAACCGAAAATTAAATTGGGTGTTTTGTCAGATTCTTATTAGCAAAGCTTGGACACGGCATTTGTATTTTAATCAGATTGACAAGAAATATAGGTGTGAGAACGCATGCTGTGCATTTTTCAATATTTATTTATTTTTCAAAGTGACATATTTCCTACTGATATAATTGATCTGTACTGATTTTATTAGCTTGAGCAAGACAAAAACACTTGATCGGCGATGATTATTGCCTCCAAAATCGTTGATTCATAAAAATCGGGTGGCGAGACACAAACGCGTCAGAGCAATATCAAGACCGGACGGACAGATATTTTGTCTTGGATACATTTTTTTTCTATTAATTTTAATTGGCTCTGAACTAGCTTTCAATACCTACGAATACTTTCGAACAGACGAACAGTTTTGTGTGTCTTTTGTTGTTTTGTTAATTGTTTATGTGCTTTGTATTGATCTGATGAATAAAGGACATCTCAACTGATTTTTATAATTTTTGCTAATGCTGTTTCACCACTGTCCCATTTCAGCGGAAAGAAGGTAAGGGCGCCTGCAAACATTATCCCAGTCAGGAGCCTTTAAATTAGCTATTTATCATACTGTTGATTCATTATTATTCGTTGGATACCAAAGAGAGGGACGAAAGATACCAGAGGGACAGTCAAACTCATAGATCGAAAACAAACTGACAACGCCATGGCCAAAAATAAAAAGACAAACAGACAAATAATAGTACATATGACACAACATAGAAAACTAAAGACTAAGCAACACGAACCCCACCAAAAACTGGGGGTGATCTCAGGTGCTCCGGAAGGGAAAGCAGATCCTGCTCCACATGTGGCACCCGTCGAGTTGCTTATGTTATTACAAATCCGGTAAATAGTCTAATTCGGTAAGTCACATTCGTGAAAAGTTTCGAGGATTTCGTTGGTATAGGTAAACGAAATCAAATGTTCAACAAATGTTCTAGGTAAATAAGATTTTAAAGAAAATTGATATATTTTTACTAATATGCTTTCATTATAGGTGGTTAGGGCAAGTCTGACCAAAAATCGACATAAGAAAAAGTTATGAAATAAGATCCTTATCCTAATCACGAATGAATATTTTCGCCGTATTTTCTAGATTATTAATTTGTAGTAAATTGTGAAACTGAAATTTTAATAGATCATTCGGTTTAAATTATTACTTTCAATTAGTCTTTAATTTCATTTTAAGTTGTAAAAAATATGATGTCAAAATATTATCCTTTTTTTTTTCTATCTTTAATGCACCATTCAGTGAAATTATGATGGTGTTTAAAAATAAGCATGAGGAACAGTAGTTTACTGATGTTTTTATCTCAAAAATCAATTTAGAAGACTATTCAAGGTAACGAACACATACTAAGGAATCGAATGAACACCAAAAGGCGTGACATCGGATGTGTCACTCCTGGGTAAGCGTCTCATACTATATATAAATAAGAAGATGTGGTACGAGTGTCAATGAGACAACTCTCCATCAGAGTCACAATGTATAAAAAGTTAACAATTATAGGTCAAAGTACGGCCTTCAACACGGAGACTTGGCTCACACCGAACAGCAAGCTATAAAGGGCCCCAAAATGACTAGTGTAGAACAATTCAAACAGGAAAATCTGTCTAATCTATATAAAAACGAGAAACAAGAAACACCTATGAACTACACCATAAACCGACAACCACTGAACAACAGGCTCCTGACTTAGGACAGGTGCATTAAAATGCAGCGGGTTTAAACGTTTTAACAGTCGCCAACCTTCACCCTAACTTGAGACAGTAGTGTAACATTACAACATAAAAAGACGCACTATAAAATATCAATTGAAATGGCTTAACTCGACCAGAAAGACATTTAAGCAAAAAAAAAGTCAACATACACTGAACGCATAAGTTTGATCTATGACCATGATGACACGATATAAATACAATATTAAAACGTAGGTGCCTTTATAACATAGACGTTACAGGTAGTGATAAAAAAAGAGGTAGGAAAAGTGTCAAAAAGACAACAGATTACGAGTACAGAAGTGAAAATGTATCGTAATACTAAATACTTATCAAAGGTGGTACATATTTAAAAACAAAATAATTAACCATCATTGAATTACAGAAATGCATTACAAATTTTGTCAAAAATAGGTTTAATTAACACAAACGTACGATTTGAGAGTATTCGCAGTTACTGAAAGCAAGTTAAAGCCATAAACAATTAACAATAAGAAATCATGCATCAGAAACTAAAATCAATTAAAACACATCCCAGGGATTTAGTATTTTAATGCCATGGACTGTCAAAGAAGACATGAATTGTGCAATGCCAAAATAAAAGTATCGACAGGCAGGGGGATCGTTAGGATTAACGTTATAATAAATATGTATCATGTTATATACAGCTTAAGCAATATCTAAATAGAAAATTAACGTGGATATGAATTTATACATTTATGCATGCATCATCCGAATCTACACTCAGTCAAAATGTCACAATCGAAAACAACACACAATCGGTACGATTATAGATAGAAAACTATTCTGGTATCCAAGCATCTAAGACTTCGAAAACATGTCGAAAATAAGTTGAAACATAGATAATTCTTATGTTTACCGAATCGTGAGGATAACCGTAAAACTTATGAAATGTCGAGTTCAGTCGTTCTTCCTCCTACCTTCGTTAAATCAGTTTTAATGTTAGGAGCAAATTCCTGCAAATGAAGTCCGTAGGGCTTGAACATGCACAAGCATAACATATCAATTGAGAAATGTAAACACCATACGATGGAGCAGACGGTGTGCTACTGCTGAGAAAAGAAAAGTTCACAATTAGAATGTTGAAATAATCACGTTTCTCATATACTCTGGTTTGCAATCGTCCATCTGTGTAAAAATCGAGGAAAAGATATGAAGCGTACCTTCTAGTTTTAAAAGTATCCACTGGGACATATGATATGCAAGCACTGACTGAAATGTGGGTTATAGAATGACAGTACAACAATAATATATCTGAAAGTGAAATTAAAGAGATTAGCAAAGTTTTTTTTTTCTTTCTTTGAGAAGGTTTTGTATAAATTCTGCTTCATATGAAAACAAAAATGATTTATCTAGTAGGGATGCACTATTAGTACCCATTGAAATACCGACTGTCTGTTGAAATATCGACCCACAAACTCAACAAATATGTTGACGATCTAAAGTCCAGCGTTTGATGATATCATCCTCGGTGTATTTGTTTTCGGAATCAGTACGCTTCTTTACAAAGGAAGATTTGTTGCGACGTAAAACAAGAAATTTGTATCTACGAATTCCTATTTTTTGTAGAAAAAAACTCAGTTTAATGCGACGATTCTTTCGATCTTTCAGTTGAACACTGGGAATAGTAGTGTAAGTGTATAAAAAAAAATCAAATTCATGATATTACTGCAAAAGTTTAAAGAATGTGATTGAAGATTTTGCAGTTGATCTTAAGGATTTTTGAGAATACGCATCTGATTGAAAACACCTGTTGAATATACATCATCGCAATGTTTCTGAGGGTCATCTTTATTGTTAAAAGAATGGTGTAACAATTTTATCAAAGTGTTTAGTCTAATATCTTGACAAAACGGACAATTACGTTCTTTATTAAGGATTTTTGTGGGGTTTAGGTATCCAGTATATGGACAACATAATTTTATCGTCCTTTTTTATGTGAGTTCAAAAGTAGAAAAGTAGAGAATAGAAGATTAAGATACAATAGGGATATTCAAACTCATAATAAGTTTATTACAAACGGACAACGCCATGGCAAAAAACGAAAAGCGACCAAAAGACAAAGAGCAGTATAAAAAACACAACATTAAAAAATTAAGAATGAACAACACGAACCCCATCAAAACCGTGGATATGTCAGTTTCTCTAAAAAGGTAAGCAGATCCTGCTCCACATGTGGTACCCTTTGTAAGTACAAACTCGGTGATATGTTTGATTCGGTGATGTCAGGTCATGACAATCGGAACATATCAGTCGTCTACTGTGAAAAATTATTATTCACTATAATACTGTAGTGCCCTCGTGAACAAAACTTCATATCTCCTTCAGACACTGGATATAAATGCATAAAGGTCAATCAGCTCATGAAAGCCTCCGTAAAATTGTTATTATCATTATTATAATTATATTCAATATTATTCACTATAGTATTGTAGTGCCCTCGTGAACAAAACTTCATATCTCCCTCAGACACTGGGGAAAATGCATAAAGGTCAATCATCTCGTGATAGCCTCCGTAAAATTGTCGAAGTGATGAACACAACTTTACCGTATAGAACCTTTGGTTTAATAACTTCCTTGTAAGCAGCAGCACTCTATCAAGTTAATCATGTTGTAAAATGCAAGCTATCGTATATCGTTTCAACTGTGAGATATATACTTCATTGCGGACTCTTCTGGAATGTTGCTGCTTAGAGAAGGATGGATTTTTGATTGCCAATCATTGTATGCTGGAACAACAACATATATATTTCTATAAGAACAATGAAAAACAGTTATCGGGATGTTTGGATTGTACATCCTTGAGGGTAAAGGTCTCTATGTCAGGTGTAGTTTAATTTTTGATGAAATCATGTATTGTTTTACTGTCATTTGATTGTTAAAGAAAAAAGATATTAACATGTTAAAAACATATAACAAACTATCTTTCAATGCAAAATTTAATATAACTATATACAGAAATTTTCCAAAAAAAAACAGAAATGAGCCGTTGACAATCTGGTTGTATCTTGTTGACAGGTTCCTTAGTAACCACCCTAAAATAATACAGAAAAAAAATGATATCATGGGAAGGAAATATTAACATTGTTTGTTTATGTGTTAAATCACTCTTACAATTAACGCCATAAAATAACAGGAAGAAATGGAAAATAAAACTTATATTATCACGGATAATAACTTATGGTTTTTGGCTCATTGTGTTGCTGTTTCAGTGATGTATCTTCCGAAATTCATATAACATGGAACTTGCGTAATTTTTTTCTATGTTATTTTTGGTGGACTATTTCATTCCGTTTCTTGTTTTTCTTTATTCATCATGAATTTCAAAACAAATTTCTTCATCCATAAAATAAAATAAAAATATGTCAAAGAACATAAATAAAAAAGCACAACACGAATTGTACATTAATTATACTTACTTTTGGGGCTTTGGCGTATGGCTAAAACGGAAAAAGAAAGAAAATATTTTAATAATCTGTTGTTTTCCTATGGTATTATTAAATGTGATTACTAATGGAGAAATGTTTAAACATATTAAAAATTAAAAGAATAAGAACTCATTTAAGTTTGTCATCAGAAAAACAAAGTATAAAATAAACATAAAATATTAAGGGTTGATTTTACATGTAACAATGTCAAAATGGTAGTAAGCAAAAATATTTATATATATTCTGAAACCTATAACTTTGGTATATTTGTATTGTGGGTAACAACTTTGTTTGTTATACAGCATTGTCCGATTTTACAGTAAGATATTATATATAACACGACCAAAAATATATTAAAAATGTTAAATATATTAAATTTAAGAAAAAAGAAAAACAAATTGATTCAGTTTTTTTCAATCATTCTATTCCTCTAAGATCAATGTTTCTTTTCGATAGAAAGTAACTATTTGAAATATAGATATCAAAATGACTTAAAGTATGGATATAGAAGACTTAATGTTTTGAAATATAAGAATGACTTGACGTTTTGATAGAAGAATGACTTTCAGTTTAGTTATAAGAATGACTTGAAATTTAGATGTAAGATTTACTTTTTTCCCATATAAAATTCTTCTTTTCCCGTAGTATCCACTTCCTCTGTTTCCGTTATATCCAATTCCTTCGTTTCCATTATACCCAGTATCTACAGTTTCATCATCGACTGAAGCAAGGGTAGAATCTTCCACAGCCCCATTGTATCCTGCACCGCCATTGTATCCTGCCCCACCATTGTATCCTACACCGCCATTGTAACCTGCCCCACCATTGTATCCAACACCGCCATTGTAACCTGCACCGCCATTGTATCCTGCCCCACCATTGTATCCTACACCGCCATTGTATCCTGCCCAACCATTGTATCCTGCACCGCCTGTGTATCCTGCACCGCCATTGTATCCTGCACCGCCTGTGTATCCTGCACCGCCATTATATCCTACACCGCCATTGTATCCTGCACCGCCATTGTATCCTGCACCGCCAATGTATCCTGCACCGCCATTGTAACCTGCACCTCCATTGTATCCTGCACCGCCATTGTAACCTGCACCTCCATTGTATCCTGCACCGCCATTGTATCCTGCACCACCATTGTATCCTGCAACACCGTTGTATCCTGCACCACCGTTGTATCCTGCAGCGCCGTTGTAACCATTACCACCATTGTATCCGTTGTATCCTGCAGCGCCGTTGTAGCCATTACCACCATTGTATCCGTTGTAACCTACATAACCGTTATATCCTTTGTATCTCTTGTAGTTCAATAAAGCCGCCTGTCCTAATACTAATGCACAGGAACACAAAAGAACAAAACCAGTAGACCACATATTTGATACTAAAAAGGATTAAGTAATTGTCTATTATTTTCTCAATCTTTAAATACAAAAAAATATATATAAAACCAAATGCTTTGTATAATAAACGACAGATTCGAATTCAGGACTTTGGCAATAACTTGATTTCTTGGATTCTTTTACTGTAAAAATTTGATAAAATTATATATTAACAATAAGAATAATCTCCTTTTTGTAGTAATACGTTTGTTGTTGTTTTTATGTTAAGGACGTTTGGTTGTTTTAGTTTTGTTCGTGCCTTCTTATTGCACGCATTTTTCCTTTATAATTTTTTCACCCATTTGGAAAGTTATTTCAAAAACATTTGTAAATAATTTAGTGTCGGTATATACTTTTTGATTTTGATTATATTTTATAAGCAATTTCATTAATGTCTAAGATAAGCAAACAACAAAATAACCTAAAGGGATACTTTGCAATTGGATGTGGAAAATTTAGCTTTAAAGAAAACGAATCTGTTTCTAAACACTCCATCTGTTTGTCAAAAGTTAAAAATGAACGTGAACACATCTGATGTATGCGTTTTTACTTCTTCTGGTATTGAAACGCTACTTTTGATGGTATTTAAAATGCTGTTTACACAAAATGAAACTCTTTAAAATTGAAAAATACATTCTTTGTGTGAAGTATTTACAAGCCTGTACCTTAAAGAAAAGAAGTCAGAGACTCTTTAGAGTACAATCTATAATTATAAAAGAGAACATCAATGAATGTTTTTTTTTTTATACTTATAGGTCTTTTCTTCATATTATTGTAATTCATATTCAATAATTTATTTCAAAATGTCGAAAGCGAAAAATGTTATCAAATCGAATAAACCATTATAATTTTATAAAAAAATATGAAAATAAATATTTTACCGTAGTATGACAGCAGGACTACAATGGATATATCACAATGCTGGAACCCTGTATTAACTAAAAAGCTGCTTTCCTTTATATACCATAATTTGTTCTTATTACAATATCATAAACATTCAACACCACGAAAAACATAACATATCGATCATGAAATTTAATTATTGCATGTTTCTGAAGTTACATAAGTTTGAGGTCAAAAGCAGTTATTATTCATTACATGCAAATTCCATTAAAGTAAAAGATGAATAAGCAAAGACCACAATTGTTATTCTTTCTGTTAATTCTTAATAAAAACAAATATTATGTTCATTGAAAAATGGAAAGAGTTTTAAAAGTCAACTGTTGATTTTGGCTACCCTTTAAGCTTTATTTAGGTTTTCAGATCCATTGTGATGATATATGATTGAGATAAAAGAATTGTTTTGTTTTGTTTTGTTTTTTTTTTTGTTTGTTTTGTTTGTTTTGTTTGTTTTTTGTTTTTTGGGAGTCTTTTAAATTTGTTCATAGATATCTTTCAAGTAAAGCTGATTATTGAACACATTGCTGATACACACATTTGATTTATATTTCATAAAAGTCTGACAAGAAATATATGCGTGAGAATGCATGCAGTGCAATTTTCAATATTTCTGTTTTTCTTTTTCAAAGTGACATACTTCCTACCAGAATATTTGATCGGCACTAATTTTAGTAGCATGTGCAAGACACAAACACTTTTAACCCCGCCACATTTTTTTATGCAAGTCCCAAGTTAGGAGCCTGTAATTTAGTGGTTGTTTGTTTCTGTATATCATATTTGTTTTTCGTTCATTGTTTTGTATATACACCAGGCCGTTATTTTTCTCGTTTGAATTACTTTGCATTTGTAATTTCAGGTCCTTTTATAGCTGACTATGCATTATGGGTTTTGTTCATTGTTGAAGGCCATACGGTGACCTGAAGTTGTTAACTTTATGTCATTTGGTCTCTGGTGGAGAGTTATTTCATTGGCAATTATACCACATCTTCTCATTTTTATATTGATCGGCGCTGATTATTACATCCAAATCATTGCTTATATTAGCCTTTGGTATAAATTTAATAAAAATCTGGGGAGACATGAACGAATGAGAGCGCTATCAAGACCAAACGGTCGGACGTACAGACATTCAAAGGGGTCTAACTCCTCTATGAAATGTTGATTGGCACTGATGTTCCAATTCATCCGAAATAATGATAATATAAACCTCTGATATAGATTTCATAAAAGTTTGGCAAGAATGGTACGCGTTTACAATACAGGATAGACGAACGACTGACATTTTTTTATCCCCCGTACAGCGTTGCGGCGGAGGACATAATGTTATGATATTGTAACTATCATATTTATTTAGTTGGCCTAATTTGTTTTGTGTGGCCTAATAATATATTTACATAATTTGTACATGTTTACAAAATGATATTGTAACTGTGCAGTCTAGAAATCACTGGAACAATCATAGAGACTGATGGAATGATTAGAACTTTCTATTTTACTTACATAACGTTTCCAGAATGATAATAATAAAAGATGCGTAATTTAAACGTCAAGAAGTTTCCGTTATAAAGTTTTCTAGTAGTTTCCTTTCTACTGTGTTCTAGAGATTTCCGTGACAACTATATATATATAGACACTAAAGTTAAACTTTCAGACATAGGCATAGACATTGATAGACATTAATATTCTCAGCAGTTGGATTGACACTTTCATTCACAAACTACATCATACTAGATTGTGACCTATTGGACGTAATATTCTGCGTGGATTCCAGAGAAGATTTCCGGATAAAGAAAAGACAAAAGATCGGACATATATTTTGAGTTAAATTTGATTATTGATTTGTGTCTTTTGTTGGCTACAATTAAAAGGCGATTGTGTGGCCGTAACAGAAATTGGGGGCTCGTCCGGGATAACGTTAATATCTTATTAATTTTTTTTTCAGTATTTTTATTAGAACTAGCCAAAAAAATTCTACAAAAAGGCATTTGATGCCGGAATTTTTAAAATGCCAGACCTGGAGGGGTTTGATAATTTAAAGAAAGAGGAATTAGTGTTTCTTGATAAACATCTGAAATTAGACTTTAGAGTATCTATGAGAAAACAAATTATTAAAAATTTGGTAACAGACAAATTAGTTGACGCAAAAATTTTAGGTGAAGAGGCTCTTGAACTGAAGGTCAAAAATGTTGATGCTATCAAATTAAAACAGCTTGAATTAGAACATGAATTTAAATTAAAACAATTGGAAAAAGAATTTGAATTAAAACAATTGGAAAAAGAAGAAAGGTTAGAGATGGAGAAAAAAGAAAAAGAAGGTGAACTTAAATTAAAACAGGCAGAACTTGAAATGAGGGAAAGGTTAGAGATGGAGAAAATGAAAATTGAAATGGTCAAAGAAGAAAACAACACTAAAGTCCAGTCGAAATCAGAACATTTTGATGCAGCAAAAAATATACGTTTGGTTCCCAGATTTTGTGAAAAAGACAGTCGATAAATATTTTCCACAGGCCGCTGAAATTTACTCAGCACTTTCATCAGAAAAAAGTTCTGTTTATGACACTGTAAAGCAGGAAGTTTTGAAAGCTTATGAGCTAGTGCCAGAAGCGTATAGACATAAATTTAGGTCTTACAAAAAGTTTGATTCACAAACCTATGTTGAATTTTCTAGGGAAAAAGGAGATTTAATTGATAAATGGCTTACGTCAAAGAAAATACATAACAATTTTAAGAACCTAAGACAACTGATGTTATTAATAGAGTTCAAGCAATGTGTTCATTTAGACTTAAAAACACATTTAGATGATAAAACTGTTGAGACATTACAAGATGTAGCTGTTATTTCTGATAATTATACCCTTTCACATAAAAGAAGTTTCAAAGGTCAAAATTTTAATACTTCGAGTGGAAATTACAAGAATCAAAGTACTGAGCGTACTGATAGTAAGCCTTTTGCACACAATAAGAGTCAGTCTAGTTATAATATGTCTAGTCCAAAGTTTGATACTTTTGAAAAGAAGTCACTGACTTGTGCTTATTGTAAGAAGAATGGTCATCTGATGGCTAATTGTTTTAGATAGATATAGGAAGATGTGGTGTGAGTGCCAATGAGACAACTCTCCATCCAAATAACAATTTATAAAAGTAAACCATTATAGGTCAATGTACGGCCTTCAACACGGAGCCTTGGCTCACACCGAACAACAAGCTATAAAGGGCCCCAAAAGTACTAGTGTAAAACCATTCAAACGGTAAAACCAACGGTCTAGTATATATAAAAACGAGAAACGAGAAACACGTATAAATTACATAAACAAACGACAACTACTGTACATCCGATTCCTGACTTAGGACAGGTGCAAACATTTGCAGCGGGATTAAACGTTTTAATGGTACCAAACCTTCTCCTTTTCTGAAACAATAGTATAACATCACAACATAGAAAACACACGATAAAACATCAATTGGAAGGCTTAACTCAATCAAAACGTAAATTAACACACTATGAACGAATAAATTCGATCTGTGATACCTGAAAGTAAATACATAGTTAATAAAATATTAGGGACAAACATTCAAGGCCAAAAGCAAACAAACAAGTCCAAATAAAGCCATGGCAAAACACTACCGCGAAATATTAAACCCTTAGAAAATAATCACTTTAGAAAACCGGTTTTCATAATATATACAGGTAAATGAAAATAACTTTGTCGTTTTAGGTATACTTTTCTGTCTATATAAAATCTTCCAATAATTAGGAATACCAAGAAAGGTCTGTCATATAAATACCTAATTTAACACTAGATACATAAGGGGTAAATATCAACAATAAAACTTCCCTGTACAGATTAAAGGAGAATAATCTTGATGTTAATACAAATGTAGTACGAAGAAGTGAAAATTAGTAGATATTCCAAATAATCAAAGCTGGTATACAGACAAGATCCATATTAATATAAAATAACAAAAAAGTATTAAAAATAGTATCAACAGGACTCCAGAAGAAGAATGAAAGGGATAATAAGCCCAAGCCCTTGTTACCAGTACTTTGGAATGTCATGCGAGTCAGGCATTTAAGTCCAGTTTTTTGTGATTACATGGAGGATTATAAACCCTTTATGTCTGATGGGTTTGTTTCTATTGTTGATAATACTACTTCTAATTAGATATAAGAAGATGTGATATGAGTGCCAATGAGACAACTCTCCATCCAAATCAAAATTTATAAAAGTAAACCATTATAGGTCAAAGTACGGTCTTCAACACGGAGCCTTGGCTCACACCGAACAGCAAGCTATAAAGGGCCCCAAAAATTACTAGTGTAAAACCATTCAAACGGGAAGACCAACGGTTTAATCTATATAAAAAACGAGAAACGAGAAACACTTATGAACCACATCAACAAACGACAACTACTGAACATCAGATTCCTGACTTAGGACAGGTGCAAACAATTGTAGCGGGTTTAAACGTTTTAATGGTACCAAACCTTCACCCTTATCTGAAACAATAGTGTAACATCACAACATAGAAAGACACACTATAAAATATCAATTGAAATGGCTAAACTCAATCAAAAGACATATTAACACCAGTGAACAAACACTGAACAAATAAATTTGATCTATGATACAATTTAAATACAAAATAAATAAACTAAGGGAAAAATAATTAAAGTAACATGTTATACCGCTGTGAAATGTTAAACAATTTAAGAAAAACAACTATTAAGATTTTACGGGACACTGGCTGGAATTGTTATTGTTAGAAGGTGTGTTGCCTTTGTCCGAGGAGACTTCTGTTTGTGCCTCCGTTTTGTTACAAGGTGTGGAGTGAGGTTGTATAGATGTTCCCCTCCATCGTATTTATCTGAAGTCAGATTTGATAACTGGACCAGTTGTTGTGGGTGTTCGTCCTAATCTTCCTGTTGAGGGTGTTTCATTATTGCTAGGAAATGATCTAGGTAAGAACAAAGTGGTTGCTGAACCAATTGTTACCAGTGAACCGGTTGTGGATGTTAAATCACCGGAAGATGATGCTTAACTGTATCCAGCTTGTGTTGTTACTAGGGCGATGGCTAGAAAACAACACAATGAGGATTTGCAAGACCAGTTTGATTACATGGACCTTTCTGACACTTTCCTAGCAGACAATGAAGGTCCCGTTAGCTCAGAGAAGGACATAGTAAGACCGCCTAGTACTAACAAGAATGTAATTATGCCATGGCCAGACGTGAACAGCCATTCATTAGACCGAAGGAAATTTGTCGAAGAACAAAATAAAGAGCCCGAGGTTCTTCAGCTCCGCAAGAGGGCTCAAACACAGGAGGAAGCAGACAAAGTGGCCGAATGGCATTACCATCAAGACGGCATTTTAATGAGGAAGTGAAGGCCCCCTGCTGCTGCCCCAGAGGAGGAATGGAGAGTGGTATACAAAGTGATGGTGCCTAAAGTTTTTAGGCAAGACATTGTTCGTCTTGCCCATGACACCCCCTTCGCTGGACACTTAGGTATAAGGAAGACTTGCCTTAAGATCTTGCAGCATTTCTACTGGCCAAGACTTAGAAATGATGTCGCAGAATACTGCAAAATCATGCCATATATGCCAGGTTGTTGGTAAGTCTAACCAGAAAATACCACCAGCACCACTTTTGCCAATTCCAGCCTTTGAAGAACCTTTCAGCAGAGTACTAATTGACTGCGTTGGACCTTTACCAAAGACCAAGACTGGAAATGCGTATTTATTGACGATCATGTGTACATCCACTCGCTTTCCTGAGGCGATTGTTAAGGAATATCAAGACACCAAATATTGTCAAAGCTCTTTTCACGTTAGTAGGACTTCCTAAGTCTATACAGTCCGACCAGGGTTCAAATTTCATGTCAGGTTTATTTCAGCAAGTCGTGTACAAGTTAGGGATTGCTCAGTATAGATCAAGTGATTATCATCCAGAATCTCAAGGTGCCTTAGAACGTTTTCATAAAACATTGAAGAACATGATAAGAATTTTTTGTCTTCAGTTTGACAAGGACTGGGATGATGGTGTTCACCTTTTACTTTTTGCGGTCCGACAGGCTGTTCAAGAATCCCTTGGTTTTAGTCCCTTTGAGTTGGTATTTGGTCATACTGTAAGGTGACCTCTAAAATTGATTAAGGAAAAGAGGCTTACTGAACAAACTGACTTGAATCTTTTAGACTTTGTATCTAGATTTAAAGAACAATTGTATACTGCTTGCCAAATTGCCCAGAAAAACTTAAAACATGTACAGAACAAGATGAAAATATGGTATGATAAAGATTCCAGGGACAGATTTTTTGAGCCTGGTGATAAGGTACTTGTATTTTTTCCAGTCCCTGTACATCCTTTACTGGCTTAATATTGTAGTCCTTATACAATAGAGAGTAAAATCAATGATTTGAATTATATCGTAAAAACTCCAGGTCGGCGCAAACAAAATAGAGTGTGTCATATTAATATGTTAAAACCATATTTTGAGCGTCCTAATGAAGGTGAGAGTAAACCAGTTGCTACTTTAGCCATGGTTAAATTGGAGAACAATCATGACAAACCAGATGTAATTGAACCACCTTTTAGTTCTAAAACTATGGAACAAATTTCAGATTGAAAAATTCAGAAATTTTGTCAATTTTGGACTCCAAACTGGCACATCTGGCAAATTCCATTGACACAGAGAGCTCGTGAAATATCAGCTTTTGTCACACCAGACGGCTTATTTCAATATACCGTAATGTCGTTTGGTATGAAAACTGCTCCAGCTACATTTTAAAGAAAGATCAATAATTTTATAAAAGATTTAGACTGTTGTTATGCTTATATCGATGATTTTATTGTATGTAGGGATAGCTGGGAAGAGCATTTAACACATTTATATGATACTTTTGATAGATTGTCGCAATCAAATTTGACTGTTAATCGTGGTAAAAGTGAATTTTGTCAGGCCACTGTTGATTTTTTAGGGCACACAGTAGGCCAAGGTCAAGTGAAACCTATTTAGGCTAAAGTGGATGCAATTACCAAATTTCCTCCTCCTACAAAGAAAAAACAACTTATGAGATATTTAGGCATGATTGGATTTTACAGAAAATTTTGTTCAAATTTTCCTACTGTTGTTCAACCATTGACTCATCTTTTATGGAAAGATTCTAAAATTATCTTGAGTGATAATTGTCAAAACGCTCTTTAAAATAGCAAATCACTTTTAATTAATAGTCCAGTTCTGATCACTCCAAAAGACAATTCAAACTTGCTGTTGATGCAAGCGATGTCGGAGTTGGAGCTGTTTAATATCAAGAGACAGATGATAATGTTGAGAAACCTATTTCATGTTTTTCTAAGAAATTAGATAAACATCAGAAAAATTATACTATTGAAAAAGAGTTTTTTGCACTGTTATCTGCACTTCAACATTTTGATGTATAATTGAACCCCACTATGCATCCTATTCTTGTTTATACTAATCATAATCCACTCACCTTCAATCATAAAATGAGAAACAAAAACCAGAGGTTGACTAGGTGGAGTTTATTGTTACAGGAATATGATGTTATTGTAAAACATATGAAAGGTAAGATAATGTAATAGCAGATGCTTTATTTAGATCTTATTAAAAAACTGTGTATACATACTATGTATTTTTGTATATATTGTTCATGAAAAGTTCTTGTGACACTCAAACTTAGAGGGGGGGTTATGATATTGTAACTCATATTTATTTAGTTGGCCTAATTAAGATGCGTAATTTAAACGTCAAGAAGTTTCCGTTATAAAGTTTTCTAGTAGTTTCCTTTCTACAATGTTCTAGAGATTTCCGTGACAACTATATATATATATATATATATATATATATATATATATATATATATATATATATATAGGGACACTAAAGTTAAACTTTCAGACATAGACATAGACATCGATAGACATTAATATTTTCAGCAGTTGGATTTAAACTTTCATTTACAAACTAAAGATTTCCGGATAAAGAAAAGACAAAACATCGGACATATTTTGACAGTTAAGTTGACATTTCTTTTTGTGTAATACTTCTTGTAAACTTGTGTATAATAAATCTTGTTAAATTTTATTATTGATTTGAGTCTTTTGTTGGCTACAAATGCGATTTTCTGGCCGTAACAATAAATATGGACATACAGTTTATACTAGCTATCGGTGTTTCGAAAATATGGACATACAATTCATACAAGCTATCGGTGTTTCGAAAATATGGACATACAATTCATACTAGCTATCGGTGTTTCGAAAATATGGACATACAATTCATACTAGCTATCGGTGTTTCAAAGTGTTTTTTTTATAGAATGAATACTGAAACTATTTAGATGTTGTTAATTCTATTCATCTCGGATTCCAGCGTTTTGTTTTACGGTCACTAATAAGTTTATTGTTCCAACAGGCACGAGTTATTTATAGGGACCTTCAAAGAGAACACGATGATCTAATCTTCATTTAAATTATTCTTAAACATTCAAATATTCAAAGTCTGGCTATATATATTGCATTGAAAAAAAAACTTGTATTGACAACTTTTTTTTGATAAAAAGGCGTATGATTGCAATGTTATAGAAACAAGTAATATAACAAAAATACTGAACTCCAAGGAAAATTCAAAACAGAAAGTTCCTAATCAAATGGCTAAATTAAAAAATCATACACATCTAACGAATGAAAAACAACTATCATATTCCTAATTTGGTACAGGCATTTCCTTATATAGAAAATGGAGGATTAAATCTGGTTTTATAGCTAGCTAAACGTCTCACTTGTATGACAGTTATATAGAATGCAATGTAATAGGGGTTTTGTGGACATAACAACCTACAAAGTATCTTGTGTTTCTGTATTATGAACGTAAATGGATATATAATGAAACATAGATTCGGTAACAGAAAAAAAAAGAAAAATAAGTATTAATAAAGATTGTAAGGGAATGATCATTCAGTTAAAATTAGGGGTAGGAGGATAACGACTATAAACGTTTCAACTAAAGGTAGCTTTTTTTCACGAGAAATACTATATACCATTTTTAGATGGTGACGTTCCGTTGTCACCATCTTATGGTGTTTATATATCTCAACTTGTTCGATTCGCTCGTGTTTTTAACAACGTATTTGATTTCAACGAAAGAAATCTCTGTATTACTGAAAAATTATTACACCAGGGTTTTCGATATCACAAACTAGTCAAAACATTTACTAAATTTTATCATCGGTGCAAGGACATCATTCGTAAATATAAATCAACATGTAGACATCTTATACGTTCATGTATTTCACATCCAATATTTTATGGTATTATTCTTTACAAAGCACAAAAATTTCGGCATTCACCTCAAAAGCTAACCAAACCTTTAAACAGACTTATTCGAAAAGGATATAGTTACGATACTGTTGTCGTGTCATTAAGGATTGCATATTTTGGTATTAATATTGATTCACTCATAGGGTCTTTGCATCGGAAATAAACAATTTTATTCTAAAGCCAGTTGTTGGCATGATACGGGTTATGTTCTTCTCATATATTTTATGATTGTATGATACTAAACCCGTAACGGGAGGGATTGTACTTCATATGATGAAGACATAATCTTTCAATCAGTTTAATTGATGTCTGGAGCTGGCATGTCAGTAACTGCTAGTATTCCTTTGTTAATTCATGTATCATTCTCATTTTGCTTAGTTTCTTTTGTTACCTATTCTGACATCGGACTCGGACTTCCTTAAACTGAGTTTTACTGTGCGTATTGCTATGTGTTTCTTTATTCTACATTGGCTAGAAGTATAGGGGAGGGTTGAGATCTCATAAAACATGTTTAACCCCGCCGTATTTTTGCGCCTGTCCCAAGTCAGGAGCCTCTGGCCTTTGTTAGTCTTGTATGTTTTTGATTTTAGTTCATTTATATGTTTTGGAGTTTATGACGTCCATTTTCACTGGTCTAGTACACAATTTTATTTAGGGGCCAACTGAGGACCATTTCCGGGTGCGGGATTTTCTCGCTGCGTTGAAGACCCATTGGTGGCCTTCGGTTGTTGTCTGCTCTTTGGTCGGGTTGTTGTCTCTTTGACATATTCCCAATTT
This sequence comes from Mytilus coruscus, assembly GCA_017311375.1. Classification (NCBI taxonomy): domain Eukaryota; kingdom Metazoa; phylum Mollusca; class Bivalvia; order Mytilida; family Mytilidae; genus Mytilus; species Mytilus coruscus. The sequence goes on from CM029599.1 coordinate 60,826,429, forward strand.
CCATTCTCAATTTTATTGAACCTAAAAAAAAATTAGATAACTTCTAGGCCAACCCACTCGACATGTACCTGACCAAAGACACGATGTTTGTATGGTGCGTATGACATCTTGCTTGATATATTATCCTAATCGATAGTTGTGATCCGTCATATTAGATATTCCCAATAAAATGACATTACTCGACATAACCAACATATCTGACCGTATCTCGGCCTATTGCATTGAAGGATGACGGAGGGGGGCATAGACTGCATGAATTTTTGGCTAGTTGAATACACATACTTTGTTGGAATAGATGCTATTTAAAAATTAGCACAATCTGCTATTTTAATTCTTTACATATTTTGTTATTAAATTTATGATGATTTTATTGACAACGAACATTCAAGGGAATAATTAATTCAGTTACCGGTAATCAAATGCACCGATAATTACTTCGTCATTTCACTTGACCCATATATGTATCTCTCAAAGGGCGAATTCTTAAAGCTACCAAATCAAAATTAAGTTTGAAAAAATAAAAATAATGGAATTTGAAGCGAGATGATATTCTCATTTTTGATTTATACGTTATAAAATTAAAACATGAGTTTCAAACACGCCGGGTTGTAAAAGGTGTACACGACTTGCTTCTTCTATTTTTTAGCATACTAATGATAGTTCTATAATCTATTTGAAGATACTTTTGTCAGAGGTAGAAATTCAGATCACTGTTGCATCTTTCTGCTAGTACTTTGTCACCTTTCCGTAGAATTTCATCAAATGGAATTTATGAGGACGCATCTTCAAGACAAAATATGATTACACTTTACTGAATCAGTTAATGTTTTTACTTTTTGCTTTTTCTGAAATGTTTGGCGTTTAACTTATGCAAATATGTAAGAAAAACGGACATGTATGGAATATTTGATTGAAGTTTTGTTAAGTAAGATGATCATTTTAGTTTTATGATAGCGAGGGATATTATATTTACTAGTTTGTGCATCCGTACTTTCTTCCGTTCCGTTCAAAATATAAAACTTTCAAGATTATATACCAAATTAAAGTTTGACCCGGATTAAGTGGTGCACTGAACATGGAAATATGAGCATGTGAAGGGGCACTGAGTCTTAAGGCCGCATATTCATAGTGGGGACGTAAAATCCGATGCCTTTTGTAGAGAGAATGCCACGTTAAATATGCATGAAATATTTGCCACTGGACGTTACGCAACCAACTATCAATCAATCGAAAGTAGCGTAACTTGAACTTTATTTCTGGTGAAGCAAATGATTTGAATCTTGGCAGTCAAAGCCTCAACTTGGTTAAAGACGGCAATGCCAGTAGGGAGTGGACGGTTAATTGAAAATCTGGATTGCAAAATAGTTTTCAGCATTTACAAATGCAAGAAAAATTATAATTTTAATCACGTTTGAAGGATTAATTAATTGATTGTTGTTGCCGAACATCAAAAGACGAAAACTGTATGTATATTCGGGACAAGTAAAACAAAATAATACCATAGATATGTATACTAGGTCGACCATGATAACAGCATAAATTTCAATCGTACCTGGAAAAAGAGAGCATGTTACAAAGGCGCACACATTTTGTCTTGCAACAGCCTCCTATGGATCCCTGGTTCTGTTCCGTGTAGAACTAATGTACGCTCCTACATTAGATTTGATTAGACGTCCCCACTGCTACTGGACGTGGCTGTGTATTTATACATCCCGGACAACCAAACGGACGACCCTTTTAAGCATGTTATGATGTTGAATACAATCTTGTATAGAGTACATACTGGTACAACCCGCAACGCTAAGGAAACACCCAAAAGGGGGGGTAGGTGACCATACTCTTGGTAGTTCACACACTAGCACAAAGATCTTGTCCATGAAAAATAAATACAGATTTGTGGAATTTTATCATGAAATAATAATATTTCGAATGCGCATTAATCAATATATTTCAATGAAACTGTTGGTTAAAGGTTTAATTCTCAGTATTCAATTAAAAACAGGTCCTGATCAAAACAAAAATAATTGACAGAATTATATGTATGACCTCCTCTAAAATGCTTTTGTACAGATTTGGGGATATTAAAGTTTAAGTTCCACTGTGTCTTTTAACTTTATATGTTTAGCTTTTGTCAAAATGCATGGAATATGATAACTAAGAGCAAAGATTGGTCGGTCCGGAGTCAGAATCATGTGTCCGGGTAGGGTGACATGTCTTCCTTCGTTATAATACGAAGTCTGGTTCATATTCATCTTCTCGTCCTTAATAATATGCATATGTAAAATACATATATGCAACGAACACTTATATACATGGCCCTGCATCCTATAAATACTTATAATTTAGCGTTGTGCAAAATCGTCATATTCTGCACTGCATTGGGAATTAAACGTCGAAACAGAGCTGTTTTGACTGCATAGCGAATCCAAAAGGAGGATTTAGGGGGAGTGGGCATGTTCCACTTCTAACGTTGCCTAGATCCCACCTTTTTCAAAATCCTGGATCCGCATCTGGCAACGAAATCTTATTATCTTATGTTGTTCTATGTTTCTTACCCAACACATTTCAGTTAATGATTTATGTAGTAAAACGAATTCGGTGACCCCCCACATTAATTGTTTATCAATAAAATAGATAAGATACTATAAGTTAATTTATTTTTTACATCACTAGGTCGATACCTCTGCTGGTGGACTATCAGTCCCCGAGGGTATCATCAGCTCAGTAGTCAGTACTTCGGTACTGACATGATTTTTAACAAACCTTTCTAAAATTATCCGTTTATAAATTTTGAAATTATAAAGAAACTAAGGTTTCAACTCCCTCAGGCAAAGTTGACCTTAGATGAATTTGGCTATTTGTTTTAGGTATTTTTGTCATATAGGTCTTCAACTGTTTCGGTACTTATACATCCCTCGGATTTCAAATGTTTGGCTTTGAGCGTTCCTGATGAAGGTAAATCCAGAAAAGCGCTTCGGACGCATGAAATTATTAAACGTGTCGTTTTCAATTTTTTACTTCAAGGGATATTTAAAAAAATTGCCTGGAAATGTCTCCGATAGCATTCTCGTTAAACAAAACAACACATAACAATCCTTAATCGAGCACACCTTCTAAAATACAACCTATATAGGGAATTTTTTATCAATACATTTTATGATAAATGAAAAATAATAAATACTTTTGTTCAGAAATTAAATGGAAGTGATAGTTTTATCTCAATTTTCAACTTGTATAAAGAGACAGATTCTAACAGACACTTTTCGATATTTCTGAAATTGTCAGAAAAATATCCTGCTAAATGTTTTCCCCGCAAATATAATAAAAAGATGGATAAAGAAAAGAAAGAAAGAAAGAAAGAAAGAAAAACATCGGATAACGAAAATAAAGGCATAATGGAGCGTTCATCTGCAAAGTATATTGAAAAATAATTGTCATTATCAAAACCCATGAAAGATAACTCAAATCGATCGTATGATAGGTATGGGATACGTGTTTTTATACGTGATCTAATGTCAGTGATAATAAAGGCGGGAATCTGGAGAACCACGTGATAAATAAAAATGCAAGATTTCTATCATTTTTCGTCATGATAAAATTATTTTATATGGACGAAAATTCCACTGTGTAATTTAAAAGTCTTGGAATACTTGGTTTTAACTTGAGCGACGTATTTAATCAAATTCAATGATTGGCAATAACCAGTCCCATTAGGTCCGTACGTCGAGTTACGTACGTATGTCATTTTATTGGAAATCTCTATTATAAATTCAAACCAACGGGACAGTTACATTCTAAGCAAATCTTTTTGATTTGACTATTTTTAATTTTCCTTTTTCTGTATTTTCTATAGAATTATGATTAGTCATCTTTCGGTTATTTGTTTATTTGTTTATAAGTTGTAATGCTGACTCATTGACATACCCGGCATCTCCTTTATTGATTTTCTACAGCATTCAAAACCTTAGTTGTACAGTTATTTCTACAACGAGACTCATTAAATTTACGAGTCACGATTTATTATCACACAAAACATCGACATATATTTTACACCGAAACGACAGGATTTGTATGATTCGTGAATGATATTTCTTGGAGTTTAATTTCATTAGCATTATATATGAATTTACAAGCTACTCTAATCGTTGGAGTGTTCAATGTTACTTCCTTTGTATTTTTTTTTTTTCTAGTTCTGTTTGTTTTCTGATATTATTTGATTTACTTATTTTGATATTTGCTATTTTTTTTATTTCATATGTGCTGTTTTTACTATAAATGTGATGCACACAAAAAAAAAAAAAAATAGAGAGAAAACCGTAATGTTTATCTTCGAAAAACGTAACCCGTATTTGTTAATAATACCGATTAAATTACCACGCGTGTCATCGACTATCGATTAAGATTATTTTACGCAAACATATATATATATATGTTTATCAAAACATTACTTACACGTCATTTGTTAATCAAAACACAAGGTTTACGGCTGTGTTATTTATTTATTTATTTTTCCTGAGTTATTTGTTTTAAGCAATGAGAAACATTTGGCAACCACATATCTTTGAATGTCCATTGTTAAAACAATGTAATACGTTGGCGCAACAGATGAAACATATTATTGTTGGTTTGTTTGGTTTTTCATTATAAGCCAGGGTTGTCATTTGTATTAACGAAGGAAAAATGTGATACGTAAGAGAGAGATATCAAGGGATGGTCAAACTCAATTCAAAAGTCGAAAACGTACTGATAATACCATAGGACAAAACGAAAAAGATCAAAAGACAAACAATAGTCTACAAATCACAGCATATAAAACTAAAGAATGGGCAACACCAACGCCACCAAATACCAGGGGTGATCTTAGGTGCTCCAGAAGGCTTATTAGATCCTACTCTACATGTGACACCCGTCATGTAACTCTTATACAATGCATTGTTAAGTTATAAACAATAATCAAGTAAGCATTTGAAACAAATCTCATACATTGTTTATTTGCGAGCTTTTTTTTTCCTCATTGAAATGAAAAAAATAGAACTTTCGCAAGAACTGTTTATCCTATATGCTTACTTTCGGTGAACAAGTATCGTATGCATTCTATAAGAAACATAATATTTTCATTTCAGAATCTGATGTAGCGTGGAAGGTATTTTCAACAACTTTTGTCATACTATTAAAACTACATCTGAAATATAAGGGTAGATGGACAACTTCACACTAAAATCTATGACAAACGGGACGACTTCCTAATTATCAATTTCCCATTTCTCAGCAGTAACATATCCCGCTGCCCCATCGTATGGTGTTTACATATCTCAGTTGATACGTTATGCTCGTGCATGTTCACACTATACGGACTTCATATACAGGAGTGTGCTCCTTATGCAGAAACTTCTCCAACAGAGTTATGAGGAGGAAAGATTCAAAATGACTCTCCGTAAATTTTATGGACACCATCACGAATTGGTTGATCTATACGATGTGTCTGTGTCTAAACTAACTAACGACATTTTTACCACGTCTTAGATTGTGGTTTACCATCTACGTCGTCTGGTCTGCTAAGTACCGAACGTGACCTATTCCCGAATATGACTGTTTTGCCGAGTGTGAATTCGCATTGCTATTAGACGTGTCTCGGTATTTATACGTCCAACATTCATGTATTTAGTTATGATGTTTCTTTTGTAAGTCTGGTTGGATATTGTGTTATGTCTTGTTGTTTGTGGTTTGAATTCTATTTTTATTTTCTATATGTATGTAAAGTTAAGATAATTAATCAGCTAGTTCATTTATATGATTTCTAGTTTAAAGCAACGATATGGACAGGATTTATTTGTTTTTACACAGTTTTGATTTAGAAGAAAAACCGACATGGTTACAAAATACAAATAATTACACCATTACATACACAATTCTATATTAATATTCTTGTAATGGTTAGAAAATACATAAAATAACACCATTACAAACTCAATCCCAATTTTATATTCTATTTTTAGAAATTAACCTGTGATAAAATAAACGTCACAAAAAAATACGTCACATTTTGTTGCGTTGATACATTCGTGTTACTTACAGTTCATAATTCTATTGTGGTGTACTGTCGTAAATTTATGGGAGGTTGTTTTCGTTGTTATTCTGTGGTTTACATGTTGTTATGTACTATTATATTATTTACTTATGTATTTCTCTGTCCTGAGTGTTCTTGCGTTTATTTGTATTGTAATCCTGCCACGTAATGTCGCCATTTTAGTGGTATTTTTAACATTGCCATATAAGCGGGAGGTTTGGCTAGCCATAAAACCAGGTTCAACTCACCATTTTTTCTTAAAATGTCCTGTACCAAGTCAGGAATATGGCAGTTGTTATCAAATAGTCCGTATGTATGTTGGCGTTTGTTTTTGTAGTAGTTCATTGTTTCTGTTGTTCCGTTGTTTTCCTCTTATAGTTGATGTGTTTCCCTCGGTTTTGGTTTGTGATCCGGATTTGTTTTCGCTTTATCGATTTATGATTATTGAACAGCGGTATACTACTGTTGCCTTTATTAAGCATACAAATTTAATTATGTTGTATTTTTTTTGTACCTCTTCCGAATAAAGTGTTAGATGAAAGAATGTACGAAGATAAATATCGACAGTAATGACATGTAGTTGTGAATTTTTAAGTATAGTAGATCGATTTCTTCCATTTACAAAATTAGCATGACGGTCAAAGAATAGGAATAAAACTTCCGAAGCTGTCAGATCTCCTTATTTTATTTGAGATTTTCTATAACTTATGAAACACTAAAGATTTCACTCGATTTCTTTTTATTACATTAGTTCAGAAGTCATTTGTCTCATTCGATATCAGTTCATTTTTAATACATTCAGCTTTCAAACTGTGACTTTATAACGAATAATGAATCTCAATGTGTACCGAATTATAATTCTGGACTTTCATATTTAATGGATTCTGACTTTTAAAATTCAAATCAGAACTAAAAGCTATAAAACCAGGCTAAATCCACCATTTTCTACATAAGGAAATGCCGGTACCAAGTCAGGATTATGACAGTTGGTTTCCTTTCGTTTGATGTGTTTGAGCTTTTGATTTTGCCATTTGATGAAGGACTTTCCGTTTTGAAATTTCCTTGTGCGTAGTTAAATTAATGAGGCAGCAACCCAACGAAACATAACCAACGACATCAAGATGTCAACACATGATTGTCTATATTATTTGTCAAGCTCAAAATCGTCACAGGTCTAAAATATTGTGATCAAAAGGACAGAGACTTGTATTAAAATATCAATTGTTTAAACAAACAAAAAATGCCCGTGTGGGAACCCGGTACATCTAGGATCAATTCAACTGAATCAATCTTTTTCGCCTGAAAAATATTGATTTAAATATCATACTTTTGTTTCAGATACACATTCTTTCTTTTTGATTCCGGTAATATGGGGTTAAGGAATATTTTTTTTATAACATATAAATGTTAGCAAGATGTTAATTAGGATACAGAAATGTTCTACAGTTTACACTGGTAATTGTTTAACAAAGAGAACAAATTATTTGGCTACCTAATTATACATTTTTTTTTTATTTTTTAAGGACATTATATATTTATTCACCAAATATGCTTGTTACATTGGTACATCAAGATTCCAAGCTTTTCTTGATGTATCCTGTAATATTCCACTGATAACCCAGGTTAGTAATCAGCTGTTGATATATATGTAATCGGTGCTATGGTCCGTCTTAAACTTGCAGTGAGGCGAGAGTTTGTTTTTTGCTCCGTGTTGAAGGCCTCACTGTGACTTTGAGATGAAGAACAGCAATAAAAGCGCTGTTCCTTTGCTTTTTATGTTTTTTTGTTTTTGTTATTTTTTTTTTTTTTTTTTTTTTTTTTTTTTGCTGTGCATGTATTGAGGATTGTGTCAAGGATGGATACCCCATATCCTTTGTTTTTCTTTTATATACACATTTCTTGAAATACAATTTTACAAACTTTTATGTTTTATGCATCATGTTTTTATCTATTTAACTGTGTATACTTCTGATTAGATACATTATATGATTTGTATATTTAAAAAACCTAAAGTTGTTAAAAAATAATTCAGACCAAAATAATTTTTGTCAACAATCTTATATCCAAAGACTAATTGCTTTAACGATACGCTAATATCTAAATTAGATTTTCTCATTAACTCATAAATACTTTTCCAAAATTTTTCTAAACATCGACAAGAAATAAAAGAAGTGGTTATAATCTTCTTCATTACACACATTACATAGGCCGCCGTTCTTCTGTTTCCATTTAAAAAATAAGCGTTTTGTTGGTAATATGAATTGTAAAAGTTTCCATCTATATATTTTTAATTTATTATCTTCTAAATAATGAAACATGAAAAAATGTAATTGATTAATACTAAGGTTCTCATTAATTTGTAAAAATACGCATCCATTTGCTAACACCAATTGAAGGTTTAGTTTTATCTTTACAAATTGATTTGTATAATATTTTTGTTGAAAAACTTGAAGCCTCATTGTAATTATCTTTCCAATTCAATTTATGGCTAGGAATATTTACAATACTCTCAATTGAACTTTCAGACTTTAACATCGGAAGCCAGTCTTTCGGGATTGCTTTTTTCAAAATATTTATCTCTGCTATCTAATTACTCTTACAGACTAATTTTTACAAAATAAAATGTTTAGATATATCACCTGTGGCATCTATAACACAAGTTACTTTTTATCCAATTTTCAAAAATAATGGTTTTATTTTCAAAATTAATCAGTTTGTTCCCCGAAATTACCAGTTTTCTTATTTCTGTGAAGTTGGTAGGTTTTTTTGTTTGTCCACTACCGGATATTACCCAGCATTTAAAAAGTTCTCTATTAAGTTCAAGGATGTGATTGATATAATCTAGTGTTTTCTTCTCTTCAAAATTCATCTTAAAAATAAACCAATTTATACCAACCACACTGAGATATTTTAAAGGAATCAACTTCCAGTTTGAAATACTGTTACTAATGAGTTTACTTACCAAAGATGCTTTAAGAGACATAAAATAACTTAGTATATCAATCATTTGTAACTCCCCTTCTTCATACGATTTAATCATGGTATTTCTTTTAACCTTATCTGGTTTACCATTCCAGATGTATTTATTTCATTTACTTTCTATATCTTTTCTATATTTCTCTGGAACTGTACAGGCATTTGCAAAAAATGTAAAAATTGGTAAAACTAATGTTTTTTTTTTATCATAAGTATTTTCCCAATTAATGTTAAATTACGTTTACCCCGTAAATGAAATAATTTATCCATTTTCTCAATTTTATTCTCCCATTTTAATTTATAACATTATTCTCTGTTATGACCAAAATATATTCCAAATGCTTTAACTGGTTTATTTGTCTTATTATACAATAATTTTAAAAGTTTTCATTAAAATGTTAATCAAATACATGTTCAACTTCAATTTTGACTAGGAACGCATTGATAAATGATGAAGTTTTGGACCCGTCGAGGGTCAGTGTGTCTCCTTGAAAAGTTACTTTATACTCTAAAACGTATATTCTTATCTAACAAAAATGTACCCATTTAAGAAAATGGTATTTTGGGTTCTCAATGCTCTTTAACTTCGTACTTTATTAGGTCTTTTTAACTTTAATGATTCAAGCGTCACTGATAAGTCTTTTGTAGACGAAAAGCGCGTCTGGCATACATAATTTCAATCCTTTTTTTACTAGACCTGATATGTTCGTTATATTCTTTTAGAGAAATGATTTACAGAAAGTATATGAATTAGACCAGCAAATGGACGTTTGAAAGCATTAGTATATTATTTGATATTGCATATAAGTTCGTTCTTTTATATCAAGTATACCATATTCATATGAAAACTAAATGTGTTCCTTTACTGTTGTTAATCTTAGTTTATAGTCCCTCTAATTGCTGATTTATATCTTTACTATTATAAATCCAGGTACATTGCTTATCTGCATAAAGACCCATCGAAACACCACTTGATAGATATTTTAATAATACCTTCAGATATTAAGGCGAAATATGATCGGTAAAGAATCCATATTTTTCTAAATACGAAAATGCTCCCATAAGACAGGTGATCCTTTAATAAAAGTTTAATGTATATTAAATGCATTACAGAGGAACCTAGAGTTAATGGTCTTATTACACAGGTTTTTGCTTAATACAGGTGGTATCTTAAGCAGGTTTGACTGTATACTTATGTAATTTTTCAACACAACTTATTCTGCCTTATCTAACATAGATAATGAACAATGTCCTGTTTTTTAAACTTGATATTAGAATTTCATGATCATTTTCAGACCAAAATCTGTGATAATTGGAACGGTTTTTTATTTCCTATCGTTTTTTTTTTTTTTTCTTTAATTGGTTGTGATGTATCGTTGGATCCTTATGGAGTGTACATTTATTTGTTGGTTCTATATTGCATTGATAAATGTTATCTTTTCAAGTCCAATTTATTTTACAACAGAGATATAGATAACATTAATTGATCAATACTTTACTATTTTTCACACACAGATATTTATTTTAAAATTTCGATTCCAATTTCAGGAGTTTAATTAAAGACGATATTTTGCTTCCAGCTTTTTGCGGAAGGAAGAAAGGGAGAATTGAGATTTCAAAATCTAGTTTTAACTCCGCCATATATTCATGATCCTGAGCATCGTTAACTTATTTATTTTTATAGGTAACGTTTTTTAGATTCTTACATTGCATCTCTAGGAAACTTTTTTGACATTCCCGTTTGATCAGTATGTATCGACTATCAAACAAATAATTCATCAATTCTAAACATTACATTGCATAATTATTGGTTTGTTATATAACTTTAATAACTAATTTCTAAGTACTAAGACATAAACAATGAAAGATGTCGAATAAATATAATCAAAACCAACAAGTAATTAAAACTGATACATATGTTGTATGGCCCTGGGTGAATTTATAATTTTGCTATATCAAAGGTATGCTAACTAAAGATAATTATGTTCTAAACAGACCTCATCAATGATACCTGGCTCATAATTTTGTACGCCAGACTCGCGTTTCGTCTATAAAAGACTCATCAGTGACACTCGAATCAAAAACGTTAAAAGATTGAATAAAGTACGAAGTTGAAAACTATATATATTGTTGCTGAACAGATTGAACGATAATATTTTACTTATTTTTATACAAAGGAGTAGGTCCGGTAAGACACCTTTTTGGGCCCAAAATATAGCATTTTTACAAATTTGTTGAAATGTAAAATTTTAGCTATATATTGGAAAGAAGAATACTTCTGTTCTTTAAATATGAGCTGTTTTTAACAATACAATGCACTTGCATCAGGTACTAGCACAATAAATTCATGCAATATTACTGAAATCTTCACAATTTTAACATTTGTGCTAATTTTAAGACGTTTTTTGTCTAAAATGGAAGTGGCCGCATTTGTGTTCAGTCTTAGTATTTACATATATGTTGTATTTGATGATAATACATAACATATATAAAGGTTGAGACTGAACACGAATGCGGCCACTTCCATTTTAGACAAAAACCATCTGAAATGTGACGTTTTATGGCATATTTGATAGATTTTTCATACTCGAGCTTGAATTTGAGCGTCTTTCATGACCAAATCAGTTCAAATCTTTTACATAAACTAACTGAATCGACTGAAGTAGACACTTAAGTGTTTAAAAAATGGTAAAACTCTTTCATCAGATGTACTTCAAATTTAGGCCAAAACTAGCCCTTACCGGAACTTCTCCTTTGCAGTGAGGTAAAATAACCTAGTTATCCATCAAAAGGACATACTTTTCCACCATTTTGGAAGTGTTTGTGACCTCTTTGGGTTGAACTTAAGAAAACTTCGAAAAATTCCAACAATTATACAAAGCTTCTTTTTTTCAATCATAAATATCAAAAAAACTTGTCAAATGTGTAATGTATTTCTGTCACTTTACGAAATTGTATAAATTTCTAAACATCCTTTTTTTTTAACTTGAACGTTATGCTGGAAGTAATCACACTTTATTAATTTCGTACGTCTGATGCGCTTTTCTGGATTTACCTTTATCAGGAACGCTCAAACCAAAACATTTAAAAGACTCGAGTTAATAAGACATAAACAGAGCAAAATGACCAAAAGGGACCTAAAATTGCCAAATTCATCGAAGGTCAACTTTCCTTGATGGAGTTCGAACCTTAGTTTCTTAATTATTTGTTTGTTTTTACAACAGAGAATTTTCGAATGTTTGTTGAAATCATGTCGGTGCCGAAGCATTGACTAATGCGTTGATGATACTCCCGGTAGCAAACATTCCACCTGCAGCTGTATCGATCAAGTGCTAGTAAATAGAGAATAATATATGGCAAAATCCGTATCACATGCCGTATCTAGCCGAGATACCAATATCAGCCCGAGGGCCTTTAGGCCCAAGGGATGATATTGGTCGAGGGTGATACGGCATGTGATACGGATTTTGCCATGTTTTATACTCTTTATCATATATTTAGTAGTAAATACAGTAGTTTTGAATATTTGATAAATAGCCTGCTGTTTAATCTGTATCGCTCAACTTTGATGCTGACCCTTTATCACACCCCTTTATCGAATGTCTACCCTTTATCACACCCCTACTCGGATTTCGTATTTATGACAGTAGTGATTCCAACTAAATTTACATGAAGTCCATGTTTTAATTTATGCAAGCTTCTCATCCTTTCTGTATCTCTTTCAAATAAAATCCCGAAGATTAAATAGTAGGGTCCCAAATGAAACGGTCATTAGGGCGGCGTGACGTCATTTATCAAATGACGTAATTGTTTGACATGTGACGTCACAGACGTCGAGCTTTCATATTTTCTGGCACACGAAATGCAACCATAAAAAAAACTACCGGCAGCAAAAGGGTTGAACTTTAAATTTTGATATTTCAAAAGTGCACATTTTACTCACCAGTCTCAAAGTAGTCTCTTGTTTATTACAGTATACTTGTTATTAAATTGTTGGTTTATGTTAATATTTTTTTATCAACGGGTTTAATTCAGAATGTGCATAATATAGTACAACAATACTAAAGGAGGATAAAAAGAGTTCAATGAAATAACATACAAAACACAAATAAACAACAAAAAAATACAATTAACAAAATATTTCTATGACAACAGGACGCAAATTGTAAGGTAACCCACGTGCTTTGGATGAATAATTAAGCAGTTCCTATATATGATAAAGCTTTCAAAACGAGGTAAAACTAAATCTGAAGGTAACCCAGGTGCTTTGGATCAGTAAGCAGTTCCTATATACTCTCCAGTTTAAATATGTGATAAAAGAAAATAATAACCTGTATTAACTTCGTACGTCAGAAGCACTTTTCTGGATTTTCTATCATGAGGAACACTCAAATCTAATCATTTTAAAGCCAAGGATGTATAAGAGCTAAACACATGAAGAGCAATATAACCAAAAGGGGCATGAAAAGTACGCTAATTCAGCTCAGGTCAATTTTGCCTGAGGGAATTGAAACCTTAGTTCTTAATAATTTCTTAATTTTTGAACGACAAATTTAAGAAAAATTTGTTAAAAATCATGTCGGTACCAAAGCACTGACTATTGGGATGTTTATTGTGAAATTGATAACTAAAAAGAATATCACTTGATGGATTTCATTGTTACTACAACGTGAAAATTATGATTTATAATGATTTTTGTGGTTTTAAACATATGTTTCTGTTTATTTTAATCATGTCATAACGAAAAGTACAAACTATCATCACAATGTTCAAATTTAATTGAAAAGTAATAAAAGTACGATAAAAAGCGAATGCAGAATTTTGAATACTAATGGATATCCATCATTCATCTCTACTGAATGTTCCATAGTCGATGGTAAATTCCTGGTACATATAAATTTCCTTTTAAGCTAAACAACTTATGATTTCATAGCGTTATTAACTGACTGTTTCTGTATTGACCCTGTTATAGATTCGAGGTTAGCTGCATTGGTCAATACAGCTGATTGGGAATCTATACCAATGCCGTTACAGAAACAGACAGTTCCTAACACCTTTATTAAATCATCTTCAAGTAAAGTAAGAAATTATACTGGAAACATCTCCTTATTCTATACTAACGTAATTCAGACATTGAAAATAATATCTGAACTCATCTTTTCTCCGTCAAGACTTTTTCCGACTAAATACTTAATCTGTGGTAACGCAATTGATTTTCTTTAGGAAATGAAAAGTCCCTTCGAAGTGTAAAAAAAAAAGTTAACCATTACTATTATTTAATATGTATAGCTGTGGAGCCTTAGCTCTTATGGTTTTTGGATATTCTTTTATGATAATAAGTGAACCATAAACTTTCTTCCAGTTTTTGTTCGACTGAAGATATTCCGTTTCAAATCTTAACAAAACACGGGAGCTATTAAAAAAATGATGAAAACTAAATCATATGTATCAAAATACGTTCATAGTCTGGTTAGGTGTTTATCATTTGCAACAGGAAGTATCCTGTATTACTTCGTATTTGATTTGCCACTGATGAGTCTAATGTAGACGGAACGCGTGTCTGTGGTTCCAACTTTTAAGGCTGATATCTTTAACTAGTTTTAACCCTTAAGGTCAAAAAGGTATACAAAAATACCGAACTCAAAGACAAATTCAAACTGGGAAGTCCGTAAAAACTGACAAAATCAAACGCTATCAATCAACAGAGCAAGCGAAAACAACTGCCATATTCCTGACTTGGTACAGGCATTTTCCGAAGAAAATTTTGGCCTTAACCGTGTTTTAGAGCTCGCTAAACCTCTTACTTGTATGACAGTTGTTTATATACTTGTTATATTGACAAAATTGGATGAACAACCCAAACACATAATAGGTTAAGGTGACATAAATTGGGAACCAGCATCCAAAAGTGTGTAAATATACATCACAGACATACAACACAACTGACTAAAATCTTTCAAACAAACATATACTAGTATGTAAATCAAACATGAATGGTGTCGAAAAAGATAGTGAATTTGATACCAACAAAAAAGTTTTTTTCGTTGATTGTACATACCGTATATATTATATAAAGTATATAAAGTGAAAATTAGGTAAATATAAATACAAGGGTAAACAAAATAGAAACAAAACACTGTAAAACTCTCTTATTGCAGCTTTTTCTGTATTAGCCCGTGTGCTGTATTGATATCAGTACTAAAACATTATCAACTGTAATGTTACTGTATGGAAGTGAAATCTGCCTGAGGGTCCCAGACAGGCTGCTATTTTGTGAAGAGCCAACAAGCGGTAACTTAAAGATAAATGCCAACTCTGAATATATACTTAATAATAACCATTAATCAAGTACGAATTGAAAAAGAACATTTAGCACAAACTTGAATTCCAATACATTATAAAAGTGATTTCTTACTACTATTTGTTCTTTAAATGGCTATTTTTATTGTTTTCAAATCGCTTGCTTATAGGTTTATCAAAGTCTGAGATGCCTTCAAACAAACGCAAAATATATTTAGGAAAACGTTTTGAAAAGAGACAAAGTAGGATTTTAAGATAGAAGATTTGGTATATGTCCTAAATACTTATTTGGTTCAAAATAAAACGTGAATGATTTTGATATCAAAATGGCATAACACTGTATGTAATAATTTGTTTATGGATGTGTTTTGGGTTTAGAAATTTTGACTTTTACCAATTGATACAAAGATTTGAGTTCGAAAATTTGGCTGTACCTGTTAAAACCTTATTACAAATTGGATATTAAATTCTAATTTTTACGGTGATAATGATATGATAGAGGAGATTAACTTAGATACGATCCATTTGTACTTATTACTTGAAATTGGCATTGCACTATCTTTCAGTAAAAGCGAGAACTTTTAGATTGGTACTGAGTGTTTTGTTATTTTATAGCGATTTTGTGCTTCGTGTCGATCTGATGAGTCAAGCCATTTCCAAAAGATTTTGAGTTAGATTTTATGTTGTACTGTTATGCTACTGTCGTAAAATCGGGAGAGATGCATATCAACAAACCAAAATAATTCGTAGTTTGTAATCAGATGCTTTAGAAGATTAAAATTGATGGTTTCTTTCAACTATTCTATTTAAAAGAAAAGGTTAATTCAAACATAAATGTTTTTAATTGAAAATGTATTAGTAAATTGTTTTCTTCAAACAAGAAGTAAGTTGACATTTAGATACAACTATGGCAGTGACTCATATAAAATATAATTGCATCAATTATAGTAAATAAAAAAGTTATCAGGCTAATTTTGAATTTCAGTACTTTATATCAATAAGTAAAAATTCCCTATGTACTTTTATATTTAAGTTTTGATTTATTGTTCTTTTTACGTATTATTCTTTTGTAAATTTGTGTAAAAGTTTGAAACATTAGTATTTTAAACACACAAGGATGGGAGATATGCACTTAATAAAATCCCTAAGTGGCTAAGTAAAAAGTGACAAGTAAAACATAAAGTAAATTTAAAAATTAAAATGGCATGTCTATTGATAGCCCAGTAGTCAGCACTTCCGTGTTGACATAAATTATCATTGGTGTGGTCATATTTATTAATCAACTGTTTACAAAACTTTGAATTGTTTGATATACTAAGGATTTTCTATTTTGTGCCCCAGGAATAAATTACCTTAGCTGTATTCGACAAAACCTTAAGGAAATTTGGGTCATCAATGCTCTTCATCTTCGTCCTTTATTTGTTTTCTTTTTTTTATTATTCTTTTTATTCGAGCGTCACTGATGGGTATTTTGTATACGAACGCGCGTCTGGCGTACAATATTTAGCCTGGTAAAACAGGCAAATGTTATTCATTAATGGCTATTACTGTTAGTATGCATGCTTATATAAGTTATAACAGTTTACTAGTGAGTTTTGTTCCAGAAAATGTATGATAATTTCATCTATGCCTCTTCAATTTGGAAAATCAAAAAGGATTATAATAACAACAAGCAGTATACATTCGAAAGTCAAGTCAGGAACCATTAATTTAGTGGTTGTTGTTGGTTACTGTCTGTCATCTTTGTGTTTGTGTTAATTGTTTTTTCAATAATCAAGCCGTTCGTTTTTCGTTTGAATTTTTTCCCATTTTGTCATGTCGGGGCCTTTTATAGCTAACTTTACGGTATAGGTTTTGCTCATTGTTGAAGGCCGTTCAGTGATCTCTAGTTGCTTAAATCCGCTTCATTCGTACTCATTTAAATAGTTGTCTTATTTGCAATCAATTTACATCTTCATATATTATATAAATGTTTTGAATATAGAATAAGTTGATGTGGTTTGATTGCAAATGAGACAATTACTTTGGCTTTACTGTGAAAATTTACACTTAGGAACTTACTTTTAAATTAATCTTATATTAACAGCAATTATTGGTCTTTTCTTAATTTAGGTCCGGGAACACAATTATCGTCCTTTGATTTTTCGTTGTCTACAAATATAGTCCCTAAATAAAATGTGGACAGTGTATCACTTGCATTTTTTCATACCCCTTCCAAATTTATTTCTTCATGTTTTATTCCTCAAAGAGCAAGTAGGGGATGAAATTACAGTGTAAAAGCAAGTAGAGGATGAAATTACACTGTAAAAAATTTGGGTCATGAATTTTACAGTAAATTAGTGAAAAAGGTTAAAAATTAGTATTTCTGAAGCTGTCAAAAGAATACAAGACCCCCTTAATATAAAATTGCCTTATATTTTGAGTTAGAGCTCCTGAAGTTTTCTTTAATTTTGTATAATTTGTTCCAAAAGTAGTACACTACACTGTAAAAATATTATTGAGAAAGCACAGGTGCGATTGTTTTAATTTTCATTTATTGTCTAAAAGAAATGCACTTCGAAATAACTCTGTTCTCGGGCCTAAGAGGATACTTCAGTTTCAAACGGAAATCTAAACTAAGATTTATGATAACAGAGACGAATTTTCCTTCCCTATTGTTATTTTCCTTTTCTGAACGGTGATGTTTTTACCCCTTCTTTCTGTGTGTATATATACAAACTAGCTCACTTTTTCTGTATTACCATCATAAACGGTACCAATTTTCCTGCACCAGATGCGCATTCCGACAATTGATGTCTATTCAGTAATGCTCAAGGCCAAATCTTTGAAAGTTCAAAACCTTATACAAACGTTGAACATAGCTGATAAAGCCAGAAAGGGCTAAAAAGTGAAAAAACACTTGGAAAAGGAATCAGAGCTTTGCATGAAGGGGATACATCATTCTTTTGAAATGATTTCTTAACAGCAAATTTAGATAGAACAATATCCGAATTTTCATGAATTTTAAGAATTTTCTAATTGTACTGCGGAAATTTACCAACGGAACTTACTTTAAATAAATCTAATACAAACAGTAATAATTGTCCTTTTCTAAATTTTGATATTTCTGTTTCACACGGGAAACTCTATACAAAAATTAACCACTAAAGAGACGATTTTTCATTTCCTATTGCTCACTTTACTTTTTTGGACGGGCATGTTCCTTCAACTCCTTTTTATGGTGTGTATATTTCACAACTTATCCTTATGTGTTGACGTTTATAACGTAGATGTAAACAACTATAGGTAACCGTAACATTGATCAAAACCCATATTGGATAGTTGGGTATAAAAGGCCCGGTCTAAGAATAAGGCTATACATGCATGGAGTAGAAAATCTTAGATTTTCGAATAATTGAAGTCGGCTTTAAAAACAAATATAGTGACAAACATGAAGCAATGACACCTACTGAACCACAGGCTCCTGACTGTGTGTTGTAAAATTTTGAACTAGGTGATAGAATAGAGCTGACTGTGCGAGATCTTAATGGATAATCAAGGTCGTTAAACATTCATTGTAGTCGAATTTGGTAGTATTTCTGCAGAGTTTATTAAAATTGGATACATTTGATTTTTAAATTAAAAAAAAGTCTTTAGAATGCTTTCAAAATGTAAATCTAAACTCATTTCACCTCTCATTCCACCAAATATTACATTGCAGTTACAAGTGCCACATAATTTTCTTGACCCCCCCTTTTTTTTACATTATACTCTATTCAGTCATAATCCTGAATTGAGACTTTAGAAGGAAAATGTTACTTCAAAATTACATTCACTACTTCTGAATGATACAAATAAGCACAATAAAAGAAAACAAATTTCGCTTCGAAATTGGAAATTGATTGAGGAAATTGATAAAGAAGAAATGACATGTTCTATGGTGTAGTTTCAGTTTCAACTATGGTTCTAAATTTAGATTTAGTTTCCCCATAAATTGCAGACGGAATAGAAGACACCTGTTTATTTTTCTGCACCTGTGGTCTGTGATAAAGTTGAAAACTGAGAGTTGAATGGCATAGTTTTTACTTATTCTAAGATAAATGTTACAGTGCTCAATTCTTAGTTTCTGTGTAATGTTTTGTGGAGTGATCTGGTCAGTGGGTTTTTTTCTGTTGTCTTTGCGGTTATTCGACTTGTAAATGTAGCACTAGTGGTCGAATTACCCCCTTGGTATCTTCTTACTTTCTATATAAAATTTGAATATAAATCATGTCCTAAAATTTTCAATTGCATAAAAAACCAGTATGCTAACGTCTTTCTATTTCAATACACATGTCAACTAATTATTGGTAGACTAAAATTTTACGTTACTGCGTGCACAGTATTTCATTCAAAACTACGGTATTTTAAAAAGATATTGTTGGGTCAGTTCTGGTTTGATTTTAATTAATTTGATACGAATAGAAGCAGAAGCGTCACTTGTTTATTTTTTTATTTAGTTATGATTTTTTGTTGTAAGGCGTTTTTACTTTCTGTTGATATAAACTTAAACACGAGTCGTATTGTGTACCATATCCTGCGTGTCTAAAACAAAAAAACAGTGATAATACAGTCAGACTAACTAACAATACTAGGATACTCTGACTTCTGATTGGAGTCATCGTGATATACCAGACAAAGTCATTTCTCTTTCGTGTGCCCATTTTTCCTTTCTGGGAGTAAGGGAGATAACTTGCGTAACTAACGACCATGTTTTTCATCCCGAATTCCGCTAGAGGCGTGCAATTACGTACACTTCGCCTTAATAACAACAAATTTACAGAAATGGGCTTATCAATGATATTTCAAATTAATTTTCGTTACTTCGGTCATTTCTATCAGTTTCCTCATTTAGCATATTGACTAACGGATGGTGCTTACATTGTTTACACCCTTCCTATTTATGTATGGTTATGATGGTAACGTCACAGTACCCAAATTGCACCTATTACCCAAATTGCACCTATTTAGCAAAAATAGCAGCGAAAATCTTACAAGTTTTCTTAGGGACTAAACAATTTGTATTTTTTTTTTATTATTATTTGACATTATGCACGGCTTTCAAATAGGTAAATATATTTAAAATATTCACAAAACGTTCACAGTATAACGTGAGGGTACCCAAATTGCACCTATTTTGACAGTTTTTTCACCTACGTTTTTTTACGATCGAGACAAAAGTTACCATTCTGTGTTTATTTTGTAGATGTATCCTTTTTTACTATATGGTTACACCAATTAAATTTTGAATCCATATTGAATCATTGAAAAAAGGGTTTGAACCGACTTCTAAACGATCCACGATTCTGTAATGGAAGTACCCAAATTGCAACCATGCTTTAATTCACATCCTTAAAAATCGAATAACAGATGTTTTGTTTTATTTCTTCAAATATTTAGAACAATTTGACATTAGTAAAAAAAAGAAAGGATATGGAGTCCATGCTTAGTATTTATTTTTTAAGAAATAGATGCTTGTAACATTTTTTATTTGCTCATTTTTAAAAGATGACTTTTTGTGAACGTCCATTGCGCATTGCGACGTTCCGTAGATTTTACTTTTTCCAGTGTGCTTCATCTGTTGAAATATATACTGTGAACGTTTTTTGTATATTTGAATATAGTTACCTTTGTTAAAAGACGTCTATAATGTCAAATCATAAAAATACAAATTATTTAGTCTCAAAGGAAACTTCTAAGATTTTCGCAGCTATTTTTGTTGAATAGGTGCAATTTGGGTACTCGGTGCAATTTGGGTACTGTGACGTTATATATCAACAGATGAAGTATTCACTGGAAAAAGTAAAATCTACGGAAAGGTCGCCATGCAACGTCCACAAAAAGTCAAATGAACAAATAAAATATGTTACGAGCACCCATTTCTTAAAAAAATAATAGTAAGCATGGACTCATGTCAGATTGTTCTAAATATTTGAAGAAATATAACAAAACATATCTTATTCGATATTTAAGGATGTGAATATAAGCATGGATGCAATTTGGGTACTCCTCATTACAGAATCAAGGATCGTTTGGAGGTCGGTTCAAACCCATTTTTCTATTATTCAATATGGAATCAAAATTAAATTGGTGGAACTATATAGTAAATAAGGATACATCTACAAAATAAACACGGAATTTTATCTGGATCATAAATAAACGTAGGTGAAAAAACTGTCAAAATAGGTGCAATTTGGGTACCCTCACGTTATATGTAAAGACTTTTTTGTATCATTTACTTTCTCTTCTTGTTGGATTTGTGGCTTTGGCAAATTTAAGGTTTGCTGATCGATACTAACCCAGTTTAGCGTGTATACCCTTTACAACAGCGATTGTTAAACATAGCATACGAGTTTATCATTTAAGGACAGTTTGATCAAACCAGAGTCTGACAAGTAAGGACTTTCTCGAGCTAAACGTAACATTTTATGTGAAATTATAAAGTTGTTATAATTAAAAACACGCATCTACATCTCCATCCCCATTATTGACCTTCTTGGCATTGTATAAACACACGAATGCTTACTTGAAAACATACTCAATTGAGACATCTTGATGATTTGCCAGCTAAATGCACCATTCCTCGATCAAAATAGTAACATTAATTCAAAATTTTAATGGGACATAAATCCGCGAAACCTCCTCCAAAAAAAGGTTTACATCAGATATAGAATTAAATTTTTTAAGAAAGGACCGACTGAATTTACACAAGTTTAAATATTTTCTTCGAAAGAAAATCTGTATCGAACGTTTGATGATGAACTGACAGCTCCTGGGGATACCATCTGTCTGGTAGCTAAGGCTTCGGAACTAGTACGATTGAAATGGTGCATTGGTATGGTAAATCTTCTTTTTATAAATGACTCATTTAAGTTACATTGAAAATAAGATTGCAAATCGCTCTGGCAAAGTTGGCCTGTTTGTTAATGTCGTTTTAATTTAATCGTCTTTTTAAAAACTTTTATGTATTTGGTTTTTCAAAATTTTGTTCCTGAGTCGTTTAGCACATCAAAATGAAGTTATTCAAGAAAATAATACCATGCGGTCTGGAATCGAAAACATGATTATGCCACTATTTTATACATTTCTCTGAACAACGAAATATCGATAATCATTGAAAATTTTAACATACATATTGGAAATTTTCTTGTAAAAGTCCTTACTCGTCATGCCTTGAAACTTTTTTTTACCTTTTATCATCAAACAGTTCAAAAGTTTTCTTGTACACATAGAACACAGACAATCAGTAACTGTATCCAAATTTTGTTACCATCGTGTAATTTTTTATTCATTCATTTTAACCGTAAATACGAAAATTCATACATTTATAATTAATGGACGGTATAAGGATATATCAGTATAATGATGTGGATAATATATCATATCATATGATAATAAATGTAAAAATCTTTGTGTTATTGGAAATGACTTAGTAAGAATAGAAAAAAAAAGATAGAAGATGATGAAAGATCATCATCAGAGTCACTGTGGTCAGGGTTTGGTATTAATTCAAATTTGAGTTGATTAACAAAATTCTACAATAGTAGTATTCTGACGAATATTTAACATATTTCTTGCGGGACAAGATTGAAGTATTCAAGATCAATCGATATGTTGCATATTCATTAGAACTCACGTGTGTTATAAATTTCCAATAGTTTGCCGTGCATACATAGCACTGAAAGCAAAAGTTTATCTTTACAAGCTACATAAAAGGGAATTTAATAAAAACATTCAAGTCTATCAATACTATTCGTTCGATAAGTCCTTTCGCATTTAACGGTGAACCGTTTGAATCTTTGTAACAAATGTTAGAATCAAATAAATTTGGATCAATAATATACATTTAACTTCGTATTATAGAGAAATAAAGAATGACAAACTTGGAAGCACAAATTTGAATGAATATAATGACAAATTCATTAAGTTTACTTTGATTTAAATTTCTCACATACATGCCATATAGGTTTTTTAAATTTATTACATGTTACTGTTACCTCGAATCTTCCGAAAAATTGACGTCAAATTTAAATCTCCCAACAACAAATACACATGGTCCAGACACAAAATGTGGTGAGTTTAAACTAGTTTTACATACACACAAAAGTCATAATTGTGTAAAAAGTTTAATGCGCGCAAGAGTAATGCGACGATTATGAATATCAGAACTTTATTGGAAATAGATACGTTGTATACCTCTGATTGTTTGTTTTATAAATGTAGCACAAATAAACCTGTATTATATAAAAACATAAGAAAAACAAGGGGATAATAGCACTATTTGTCCCTTAATCTCAACTAAGGTCAAAAGCTTTCCAGAAAGGTCGAAAATTTGTAAATGTTTAAAAAAAAAAATTTTTTTTTGAGAAAATAAAGATACATATTTGCATCTATCAATAACTTTTCAGATATCAATAAAAATATGATGTTCCCTACAACTAATGCAAAATCTTTCGTAGTTTTTAACCAAATGCTCTCGAAGATTAAAATTGATGGTTTCTTTCAACTATTCTATTTGAAGGAAAGGTTAATTCAAAAACGAATGTTTTTAATTGAAAATATATTTGTAAATTGTTTACTTCAAACAAGAAGAGTGTTGACATTAAGATACATCTGTGGTAGTGACTCAAATAAATTATAATAATAACATCAAACAATAATCATAGTAATTAATAACGGTTACTGGGTTCATTTTCATTTGCAATACTACATATCAATAAGTTAAAATTCCATATGTACTTTTATATCAAAGTTTTGATTAACTGTTTTATTTTCCTTTGTAAATTTGTTTTAAAATAACAAACAACTAGTAAAATATAACGGAAATTCAAATATTGAAATGGCCTGTCTTTGGATAGCCAATTGTTGACATAAA
This sequence comes from Mytilus coruscus, assembly GCA_017311375.1. Lineage (NCBI taxonomy): Eukaryota > Metazoa > Mollusca > Bivalvia > Mytilida > Mytilidae > Mytilus > Mytilus coruscus. The sequence continues at coordinate 60,850,665 of CM029599.1, forward strand.
TTGCTATTGGTATGGCCATATTTATAACTTAACTGTTCATAATACTTTGAATTGTGCGATATACTAAGGATTTTTTACCCAGGAATAGAAAAAACCAAGCAAAGAGTCTGTAATTCAGTGGTTGTCCGTGGTTGGTGTCTGTCATATTTGTTTTGTTTTTTCATAAATCAGGCCGTTCGTTTTTTGTTTTTTCTTAATTTTTTTCACATATTTTTTCACGTTGTGGCTTTTTATAGCTTACTATACGGTATTGGTTTTGCTCATTGTCAAAAGCTGTATAGTGACCTATACTTGCTTAAATCAAATTCATTTGGACTCTTTGGAATAGTTGTGTCATTGGCATTCAAAACACATATCTATAAATCCATTAAATATAAAATAAGGAGACGTGGTATTTTTTCAAATGAATCAACTATTTTGGCTCAACTGATAAAATTGACCCAAAGGTTCTTTCTTTGGATAAATTTAATATTAACAGCAGTTACTGTTTTTTTCTTGATTTAGATATTTCAGATTCTTACGAAAATCTCTGAACTAAGATTTACGATAAAAGAGACGAATCTCCTTTCCCCATTGTTAATTTCTTTTTCTGGACGTTCATGTCGATTTTGGTCCCTTTTTACGGTATGTATATTTACAAACTAGTTCCCTTTGTCTGTATCTGTGACATTTTAGTCAGGGATATCGTTACCAAACCTTTACCGTTATGGAATATCTGTTTTACAAATGACAACGGATATGTTCCAATAGTCTTAACCACAATCCGGTCCTCTTTCCCTCGAATGTGACCTACTGATTAGACTTATTATCGTGTTTGTACTTACATGAGCAACACGACGGGTGCCACATTTGGAGCAGGATCTGCTTCCCCTTTTCAAGCATATGAGATCAACCCCGATTTTTGGTCGGGTTCTTTTGTTTTCTGTGATGTATTTTGTATGCGGTTGTGTGTCTTTTTGGCGTTTTTTTTTTTTTTTTTTTGCCATGGTATTGACTGTTCTTTTTCGGCTTGTGAGTTAAATTATGCCTTTTGTATCTTTCGCCTCTTAATTTATCTATTTTTTTTCTTAATATAAACAGATTTGGTTTTAATGTTTGGCTGTTAATTGAATCGTATAAAAACGGGATAGCATAACCTAATTAGTACAGTGCTATTATTTTATAGCTCGTTAATTAAGATACGATTCGAATAAACTTAGTTTTCCATTGAATTAACTAATTCTAGAAGTTACCAATTTCGAATTGTAGTAAGATCTTTGAATATTGTCTTTATCGGTCCTATCATATATTTTATTTTTAATAGATTAATGCATAACGAAACATGTATTGCTGTATTTTATTGTGTTTATTGTAGAATTATCTAGGTTATATAACTTTGTTCCAGTTCGCCGTATTTATACTATATACCGAAGACCAGATATGAAGAAAATGACAGGTTTTTCTTCGTTTTCAGTCGGACAAGAGTACACGAAGGTGCTTTTGTATTGTATGTTACTGTGCTGCTATAGACTCTATCCTAGTATATCTTTCAATGTTTGTTCTGCTTTTGATATATAAAACAGTCATGCTGGGCACGAAGAATCCTGATAAAATAAATTTAGTTATTCTAAAAGCATTTTTTCATTCTAAGGAATCAAATGGATGCATATAAATTAAATTCTGTTCCTTATATTTTCCACCTGTATTATTGTGAGAATGCTTCCAGGAGGGATGTGCATGCAAAACTCACTGTAAATGTGGGCAATGGTTTCAAAATGGCTGTCCTGAATTTAAGATTACGATAAGGCAAATTACATATGAAGATTTTTCTTTTTGCATTGTCCTTCGCCCGTAAGACCACAATGTCTGAGTATTTTTTTATTTATAATGTAAAACATGTAATTAATCTAAAAACATTCCCCGTTACCTTGATGCTATTTTTGGTTTAAATAATCAAGAATTTTCTGATTATACTGCAGAAATTTACCCAATGGAACTGACTTTAAGTAAAAAGCGTCTGCATGCAAAATAGGATTAAAGCATGAAATAAAACTAGGGTGCCTCGGTGGTCGAATGGTTTTACATTTCTTTGTCTTTTTACTATTATGTTCCATTTGGTCGTATGACTCTTCACGTGGTGGGGCCTCGGTGGACGAATGGCCTAAGTAGTCCAATTACTGTATCTCTATAAAAATAAGAAGATGTGGTATGATTGCCAATGAGACAACTCTCCACAAGAGACCAAATGACAAAGAAATAAACAACTATAGGTCACCGTACGGCCTTCAACAATGAGCAAAACCCATACCGCAAAGTCAGCTATAAATGGCCGCGAAATGACAAATGTAAAACAATTCAAACGATAAAACTAACGCCTAATGTATGTACAAAAACAAATATGATACACAGAAACAAACGACAACCACTGAATTACATGCTCATGACTTGGGACAGGCACATACAGAATGTAACGGGATTAAACATGTTAGCGGGCTCCCAACCCTCCCCTAACCTGGGACAGTGGTGTAACAGTACAACATAAGAACTATCAAATCAATTGAAAAAGGCTTAACTCATCAGATGGATACACATAGAAATACATCTAACAAAAACACAGAGTGGACATGGCAGGACACTTATACATCCCCACAACAAAAGACACTAGGTACAGATCTGAGAGTGCTCGCAGATACTGACAGTCCGTTTTCAGAGACAAAGAAGCTGTGAAATGTCTATCATCTCTTCACGATAAATATGTTGTTGTTCCTGCGGACAGAGCTTTAAATAATATTGTCTTTGTATGTAAAACGTACTACTACGAGTGTCTTGTAAAAGAATTGGGAATAGGTGAGCACTCTGGTAGTCCCACATACAAAAACACATCATTTGACAAGGATGAGATTTTGGCGAATCATAAGTCCTTCATGGCTTCAATGAACATTACATTGAACAGCAAATCTGAGGACTTACCTTGTTTTTATTGGATACCTAAGTTTCACAAAATTCCATACAAAAAACGGTACATTGCCGGCTCATCTGCTTGTTCTGCAAAGGATTTGTCCATTAGATTGACAAAAATTATGCCCGCAGTGAAAGAGGGTCTTCAGAAATACTGTGAAACTGTTAATTCGCGTAGTGGTATTAATCATATGTGGATTCTTAAAAAAGTCTAAAGAACTTCTGGATAATTTTAAATCTCAATCTTTCTCTGAAATTAATTCTATCAAAACTTTTGATTTTTCCACCCTGTATACCACCATTCCCCATGTGAAATTGAAAAATGTCTAAAAGAAATAATTCACAATGCTTTTCAATATAAAAATGGTAGCATACGCTATAAATTTATAACTTTGGGATACCATACGGCATATTTTGTTAATAGTGAATAAAAAAGTAAAACGTTCTACACAGAGGAACAAGTGATCAGTATGCTGGAGTTTCTTATTGACAACATATTTGTTGAATTTGAAGGTAGACTTTTTCAACAAATTGTCGGCATTCCAATGGGAACGAACTGTGCGCCTCTTCTTGCCGACTTCTCTTTATTTTCATATGAGTCGGAGTTCCTTCAGACACTTGTCAAAAACAAGAAGATCAAAGAAGCCAGATCATTTAATTTTACATTCAGATATATTGATGATGTTCTTTCCATTAACAATCCAAACTTTTCTGATTGGGTTCCATTAATATATCCTCCAGAATTAGAAATTGAAGAAACAACAGACACGGCTTCCTCCGCCTCATTTTTAGAATTATACCTCGAATTTGACATAAGCGGTCATCTCAGTACCTGAATCTATGACAAACGAGACGATTTCAATTTTGAAATTATCAATTTCCCCCACCTTAGTAGCAATATACCATCTTTACCTGCATATGGGATATACATTTCCCAACTCATTCGGTATTCAAGAGCTTGCAGCTGTTACTCAGACTATATAAAACGTCACCAGTGTCTGAGCAGAAGGTTGATGAACCAGGGTTATGTCAAAGAACGTCTCGTCCTTATTCTTTAAAAGTTCCAAGAAGATACCAAAAGCTTATTGATAAATATTCCGTATCAACTTCAAAAATAATACATGATGGTCTTGAAGTATAGATTCTAGGTACTGACGTTGTTTATCATTTAAATTGCGTGTTATAGTGTTCTTTTATTTGTCTTTGTAAATTATTTACCTTTACGGTTTTGTCCATTTTTGGTAATATCCTTTTGGTGTGGCTCAGTACTTAGGAATCCCGCCGTTGTGTCGTTGTGCTGCGGTCTTTTTTGGTATTCTTGTCATTCATGTTTGCTTATGTGCTTTGTCTATATGCCAATTTTGTTTTTCTTTGTTGACATATTTGTTTGTTTTTAAAGTGATTAAGATTATAACACAATGCTGACTGCTGTACCCCTATTTTTGATATGTTTATCTATTATGTCTGTTTGTTTTGTTCACACATTGTTGTCAATATAATGGAATTTTATGCGACTGTCATACAAGTGAGAGGTTTAGATATCTATAAAACCAGGTATAATGCATCATTTTTAACATGAGGAAATGCCTGTACAAGTCAGGAATATGACAATTGTTTCCATTCGTTTGATGTGTTTGAGCTTTTGATTTTGTCATTCGATAAGGAACTTTACGATTTGAATTTTCCTTGGAGTTTTTTTGTTATTATACTTTTTTCTAGTTTAAAGCAAATAACAACTTATAAAAAAAATCATGCATCTAAGACTAAAATATCAATCAGTACACATCAAACATCCAATGGATTTAGTGTAAAGACGTCATTAACAGTCAGAGAAAAACATGACCTTGTGCGATGCCATATACAGGTATCGACAGATTGTAGAGCCATGAATGTGCATATGTATATAAAAATTATATTTAGTTTGATTTTAATTTACTGATAACAAAATCAATATTAATACCAATAAAAACAATACTCAAAGATCTAATTACAGTGTTGAATTGGTAACCTTTTAGAATAAATGTATTCAAAGGATCGGTAAGTTTACCTGGATCGTATCTAAATTTCCGGGCTCGGTAAACAACATCTCCGTAAAAATTAGGATGTGCTATCCCGTTTGAAATAAGTTTTCTACAGGTACAACCAAACTTCAAAACCTGCTAGCATGTCAACTTCACTAACTTCACTAGCCTGTCAACACTGAGGTTGCGAGTTCAAATCCCGCACGTGACAGGTATGCTCGACTCCAATCTTTATTGACTACCGCAGGTCTGTGGTTCTCTCCGGGCACTACGGCAGCTTTCATCAATAAAAACTTACCTCCATGATATAGCACAAAAGTGCTGAAAGTGGCGTTAAACACCAGTCAATCAATCAATTAATGAAATGAAACTAGAATTGCTGATTTTTCTCCAATAAACTTTGCCTTATCAATATGGAGGTAAAACGCATAAAAAAAATCAAAGGAAAACGGCAAAATCAAAGACACTAGGCTGTATGATTTATAAGTTCTACTACAACGAAGATCTATGCACATGCACAAATAGGTTTTGCAAATGGACCCACTTCTATTATATTCTATTTTATTGATTTTCCTAAACAAAAACAAATATACTTTTTGATATTATCAACTAAATGTTCGTTTAGATATGTCCACCCTCTCCTTTCCATGTGTTAAAAAATCATCGAAACCTTTAATAATAAATCTAGAAAAATCATTTAACGACTTCAAGGAATGATAAATTCATAATCCTCTTTAGGAACAATTGATGTCCATTAAAGCCATAAGTCACCGGTCCTTATGATTTCAAAACGGCTTGGTCGACTCAACCTTGCAGGAAATTCATAAGTAGGGAAAATAAAGTATAGAAAAAATGGCACTTGTATTTAGATTTGTTCGTATAAAAGAAAACATAGTCGTAAAAATAGAAATGTTTTGCATTTTTATCGGTATGTCAGAAGAAAAGCCACTTCCTATAACATAATATAATATTTGGAGTCTGTAGACGTAGTATCATACAATTGAAGAAGATTTTTGAAAAGGTATCGAGTCACAAGGGGTTATGCTAAACCTTAATATGATTTCAGTCAAACGGGAAAATGTACGCTCTGCAGGATAACTTCATTGAAATACATTGAACTGACAATGCAAATTTCGTGAGTTGAGAAAAATAAAGGTCCTTTTTAAGGCAATATCTTAGATTAATCAAATAAATCCTAAAAAGACGAAAAGCATAAATAACGTAAAATAAATGTTCTATGAGTTACGAGGAATAACGACAGAAATCGACACTACTTTTAAGTTTTACGGTCATCTTCACAAATTGGTTGTGTCGGTGTCTCAACTCACTAGCAACATGTTTTCGCGTTCTTAGATCTTTAGATATCAATATAGTCGTCTGATCTGTAATTTAACTGATAGTGTCTTATTCAAAAACGTGATATTTTGACTGGGTGTGAACTCGCATGGCGGGTAGTGCATGCAAAGCTGAAGACGCTAACCTTGTTACCTTAATTTGTCTTTTTAACCGATCTATGAGATTTAAATAAGCGAGACAGGCGAAATATCCATATTCAAATGATAAAAATGATAAAAATGTAAGTGATAATTACGAAAATTACTACAAATATATGACTGCTCTTTTATGATCAAATAGTGAAAAAAATAAAAGTTTAATAAGTCGAAAAATTTAGGTACGTCACTGATGCATCATTCCTTAATCGGGATGCAACTTATTTTAACTCTATTGTTAGTATATATTAGTATGTGTGGTATTATTCATACAACATGTTTTCTTTCAATTTTTAAATATTGACTAATGATATATGGACGTTACTTTAATACATTAGTGTATATCTTTATATTTGACATATCACGGTTATTCCTTTTAAAACTATTCTAGCCTTTTCTTTGCAAAGACAGGATTTTTTAATTTTCTGAATAGCAGATTTACAGCGATTATGTCACTTTTGTTCATATATAACATAAAATTGTTTCAAACGCTTAATGTATCAAACTTTCTAACATACAAAACTATGAAAATGTCTATAAGTGAAAATTTTTCCATATACAACCTCGAGGCTTTCATGTTTTTACATGCATACCTTTAGTGCGGAACATGCTGATTTGATCAAAACACAGATTCTGAAATTAGTAAATGCTACTTATCCACTAAGCACGTGACATGTACGAGTAAGAATAGTGTGTCCGGTCACGTTGACATGTTTCCCTGTGGGTTGTTACCTTGTGAAATTACTGCGTGACGTTTAAATATCAGACTAATCACATTGATCTATAGGTTAGATAAGTAGCAATAGTTGTATACTGATGTTCAAAAACTAGTAAATCTTCTTTTTGATATTCAAGATAAAAGATCTGAGTGAATCACATGGCCTCAAAATGGAGCAAGCCTGGTTCTATTGACTAAGTAAGCGTCTCCTGCTTGCTTTGCATGCATTACTCACCATGCGAATCCAAACTTATTCATAAAATCACGATTGGGAATAAGACACAATCGGAAAACTTGCAGATCAGACGATCATTCTTGTATAAGACTATTTTGATATAAAACAGTGTTTATATGCATATTTCATAAACATGTTCTCGTTCTGAATATGCATGTAGCATGTAGTACTAATATTTGATACAGCATGTTAATCCTCCTTCCATCCAACTTTTTCATTATTTTTATTTCAATTACGTTACTTTGTCCACTTACAATCACTAAATTGTTGCAAAAAGGATCAACCATCATTTCAAAGTTAATGGACGTTAGGATATAGAAACAAAATTGCAACATTTCACAAGTAACATCGCAACTTGATATAAGTTGAAAATGCTTTTTTACTTTTTTTCTAATTCAAACAAATGTTAAGAGTAAAACTAATCTAAATATACCTATGAAATAATTTGTTGTAAATATGTGATAATGAACACCGGTATTCAATAACGGTTTGCCACAAATTGGAGGCCTACATAAAACTGCCAAAGCAAAGACTTCAATTTTACAATAAGAACTCTTGGTTAAATAGCGTCTTAGTAAGCAGCAACCCTCTATTATGGAAATAATGATAGAAAAGACATGCCCTGGAATATTAACTGAAAATATTTAATTAAACGCAGACTTACTGGAATGCTGCTGCGGAGAAATGGAACGTTAACAATCATGAAATTGAAATGATCTCTTTTCTCGTAAAGTTTAATTGTCAAACAACCTTCATGGTCATTTTCCAGATGGTAGTCAATATATAAACAGGTTTAACTGTATCTGCGGTATCCTGTATTTCAAATTCATTGGGACATACGCGATGAATAAAGAGAAGATAAAGACATCGATTGTAAAGCAATCATTTTTTAAGAAATAAATCAATCAAGACGACAAGTGGAAGTAATGGAAGATTTCATGGTAAAACCATGAACAGAAAGAAAATAGAAATCGTCTACTGTTAAAAAAGAATGATTGCATGAATTCCTCTTAAAAAAAATGCTAGACCGCAATACATGCATGTATTTAATCTAATTAGAACGGATGTTGTAGGTACATGTTAGATTTGTATGCTAAACTTGTTACTGTTGTTATTTTGAAAACCCTGATTGATTGAAATTGAATTTAATTAATATATTTAAATCTAACATTTAAAATTTCATTTCATAACTGTAATTTATGCCTTCTGGACGTTCTGACAATATATTGATTTATACAATAGGAAAGCTTGAAGATATTATCAATAGCGTTGTAAAAACCGTATATGAAAAATTGATGTTGGTAAATTAATTTAAAAGCCAAGTCCTTGGTTAAAAAGATATTTTACTTATCAGGAATATGACCGTTGTTTTCGATTCGTTTGATGTGTTTGAGCTTTTGATTTTGCCATTTGATAAGGGACTTTCCGTTTTTAATTTTCCTTGGAGTTCGGTAATTTTGTTATTTTACTTTTTACTCACATTAACATCTTTGTATTTAAAAACTCAACAAAAATACCAAGCTTATAATTTTGTACGCCAGACGCGCGTTTTGTCTACAAAAGACTTATCAGTGAAGCTCGAATAAAAAAAAAAAAAAAAAAAAAAAAAATAGCATGGAGGACCCAGAATTCCGAAAGGTTTTACCAAATACCGCTAAGGTAGTTTATGTCCGGAGTAGAAAATTCGTAGTATGTCGAACAATTCCTAATTCATTATTTGGTTAAAAATATGTAAAAAATCATTCTAACTGATGTGACTAGTTTAGTATTATTGAACAAGACTAAAATGGATACATTTGTATAGCATGTTCATTTATGGGTATGTTTTGTAGTGTTTTTGTTTTTCGTCTAAGCTGGCTGGTATAGGTTTTGAAAATTTGACATGAATAAAGGCAACAGTAGTATACCGCTGTTCGAAATTCATAAATCGATACAGAAAAAAACAAATCCAGGTAACAAACTAAAACTAGGTAAACACATCAAATATAATAGAACTACGACACAACAGAAACACAACATTAAAATGTAACACATACAGAAACGAACTATAATATAACAATGGCCATTTTCCTGACTTGGTACAGGACATTTTAAGAAAACAAATGGTGGGTTGAACCTGGTTTTGTGGCTAGCCAAACCTCCCGCTTGTATGACAATGTTAAATATAACATTAAAATGACAACATTACATGACAGGACTACAATACAAATAAATGGGAGAACATATAGGACAGAGAAACATAAGAATAATAGCTAACAAAAGGTACCAGGTTTAAAATTTAATACGCAAGACGGGCGTTTCGTCCACACAAGACTAACCATGACACGGATAAGAAAAAACCAGACACATCCTTACCAAATGAGATTAAGCCTCACCATCCTTTAAATTTACGATCATGAAATTGAAATCAATGCTTAACACGATTGCTACCAAAATGCTTCCTCCCGTGCATTATGGCAGTACATTGCTTTGGTGACATTGATAATTTCAAATCCATTTTTAAAAATAATTCTTGAAAAGAAAAATTACTGCAATGTCATGGAAGATATGAATTGTGAATAATGGATCAATGAACTATAGATCAATATAGGATTAAAGGAACTACTCTAAGTAGCATTAAGCTATTGTTTCTTCACACTTGGAATTCTGGTCTCACCTATCATGTTTTTAGTTTCCTTTTAGTAAATCATGGTTACAGCAATATTAAAATAAAGAGATGTGGTATGATTGCCAATGAGACAACTATCCACTAAAGTTCAAATGAAGGTGATGTAAGCAACTATAGACAACCGTACGGCCTTCAACAATGAGAAAAATCCATACCGTATAGTCGGCTATAAAAGACCCCAACATGAAAAATATGAAATAATTCAATTTAGAAAACTAATGGCCTAATTCATAACAAAGCAAGCCCATCAAAAACTACCGTCAGACGTCAAAGCAATCTCGGACTATAACAAGTCTTCATCACGTCCGTTAGACGACAGAACAATCATGAACTTGACCTTACCTATATTATAACTATTTTCTCAAGCAGATTTGCCTAATGCACTTTCCTTTTCTTGCGAGTACACGAAGCTTCAAAACTCATGACGGATATAAATATAGAATCCCTGTAAATACTTAAATACACTTGCATTAGTAACATTGTGAGTTATATCCTGTACAATATTTTACAATAAACGATTTGACATTTTTATCAGAAATCTCTTTACGTTTCCCTCTAAGAAAATAATAAGCTCAAAATCCCTGAATTTGGAGGATTTGCATTTATATTTTCATTACTATTCTCAGACATTGCCGTCGATGTTTTTGTTAATAGATAATAAGTATTCAGTACAATGATCGATGCTTGACTACAAATAATATACTACATCAATTGTGACAGTTTATTTGTTGCTTTATGATTTATAATTGATTAAATTATGTTAATAGACGTGAAATTGAAAACAAACAAGGTACTTTAGTCCTTATATACATGTATATGACGTATATTGAATACTTCCTACAATTCGTAATTATATACTAGTATTCACCTTTTTTGTATCTAGAGGTTAAAACAGACTTATAATGTCAAAAGCTATTAGTTATGCCGAATTATTTGTCTTTCTTTTCGATATTATCGATCTTGTTCGTGTATATCTATGTATAACTATGTATGTTGGCGTTTTTTTATTATTGCAGTTCAGTGTTTCTGTTGTTCCGTTATTTTCCTCTTATAGTTGATGTGTTTCCCTCGGTTTTGGTTTGTGACCCGGATTTGTTTTAGCTTAATCGATTTATGACTTTTGAACAGCGATATACTACTGTTGCCTTTATCTATTTCTTATCAGTATCAATACAAATCTTTAAACCTTTATAATCTTATTTGCGTTTGAACAGCATCTTTATTTCTTTATACCAATATTCTTTTAATTTCAAAAGAATAGAATTTTTTATAAACTAGATTAAAATTGGCACGGTTTAATGCTATAACTACCACAAGGTCAATACCTCTACTGGAGGACAGTTAGTGATCGTGGGTATCACCAATCCAGTAGCTAAGTACTTCGGTATTTCGATGAAAATACCCCCGCGTGCAAATCTCTGATTCCTTGTCCGTGTTTGTCGGTACTTTTGGTTATATCTGTTCTTCAACGTTCGTATCAAGTTTTTATTTGTCGAAATGCATATCTGTTGCAGTAGAATTTATATCATTTAATCTTATAAAATCCAATTTTCTTATGAAGCAACCAACATTTTAAATAAAGTTAAATGGATATTTCTGATTGTTCTTCTGTTCAAAGATACCAAACAAAGTAAAGGTATCAGAAGAAAAGTACACACGATAAAGGAGGAAGAGGACATCCAGAATACTCCAGCTGCTGATTCAACGTGCTATGGGAAAACTCATACAGAGCTGAATCCACCAGCTGTTGAAAGACCACTACAGATTTGAATCAACCTGCTATAGGAAGACTACTACAGAGCTGAATCAAACAGCTGTATTAAGACTACTACATCCCCAGACAACATCGTTTGTGAGTGTAAATCACATCAAATAAACTGTTTAGTAAATGAATTATCGGTATTGGCAATTCCTTTGGAAACTCAACATAAACCCTACAACACATACCAAGGAGAAAATTCTGTATAATCATAGGTGTGCTCTATGTTCTTTTGGAATTTCAACCAAAGATGAAAAACTGGATCTTCTTCACTTGGTGGATACCTAAATTACATAAATGTCCTTACTAACAAGGTTATAGTATTGGGTCTTCCAGGTGCTACATAAAACCTTTTTCTTAATTATTAATATCAATTTTATCAACAACCAAAGCCGGGCTTCGAAGCTATTGTGAAACTACATATTCCAGGGCCGGTGTTAATCAGATGTAGATACTGAAAAAATTCAACAGTAATATAACCTTGTTTGTAAGGACATTTATGAAATTTGTGAATTGCCAATTCATTTATCAAGCAGTTTATTTAATGTGATTTACACAAAAAGGTCTGTTAGAGTACATACAATCTAAGTCTCTTTCATCTTGCAATAGTATTAAAAATTTTACTTTTCTGCCCTTACACAATTATTCCCCATTCAAAACTAAAAGAAAATTTGAAAAAATAGTCCTATTTTGTTTCAATAAAAAAGAATGGCCAACAACGAAGATGCATGTATCTTCTCTAAGGGTGGGATAAAAATGATATAAAAGTGTTACCCTACTATTTGTGTTGTGTTAAATGCACATCTTTTGTGTGGGTATCTTATTACTTACTTACTATGTTGAAGTTCGGGTATAGTGTTAGATGCTTCTAACATCATGTGGGTATATTTTTAAAACTACATGTAATTGTAAATCCAAGGTAAAATGTGGACTATATTTCTAGCCTTCTATTATCCCTGGACATATGGGTCAATTTTGTAAACAGGGACCTGTACCCTGGACGACTAAGTTAATTGTATCCAGGTAATATTTAGGAATAAAACGTTTATATGTGTTAAAAAAAATAGATACTTGATTTCTTGACACCATATTTGTTACGTTTGAAGGATTTTCAACAAACAATCGGTATTCATATAATAACTAACTGTGTTCCTCTTCCTGCCGACTTGTTCCTTTATTCATACGAGACTGATACAGGAACTTCTTATGAAGAATAAAAAGAAACTAGCATTATCCTTTAACTTCACTTTCCACTATATAGATGATGTCCTATCACTAAATCATTCAAAGTTTGGTGACTATTTTTAACGCATCTATCCCATCGAGCTTGAAATATAACATACACAATACAGCTATGTCTGCCTCATATCTTGACTTATATCTAGAAATTGATAATGAGGGTCGGTTGAAAACAAAACTTTACGACAAAGAGATGATTTCAGCTTTCCATTTCTACGCAACAACATTCCAGCAGCGCCTGTATATAGAGTATATATCTCCCAGTTGATACGGTATTCCAGAGCTTGCATTTCCTATCATGATTTCCTTGATAGAGACTTGCTGTTTACATGGAAGCTATTAAAACCAAGAGTTCAAAGTGATGATTATGAAATCATCCCTTCGAAGATTTTACGGACGCAATCACTAGTTGGTTGACCGTTATGGAATATCTGTTTCACAGGTGACGACGGATATGTGCAACTTATGGTGCAGAATCTGTTCACCCTTCCTGAACACCTGAGATCAACCCAGCTTTTGGTGGGGTTCGTGTTGCTCTTTCTTTAGTTTTTTATGTTGTATTTTGTATACTGTTGTTTGTCTTTTGGTCGTTTTTTCGTTTTTGCCATGGGTTTGTCAGTTTGTTTTTGAATGTACGTTTCTATTACGCAAGCGTGAAAGATCATGTTTAGCTAACCATAACCAGGAGAGAAAAAATTAAAGTGGATTGTCTGTTTTTGTTTTAACTTATAGGACCTATCTAACGTTTTTACTGAACTTCATTCAAAACACAAAAAATCTCTTAACATGACATAACAAGTTAAGAAAAGGAAAAGAAAGGAATGTATTATTATGTTTTATAATTGCTATTCAAAGAAACTTTTGCTAACATCTAGGCATTTTAGCTGTAATCTTAGCATCTCAACTCAACATTCGGCTTCTTTGCTACTGATCGGACCAGAGAGTTCTGTAATTACCTGAATAAGGTTAATGTAATTTTGACTCATTATGCTATAAGAATATCTTTAGCTAACTTATGGCTCGTGTCATTCTAGTTTGTAGATTTGTCGGACAAGTTAGCAATTAAGGTAAATCAATCGTATTCTAAAAAATACTTTGAAATAAGTGTAGGTAAATGTCCTATGATGACATAACGACAGGACATCCAAAATATCAGAAAAAAGGACTTCTATCTAAATTGTAATAGTTGATTACAGTACACAGCCGATTTCAGATCTCAGTTACCTATGTTCACATGACTTGGTGTATTATTGCATCTATTCCAAAAAAGAGGGACGAAAGATACCAGAGGGACAGTCAAACTCATAGATCGAAAACAAACTGACAACGCCATGGCCAAAAATAAAAAGACAAACAGACAAATAATAGTACAGATGACACAACATAGAAAACTAAAGACTAAGCAACAGGAACCCCACCAAAAACTGGGGGTGATCTCAGGTGCTCCGGAAGGGTAAGCAGATCCTGCTCCACATGTGGCACCCGTCGTATTGCTTATGTTATTACAAATCCGGTAAATAGTCTAATTCGGTAAGTCACATTCGTGAAAAGGGAAGGGTATTGTAGTTACGACATAAGGAACATATCCGATATCATCTGTGAAACGGTTATTCCATAACGGCCAACCAACTCGTGATGGCGTCCGTAAAATTTACGAAGGGATGATTTCAACTTCACCATTTGGAACTCTTGGTTTAATAGCTTCCTTTTGAGCAGCAATCCTCTATCAAGGAAATCATGATAGGAAACACAAGCCCGGGAATATCGTATCAATTGGGAGATATATACTCCGTAAAAAGGTGCGCCACTCTGAACTTAATTTAATCCTTCGCTTGCTTACACTAAGTTCGTCAGAATCCAGATCTCAGATATCAAGTGACCTTGTGTAAGGATAATCTAGGATAGTGTAGAAAGTATTTTGACCTACATTTTAAGCTTCGTTGCTTTATATAAAGTTTCCCATCGAAGTTCAGATGCCTGATACAAATCAAGTGACCTAAATTGTATAACATGGCGCAATAATGCATTGTGGTGAGTATAGCATCCTCTTATAAAAAGCTAACAACTCTAATCTATTTTACAGTCCAGGTTCATTTCTCATGTTTTAAGGGACTAAATGTCCTTTTAACACCGAATTCATATTTCACTTTTATTTCATATCTAACTTTAATAATTGTTTTTACTGTTATATAAGTATTTATCGGACAAATTAAGAGATGAGGAGAACATTGTCGATTACGTATGTTTTATTAATTGTTAGTATGTGAGGTGATTGATAATAGACAGGCTTGTTGGTTTTAAAACTATTGAAAGTAAGAGGACAATTGGAAAAACTTTGATATAAAAGCATGTAAAACGTACAACATAGTTGGAATGACTTTTTCACACTAAGGGTCGATCAGAAATTTTCTGTCGTGCGTGTTCTTATGACACGTACACTTAATCGTGTCACGTCGATAAGTTTGTTTACGTTATTTTTAAACTACAGAATTCTTAGCACGCTTATCTAAGAGTTTAAAACCGAACAAGTCAGAGACGAACCTAAAGTGCTTAAAATTACTCGTATGACGATAGACACATTCCTGTATGAGCTGTCAAGTGCAAATTCAAGTCCATTTTTAAAAAGTCGTATACAAGACAATAATATTAATATCAATTGCATATAACCACAACTTAAGAACAGAATTGTTAATGATCTGTTTGAAAAACATTTCCTTGTCAATCACATTACCTTCAACTCGCCAACTGCAAAACAGTTTGTTAAAGAATTAGGTATTGTCATGCTTGTTGATATTTCATTAAAGTGAAAAGACACAATGAAATATTCACAAATTTATTTAATGGTATGTAAGAATACCTATACACAGCAATCTAACAAAAACGGGAAAATATAAAACAATATAAGGCGATGGCGGATTTATGGGGGTCCAGCCCACCCCTCCAATATGGAGCTAAATATATATATAATGCATAGACTCTTTACCTAGTTCCACTCCAAACGTTGTTTTGCCGGTGCCCTTTCAAAAAAAAAAAGGCAGACATTTTCCCTATCTAACTTGACATTTGAAGCGAACAATCTTCGAAAATAAACGTTAGCTCCGAATTCAGAATCAGATGTCATACAGAAATACTTATTGTAGTATTTCCTCGAAAGATCCTTGAATTTTAGACCAAAAATTTTACTAATACGTAACTAGAATATTTTTTTGGTCAGCCAAATTTATACAAATCTCTAAGAGTGGATCCGATTTCGAGATTCTTGTAGGTAAATGTTATCAAGGTCTGAGTATCAAGGGGGAGGTATCATAAAAGCCATTATCTGACCCCTCAAATTGCAAAAACTGTAAAACCATCCAACCTTTAAAAAAGTCCTGTTATTCTCATTGAGTTAGCTACTCTAATCTTGACTCTTGGAACACCTGAGAGCACCCCCAGTTTTTGGTGGGGTTCGTTTTGCCCAGTCTTTAGTTTGCTATGTTGTTTTGTGTACTTTTGTTTGTCTATTGGGTTCTTTTTTTTTAGCCATGGCGTTGTTAGTTTATTTTCGACTTATAATTTTGAATGTCCCTTTGGTATCCTTCGCCTCTCTTTTAACCCAACTTAATATCTTTGTTTATAAGGCATCCCGTTGCGAAATATCTTTTTTGGTTAGGTCTTGGTTTTTATCAAAATATTAATGACAATATCTCTAATTTTTTGCCCTTTTGTAAATGTATAAAGTCTTGAGTCTTTAAGAAAATATGAAAGACAAAGTTCGGAAATATGTGTAATGCTATCTCACATACTCAAATGTATAATGGATGATATATCTCATAGAGTTTTCATAATGGGATTTTAAGAGGCAGGAAAATGGCCTTCTTATCCGCTTTTCATGTGGATTTGTCAATTACTTTTAGTAGATGCATATGTTAAAATGCAACTATATTTTGCTTATAGATTAATTTATATCATTACAATTTAAACGATACTAACGTCGTAAATTTCGTGCACTTGAAAACATTTAGAGGAATCATATATGCATCACACTCATAAACATAAAGAATCTTAATTTTTTGCGATTATCTTGACATAATTTTGATTTCAGTTTTATGCATTTTAATTATCAAGCGTGTAATATTAATCAACAATGACACGATTGCCTTTTTTGCTTGTTCTTAATAGAATAATGACAACTTTTGGATATGATACAGCCGGAAGTACTAGAAATATGAATAAAGTGGTATCATAGAATCCTTGGTACTTAAATATGTTAACCACAAGCAGGTGTTTCAATACAGATCAATACTCGTGTTATCTGAGCCTGTTCCAATAAATGAAGAATTAAACAATGACCGTTCGCATTTGCAAGTGTCGTTTGGATCGACTAAATAACAGAGACATTTATTCATCAAGTTATAGATGTATCAAGCTTACACGTGTGTGTCCATATATACATTCACGAGCAAAAAAAAGAGGATTAATATTGAAACATTGTTAATTTTTACAATACAAATGTAGTTCTTATTTTCTTTATTGCAGGTGCTAAAATGGTTCCATCATACCTTCTCCTTTGAGAGAGTACTATTTTTATTTTTGTATCTAGGCAGTTGGTCCTAACGTTGGTTACCATGACAACTTTTTGTAATGTATTCTATTCACAATCTTAAAACGTATGCAGTAAATACGAAGATTTCTACAAATTCATTAATAGGAACTTATAACCTTCTCTTTTCATTTGTCTTACCAATTAGTGACCCCTAAATTTTCTCAAGCTCATTTCATTCTTTATCAAGGTAAGAGATAATTTCCAAATGCTTGTAGAGTAAGACTTTCTGCTTGCTTTTTTAGTACAAACGTTTGCTCAAGCATTGTAATTAAGATTGACATCTGCAAACAAGATACATAGGCGGAGTTAAACCTGTATACATTATATTTAAATTTGATTGGAGTTTATCCTGGAGGTAAGGAGCACCCAATTGTACATGTAAACATTACATGACAAATATTATTCACACACATATATATATATATATATATATATATATATATATAATAAGCTAAAATGTGACTTGGTATTTGGCCAAGTCCATGGCATGAGGATGTTGTGCAATTCAAACCAACTTGTATGAGGATTTGAATGTGGTTTACAGAATAGAGAATAATGAGCAAAAGGTGTGAATACAGGGCAAATAAAATAAAGAGTAGAGAAAAACAGGCAAAAATAATAAAGAATAGAGAATGATGGGGTGCTAAAATATAATGAATAGAGAATAATGGACAAAATAAATAAAGAAATGAGAAAGAAAATGGTCTGAAAATTAAAGAATACAGAAATAAAGGACACATCCAGGCCCTCTATATTGTGTAGCTTCTTTATGATTGGTTATTATAATTATCAAAACAAATGTATTGTTTTTTTGTAAATTTGTGTAGGAATTTTTTTATTCATAAGATCAAAATTATTTCCTTCTCAAAATTGGTTCACAAACGATAATTTATCTAAAACATTATATTTGGTGCATTTATTATTGGTAGGAATATAAGCTAACCAAATAATCATTCAGTTTTGACTTTTTATTTTCTTAAAACAAGGTTCAGAACCTGCTGGAGATTTTAATTACAAATAATAAGAATGATGATTTATGTAATGTTATAAAATCAAGCTTATTAAATATGTGTGAATAATATTTGTCCTGTAATATTTACATGTACAATTGAGTGTTTCTAACCCCCAGGATAACTTCCAATCAAATTTAATTATAATGTATTCAGGTTTAACTCCGCCTATTTATATTGTTTGAAGATGTCAATCTTAATAACAATGCTTGAGCAAGCGTTTATACGAAAAAAGCAAGCTAGCTAACCAAAGTCTTAATCTTTAAACATTGGGAAATTAGCTCTAAATGCTATAAATATTTTAGTATCTCAGCACCGCTCTTCTTCAATATATATCACTATTTAAATACTGTGAGTAACCGTTTTACACATTATGTAACCAGACCTTTTTTCATGAAAACTATAACATAAAAAGATGTGGTATGCTTGCCAATGAGACAACTATCCACCAGATAAAAAATAACGTAGATGTTAGCAACTATAAGTCGCTGCACATCCTTCAAAAATGTGCAAGCTACAGAAGGCTCCGATATCACAAAATGTAAAACAATTCAAATGAGAAAATCATCTGTCTGATTTATGTAAATACAACAAACGAAAAGAAATATATACAGTAACAATCGACAACCACTTATTACAGGCTCCAGAGTTGGGACAGTCACATGCAGATTGTGTATTTGTATGTTATATTAGTTGCAGACTTGTGTCTGGGTTTTAATAAGTGCGGAATATTCAGGGATTTGATATTTAAGATTTCGCATTCTGTATGTTTTCCTATGCACTTCATGTATATTTAATTCTTATTTTGAAATATTCTATTAACACGACCAAATGCTCAAGTAGAATTCAAATAATTTTGAATTTGTAGTGTTCCTTTCATCAGAGTTTCCAAAAGAAAAAGAATACATTAAGGGGCAATTGCAAATCACAGGTCCAATTCAAAAAGACAACACAACATAAAGGTATAAGCGACGAAAGGACGCATAAAAAGAAGCATTACACAGAAAACAAAAGATTGAACAAAACAACCCTCTAAAAAATACAACCAAAAAGGTTAGTAGTCCCAGCTACACATGTAACATCTGTCTTGTTACTCTAACAAATCATTGATAAGTCATGTCATGAGCATCTAACAATAATGGATTGACAATTATCTCTTGTTTACTCCTGATACATCACCAAATACAAAAACCATCGATATATGTTAATTCTCTTACACTAAGACTTAACCGAATGTGAAAATGGAAATTACACTTAATAAAAGAGGGACGAAAGATACCAGAGGGACAGTCAAACTCATAGATCGAATACAAACTGACAACGCCATGGCCAAAAATAAAAAGACAAACAGACAAATAATAGTACAGATGACACAACATAGAAAACTAAAGACTAAGCAACACGAACCCCACCAAAAACTGGGGGTGATCTCAGGTGCTCCGGAAGGGTAAGCAGATCCTGCTCCACATGTGGCACCCGTCGTGTTGCTTATGTTAGTACAAACCCGATGATAAGTCTAATTCGGTAGGTCACATTCGGGGAAAAGGGGACGGGATTATAGTTACGACAATAGGAACATATCCATTGTCATCTGTGAAACGGATATTCCATAACGGTCAACCAACTTGTGATGGCGTCCGTAAAATTTATGAAAGGATGATTTCAACTCCACCACTTGGGAACTCTTGGTTTAATAGCTTCCTTGTGAGCAGCAACACTCTACCAAGGAAATCATGAAAGGAAGTATTTGCCCTGGAATATCGTATCAACTGTATCCCAGGAATTGTTTTTATTTTGGTCGATCTTTATCAGGAATGCTCAAAGCCAAAAATTCTAAAGCCAATGATGTATTTGTACTTGAAAATGTGAGCAGCTATATAACCAAAAGGGACCTAGGTAAGTAGATCCTGTTCCACATGTGGCACCCGTCGTATTGCGCATGTTAGTACAAACCCGGTGATAAGTCTAATTCGGTAGGTCACATTCGGGGAAAAGGGGACGGGATTATAGTTACGACAATAGGAACATATCCATTGTCATCTGTGAAACGGATATTCCATAACGGTCAACCAACTTGTGATGGCGTCCGTAAAATTTATGAAAGGATGATTTCAACTTCACCACTTGGAACTCTTGGTTTAATAGCTTCCTTGTGAGCAGCAACACTCTACCAAGGAAATCATGATAGGAAGTATTTGCCCTGGAATATCGTATCAACTGGGAGATATACACTCCGTATGCAGGTGCTGCTGGAATGTTGCTGCATAGAAATGGGCAGTTTACAATTGGGAAGCTGACATCATCTCTTTTGTCGTAAAGTTTTGTTTTCAACCGACCATCATTGTCAATTTCTAGATGTAATTCAAAATATGAGGCCGACTTAACTGTATCTATTGTATCCTTTATCTCAAGTTCAATGGGATATATGCGTTCAACATAGTCACCAAATTTTGAATTATTTAGTGAGAGAACTTCATCTATATAACGGAAAGTGAGGTCAAAAGATACTGCTAACTTCTTTTCTTTCTTCACAAGAAGTTCCTGTATGAAGTCAACCTCATATGAATAAAAGAACTAGTCGGCAAGAAGAGGAGCGCAGTTGGTTCCCATGGGAATGCCAATTGTTTGTTGAAAAACAAGTCCTCCAAACCTGACAAATATGTTGTCAATCAAGAAATCAAGCATCTTGATAATGTCAGTTTAAAAGAATTTTTTGTTTGAATCAGAGTGATTTTCTACAAAGTACGATTACCCCTCCCTAAGACAAGAAACTTGTATCTACGGAGGCCATTATTTTTATGAAACAAAGCAGGACCAATTCTTTCAATTTGTCTTTTATATTTGAATGGGGAATACTTGTGTAAAGTGTAGAAAAGTCAAAAGTTTTAATACTATTGCAAGAGAAAAGAGTCTTAGATTGTATGTACATGTACTCTTAAAGATCTTATGAATTTTTAGTATCCACATCTGATTCACGTCCCCTCAATAACTTTGAAACCCGGCTTTGATTGCTGATAAAATTGATATTAATAATTTGGAAAGAGGTTTCGTAAACACTTGGAAGACCCAGCAATAGAACGTTGTTTGTAAGGACACCAAAAACCAAACATTCCGAAAAGTTGTGCAAAATACGGTAAAGGCAATCTATGCATGGACAAAATACGTAAGCGTTCTGAATAATTCAACATTATATAAACAGTAAAATTACAGAAAATTAGCATATGAATGAGATTTCATGTCAACACAAAAGTGCTGTTTACTGGGCTGGTGATACACTTGGGGACAAAACGTCGGCCCAGTGAAAACTCGTCATCAAAGATACCAGGCTTATAATGTGTTACGACAGACGCGCTTTTCGTCTACATAAGACTTATCAATGGTGCTCAAATCAAAATCGTTTCTTAAACTAAACTTATACCGGAAGAGACAACACAAACATTGAAAATAAAATTGCACAAAATACAACACTTAAAACCTAAAGCAACAGCAACACAAACTCCTTTAAAACAAAACAAGGAGTGAATTCAGGTTCCCCGGAAAGGTAAGTAGTTCCTGATCTATATGTGGAAACCTATATGTTGCTCATGCAAGTAAAAATCCGGTGATCAGTCACATTCGGTTAAGTCTCAATCGATGAAAAAATACGGAATAGTGGTTACGACATATGGAACATATCTGTGGTCATCTGGTCTCATATATTCTATAACGGTCAACCATATTATGAAGACATCCGCACAAGTATCTTAGGGTTAACTTCAACTTTACCCCTTGGAACCTTGATATAATATATTTCTTGTAAGCAGTTACCCTCTATCAAGGAAATACAAGTCCTGGAATAACGTATCAACTGAGAGAAATATACATCATATGCAGGAGCTACTGTCATGTTGAAATTCTCTCTTTTGTTGTAAAGTTTATTTCTCAACCGACCCTCATTGTTAATTTCAAGATATGAAGAGATGAAATCCTCAGTATTACACATACAATGTATCCTCTAACAATTTCAAATAATTTTCAACAAAACCTTGACCCCTGTTATCCGACAATAAATGACGACGAAGACGTTTTATATTTTCTAATTTTAGTCATGAAAACAAAGACGAAAGTAAAATAACCTTTTAAGCAAGATAAAACATCCATCTAATCGGTGTTTCCATTATTTCTACAATTACCATGGAAACAAACTTAAATGCCAGCTTCGCAAAAAATATCAAATTTTTCATGGAACTTAATATTGCCAAATTAAATAGCAAAAAGGAATTTGGAAAATACCGATTTTGGTCATAATATGGATGTCACCTATTTAGACTGCACCGTGACATTACAGGTAGGCCTAAAATAGATTGTTAGTATACTGTTGTTCCGTTCAGTCAAATGCACTATTCCAGGTAAAAAACAGACCAAACAATCGAAACGACATGAACTCCAAAAGACAGAGTGCAATATATCAATACAAATGGAAGTCGGTAAGCATGGGTACACAGTCAGTACAAATCGCAATATTATACCGGCAATCTATTGGAATATCACTCTGCAAAAGTCAATAAATAAGTTGCCCATTCGAAAAACAAATATATTTTGATAATTCTATTTCGGTATATTTGCAATCGAAACCAGTGTGGTAATTTACAGTTTTGTTTACCTAAAACTGGTGTTGCGTTTGTCATTTTATAGAAAAATTGCTATTTAATAAGAAGTTGTTGACAATCTCCAAATCTAAAATGCGGAAAAGTGATGAATAGTGTAGAAAAGTGGAACGTTTGTTTGAAAATACTGTCAACAGTGAAGCTTAATCATTACAACCATGCGAATAAGTTTTTCAATGGCAACAAATAACTTCAAGATTTAAACTTTACAATACCCATGATACCGATGAGCAACTCCCAATTGTCTTTTTTGTCTTTCGCTTGTCATTGTATAACAGTATAGAGAGGAATTTCATAACGAAACTTAAATTAGTAAAATTACCGATACTAGTGAAACGACGTTTTGGAACAGATGAATTTGTTGAGTATTTACTTCCTGCTAAGTTACATCATACTTATGAAAAGAAAGACAACTAGCGAAGGAATTTCTTAATGTATGTTGTATCTATGCTGTTCATACAGCATTTATAACGGTGCAACTTATCGATTTATCCAATACTTATTAGCTATTGTAATCAAACTAAATGATCCCCAAGGAAGACTGTGGAATAGAAATATGGTCACGTTGGTCTTCTTCCTACCAGTAGTAAAAATCTAGCCGTAGTGGGGCCTCCGTTTGACTGTACAGGGTGTATAAGTACACAGCCACGTCCGGTAAGAATAGGATGTTAAATTCGGTGACTCGTGTAGAGAGAGTGCCATGCTCTCTGCACATTACGAACCATTGCAACAAGTATTTAAGGGGTCCGTAAGTTGCCTGTTGCAAGGCGAAACTTCTGTCCCTATCCAATATACCCTCATTTTCAAGTGGCAGTCCAAATTCTCCCGACCTTCATCCCGGACAGCCTCTATTACCTATCTATCGCAGTTATTGTTAATTTGTTCTCGTTCTGAACATGCCGATGACATACTTGCCACTGGACATTTAGCAAACATTAATCAATCAAATTAAATGAATTTCGAATAATTTTACTCGTAAAATCCTAAGAAAAGAAGTATCTACATATACACAGCTAATTGTCTACTTTCGATCATTTCGAGAGCTTTGTAGTGCAAACCATTTTTTCATTGAATAATAATAAACATTCTTTTTGTCTATCGCAATAAACCATGCTCATATAACAAAGACTAACAGAGGAAATATTGGCCAAATATTTCATCCATCTTTAGATCAGTCACATCATATTAATAAATGTCGCGAGATAAACACATGAGACTCAGCTTGCTGTAGTCACAAACCAAATTACAAACAAAAATGCTAAATACAAAGTAATCAATATTGGCAAAGTTATTATGACATATGTTAAAATTAATGCTATAAGTTCCCTTTTTATTCGAACTCTTCTTCTTAGTACGTCCTGTTCTGTTTTCTGGGTACGCAAGTCCATACAATCATCATACATAAACATTATCATTCGCCATTTTTCTTGTAAAGCTTCAAGCGTCTTCTGCACACCAGTATCGGCCATTACTTTTTCACATATTTTGTCGTATTCTTCTGCTTTGTTCCCATATTGTTTATTTTCAGACAAGTCATCTTTAGATACTCTCCTCTGCAAAAGAGGTGTAAACTTAGACATGTAAATTATAATTATGAAATACTTATTTAAAAAAAAAGATGCAAGAATAAGTCAACAATAACATAACACTCATAGAACCATCACTCAGTTTAACAGTTGCAGAAAGACTAAAACTGGCAAACTTTATATCAACGTCTAACACTCTAAAAATGAGGTCTGATTTTGACTAATTTCAATGGATAGTGTGTAGAGTTTCATAATAACATGTGACATCTTGCAAGTGTTTATGACTGGAGACAAAATGAAATATATTATTTATAATTATTCTCAAAGGTTTTGGGATAAAACGGGACTCATACATCCGTTGACACGTTGGATACCAGCTCTATATGCATTTGTGTTTTATTTATTCAGAAGAAGAGAGGCAAAAGATACCAGAGGGACATTCAAACTCATAAATCGAAAATAAACTGACAACACCATGGCTAAAAAAGAAAAAGACAAACAGACAAACAATAGTACACAAAATACAACCTAGAAAACTAAAGATTGAGCAACACAAACCCCACCAAAAAACTGGGGGTGATCTCATGTGCTCCGGAAGGGTAAGCAGATCCTGCTCCACATGTGGCACCCGTCGTATTGCTCATGTTAGTACAAAGTAATAAGTTTAATTCGGTAGGTCACATTCGGGAAAAGAGGGACGGGATTGTAGTTACAACATTAGGAAGATATCCGCTATCATCTGTGGAACGGATATTTCATAATGATCAACCAACTTGTGATGGCGTCCGCAAAACTTACGAAGGGATGATTTCAACTTCACCACTTGGAACTCTTGGTTTAATAGCTTCTTTGTGAGCAGCAACCCTCTATCAAGGAAATCATGATAGGAAATACAAGCCCTGGAAAATCGTATCAATTGGGAGATATATACTCCGTATACAGGATCTGCTGGAATGTTGCTGCATAGAAATGGAAAGTTCACAATTGGGAATCTGAAATCATCTATTTTGTCGTAAAGTTTTGTTTTCAACCGACCCTCACTGTTAATTTCTAGAAGTAAATGCTCAATGTATATGTTGCTTACCTATGTGCAGTCACGTAACTTTTTAGAACAAACCGTTGAATTGTTGTTTGGGGGAGAAGCAGCATGTTTTTTTTAATAAAATGTTAGATTCAAAATTTCTTGAAAAAAAACATTTTCAGAATGGAAGTGAAAAAATAATTTTTCTTAGACTTGCTTTAATCCATCCCCTTAAGAATCTTCTTTCCCTTTTTTATATATTAATAGGAAGTGCCATTTTACCACTGCAGTGTATGGACATTTTGTTCCTTACTGAATCACGGCTTTTTCCCCCTTCTTTTTTCAATAGTGAAATTTTTCATTTCTTCTGATAAACTGTAATAGTTTTATGATAGCAGCATGAGCCACCAAAAAAACAGGAAAATCGCATCCATAAGGCAAGATAAAAAATTATTGCTATAATCGGAACAACCATTAACTTTTTAAATTAGAACGCATTGTGTTTGTTAACAGAGACTGGCAGTTCGATCAGTTTAAGTGTCGAAAGAAACTATACCATGTTGCGTAAATGTTTCCCCCATCTCAACTTAGAATAAGGAATGGCAGTGTAGAAAATTGTTTGAAATTTGCAGCATACATACTTGGGCGTGTACAACGAACAATGAAGTTTAAGTGTGCTTGGTTGTAGGTGGACCATTAAATCAATATTGTCTCTGTTAACTACCAATTAAAAATGTATCAGTTATATTACAGTGTCATGAAAAAACCCTGTTTGTCATTTCGTTTCTATAATAAAAAATCACGGTTCCCTCCCCAGACGAGCAACATAAATGCCATGCACGAAGCTCAAACCTTCTAAAATGTATTCTTCACAGTAAGAATTGATGGAGGGACATATTACTTCAGGTCCTGCAAGAAATAGTGAAATTTTAGATTCTTCTGTCCATCTCGTTACTAGTATACTTTGTACTCAACCGGCTGTTTAAAGTTAGTTTACAGTCCAAATCCAACTTTGAGTTAAAGGATATTAACTGTAGTTTATCGTGGATTTTTTTTTTTTATTGACAATACATTGACAATACATATAATAGAAGTCCTAAAATACCTACATGCGGAAAACACCTTACAAATTAGTATTTATTCAAACCTACTATACATAATTATACTAGCGGAAAAAATAAACACTACATCATAAAAAACTGGTAAAATTTACAAACATAAAAATCATAATGTATCAAAATATTGGTAAAACAATACTTTTGAAGATATCCGGTGATACTCAACACCACACGACGAATTGTTTGCATGGTTTTTCAGCACGAACTCATTTTCTAACTTTCGTGTTAGCAGTTCTATTTTGAAAAAAGGGTTAAAAAGTTCTTTAATCAGTTATTAAAGGGAAAAACATTTTTTTGTTTCAATGAACAGACAGCCACGAAGAAAAGAAAATCAGTGTTTCTATGCTCACATAGAACTGATGTTTAGTATTGCCCAAAACTTTGCGAACGGACACTGCAGAAATAACAAAACCTTAATCCGTCTTTGTGGTGATGGGTTTCTTAAATTTGGGTTGAGAGCCCGCAAACATGTTTAGTCAGCCACATTCTGTATCTGATTGTCCCAAGTCAGGAGCCTGTAATTCAGTGGTTGTCGTTTCGTTGTTTAACATTATATATTATATTTGTTTTGTACATAATCAGGTCGTTAGTTTTCTCGTTTGAATTGTTTTACATTTGTCGTTTCGAGGCCTTTTATAGATTGCTATACGGTATGGATTTTGCTCATTGTTGAAGGCCGTAAGGTGACCTATATTTGCTAACTTCTATGTCATTCGGTCTCGTTGTCTCATTGGCAATTATACCACATCTTCTCATTTTTATATCAAAATCTGCATTTCATGTTTCAAAGTATTAGACAGTCAAATTCACAAACCACTTCCAGTAGCAAGTAAAACGTACTAAAAGCCGTAGAGAGTATTAAACGTCCGACGCAAAAACTATAAACATACGAACTGATGGACTGGTGGAATGAATAATAAAAAGATGACAGTCATATTCCATCCTGGCTTTAATCAATCCATTAAAACGTCTGAGATCAAATAAAACGTAACTGAACCAAAAAAATGTGAATCCAGTAAAATAAATATTAACGCGGAAATATCTTATACATGAAAATAAAACATATATAGGCTGCGCAGTCCAAGCTCAAAATCTAGTTTTTCGACAAGTTTTAGCATTTTAACTACATATTTGTTATATATATATACTGAAAATTATTAATTAGCAGTGTGATCGGACATAATTTGTGTTAAACAGCACTGTGTCATGTACATTTACAAACATATTCTAGTTTTCATACATACCCGAATTGATGTCTTTCTTATCAGTACACCTGATTCAGCAACCCCGGGGGCTCTTTTCTCCTTTTGTAATTCTGTTGTTGATTTATCCATCTCGTAATGAAAAAAAAACTTCCAAAACTGACCTGAAGTTAACCCCTCCAACACAACAAAAAACATCCAAAACTGACCTGAAGTCAACCCCTCCA
Organism: Mytilus coruscus; assembly: GCA_017311375.1. Taxonomy (NCBI): domain Eukaryota; kingdom Metazoa; phylum Mollusca; class Bivalvia; order Mytilida; family Mytilidae; genus Mytilus; species Mytilus coruscus. The sequence continues at coordinate 60,879,067 of CM029599.1, forward strand.
ACACAACAAAAAACAATAAAAAGCGGATACAAATTCAATTAATTATCTATCCATCATGTTTGCATGTACGTACACGAGCACTGCATCTGGTAACACGCATCGAAACTATTAGTTACATGCAATATATAATAAAAGAAAATGGTACTGCCCGCAGCCAAATGCTGTAAATGTTACACTGCTGTTGCTATTTATACTACTCTATCCTCATCAAACTTTTCTACTATATATCATACTCTAATGAATTATATGTATGAAGGGTTTGATACAGGATTTAAACAACTTGGTAGTAATGCTTTTGGAATAGATAACAAAATTGAATTACAAGTGCGTTTGGGGTTAATGAAGGGTAATTTGAGAATGACCCTAATGAAAAATATATTACATTTTCTATCGAATTACCAAGAATTGTCTGAAATGGATAAAAATAAATGGAGTATGAGTGATTCTAGATCGATCAAATACTAATCAACAGCTGTTTGTAGCAGCCTATTTAAATCAAGTGTCTTGTCATATTAAATCAATAGAGTACCATTCAAACTAATTGTAGCATTTTTCAACTAAGTACTCTGTGTTTTCTTTTTAAACTGCGGTCTTCGGGTAAACGAGTGTATCAAATTCTAGTTGAAACAATATAAAACATTTTATGTGTTGATATTTAATAGTAAATGATTACATTTAAAATACCACAGTGCTCTAACTATATAAGATTAAACCAGAGCAAACTACATATTTTGTTGACCCCCTTCCCCCATTATTATTAAATTGATCTTATAATCAATTGATTCAGATGCGATAACATTGTTCATGTTGGATCTAAATATACATACTGTAATTCATTAAATGAAATAAGTGCTGATAAAATCTGAACAATTGTAATTACATATGCATAGTTTTAAAGGCAGAATGGTGATCTTCGGTACTCCCAGGTCGAATGGGATACACCTCACTATAGCGTACACTATGAGTTTTAAATTTTTATTTGTATAATCGATTTTCAATACACCATCTTTGTAGGTGATTTTTTCAAAGAAAGAGGAATAGAGTACAGGAGTAGGGCATATTTCACCTGTATCTGTTTCACTCACGTACAGGATGAAAATCTAAAATCCTGGAATTTATCAAATACTTCTTTGTTATAAACATTTTTGTAACATTGATAGTACTGCAAGCTGATATTGAAGGCACAATTTTGATACAAAAAATTGCAAATTTTACACGTTTTTGTAAAATTTCGGATCGAAGGACATCCCTAACAACATGAAATAATGTGCATCAGAAAGACAACAAAATTACGTGCATCAGAAAGACAACAAAATTACGTGCATCAGAAAGACAACAAAATTACGTGCATCAGAAAGACAACAAAATTACGGAAGCGTATTTTTTTTTCCCTATCTTTGCGTTATAACGCAAACATTTGCGTTAAACGCAAACCTTTTGCGTTACAACGCAAACCTTTGCGATACAACGCAAACCTTTGCGTTATAACGCAAACCTTTTGCGTTGTAACGCAAACCTTTGCGTTACAACGCAAACCTTTTGCGTTACAACGCAAACCTTTTGCGTTACAACGCAAACCTTTGCGTTGTAACGCAAACATTTGCGATATAACGCAAACCTTTGTCTGTCATTAAACTTCTGTTGTGATTTAGTTAAGAAAAGAACCATAAATACAAGGAAAAGTCATTATAATAAATATGCATAGAAATCAGAAAAGTATATAATTTAACAAGAAAATAGATATGTTATAGGCATATTTTATTTGAAAGGCCGACATTTTTAAAATGTTGATTAAGTAGATAAGAGCAAAAATAATGTCATACAATTGTAAAAGTGTCAAGGCAAATAGACAAAATGATCTTTCTGCTGTAAAATGAATAATTAAGAAAGATTTTTTATTTTAATTTTGATATAAGAAATCTTTTTTTAATCTCAGAATATGATAAAGATTCTTTGATAAAAAGTCATGAAATTTTCAATCTAGAGTGGTAACTTGGTAGCAAATTAAATGAAGAGATCATAACTTTATTAATAAAACATCTTCATTTTATTAATTTATTACAAAAGGGTAGTTAACCAACCTTACACAATCCTCAAAGGAGAGCTTACTTTGGAAGTATATTTATATTCGGCTATAGCTATATTAGCAGAGTTGGGTTTTTTTTCTTTCTTCGGTATAACTTTAATTTACTCAATTTTCATTGTAATATATGTACATATATTATCATGTATATCATTTTAGGGGCACTTTATAGCTTGATGTTCGGTGTGAGCCCATGCTCCGTGTTGAAGACCGCACTTTGAACTATAATGGTTTACTTTTACAAATTATGACTTAGATGGAGAGTTTTCTCATCGGCACTCATACCACATATTCTTATATCTATTATCCTGCTCATTATTAGTTAAATAGTAAAGCATTTTACTTTGCAATGAGTACAATGAAGATAAATTTTAATATATGCAGCCTCCTCCATTAATAACTGCTGCTTCCTTTGAATCTTAAATAAGAAATAAGATAAAACAAATGTTTGCGTTATTTCGCAAAGGTTTGCGTTATATCGCAAATGTTTGCGTTACAACGCAAAGGTTTGCATTATAACGCAAAGGTTTGCGTTATATCGCAAAGGTTTGCGTTATATCGCAAAGGTTTGCGTTACAACGCAAAGGTTTGCGTTATATCGCAAAGATTTGCGTTATAACGCAAAAGGTTTGCGTTAAATCGCAAAGGTTTGCGTTATAACGCAAATGTTTGCGTTATAACGCAAAGATAGGAAAAAAAAAAAAAAAAAAATGTGTGGCGCTAATACGCTTCCGTACTAATACGCTTCCGTACAAAATTTTACTTTCAACATATTTTTTTTCTGGTTAATAATGTTCTTCTCGTAGACATTTTATAGTTAATATTCAAAATGTGCTCAAATTCGTCATACTTGCGGTTTGTTTTTAGCTATAGATTAAGACATTAATTTCTTTGTCATCTATTTGGAAATAAGAGCCATAATTTTTAGAACATAAGAGTACACATAACGGGCAGTCATACAATGAATTTACGTAAATATTGAAGGACTTTTTGGAAAAGACTCTGTTGTGAACTAGGTGGTGTTAATTGGGTCGACCTCTTTAAATTATTGTTAACCAGATGAGTCATTTTCAAACAGCCTTTGAATCTTTCCTATATGTATGTTCTTTTATATAACAGCTGTATTATTCATTTGCTTAAACCCCTATTCCGCCTCCCCTCAAAAAAAAAAATAGATAAAGGTTCATGTAAACGAAAGGTTTCGGATATGTTCTACAGATATATAGAATCTCCCGGCCAATACCTACCAGTCTGTCATATTTTATAGGTGCATGGAGCTGTTGTATTTATGCCGTCTATAAGTTTTTCTTACGAAACCATATTTCTATACGATTTCGCTAACAAATGTATATGAAGCGTAATGTCATATTTCTGAACATACAATCAGATTATCTACAACATGTGGTAGCTCTTTAAGAAAAGAAAACCGGCTATTTGGAATAAAGAGCCAAAATGTTTAGAACATATTAGAGTACACACATAGCTGTATCTGTAGTGAAGTTTTGGATTTCAATTGGCGTAATCTATGTATTACTGGTAAATTATTAAGTCAGGAATTTCGTTACCACAAATTACTTAAAACCGTTACTAAATTCTTCTATAGATTCAAGTATTTTCGTTTGCAAGTTTGGCTGTGCCTGTAAAAAACTTATTTCAGACGGAATAGCACATCCTAAATTTTACGGTGTACCGAGCCCAGAAATTTATATACGATCCGGGTAATCTTATCAATCCTTTGAATAAACTTATTCTAAAAGGTTACCAATTCAACACTGTAATTAAATCTTTGAATATTGTTTATATTGATTTTGTTATCAGTAAATTAAAATCATACTAAATAGTTTTGTTATATACATATGCACTTTGACGGTATTACAATCTGTCGATACCTTTTTTTTTTTTTTGGTATTGCACAAGGTCGTGTTTTTCTCTGACTGTTAATGATGTTTTTACACTAAATCCATTGGATGTTGGATGTCTATTGATTGATGTTTAGTCTTAGATACACGATTTTTTTATTCGTTGTTATTGGCTTTGAACTAGCTGTCAGTAACTGCGAGTACTCTCAGATCTGTACTTAGTGTCCTTATGTTGTTAGGGATGAGGGATGGATAAATACCCTGCCACGTCCGGTCTGTGTTTTTGTTTTATGTTTTTCTATTTTGTATCGATCTTATGAGTTAAGCCTTTTTCAACTGATTTTTATAGTTTAGTTTTATGTTGTACTGTTACACCACTGTCCCAGTTTAGGGGAGGGATGAGCGCTCACAAAATGTTTAACCCCGCCACATTCTTTATGTGCCTGTCCCAAGTCTGTAGTTCAGTGGTTGTCGTTGGTTCATGCCTGCCATATTTGTTTTTCCTAAATTATTTTGTTATAAATTAGGCCGTTAGTTTTTCATATTTTTGATGTTGGGGCCTTTTATAGCCGACTATACGGTATGGGTTTTTCTTATTGTTGAAGGTCGTATGGTTGCGTATAATTGGTTACATCCACTTTATTTGAACTTTGGTGGATAGTAGTATCATTGGCAATCATACCACATCTCCTTATTTTTATAAAGAAAATAGGGAAGAAAAGTAGGGATGTCAACGAATACTCGAGTACTCGATTATCGCTCGGTAGTACCGAGTATCGAATACCAAAATGATACTCGACTAATCGGTCTCCTGTTAGAATGTTGTTGCTTTCATAAGCTTCAACAAAAAAAAACAAAAAATATTTTTATTGAGAGCTCCTCCCGGGAAATTAAATATTACTAATCAAAATGAATAAAAATTAAGATACGATTCGAATGTTTGCGTTTAACTGTCATTTAAAATTCTCAAAAAACAGAGGTAGGTTATTAACAAGAGTACTCTCCAAATCTTGCACTTTTAGGTAATCTTAGTCATTCCCCAACCTCTATACCGTCAGAGCATATATTTTCATCAGCAGGACTGTAAGTTACCTAACAAAGTTGAAAAATCGCCTCGTCCCAGAAAAAGTTGACAAAATAATACGTTTAAATAAGAACAAATTCGATACGCCCTATGTCGACCCTCAGAAAATGATTACAGGCATCAGAAAAATATAATCATCACCCCTTTGTTGATTATTAAATGTGTTTTTTTATGGTTCCCAAATACTGTTGTTTCAGTAATAAATTTTCTATAGATATAAATTACTTGGTTAGATTGTTGCCAGTTTGCATAATTAGTACATGGAGTATGTGAGCTATAAAATATGGTATAAAATTCCTTAGACTATATCATCTAGTCCTAGGTAATAATGTTGAGGGTTTTACGTTCATAAGACAACGACCCACGATACATAAAATAGGTATAATTTTGTGTTTCCATTTTGTAAATGTTTTATCGAGCGAGTACTCGAGTATCGCTCGGTAAATCCAACGAGTACTCGATTAGTAAATCTTCACCGAGTTGACATCCCTAAAGAAAAGTATTAAAATATGATTTCTTCATATACATTTGTTAGCGAAATCTTGTAGAAATATGGTTTCGTAATAAAATCTTATAGACATATAAATACAACAGCTCCACCTGTAAATTATGACAGGCATGTAGGTATTGGCCATTGCTGGGGTTTGTATACTAGTAGTATAACCGGGATATTCTGTATATCTGTAGAACATATCCGATGCCTTTCGATTATATTATTACAGTACGCTTCATATACATTTGTTAGCGAAATCTTATAGAAATATGGTTTCGTAAGAAACACTTATAGACATAAATACAACAGCTCCACCTGTAAAATATGACAGGCTGGTAGGTATTGGCCGGGAGATTCTATATATCTGTAGAATATATCCGAAGCCTTTCGTTTAAATGAACCTTTATCTATTTATTTTTTTGGGGGGAGGCGGAATAGGGGTTTAAGCAAATAGATGATACAGCTGTGATATAAAAGAACATACATATAGTAAAGATTGCTGTTAGGGAAGGATTGGGCGCGCACAAACATGTTTAGCCTTACTACATTCTGCATGTGCCGGTTCCAAGTCAGTAGTCTATAATTCAATTGTTGTCGTGGTTTGCTGTCTGTCCAGATTAGTATTTTTTTATTGTTTAAGCCTCAATCTGGCCGTTGGTTTTGTCTTTTCAAAAATCACTTTTTGTCATGCCAGTCCTTTTATAGATTACGATATAGAGTTTGTTTGCAATTGAAAACCTATGAAAGCATATGATAACCTACAGCTGTGTACATTCTCGTCCTTTGGTCTCCAGTGGATAGTTGTTTTTCAGTGGCAATCGTACCGCTTCTCCTTATATTCATAAATTCATTGCTAACAGTCCAAGACCAGTGTTCTGATTACACAAAATCACGTAATGTCTTCTAATGTTGGAGATGATAACCATTTTATCTTCAATAAAAATGAAAATAACTGATACGACGAACTGTTTTTAATTTGCTCATTTAATAATAAAAAAAAAAACATTGTATGAATTGGGGTGTACACTAATTAAAGAACAGTCAGCGAGAAAGGTGTTTAGTAATCTGGACTGCAATACCCGGTATGTTTTATGCACTAAACGAGAACGGGAGTATTTTCAAGTATCAATATTTACAGCAAGTGTTCAATTCATACAAATGCTGATATTTCATTAGCTGAAAGACGAACCATTTGATTCCGTCATATGCTTTCATTTCGTATTAAACCAAACGATGTCGTATGAAAGCAACCCAAGATTATAGAATTATTAGCTCTGCCTACCCGATTAATCAACACCATGGTTTCCCGCTGTACGTGTACTACGTGCAAACAATTGCTTTTAAAAAATAGTAAATTCGATTAATTTGAAAAAAAGCAGTTGCATGACAAAATATCTTGTGAATATTGTCTTGTAAATATGGATATTTGAAAGTTGTAATGAAGTGGGAGAAATCTCAGTTACAATTTTAATCTATATGTTTAACTTTGTTTCGTGAAATCGAAAAGAAAGTTTCTTTTAAAAAGAATATTGTAACGAAAACCGAGTGGTCGGGCCTTAGTGTTAAGCTATAAATGTTTATCCCTCAGTGCGTTGCTATAAAAATGTGTTTTGTTAGAATGTACGAGTATATAAGATATATTTTGGTGTTTTAACGAAATAAAAGTTATAACAGGTGACCCTTCTTTGGTAGCGTGGTACTCTTAGACCACTCGGTTTCGTGGTACTCTGCTTATCTGTCTATACCCTGGTATGGTTGGTTACTCTGGTAAGGTAATGACTCGGATATAAAAGGGTAGATTGGAGTAGGGCCTATAGGTTTTTGTATGGTAACTCTCGATGTTTGTAAGAATAACAGACTCGTATGAAAAAAAACCAACTTGTATTAACTTTAAGGTGCATTAAATATCAATAATACATATAAATATTAAATAAATTAACAGTATTCTAGTCTAACAAATAAATACTTAATTAACCTTAGAATATCGTGAATTAAAGAAAATGGACAGCGGAAAAATATACCCATAAAGTTTACTAATATTAGTTAGGTAATCGGAAAATGGTAAATCAAGTTCAATGCCAAAAGATAAAGTTTCTCTCGAGAAGTTATTCTCTAAATGCAACTTTTAAAGGAATTAACAAACCCACATTATACGGACGTAGTCTCCTCGGACATTGTAATAGTGTTGGCTGTCTGGTTACTACTTGGTCTGGTACATTGCATCTGTACGTATATCAAAATCGCTTGGAATTAACGTGTGTTACTTGCCCAGGGTAAAGTCGTACTAAAGACTTATCTGTATTTTCTGCCGTATTTATACTTAGGTAAACCAAATTTACCGACTTGGTTTACCGTTTACCATTTTGATTTACCATTTACCATTTCGGAAAATACCTAAATTACCAAAACCGGAACTGACGTCATTGTACGTCAATTCAAATAAACAATTCAGAAGTTTTCCGAATGTAAAAACATAGGCAAGAATAATAAAATGTTTTAGAGTTAACAATGTTTAAACATAGTCATACAAGAAATATATAATAAGAAAAGTCAATTATCGGTAAGATTTAAACAACGTCATCACACTATTTAAGGGGAAACAAGTTCCATTTCAGGGGACCCACATTTCGTTACACTCTCCCCACCTTTGAAAAATAATGTTTGTCCCCAAACATGAATAGGCATTTCCTAAAATTTAAAACAAGTTCATCAATATCATTCATTAAAATAGTCTATAACATACATATTCAACATTATAAAACAATATTTAATTAAATTTAATTAATCTTTGGAATGTTCATTGTTCATATAAAAATCATAAGTTAGTTTAAAAAAACCAACACATTATAGATTCTTTATCTACATATTCTTTAAGAACTTAAATAGTTCTCATTAATATTTTTTCATATATCATTGTTTGTATTGTATTATGAAAATTATTGATGTTGTAATGTTTATGCCCTTTGGGGCCCATAATTGAAAATAAAATATCTTCTTCTTCTTCTTCTTCTTCTATACGTCTTCATGCAAAGCTTGAATTTCGCACTGTTCTTTATGATCCTTTAGTCTTGTAAATGTTCATATAGCACCAACATCGCTTCTTCTCATAACGATTGTTCATAAAACACAAGTTCTGTTTATTTTGACGAATGTTTATAGAGCACCGACATATCTTTTTTCACTTGACGAATGTTCATCAAGCACTTACACTTCTTCTTCGCGTGATGAATGTTCTTAAATCAGAACTAATTCTGTGTATTTTGACAAATGTTTATAGAGCACCATCAAATATTCTCAGCGGGAAGAATGTTCATAAAACACTATTGTACAATTGAATTTCCTGAAAATAAGTTACATATTTAAACAATCAATAAATGTAAGCAATATTAATAAAAATCTGAAATAAATTAACCGTCAATTTAAAAATACTCTTTCCTTATACAATATACATGGACTTTTATCTTTAAAAATCAAACTCAATAATCCTTGGTACAAGTATATCTATGTCTGCAACAATGAGACAGTGATACACAATTTTATTATCCGACTGAGTTGGTAGTTCAGTAGTCCCCATCGGCATAACTACACTTCCATTAGCCAAGCGTAAACCACTACGTGTATTGGACAACACTGGCTTTACACTCTTGGACATGATATTATACATGGATTAGTTTAGGGCACTAACAGTGGACCCGGTATCAATCAAACAATTCAATTTCATGTCATAACACTGACAATTACAAATAAACTTTCAGAATATATTTATCTGATTCAATTTCTCAAAATTATTGGATTCTTCAAAATCATATTTAGTTTCTGCTGAAACTTGGTCCTCAGTTTCAGCCACTAATAGCTTCCCCGACCAGACATTTGGTCTGCCACTTTTCTTGGAATTAAGTTTTTAGTTCTGTTACCTTCGAACCTTTGGGATCGGTTATTCAATAGGGGACATTCCTTTTTAAAATTACCAGAAACCCCACAATGGTAACAAGAAAAAGTTTTCTTATTTTTTTCTATTATTTTCTATTTTTGCAAGACGACCTGAAAAGTCATCAACTTGTTCGGACAAATAAATTTCCCTTTTTAGATCAAAGTTATCATTTTCATTTACAGCACAAACTAACTTAGTGCAGTGTTTACGTCTGTCATTTTGGAATGCTTCATATTCAAGAGGTACTTGAATAGCGTTATTAATACTTTTTGCTTTGGCCTGGAAAATAGCCCATTCCATATCAGCATCATTTAGGGAATCAATAAAACATTCGCATGCTAATTGTTCTTTAATCTCTATCGGAGCTGATGGATACGCTAATCTTACTAGACGTTTTATGTCTTGGCCTAACACAGGTATTTGTTCCGTGCGTCTGCATATTTTACTTTTCATTTGCGCTCTGTACATTTCTGCTTGGTTTTCTGGTTGAAAACGAGACGCTAAGGCGGCTGTCAGTTGTATAAAATTGGTCCGCATCTCTGGTCTTAAATCGGTTAAAATACTTTGGGCGGTACCTCTTAAGCCAGTAGCTAGTTCTAAAGCTTTCTCTATGTCAGACCATTTATTAATTGCTGCAATTAATTCGAACTGAACTAAATAGTCTTCCCAATTACTCTCACCATCATAAAGTGCTGGTTTCTTTTTGTAATATTTTGTATTTTGTAAGTTTATATCATAATCACGCTCAAAATTTGGTTCATTGCTAATGCCAGCATAATTTAAATTACTTGTCATTTCATCAGTACGGTGTTCATGGTCGGTCCCGTTAACCCCCACTCTGAATCGTCCGCGGGACGTCAAAGGTAATGCTTGGTACGTTGCCCCCTGATTATGGGGTACGCCCCGGTCCAAAGTCCTAGGTAAATCTCCCGAATACTATCTACCCCGTCGGGCATCGGATTCACAAGACGTCGCGCCTCGTCTTGTATTCCCAGAGTCTCCCTCAGCAGTATCCCTTGCTTTCTGACTCCAAAACCCATACCTAGACCCTTTGGCAGCATGGTCCAAAAGAGTCGTTGACTCTTCACCAAAATTCTGTTTTACCGTACGCGCTGCATTTTTTTCCAAATGCACAACCGTTGCCCTATTTGAAACTTCCGGGTTTTTCGCTTGGTCAATGGCCACTTTCCTTGATGGTGATAGATCCCCTGACAATGGCCTATTGTCAGCATGATGTATACCATCCTTTTCATATCTATTCGTTTTCTCTTGTGAAGGCTATTGATCTTGGTTCACTCTTATGCCTATCTCTCCGGTCGGCGTCAGATCATGGAATATTTCACAGGACCGAGATCGGGGGAGCACTGGTCTACCCTGGGCAGTTAACCTAGGTGTTTCAACTTTATTTTCCGCGCTGTCCATTTTACTTATTTTTATTTATGCTTTATCTTGAATATAATTACACTTTTTGACAGAATATAAAAATGTAGGTACATGCCTCCGCTGCCACCACTGTAACGAAAACCGAGCGGTCGGGCCTTAGTGTTAAGCTATAAATGTTTATCCCTTAGTGCGTTGCTATAAAAATGTGTTTTGTTAGAATGTACGAGTATATAAGAAATAAAAGTTATAACAGGTGACCCTTCTTTGGTAGCGTGGTACTCTGGTTTCGTGGTACTCTGCTTATCTGTCTACACCCTGGTATGGTTGGTTACTCTGGTAAGGTAATGACTCGGATATAAAAGGGTAGATTGGAGTAGGGCCTATAGGTTTTTGTATGGTAACTCTCGATGTTTGTAAGAATAACAGACTCGTATAATAAAAAAAAAAAACTTGTATTAACTTTAAGGTGCATTAAATATCAATAATACATATAAATATTGAATAAATTAACAGTATTCTAGTCTAACAAATAAATACTTAATTAACCTTAGAATATCGTGAATTAAGGAAAATGGACAGCGGAAAAATATACCCTTAAAGTTTACTAATATTAGTTAGGTAATCGGAAAATGGTAAATCAAGTTCAATGCCAAAAGATAAAGTTTCTCTCGAGACGTTATTCTCTAAATGCAACTTGGAAAGAAATTAACAAACCCACATTATACGGACGTAATCTCCTCGGACATTGTAATAGTGTTGGCTGTCTGGTTACTACTTGGTCTGGTACATTGTATCTGTACGTATATCAAAATCGCTTGGAATTAACGTGTGTTACTTGCCCAGGGTAAAGTCGTACTAAAGACTTATCTGTATTCTCCGCCGTATTTATACTTAGGTAAACCAAATTTACCGACTTGGTTTACCGTTTACCATTTTGGTTTACCATTTACCATTTCGGAAAATACCTAAATTACCAAAACCGGAATTGACGTCATTGTACGTCAATTCAAATAAACAATTCAGAAGTTTTCCGAATGTAAAAACATAGGTAAGAATAATAAAATGTTTTAGAGTTAACAATGTTTAAACATAGTCATACAAGAAATATATAATAAGAAAAGTCAATTATCGGTAAGATTTGAGGGCATACGATACAGTTTTGATCCCGTATTGAAATTTTGATGAAAATTTGCATAAAGGCTATTTTTTACCTGATTAAATCAAATATGCAATAAAAAATATACCATCATGTGCTACTTTTTGAGTAATTTGAGGTTAAAATTTCAGATATTTCCTCAAAATTCGGATTTGTGGACGTATTTTTCCTTTCGACAGAAATACATAACTTTTTTGTTTTAAAAGATAAACACAAGCTGTTTTTGTTAAATTATTTGTAATTTCAGTTTTATATAAATGTTCTATAAATTTGTACATTTTATTTTTACAAATAACTCATATTTATCAAATGTTCATGAATGTAGAAAAAACGTCATTTTTATATTTATTATTTATCAAATTTAAAATAATTGCACTATTGACTTTTCATGAAAATTGGTACACATAATCTTCATACGTAATCAATCCAAATGTCATTTTAAAAAAGAGGGGTCCATGAATTATTGAACTCGTTTTCAAGTTAAATCAGTTTGAATGATAAAAATCAGTCGAAAACTGCATCTTTTCCCGATAAGTCACAGTTTGACGTCGCGAAAATAACAATTTACGTTAGCAACGTCATTACCTCCCCTGTAACTGTAGCGTATGCCCTTAAACAACGTCATCACACTATTTAAGGGGAAACAAGTTCCATTTCAGGGGACCCACATTTCGTTACAATATAAGCAAGTGAATTAACCTCTACAACGTATATCCTTCATGTTTTAATTCCGAAAGAAAACATACTTGAATCTACCAAAAGAGTCTGAGTTTAATAAAACGCAATACTTAAAAAAAGGAAGATGAAAAGGAGTGATCAAACACTTTTAAATCGAAGAAAAGATTTAACGCCTTGGCCAAGATAAAATAAAGAAAGGACAACCAAATTCATTAATAAGATACAAAACACTACATTGTCGGCACGAACCCATTCAAACCGAGGTGAACGCATGTGCTACAGAATGGTTAGCAATTCCTGCTCTACAAGTGATACCCAAATGGAATAAATCTGTTGACATCTGTGACACTGAAGTTCCATGACGGTCAACCAAACATCATTCGGTGATACGTCCCAATTAAAGATGTGGTGATCGAGGAATTGTGTAAGCTTTGCATTGAAGAACTCCTGTTAAACTTTCAGGGAACTGAACGAGACCCACTGATGGCAAAATTACTAAACCTTCCAAAACATACACTTGCTTATTGCAGGCCAAATTTCCAGACCTTCGTTTCTGATAATTCACGTTGCTTACCTTACTAATCAATTCTTTAATTTGTTTTAGTTTTGAATATGCCTGAAATATTCGCCACTGGAGTTTTAATGATAATATCAATAATACAATATTAAGTTAGCGCATTTAAGGAATGACTGAAACATTTTTTTCTGTCTAATTATTCGAAATAACCTTAAAAATGTGGTGCACACTGAATGACCCGTGTAGCAGGTTATTTAAAAGTGTGCATCACATTTTTTTAGGTTATTTCGAATAGACAAAAAATATTACAGTCATTCATTATAATTTAATTTTAAATTCCATTTTAAAGGAGTAAATCATAAAAAAAAAAAAAAAAAACGTTGATGACGCCACGGTCATATGACAAAATTTACTTTGTCTTTGAACTGATAGACAAAAATCTTTCAGCCAATCAGAAGACGTGTTACATCCAAAATTAAATTTATTATATAATAACAACAATTACTCTAACAGCTTCACATTAAAAAAAAAACATAAAACATAAAATACAAATGCATGAACACTAAAATATTCAAAACAGTCTAAAATGAATGAAGTCAGTTAAAAGTATATACATAAATTGTTGCATAAGTGATTGGGTCAAATTTCCTTTTTTCGGGTAATCAAACGTGCTGCTGTGTTTTGGACACGCTGTAGCTTACTCATAATGTGGATGTTAGTATCGTACAACAATGCGTTGCCATAGCCTAGCCTAGAGAGCACACTAGTGTTCTGCAGGCATCAGCCAAGATTAGAAATCGAATTCGATCAATATTCCGAATCTGGTAAAAATAAGCCCTAGTGATCACACTAGCTTGATGGTACATACTGATGGTTTTATCGAAGTACATTCCCAGATTTTTCACACAAGAAACGTCGCTTAACACAGTTCCATCAAATGTCAGACAGAATTCGGATAGATGCTTCACTTGATGTTTAGGTGCAAAATAATTTATTCTGTTTTGTCTTCAATAAGTAAAGCATATTGGCACTCATCCAATCACTCATATCAGACAAACATTTTTCTAGACGTTTGGGCAGATAGGACCAGTCTCCTTGTGGTCTTATGATTTGATAAACCTGATCTGCGTACGAATGGTAGACATTCTAAGGCGTCTGCAAATTTCAACTACTTGTTTTGCGAAAAATACAATGCAGTTTTGGCCCTAAAACCGAGCTGCCAATAAATTGAGCATGAGCAGAACGACTCAAAGTTGTTATCTAGTGCATAGGCGATATTTTGATGAACACGTAAGAGAGCAGTTTCCGTGTAATGACATGCGCGGTAGGCTGACTGAACACCATCATGGTGAGAATGTGAATTGATGTGATTTTCCAGTCGGCTATCGACAACCTTTTCCAGTGTCTTTGAAATAAAAGGTAAGTTTGAAACTGGTCAGTAGTTTTTAGCACCTCTTTATCTAGACTTGGTTTCTTAAGTAATGGTTTTACAACCACAGGGACTCGGTTAGCAGATTAAAATTTTGTTAATGTTTTTTTAATTTTTTTTTTAGTATTTCCTGTCTATTTGTATTACTCTATTAACGTATTTGACGTTGACATCACTATTTCTTTGTTTTCTAGCAATGTGCAGTTTACTATCCATATCCGTATACTGAAAAATCCTAAAGGGATCTAAGTCGCCATCTTGAATTGCCTTCCCTACTTTAGATAAAAAATAATTAAAAATATTAATAAATTACTATATACCTTACAAAGGCACTCATTTTCTTCCTAAATTATTCTTCTATCACATGCATATTTTGATTTTGGATCAACAGAACCCTTACGCAACTTCAGTTGCATTCAGATCAGAATATTCAAATTTCCGGCGAAAGCAACGTAACTGGCAAACATGTCGTTTTCAGTAAGATAGACGAAATGGGAGATAACTCTTGTCATTCGGAAACTTCCGGGTTGATGCATTTACTACAACGATAACTCCGCATAGACTGACGAGTGCTGTCCCCTAACTTGATACCTACGCTCAATCGATCAGATTTGAGACAGATTTACACGCCAAGAATCCTTCATAAAATTAAATATCAAACGAAAATTTCCTCGAACAGTCATTGCATGTGTTGTTTCAATATCAGATTATTCTCCTATCCTTTCGCCCATTGAAAATATCAAATGATTGTCCCCAAACTATCGGGTTTTTTTTCTTATTAAAAGGAATGTGACTCTCTGTCAGACATCGTCCTGATATTTTTCACATCAAGGATTTATGTAGTACAACATGTATATAATCAGAGGCGGATTTATGGATGTATGATAAATGCATAGACTTTTTCAAAGTATTAATCCAAAAGTTAGCCTACCAACTTGCCCCCCCCCCTTTTTTTAAATCCTGGTACTGTTACTGAACCTGGTAAATCCCATTTAACACGTCAATATTTTTTAGTAACTACTTCATTTTATTGCTGTGTCTACCAAAAAGTCAGTGATTTATGTTACCCCGTTTGCAGAAAGGTTCTATTCGTTATTAAATTTGCGTTCGATATTTATGTCAGGGGACAGCACTCGTCAGTTTATGAGGAGTTATCGTTGTAGTAAATGCATCAACCCGAAAGTTTCCGAATGACAAGAGTTATCTCCCATCTCGTCTATCTTACTGAAAACGACATGTTTGCCAGTTACGTTGCTTTCGCCGGAAATTTGAATATTCTGACCGAATGCAACTGAAGTTGCGTAAGGGTTCTGTTGATCCAAAATCAAAATATGCATGTGATAGAAGAATAATTTAGGAAGAAAATGAGTGCCTTTGTAAGGTATATAGTAATTTATTAATATTTTTAATTATTTTTATCTAAAGTAGGGAAGGCAATTCAAGATGGCGACTTAGATCCCTTTAGGATTTTTTAGTATACGGATATGGATAGTAAATTGCACATTGCTAGAAAACAAAGAAATAGTGATGTCAACGTCAAATACGTTAATAGAGTAATACAAATAGACAGGAAATACTAAAAAAAAAATAAAAAACATTGATTAACAACATTTTAATCTGCTAACCGAGTCCCTGTGGTACACATTGGTCCGATAGCGATTTGTGGACTATATTTTAAAGGCAACAAATGATCTAAACAAGACTTAAGAAATTTTGTTTTGTTTTCCAGCCGAGATAATTTTACGAAGTTCGTCAATTGAAACTGGTGATAACGATCTTAGTGGTTCACCTTTGAATTATATATCACCTCTCAGTGTGTCACGGTTGTAACTGGATGAGTTATTATTGGCCATAAGATTGTCAGGAATTGCACTTATTTAAAAAAAAAATTCACAAAACTTGTCATCCATGGTGTGAAGGAAGTATTGCTTCTCGCCTATTGTCCATCAAGTCGTTTATCAAACGATGCAATTGCTTCTGATCATGTTCTATATCGGATATATATTGGTTGAAAAGTAGTCTTTGCATTTAAGGAGAAGGGTTGTGATCTAAAAAACACACTAGTTTAAGCCCACCACATGAACATGTCCAAAGTCGATAACCTTGTAAGGGCTTGTCTTATGTAATGTCTTAATGTGTTTTGTTTTTGTTTTGTTTTTTTTTTTTTGTTTTTTTTTTTTTGGGGGGGAGGGGTTACTTGGAGAATTTGGAGTTATAGGTAGATTTTTTTATAGTTCTATAGACCTGCCACTTTCTGTGCCTATTTTCCAATCTTTCGTTGATTATGTATCCTGAACGGTAAAAGTGAAAATAGTCAATATCAAACTTGACTTCCAATTTTTATAATCTGTAACAACATATTAAAATTTGAAAAGCATTGGTTGGACGGTTCATACGGTATTTCATGGGAACGACATAAAGTGTCATTTTTTAATCTATTAAGGACCATAGCCCCTGAACGGTTAAACGGAAAATAGTTAATATCAAACTTGACATCCGCTTTGTCTTTATTAACAACGTATTGAAAAGCATTGGCCGAACGGTTCATAAGTTATTGCACGGAAACAATATGACGAACCATTTTTCAATCCATTCTGGACCATTATTCCTAAAAATGTTATTTTCCATATATATTTCTATTTCCAAGGGGTATAACTCCTGTAAAAATAGTTGGTCAGCACTTTTCCAAGACCTTGCTGATACCTTTGATTTAGACTTCATGAAAATTCCACAAAAAATGTAGTGCGAAAGTGCTTATAATGCAATGTTCATTCTTTATTACATTTTAAAGATACATCGCTGATTTTTAAACTCGCCCAAGATATTGCTGATATTTTTTACCGTCTCCTCGCTGAACGATGGACATCTTCCGGGACTGAATGCTTTCTTACTACCTGATTGGAAGATACTACTGACTCTTTCACAGTAAAAGTCTCAGTTGATTGGTTTGGGCAATTCGAAACCTAGTAAATGTCCTTCAATCCCGCTTGCATCGTGATCAATCATGCATATCGGTACACAGGAACACAATTCTATATATAGCCGAAACTCCTTGCAATTTTGTAATGTATAAAAACCCACACGTGATCATTCCACATTTTATCCAGTCGCTCGTTGATATGAATGTTTAGAGTCATTATAGTTGAAACCTAGGGACACACCGGCGCATGCTTTTTTTCCTCGGTTATCCATATTGATCACAGGCACTTGTTTTCTATTCATGGCAAGATCTACTATCCCTTTTTTCCTCGGTTATCCATACTGATCACAGGCACTTGTTTTCTATTCATGGCAAGATCTACTATCCCTTTTTTCCTCGGTTATCCATACTGATCACAGGCACTTGTTTTCTATCCTGTGATATTGATGCTTAGTAAGATAATCCGAGGGTAATAATTTAATTGAAAAACGGATCATATAACCAAATCAATTATTTTCGATTGAAATTAATATTGAATAATACGTACGGGAATATTTTAGAGGAGGGTTTGCGCTGGGCTAGACGATGCTTATAGATATCTTACCGTGGCAAGATAGCAGAATGTGAAGAACATAAGACGAGGGGATAATTTTAATAAGAAGAATCGACTCTCGGACTGTAAAAGCAATTATTTGTGCATGTTAACATATTTTAATTTCTAAATATGATTTAAAGGAGATATGAAGTATACATAAATAATTAGGACAGCCAACCCAATTAATCGACGCACAAAACTGCTTAAGTACTTCTAAAGTTCAGACAGCGCATGCCTCTTACAAGTTGTAAAGTCTTCTACAATGGACATATTATGTCATTGTAATTTTTAGCGTTTAACCCTCCCAAGTCTAGCTAGATATAGTATAGTTGTGAATAAATGTTAAAAATTATGTCAAAAAAACGAATTAATATATAACTGAAAACAATGAACAGAGTCAGAAACAAACGCCTTATACTTGTTTTTGAGATTTATTGACAATTTATACTAAACATGCTACATGAAAAAGAGAAAGAAAATAGATATACATCTAAAAGACGAAAATACTGTTGGCATTGGATTATTTGAAAATGGATGTTTTCTAGAGGAATTTAAAATCATGTATATACATATACAAACACTATGATAATAAAACAGAAAGACATCTACATGTCAACATATAACCGCTCTCCCACAAAAGAATATATTAATTCAGCATGTTTAGATTTGAAGGGTAAGTGCGATAAAGGCCTTTTTTCTCTCAATATCAAGTCCTTCATGCGACATAGGAAATAGAACGAATTTTGTCGAACGCTTCGAAAGTTACGTTGGAATGTATACTCGAAAAAGGCCTCAAATAGAAATGACCCCCTCTTTTTTCGGTGTTTATACATTCCACCACAGGCATTTGTCTCTTAAAAAAATGTCATATATACCTTAATGTTATTTAAAGGTATATATGAAAATAATCAGAGACAAGCGCCTGTGATTCCCTACAAAAGAGATATTGGAAAATTTAAAAATTAGTGTTTGCAGTTTTTTTTGTAATTCACTATACAATGCTATTCTGCATGGAAAACATTTCAAATTTCATCAGCTATGAGACGGCTAGCTTTTCATAAAAGCTATTACTTGTCAGATATAATCCTTAGATATAAATTTCATATCAATTCTGCTTGAGAGAGCTTACATTTGTACAATACAATTTTCTAAATAAAATTAATATTTCGAAGGAGCCTAACTCCGTTGTTTTGGCAGTGATTTTCGAACTTGTCCAAGACATTGCTGATATAAACCTTTGATATATATATTTCATGAAAATCTGGCAAGAAAATTTCAAATGTGAAAAGTAAAATAACAAAAATACCGAACTCAAAGGAAAATTCAAATCGGAAAGTCCCTTATCAAATGGCAAAATCAAAAGCTCAAACACATCAAACGAATGGAAAACAACTGTCATATTCCTGACTTGTGAGAGCTTACAAGAACGGACTGACGGACGGGCGCCTGGTATTTCTATATCCCTCGAATCGCGTTGCGTCGGGAATAATACCAGGATTTTTCTTCGGAAAAAGGTAAATTTTTAATTAATTAAAAATGCTTAATTCCATCTCGGATAGTTTCGACATTACTCGTTACCTGTTTGTATGCATAATTTATCGTTCGAATTTTAATCTCCTTTGATTGGTTGATAGAAATATCTGTTCACTTCTGGCAAATTTTATATTCCGTGGTCATTTGAATTAGTTTTCTGGTCAATTCAACACGTTTAATTTTGGGTGAAGTATTGGACAACTGTGGTTTGGAGGAGTCTGTAGAGAAGGCCGCTCCTCCTTCTACTTCTATGGTTTTTCTTGGTATACTCTTTGATACAGTAAGTTGTACTCTATCTATTACTAAGGATAGGATAGAGGAAATACTTGGTTTAGTTAAAAGTTGGTTGCAAAAGGATAAATGTTCTTTAAGAGATTTACAATCTTTGCTCGGTAAACTTCATTTCGTGAGTTCATGTGTTCGCCCAGGGCGACTTTTTGTTTCGAGGTTGTTGGTTTGGTTGCGGACTTTCGGTGGTCAAAACATTACAAAACGTGTACCCAAGTATATTAAGTTGGATTTAGTTTGGTGGAGCAAGTTTCTAGATATATACAATGGGGTTTCTATGATGTTTCTTATTGACTGATCTAGTCCAGATTGTGTGCTTCCTTGCGATTCAACTTTGGTTGGTTGTGGAGGTATTTGTAATGGGAGGTATTTTCATACTGTCTTCCCAGCATTTATTCGCAGGAAACAGTTGCATATTAATGCTCTGGAACTTCTTTGTGTCATGGTGTGTCTGAAAGTATGGGCGAGTGTACTCGAGGGTTCTAAGATTGTCATTTATTGTGATAATTCTTCATCTGTCACTGTACTAAATTCTGGTGCTTGCAGAAATGCTTTCATGCAATCTTGTCTCAGAGAAATCTGTTTTCTGACAGCTAGTTATGAGTTTCAAGTCAAAGGACGGCATTTGAGTGGTGAAGCAAACAGAGTTGCTGACATGCTTTCAAGGTGGGATATGGATCCCGGTATTAGCACAGAGTTTTTAAAGCAGGCTCGTATCAATTCTTGGACAGAAATTGAATTGGATGATGATCTCTTTCATTTTACTTCACCTTGGTGATTTTCTTTTTATATTGTTTATTGTAGATACTCAACTACGTAAGTTACAGAAAGACACAGAGTTGTGTAAGAAATCTGCCTTTGCAGAAGGAACTTATAAGAATTTGAAAGTGCAATTTGTTTCTTACTTTTTATTTTGCACATATTTCAATATGTCACCTTTACCTACTTCTGTAAATACTCTTTGTCTATATGGAAATTTTTTGAGTAGAAGTTTTAAGAGTGTAGCTTCTATTCAGAATTATATTAGTGGTGTCAAGACTTTACATTTGCTATTTGGATTTGAGTTTCCCACTGAAGATTGGTTTTCCATAAAATTGTTGTTTAGAGGTTTGTCTCGTCAAAATCCTCATATGCCTCACAGAGCTTTGCCTATTACTCCACATATTCTTTTGAAAATGTATGAATTTTTTGATATGTCTAAACCATCAGATGTAACTTTCTGGTGCTGTATTTTGTTTGCCATTTTTCTCATGGTTAGAAAGTCTAATCTAGTTCCAACTTCGGCAAAGAATTTTGATCCACGCAAACAATTATGCAGAAATAACGTCATTGTTTATAGTGATTACTTGTTGGTTAAAATGGAATGGTCAAAAACCATTCAATTTGGTAATAGGAAACTTGAGTTACCATTGGTTAAGATAAAGGATTCCCCGTATAATGCTTACAATCGTATGTGCACTCTAGTACCAGCCGATGTTGATGACCCCGCCTTTTTAATTCCACAAGCTAAAAGCAATAAAATTTTATGTTATTCAATTTTTCAGAAAAAACTCAGAGACATTTTAGAAATGTGTGGGTTAGATTCTTCTAAATTTTCCTCTCATTCTTTTCGCAGAGGAGGGGCTACATGGGCTTTTCACAGTAAAGTTCCTTCTGAGTTAATACAATTTCACGGGGATTGGCGTAGTGATGCTTATAAAGTTTATTTAGAATTTGATTTACATGACAAATTGTCTATTTCACGAGCTATGGCTGAGGAAATTCCCATTTAATTGTTTGTTTGTTTTTTGTTTGTTTTTTTTTTTGTAGACAATGTGTCAAAAAATAACGTTTTGTTGTCAGATTCTACTTGCAAATATGTAAATAACATTAACTGGCTGGAATGCAATGCTATATCTGGTGCTAATATATATACACTTCATCAATTTGTGAAAGACAATAAAGCATGTTGAGAAGATACACATTTGTTATTGCATGTAGGCACAAACGATGTTGGGAATGGTTTATCCAGCAAATTGATTATTCAATATTACAATAATTTAATTGATTTTATTTGCAACACTTTACCGTCTTTAAAGATAATAGTTTCAGCAATTTTGCCAAGACCCATAGATTTTGATGACACAAAACAAACTGTTATATGTAGATTGTAATGAAGAATTGGCGAAGTTAACGTTGAAGAGAAATATTTTATTTGTTAAAATGTACAAGCAATTTGTTCAGCAACCAGGATCTATTTATAAAAGAAAATGTTTTTGTAAAGATAGATTACATTTAAGTTATTTTGGCGTTTCTGTTATACGAAATTTTTTTATAGGTGATTTGTTATTTGTAATTAGAATATTGTATTTACATGTACTTTTTTGGTCAAGATACTTTGTGGTTTTTAACTTTATTTTTCAGAAGATGATGGTCAAGAAAGCTGGGCTAGACAATTACTTCTACATCTGGTTTACCTGTGAACCTCTATTAGTTTGCATGATTCCAGTGTTTGTTGTTTGTATTATCAGGTATGTTTATAGTATAGTGTAGTTTTATATAACACTGGACACTTTATAGTGGCCGTTGGTTTGGTGCATTTATATATTTTGGAAGTTATATTTATAATTAATATGGACTTTAAATGAGAAATTATTTATGACATATGTATGATTGTAAATGTTTTTATGTCAAAATATGATTATCATTACTTATGTGTTGAGTTTTGTTTTACTACATCGAAATGGGAGTGGAGGGAATTGGTAAATTTTTAATTAATTAAAAATGCTTAATTCCATCTCGGATAGTTTCGACATTACTCGTTACCTGTTTGTATGCATAATTTATCGTTCGTATTTTAATATCCTTTGATTGGTTGATAGAAATATCTGTTCACTTCCGGCAAATTTTATATTCCATGGTCATTTGAATTAGTTTACTGGTCAATTCAACACGTTTAATTTACCCACCCTCCCGCCCATTTTTTTTTTTTGTGTATTACTTGAATATTTTTGTACATGCGTTATACCTTATTAAATCGAAGATGTTAGTCTTTTTCAGATAATGCAGATTGATAAGTTTGATGTCTATTTGGGAAGTGACTGGTGCATTTATATATTTTGGAAGTTATATTTATAATTAATATGGACTTTAAATGAGAAATTATTTATGACATATTTATGATTGTAAATGTTTTTATGCCAAAATATGATTATCATTACTTATGTGTTGAGTTTTGTTTTACTACATCGAAATGGGAGTGGATGAATTGGTAAATTTTAATTAATTAAAATGCTTAATTCCATCTCGGATAGTTTCGACATTACTCGTTACCTGTTTGTATGCATAATTTATCGTTCGTATTTTAATATCCTTTGATTGGTTGATAGAAATATCTGTTCACTTCCGGCAAATTTTATATTCCATGGTCATTTGAATTAGTTTACTGGTCAATTCAACACGTTTAATTTACCCACCCTCCCGCCCATTTTTTTTTGTGTATTACTTGAATATTTTGTACATGCGTTATACCTTATTAAATCGAAGATGTTAGTCTTTTTCAGATAATGCAGATTGATAAGTTTGATGTCTATTTGGGAAGTGACTGGTGCATTTATATATTTTGGAAGTTATATTTATAATTAATATGGACTTTAAATGAGAAATTATTTATGACATATTTATGATTGTAAATGTTTTTTATGCCAAAATATGATTATCATTACTTATGTGTTGAGTTTTGTTTTACTACATCGAAATGGGAGTGGAGGCAATTCGGTTAAAAATAAAAGGATAAAATCTTTTAAAATCAAATCCTTCAGCATTCAGGTATATATGATGTAAATTCATAAAGAGTACTATATTTTTCCCGCAACATTATTCTAACAAGTAGTACTCTGATATACTCAGTCAGGTAATATATAACCGGCCATAAGAAATCATACAGTAGTGTCCGGTAATTCCGTCCGTCCGGTAAACCCGCCCACTCCCATTTACCTCCGTAATTGTCACTTCAGCGAATATTTCGTCTGCTATTTTATTCAAAGGAACTGTACTTATCATTACTGCATGTCAAACGTTAAAGAAAAATCCTTAATCACGAAAATATCTAGTGATATATATAATACAGTTCCTAAAGCTAATGCGATAATCTATTATTGCTTACAAAACTCGTTTCTGCCTTGAATTTTTTTTTTCCGATTGTCTGGAATCCCTTTATAAGTGGTCTATTAATAGATCACCTTTTCCTTTCGTAAATATATGATCAACTGGCCCTCCATACATATTTACTGCCCGATACTTTCCGATAAAAAAACACAGATGACCCACTTGTTTTGTTCATTTTAAAATTTATTTCAGATATTTTTCGGGAAATGAGATAAACTACTCAAAACTGATTTGTCAGTGAATCGATTTATATGTTAAATTTGACATAATTTGTATATAATTAAGCAGAAATACATAAGGTCAAAGCCTTAAGTGGGCGGATTTACCGGACTGCATCGTATATAATAAATTGATGACGGAAGAGTACATGGCTTCAGGAACAATGAACAACTCACGATGATGTGAATATGTTTTTAATTCTGTTCAGTCTACATTACAGGAAAGAGATGTTCAACTATAAACATAATGCGATCTACCATGCGTCTATGGATATATGGTGCAACACTACCATCACCTATATCAAGGTTAGTTATACGACCTTGCCTATATTAAAGTACGACATATTTAAATGACAATATCTCTTCATCATTGTTATATTGAAACATATTAGCCAGTCACAATTATTCCTTTGCTTTTATTTTATTCAAACAAGGATTTGTATAGACACTATACAAATCCTTGATTCAAATAAGTTTTCCACATAAAATTTATTCACAGTCAGTTTTGCCACACTGTTCCTGATCAGAGTTCTCTCTCTTTGTCTGTCGACCATTACGAACTTGTTGCTAAAACAATACTTTCCCTGTTCTTCTGTAATTTACTTAAAAGTCTCTCTTCTTTACTTTTCAGATATCTTATCCTGAGTCCTTTTAATTTATAGCCAACAATAACACCAAGGATAAATGTTATTCCACCAAAAATAAGCGCACTTTTACCAGATACTCTACCCGGCGTATCCGACATGTTTCAGCTAAGGGGAGGTAAGCAAAAACATTAAATAAGAGAGGCTCCTTCAGTTTTACTTCAATAGAGATTATGCTTTCTAAAGTTGAAGAAAATAAACAAATACATCTAGTAATTGTTCTACAACTAATCTTGCAGTGCTTTTAACTATTTACGGTAAAACTACCAAAGAATTTATCATTTACTTTTGTAATAAAGCACATTAATTATTTTTGGATAGTAAAAAAATCTTTGTATATTTTACTAGTATATCAATTACGTGTTTTTGATGTTCCTTTTAATTCTGCCGAAAGTCATGACTTTTCTAATCTTTGCACTACACTTCCAAAAAAATGCGATTACAAACTCATATAAATTCTTCTTCTGAAATGATAAGGGTAAATATGCTACATATACTTACTGGACGGTGGATGAGATGATTAAAGAAGTGAATTTTATCCTTGACATCTTCTATGTACGTTTTAGCAATGGTGTTTGTCGACATGTACCTTGTTGTGGGTATTCCGATGGGAACCAATCACGCCCATACATTGACAGACTGGTTCCTTTGTCCTATTCGTTGATTGTAGTTGCTTTCCAAGCTCGGTATATAGATCCGTCCCTCATGTAATATTGGTGGATTCATCAATGCTTGCCGCTGCTTTGGTGGTGTTTTAAGATAATCGGGTTCTCTGAATGTACTGCCTCAAACCGTAATTTTGGAATACCACAAGGTAGTATTAGTTGTCCTCTCTCATTTCTTCCGTAAATAAATGATCTAACTTTTTAGTTCTATGTCTGCTTTTTATGCAGATGATACTAATGTTCATTTACTCATCTAGATCAGTAAGTGAAATTAATTTAATGTTATGATGTGGTAAATATTACAAGTAAATCAAAATCTATGTTAGTAGAATTAAATCGCAAAATACAAACGGTGGATTTCAATCTGAATGTAACGTATGACGACATACTACGAGAAGATGTTGAATATGAAAAAATGCTAGGAATAATTATTGATAACTCTTTGACCTGGTGTAAACAAATAAACTTACCAAAATATCTTCAATATGGTTTGATGTTTTCGTTTAAAAATATATCTTTCAACAGATGGCTAATACTATAACGGTCGATTTGACTAAGCACTGTTCAGGAGTGTCCGCTATGGGGGGAAACAACCGATTCTAACATTGTAAACTATATAAATTACAAAAGTGTGAATCAAGAATTATTCTTACTGCTTAACATGGTGTACCATCATTATAGCTATTTCAAACACTAGGTTGGTTTACTATTAATCGTAGAATGTAATATCACAAGGGGGTTTTAATATTGAAGTGTATAGTGCATATTAATGTGACATCTTTACATCATATAGATATAAGAAGATGTGGTATGAGTGCCAATGAGACAACTCTCCATCCAAGTCAAAATATGCTTATTTTACAAAATATTCTTTGAGATTGTCAACTAATGGAAATTATTTTTCCGAGACCCGATTCAAATTTTATTAGAAAAAAAATACTTTCCATTAATTAGTCTTCAGGCAACCTATTATGAAATAATTCACCACCTGAATAAAAGTGTGGATACTATTCCATTAAAAAAGAATGGAGAATATTTATTGGACAAGCAAGAAAATCATTAAAATATTTTATTTCACAAAATGTATATTATAGTTTGGATTTGTACAGTTACAATATTTATTTTCGAATAATTGTATGAGGACCTCAGGGAAGCTTTATGTTTGCTAACTGTGGTAACCTCTTTAAATAAAGTATTGACATACTTACTTCCTTCCTGACATACTAGAAATTTCAAACCAAAGGGAATACAGGGTGCTTGAGATATGATCACTATGGTGGACTTGTATATTACAACTTTATAACAAAATATATAATATCGAAATTTTACTGTTATTTATTTTTCTTAAGTCTTCAAAATTTTACACAATTATTGACTTGTAAGACAGTGTACTTACTAGATAAAAGTTGTACCTTGCACTGTACTTATGGCAGTTCAAACTTCATCATATAAGTACTCGTCTCTTATTCAAATCAGATAACTTGATCCCAGGTATCCTAATTGATCACTGTTATTTGAACTAACACTAGTGTATCTAAAATGCATCCCCAAGGAAGACATGTTCCTGCTTTTGATTTTGAAGTTGGAAAGAGAGGCATTGAAATGCAGGTGAAAGGTCGTGCACTATTCTGGATTGTAACAATAACCTTCGGCATTGGAGTTTGTGCGGGAATATATATTTATAGAAAAAAAGATTTACTGAAAAAGAAGTAAGAAGATTTTTGTGCATGTACATTTTTTGAGACTTCTTAACAGTTGGTTTTCTTATTTCTTTTTTTACTCCCCTTTTTGATCCTCATAATACATGTGTTTATGATCTATATGATTATTTCCGTTTGCTGGGTTTGTAAACAAATCGATCTCCATTTACATAGATTCATCTTGTATACAGAAATGTCTGACTTGGATATTGAAATCGGGAAGCATGGACTTGAGGTAGAAGCCAAAGGAAAAGCAATATTTTGGATAGCAACATTATCATTCTTAGCTGGATTAGTTATAGGAGGCGTGATAGGATTTAAAGTGAGGGACAAAGGTGGAAAAATAGCCAAGAAGTTTAAATAATAATGGTGAAAAGCTGACTAATCAAATGTTTTATTCTATACTACATATACATGTATATATGCAAAACCTTTAACGTGTGTAAAATTCTTCACATTAACAGACCTGAGGACCATTATTCCAGTGATTATATGTGCCTATTAACTTCCGTTTACAGATATTTATACTTACCATTCTTACATTTAATGCAATAAGTACTTTTGTAATTAATCATTTTCTATATATGCTTAACAAATATATATTGTGCATGTTGTAATTATTGTATATATATATAAAGATACAAACACTGTATTTAAACTTGAGTTCACTGCACAATGTTAACTGAAATCTGAATTTATCCAACAGTTTTGTATCAATATATCCATCAATCAACATGGTTTTCTTTTATATTAACATAAAACGAACGAACCAATAAGAGGTAATGCATGAAATACTTTAAGAACATACATGTCAATGAAACAGCCACTAAACAACCAAATAAGATCATTTTAATTAAACCTCCATTTTAGCTTTCAGAAGTGAGGAAGTTGTCATAATATTAAATCAGCTTTCAAAAAAGTAAATGGTCTCGAAAAGTGACAAGTAAAAGATGAAAAATCTGAAGAAATAGTCCATATAATAATCATGCAAAATCCGAATTTTGTGATAAACTTCATGAAAGGCTACAAATGTATTTTGTTGTCAATCATTTGCAATATCGGTGAAGATGAAAGGAGTGAGTAATATTTTCCGTTTATTACCTTACCAGAACAGATAATTAGCATACATTTTATAATAGATTCTATTGGATATTGTCAGATTTATCTCCCTGAAAATAAGTTTTGTAATGCATTCTATAGAATTTTAAATTTCACTTGGTAAGGGTCCAAATAAAAAAAAACTAAACTAATTAGATATAGGAAGATGTGGTATGAGTGCCAATGAGACAACTCTCCATCCAAGTAACAATTTATAAAAGTAAACCATCATAGGTCCAGGTACGGCCTTCAACACGGAGCATTGGCTCACACCGAACAGCAAGCTATAAAGGGCCCCAAAAATTACTAGTGTAAAACCATTCAAACGGGAAAACCAACGGTCCAATCTATATAAAAACGAGAAACGAGAAACATAAACAGACGACAACTACTGTACATCAGATTCCAGACTTAGGCGAGGTTCAAACATTTGCAGCGGAATTAAAAGTTTTAATGGTACCAAACCTTCTCCCTTTTCTGAAACAATATTATAACATCACAACACAGAAAGACACACTATAAAATATCAATTGGAAGGCTTAACTCAATCAAAAAACGTAGATTAACACACAATGAACGAATAAATTTGATCTGTGATACCTGAATGCAAATACATAGTTAATAAAAATTATAAGGGATAAATAATTAAGGTCAAAAGTAAGTAAACAGGTTTAAACAAAGTTAAAGTATGATACCACTGTGAAATGTTAAACAATTGTTAGAAAATCATCAATTTTGAAAAAAAACCTCCGTCATATTATACACAAGTAAATGAAAACAATTTTGTTGTTAAGTATACTTCTTCTTCTGTGTGTATAAAATCATCCGTTTAAGAATACCAAGAAATTTCTTTTATATCAATAAAACTAATCTAACACTTGGTACATATGGGGTGAATATCAACAATAAAACTATACAATTAGTGCTAGATAAAACTTCCTGTACAGGTGCAAGAACAGTATTTAAGGAGAAATGAAATAATTTTGATGTTCATAGTACGAAGAAGTGAAAACTTGTGGTAATTCCAAATAATCAAAGCTGGTATATAGACAAGATCCATGTTAACATTAAATAACAAAAAAGTATTACAAATAGTATCAACAGGTCAAATTAACAAGAAAGTACGATTTGAGAGTACTCGCAGTTACTGACAGCTAGTTAAAAGCCAAAACAATTAATAATAAAAAATCATGCATCAGAGACTGAAATCAACTAAAACACATCCCAGGGATTTAGTATTTTAACGTCATGAACAGTCAAAGAAGACATGACTTGTGCAATGCCAAATATAAATGTATCGACAGGTAGTAGGATGGTTAGGAGTGACTTCTTTATAGATAAAAATGAACGTGTGTGTGTCTCTATACATCCTGTTTGAAAAGAAGATACAAATTTAGTTATGTTTTAATTTGCTAATGACAAAATCGATATTAGTGCCAATGTAAACTATATTCAGAGATCTAATTACAACATTGGTACGATAACCCTTACTAATAAGTTTGTTTGAAGGTTCGATGAGTTTACACGAATCACATAGTGATTTCCGCGCTTTAAGGACAATATTACCGTAAAATTAAGGATGTGAAATACCATTTTTAATAAGTTTTCTACAGGTACAGCCAAATTTACTAATCAATTCTTTGTATCTATGAAAGAATTTAGTAAAAGTTTAAAGTAATTTATGGTAACGAAATCCCTGACTTAATAATTTACCAGTGATGCATTGATTACGTTCGTTAAAATCTATGACATCGCTACACACACGGGCATACCGAACGAGTTGGGATATATAAACACCGTATGATGGAGCCAAAGGCACATCGCCGTCTAAAAAAGGAAAATTAACAATAGGGAATGAAAAATCGTCTCTTTAGTCGTCAAATTGACTGATGCCATACTCTACAAAACTATATCTTTCGTATTTTCTATGGAGCTTTGATCAGCTTTACTTAATTAATACACGGTATATAAAAAGGAGAGACCATGTTTACATTCTATTTTGCAAATGTCAAATAATTAATATTCACTCCCTTTAAATGGTAATTTAATAGGTAAATGCTATTATACATATACGGATGTGTTTACATCAATCTTTATACAGGATTTATTCAATTGAAAAATTAAAATTAAAATGTCTTTTCATTTGCAAATTCCGGTTGAATTTAGATAACTGATTTAAACTTACTTTTTAGTTTCTATACCTGCTAACACAGTCATTTTGAAAAACGGATTTCAATAATTGCATACATGTGAGTATTGTGAATAATTAACATTTATATCATTGAACCAAATTTGATATATAACTATAATCATAAAAGCGTCACATTTATGTCCTGTATGGTTTTTCTGTCTTGTAACTTTAAGTCGAAAACTAGGGTAAGCCGAGATTGTTCTATAAAGTTGTATACTAAGTTTAATATATACATACCAGTAAACATTATACCAAACTCGTATATATGTCATATAAATTAATTGGCTTACAAGTTTACAGAACAAACTCATCAGGCTCTTGTGGAATCGAGCACATGACATGTATATTTAACTATTAAGGAGTTTTATTTTTTCTGTCTTATACCAATATCGGACTAGACGGCAGGCATGCTCTGAAAAAATATATATTTCTGTCCCTTAACAATTAATAAATCCCATAGGCAAACTGGTTTGGATTTCAAATAGTAAGTGCTTTTGATTTGAGATGCGGTATATATATAATAAAAAAGATATGATGTGATTGCCAATGAGACAAATCTCCATAAAGACCAAACGACATAGAAGTAAACAACTAAATTAAAAGGTCACCATACGGCCTTTAACAATGAGCAAAACCCGTACCGCATAACATGCTATAAAAGGCATCGAAGTGACAAATTTAAAACAATTTAAGCGAGAAAACTAACGACCTGGTTTATATACAAAACAAACGTGATAAACAGCAACAAACGACAACCACTGAATTACAGGCACCTGACTAGGGACAGGGACATACAGAGCGGGTATAAAAATGTTTTCGGGCGCCCAACCCTCCCCTTGTACTTAAGCAATGGGCGAATTACAAGTAATACATAAATTATGATTCCCAAGACTAAAATACCAATCAGAACATCTCTTACAATAATATCGAAATTAAACGGCCAGCGTTCAAAACCACCCTATATTCAGTATTATAGATGACCAATGCCCATTGAAAACAATCAAACAGGAACTCCAGTAGCCTTGGATAAACCATGCAAGTACTCCTTGTCATCCTGTAAAAGGGTGTGATAGGGGTTTACAGAATAGAAAATAATGGGCAAAAAATATAAAAAAACAGAGAATAATGAGGTCCTAAAATATAAAGAATAGAGAATAATGTCCAAAATGTATATAAGAATAGAGAAAAGTGGCCTAAAAATTAAAGAATACAGACATGAAGGACCCCCCAAATCCAGACCCTCCTGTACAGATTTAATTAGACGGGATGAAAACTGACATGTCGACAAAAAAATGACATATATGAGATTTCTTAAAGATAGGCACCTGCACTACTAGTATGCAAAATCAGAATTAGTGCACATCCCTTACTTAGAATTTGCTTTTTGTTACAGATTTTAAACCTTTGATTAACAGTACTGTAGCGGCTGTCACCTTAAAAGTAACTATATTTTTGTGTCTGCGTAAATGATAGATTATCATATTTGCATGCTTATGTATATGCTTTGTGTGCATGGTATGCCTTATTTGTTTTTATGCATTGTTAATGTCTGTGTTAAGGCTTAGTAGAACCTGTGTTGTGTGACCATGTCCCAAATTTTAATGAAGCTTTTTGTAATATTGTGTTTAATTTGTATGATTCAAGGACAAAATTTCAAACTGTGAGTGAAGGTCTTGATGGGGGAGGGGCTTCCTTTCTGTATTCTTTAATTATTGGGGGCATCATAATTATTTTTCTCTATTCATTATATTTTATGGTCCTTATTCTCTATTCTGTAAATCCCATCTAGACCCTCATGAGTAAAATGGTTGACAGAAAGTCAATTTTTGTTATTAAATTCATGTAATACATGAAGGATAACGTGTATATCATTGTACATTGTAATTCAAACACTGCTGAAGATGCAGGAAGCCCATTATAAATTGCCCTCAGGTAAGGGTAATCTTTGGGGACTGCACTGGTCTCCAAAAACTTATCACCAGAAAAATTGCAAACCTGATTTTTTTAATTCAGTTTCAAAATAGTTGCGCTACAGTTACACGTATCCCCTTTTTCAATAATGGTCGTTAAAAAAGAAATGAAGACTGCTAATGTTCTTCAGATACCTACAAGAATAGCTTAATGTGCGTTTAACTCTGAACATACTAAACATACTTCATGATTGCCCTTCTTTAATCAGAAATGTATATTAAAGGTCCACCTTTAGAATAACTGACCTAACTGTAACAAAACTATACCTTTTTGTTCATTGCTGTTATTAAATAAGATGAAAACTTTTTTTATATTGAGGTTTATTTTTGGAAGATATCTTTAAACATGCCCGATGTAGTTAGAAGACAGAAAAAAACTAAAAATCAAAATTTATCTAAAAACAATCTACACAATATAAAAAGATGTTGCGACTAGTTTTTTATGCGTAAAAAAAGGTTTAAATAAAATTTGGTCATTTGTGAACAATTCGATAAACATAACTTGATACACAAGCATGCCTCATTTACTATGTACATGCCCAAGGACAAGGCCTGTAATCCAGTAGTTGCCGTTGGTTTTTGTCAGTCATATTTGTTTTTCCTTCATTGTTGTCGTATAAATGATGATTAAATCAAGCCATTTACTTTATTTGTTAATTCTTTCACATTTTTCCGATTACAGCTTACTGATACCGAATCCATTATACTCATTATTTAAGGCCGTACAGTGACATGTAAATCTTAGTCATTAGCAAGGCCGTACAGTGACATGTAAATCTTAGTCATTATTAAGGTCGTACAGTGACATGTAAATCCTAGTCATTATTAAGGCCGTACAGTGACATGTAAATCTTAGTCATTATTTAAAGCCACACAGTAACATGTAAATCTTAGTCATTATATAAGGCCGTACAGTAACATGTAAATCTTAGTCATTATTTAAGGCCGTACACTGACATTTAAATCTTAGTCCTCCTGTGTTTAATGCATGGATAGTCGTCTCATTGGCATTTCATCATGCCACAATTATTCCCTCACTAAATAATTCAAAATTTGGTGACTACGTTGAACGTATCTATCCCATCGAACTTGAGGCAAAGGATACAACAGAAACAGTTAAGTCTGTCTCATATCTTGACTTACGTCTAGAAATTGACAATAAGGGTAGATTGAAAACAAAACTTTACGACAAAAGAGATGATTTCAGCTTCTCAATTGGGAACTTTTCCATTTCTATGTAGCAACATTCCAGCAGCGCCTGCATACGGAGTATATATCTCCCAGTTAATACGTTATTCCAGGGCTTGTATTTCCTATCAAGATTTCCTTGACAAAGGGTTGCTGCTCACAAAGAAGCTGTTAAACCAAGAGTTCCAAGTGGTGAAGTTGAAATCATCCCTGCGTAAATTTTACGGACGCCTTCACGAGTTGGTTGACCGTTATAGAATATCTGTTTCACAGATGATAGCGGATATGTTCCAATTGTCGTAACTACAATCCCGTCCCCTTTTCCCTGAATGTGACCTACCGAATTAGACCGGGTTTGTACTAACATGAGCAACACGACGGGTGCCACATGTGGATCAAGATCTGCTTACCCTTCCGGAGCACATGAGATCACCCCCAGTTTTGGTGGGGTTAGCGTTGCTCAGTCTTTAGTTTTCTATGTTGCGTTTTGTGTACTGATGTTTGTCTGTTTGTCTTTTTTTTTATTAGCCATGCCGTTGTCAGTTTATTTTCGACTTGCGAGTTTGAATGCCCCTTTGGTATCTTTCGCCTCTCTTCTATTGTAATATAAAAAAGTTAAAAAAAACAAAAGGTGCATACATGGTAGATGGGTCGATTTGGTTCCTGAGTGAAGACTCATTTCACAAAGACAAACAACATTCTTCAAAATACTACATATAGGAACCTAAAGACTGAGCAACACGAACTTAACAAAAACGAGGGTGATTTCAGGTGCTTCGTAAGGCCTTGGTAAGCATGTTCTGTTCCATATGTGACACCAGTTGTTTTGCAGTCTGGTAATTAGTGATACGTCGTAATCAAAGATGTTATTATTGACGTAAAGAGAAAATTATTGATTGTAGGATAATTGGAACATATCCGTGAGCATAAGTTAGTAAGATACCCCCTCCCTTCCCATTTGTATATCTTACTGCCAAACAATTTGAATGATTGATTGTTTTCAGCACCTTTGCTTAAACAGTGTTTCGAACTCATAACATCAGTGTTGACAAGCTATTGTTCACTAAAGATGACTAATAAGTACACTCAGTCATTAATGCCACTCCTGAAAGTAAGATGGTAAGTAACCAAGCATGCAATCTAAATCATTTCAAGCATTTTGTTAAAAACCAATAAGATCCAATAAGCTTCGGGAGCTCATCAAAAGTTTGTAAATGGTTTGTCCCAGTCACTAAACCTGTCTCATTTAGCTTATCATTTGTTAAGTATTTATCGGAATAAAACAAATAAGATTACTTGTATAATCGATCGGAACTATTTGCTTCGCATCACGGAGCGGAGCTATTAGTTTCAGTCGATATACACGCCATCTTGAAATAATTACTAATCACATATAGATTCTGATTGGTTACTTTATTATGCGGCTGAGATACAGCAACAGCTATTGGCTTAAATGAGATAAAGAATTACAGACTTTTCTCGTCTCAGGATAAGACATCAAATGCCGGAAAATTAACTATTTGTATTTCAGTTCCGATCAACTGTCCGATCAACTGTATTGTTATATGTATAACCGACTTTAAATAAATCTTTTATGCTTATTATTTTTATTTATTCATGTTTGTTTTATTATGCATATATTGCACACTGAAATTCAATATTGAAATATCAATTATTAATACGTGTTTACTTGCTTTGTTAATCTGCAATATAATATGCACGATTTGTTCACAAAAATGCATTATCTGTAACTTTTATAACTTCTGCCAATCTAGGCACACCTCCAGAGAGGCACACCTCTAGAATACTAATTCAAAAACCACATGCACACATATTACCTTAAATTAGGATAGAGCGAAGCAATCCACAGCTTTTTAGAAAGCTCAAACTTGTAACATATTATGTTAATAAAAATCGAAAGAAAAGCAACACTTTATCAAAGTTGTTTTAAATCACGTGGTTTAAAAATGTTTACATTAGTTATCGGAAATGAACTATAGTGTCAACAAGTCTCGTGTCATTCGAGAATAAAGAAGTTTTCAATTTTCCAGTTTCTTCAAAAAGTTTATAAACTTGCTTAGTTTTGAGATTGGAATTATGGTAAGACATTTGAGATTTCAAATTTACAGTCAAAACAAAGATCATACTGACATTGTTGGTCTCTGGAAGACCACATGTTTGTACTGTTGTCCTCGTTCAGGTTCTCATGATTGTCTATGGCATACAATGATGTAAACTTCTAACTGGTCGACGTTGGGCCTAATGAATAATTTACCGTCTTGCAGTTTAAAGTTGGTGCAACCTATCCATACTTGTTAGTTGTCTGGTTTTCAGGTAATAATATAAAGGGGGGGGAGTCAAATAATTATTACGTCTTGAAAGGCTATTATATTTGTTTGAAAATATAATAGCCTTTCAAGACGTCATAATTATTTGAACTAAAGACTATTTTCTCTCAGATCTGCAGCGACATCACAACATGTAACTGACCAATCAATAATTAGCATTTGTGTTATGTAAACAATGTTGAGAGGTGATGCCAATAAGAATCCTCTAGATTTTCCATACACTTCAATGCAAATTAATTTAATTGATATATATCGAAACCAATTGAATATAGTAATTTTTCTTTAATATTGTTAAAGACACTATATAATATCTCCATTTTGATTTTTATCATACTATATTCTCTGGTTAAAAATAATCGGCAATATAAATAATCAGTAATCACCTTCAAATAGATGAAAATCTAGAGGATTCCTATTGGCATCACCCTTGAAAATTTAAATGCCAGGATGTCCGGATCTGAAAATTGTCTATGGCATAAATGACAATGATGTAAACTTCTAACTGGTCGACGTTGGGCCTAATGAATAATTTACCGTCTTGCAGTTTAAAGTTGGTGCAACCTATCCATACTTGTTAGTTGTCTGGTTTTCAGGTAATAATATAAAGGGGGGTCCATTTTTGAAAATATAATAGCCTTTCAAGACGTCATAATTATTTGAACTAAAGGGCTATTTTCACTGGCGGGACACAAGAATTTAAGGGACATAACATTTACAGATGGTCATGGGGAGGGGTACGTTATACACCTTATCTCTATTCCCGCTTGACCCGAGAATCTGTCCCGCTTGAACTTTTGACGTCATACAACAATCACTTTTTCATTGTGGTGTCAGATATTTTCTATTATGACGTCAAAATTTTATGGGAACTTTTGTGATGTTCAGTAATGGCGGACAAATAGCGATAAGGTGTATTGCACAATAACCTTAATATTTAACTTTTTAACAATAAATGATTTAAATTTAGGTAAAAAATAACGTACAATATAATTTTACCCAGATTTTGAATCATATCAGAGGTGGATTTAGACTTTTTACTGGTTCAACTACTTTTAAAAATCCTTGATCCTCATCTGCATATGATTTTTCGTGTGGAAAAGAACCGGTAATTTCTCCCAAATTACAATTTTTCATAAGAGTCCTTTTGCCACAGTTTGTTAAATATAAGTAATATTTACTCTTTTAATATGATGAAATGTAAGAATACCCAAAATTAAAAAGAACATGTACCTGTACAGTGTACACAAAAGTAGAATTTTGTTTTAAAACATTTTTTTAATCAAGTTTTGATATTGAAAAAGTTCAGTCTTAATTCCTAAACTTATTATAAATAAAGTGAAAAGAACTGATTGAGCCAATGTGTTTGTTGCCACAATTGTTAATGGACTTCTCTAGTGATATTTGATTTGGGTAATTTAGCAATAAGTTAAAATGCTTTATTTTATATTCGACCCAAGGGAAAAATAGAATTACTCAATCAACATAAAATTCTGAGGATTAGTTTATTTTGGTCTGTATCAATTTTGTGAGAAAAGATTGTATTTTCATGGGTACTTGATTGTGTGTTTTTTTGCCGAAGTTTGCTACATTGTTCTGTAAGCCTATAGAAAATGTGTACAATGTACTTACATTGTACATTTAAGTTTGTGGTTCACCTATACATACGAAATACATAAATAAGTGTATCGAACAATTATAATGAATCTACACTACCTTAATCACTAATTACCTATATTTACTTGACCAATTTTGACCAATTACTAATTTAGAGCTAAAAAATTGCAATTTCAATAATTCCTATGGAATTAAAAATGAAAGACAGTCTATAATGTACATAAGTAACAATAAATAAAGATCAGTTAACTCAAGGATTTGTATAGTAAGACTATAGAAATCCTTGGTTAACTATATACCTTTATTTCTCAACAAATCAAACTACATTGGTATAGAGATTCACACAATATATATTAGGCCACAATTAAAAATATTTCAGTTTGCCCAAACCCGACCCATGATGACTGGGTGTGGGTAGGTAGGTAGGCAAATTCTTTTTTATTTATTAGAATTTGCATGAAAATATTAAAACAGTATATCTTTTTTCCGTCAAACCTTTGTAGAGAAAATCAAAAGCCATGAATTTAAAACCTCTATAAATTAATCTGCTATATACGATTTGTATCCTGAGATGTTTATAACCCTGACAATTGCTAAATGTGAAAGGGCTGGAGGAATAATGAAGTGATTTTCAACAGTTACATCAAAACGATGTTTGTGTAAAAAATATCAGCTGATTATGTAATGATTAAATTTGTTTGCAGTTTTAAATCCTATATCTATTAAAATAGATTAAATGTCCTAAAATATTTATATGAATTATTATCTACCATCCATAGTTTATGTCTTGTTTTGTTTTGAAAACAAATTTATATTTTACACTATCACACAGGTAAACTAATTTGGCTATAAAAGATCAAAGCATGTTCTGTAGAATCTCCAAACTAAAATCGTATTTGTTATAATTCTATTTCTTTAAATAATCAAGTTTAAATTTTTGAAAATAATCATTATTGATAAAATATAATTGCATAAAGTTAACGTTTTCTGAAGACTATTTATTTTAGGTCATGGTTCTAGAGGCTTCCTCGCAAATTTGTACTAAATCCAATATGGCGTCCATAACCTGCGTTTACTTTTGCACATGTGAAAAAATATTTCTGACAAAAGTCAGATTTCTCTTGTCAAAAGGATTTATATTTATATTGCAATAAATTATTCAGAAGGAGTTACATTCAGTTAACATTATATTTCTGATTCAGTGAGCAATTATAGTAGTTTTATCAAATTCTCCTAAACAGCAACGTACTGATCTTGTCAACTGAGACTTGTAAATTTGAACTATCTGAATAAAAGGGCATCTAATTCACATGATAAAGGAAGATTATAATTAAAGACAACAATTTATCAAGAAATAGTTGCTTTTTATTCAGTAAAACAAAATCTTCTTGCAAGATTGTAAATTCGCAACTTCGGATCCATTTCCTGTCAGAATAACATTGAAAATATAGGTAAGGGTTTGGTAGTACAGACGACGACAGCGTAAATAAAGCCATTTCACATGTTTTACTTCTTTACGTTCGTTAAATCAGAAGATAAAAACAGAGAACATCGAATATCGATTAACTGCGTCTCTTACATGCTTTCTTTTAATCTTATTCACAGTTACTTTCAAACGCAAAGACGACAAACATTAAGTTGTTTACGATGACGGAGCGGACAAGAAAATATCCAAAAAAATTCTTCAAAAAACGGCCAAAAAAGAATTTGAGTCGGCGGGTTTTTTGGGTCGGTCGCGTTTGGGCAAACATACAATCTTTTTATTTTGGCCTTACATAAAGCATATGTACAGACAAACATGTACAAAAGACATATAAAAGTAAGACTGAGCCAATTACGTTTGTAACAGTGGTTGTTAACATGAAATATGAAATAGGTACAGTACATGGTTTACCCAGGAGAGCTTACGTTCATATTATTATCAACCTTATCAATTCACACAAGTTGTTTAGATCAGATAGATTTTTGCAGTTTCATCAGTTCATTAAATTTCAATTAATTTGTTAGGGTTCCAATTTTATATTTACTAAATAATAACTGTTTACAGTCATCGTT
This sequence comes from Mytilus coruscus, assembly GCA_017311375.1. Lineage (NCBI taxonomy): Eukaryota > Metazoa > Mollusca > Bivalvia > Mytilida > Mytilidae > Mytilus > Mytilus coruscus. The sequence goes on from CM029599.1 coordinate 60,918,853, forward strand.
AAATACAGAACATGTGAAAATATAATGAAATTCATCTAAGATGTCTCTAGAGTTACAAAATAAACATTTTCCATTTTCGCTTGCAATATTTTGCCATTGATAACTTATAAGTCTCAGTATGGAATTTATCATTTCATGTTTTAAGCCTAAATAAAATGGGTGTCTAACATACTATTAATTAATGATTTTTACCTCAGGCTAATTGTCATTATGTAATAAAAGCTTTGTGTATTTGAAAACACTTAAAAGAAATTTGGGTTACTTCCCTTGTTTTATCGTGTTTTAAGTTACCTTCCTTAGAATATTGTAAATTGATAAAAGAATATAAATGAAATACAAATTGAACAAAGAATCATATAGGGATGGTAATTTAATTAGGACAAATGAGAAAATAAAATTTTGAAAATTATTTGAGAGCTCTATACTTCTTTTCAATGCTTAAATTGAAATTTATAAGAAATGAATTGATCCTTAATATTGTTCATTTGAGGGTGTTTGCTAAATCTGTCTAACAGAAGCTAGAATAATGAACACTTAAATCATAATTATGGATGTTGGAACTGAGGAACACACTAAGATAGATAAAAAAGATCACATAAATAGTATAGCTTAGTGTTGACAAATATTTCACATGGTAATACACAGAGAATACATTAATAGTAACACTGTTATCTTAAAAAAAGGAAAATATGTAGCTTCATTATCAAAATGAACACCGAAAACGTCAATTAATTTGTCGATAAAAAATCTCCACCTATGAGGCCCAAACTTCAGCTAAAAATTTTCAAATCTCCAGTTGTGACTTGACAACTCTGTCACATGTATGCTAATAGCTCATTGCTTTTTGGTGGTTTTGTACATTAGTGTGCCATGTCTGTTTAAACTGGTCAACTTGATTTGGTTTAACCAATCATAGTATAAAGCCATGTTACAAGGCCCATGTATCACTTATAAAATGTTGGGTTATCCCACACAAACATGTCAAATGGCAAACCATAGTCATCAAGTAGGGATTTTACATTTTCTATATTTACACAATAGATACTTATATGAAATTGCAGGAAGTTTTTCTTGTTTTCAAGTTAATAATTTTGTCCAGTAATTTATTATACAGAGTTTAATATCAATTTTCAAATGACATCTGCCCAAATAACTTATATTTCTGATTTGGTATACAGATGTTTCTTTTTGTAAAAAAAATGTGTATTTTGCAACTTTCAGTAAGACAAAACTTGTGACTGAACAACACTGATAATAAACTCATCTGGTCGTTTAATATTTTTTATGAATTCTTGATTAGTTATTCTATAATTAAAGTTATTTTTAATTCACAAGATTAAATGTCAAAACAAAAGTACCAGTACTATTTATAATTATTTTAAGCACAAAACAGAAAATTTATCAAAATTGGACTAAAAATTCTTAAGAAATACAATCTGATATGCAAGTAAAGGTCAATTTTCCATATCAAAATATGAAGGATTGTTGGTAATTTCATTGGTTGTAGACCAAATGAGTGATTAATTGGTAATATCCATTGTTTATGACAATATTAACCAATCAATGCTTTTGGAAAATATTACCCAGAATGCATCAGATTCTGAACTGGTAAATTGCTTTCAAACTTTTGGGTGTCATATTCATAAATTTATAAACCCACATTTGAAATTATGGTTGAAATTCTGTCAAACTTGTTGGGACCACATGTTGCTGAAATGGTTCTATACAGATAGAATGTCTTTTCAAAGTTATATTAGAAGTCACCCCTTAATCATTCTTGTTATACATTGTTTGGTGTTTGCTTATGTGAGGGGGTCAGAATTACATATTAATTGAATAATATGAATAACTCAGGTTCTTTGAACCTCCAATAATAAATTTTCAACAATTTTAAGTTTGCAAAAAATTGAAATTGAAATCTTTAGACCCAAATAAGTTGTTGCAGTGTCAGAAACAGTTTACAACATTCTGTTAAATATTTACATTACTGCTCTTTACTATTACAAAGATATAAAGAGGAGAAATATGAAGAAGAACTGTAATCATGTACAGTTATTTAATGATAATAAAATCTGGGAGAAGTTCTACAGATTGGTAAGATTGTTTGTATAATGCAATAGAAAGCTAATAAATACTCTCACACTGGCCTTTTTCCAATGATGATCTAATATGCCATATTATTAGAAATCATAAGAATACCACAGAGACTGGAAGACATTATACACCTTGCAATACATGAAATATATCTGGTTTTCTAAGGAAATGTGATATTGCATCTTATAAATATTTCAAGGAAATGGATATTCATATTATTGGAAAATTTTAAACAGTGTTCAAAACATTAAAGATGAAACTTGTGTAATGTCAAGGAAAGAGTGAACATATATAGCCAGAAGATTGACTGTCATAGAAAGAATCTAAACTTTGGAAAATTATTAAATTATAACATTAAATTATGAGAACTGGTTTAATTTACCACAAAACTATTACAAAAATGATGTGCTAGTTTGATTCTAGAAAAGACTTCTTCATTTCAATTTAACTGACTGGCAAAAATATAGCAATGGGTGTAAAGGGGATTCATGAAAGAAGTGGTTCTACAGAAATATGGTGTATTTTCAGAGCTCCAGATGTAAAGAGAACTTGTAAATGTCAGACTGGGCCAAACAGCGACCCTGACACAGAAGACTTTGGTTGTCAGGTAGAGTTTGAAGATATGGATGAGAGTTTCCAATTGGCAGATACTAGTTTTTGTTCCATGAAAAGTACAGGTAAATGAAGACTTCCTAGAAAAACTTGAAACATTTTTACTCATATATAAAGTAGGCTTGGTTGAATTGCTTTCTTTCAATGAGAAAAGGGCTGTATCTGGATTGGAAATTGAATAGCAATTTCTCATGTAATAGATGATACAGCCAAATGGTAATCCTTACAAAGAAGTTTCAAATCATTTACCTAAAAAGATGAAATATAGATCTTCTCTTGTTATTGAAAATGCTTCTAGTTTCCATCAGGCATTGCATCCACGCATTTCAGGCACATTATCTTGTTTTAATATATATCCAGTGACAACTCTACAACAGATTGATCCATCGGATCACCAGCAGTGATGGTGATACATGGCTGTGTACATTCTGTATATACAACTCGTCTAAACATTAGCCTAACAATGTTATATATATATATATATATATATATATATACACAAAGGCTAACCTAAATATCACATGGAATGTCAGATTGAAGTGTAAACATATATTCACAAGGAATAGTCTGTCTATTTACCAATTATTGATTCGATTCTGTTATTAGAATTTAAACACTTTAAACACAAGTGGTTTCTGTATGCCGATTGTAGGCTAGTTCTCTACCTGATAAATAAGTAAAAAGTGATATATATATATAGGTGGTTCAGTTTCTCTCAACGAATGAGATTTGGATGTCACCTTGTTACATTTTTGTATTTTCTAAACCAATTTTTGACACAAAAAAATAACTATTGATGTTAAAATTTTTTATAGCTTTATGAAAGATTAAATGTAAAATTGTAATTAACAGTTTTGAAAAAATGAACACATTGTGTACAGATAAATTTGCTCTGTCTGATAGCTCTTCATTGTCAATGAAAAATTATGTTCCTCCTAAGGAAACAACTCACAAAATAGATCTCTAATTACAGGGTCAATTACAGAAAAGGCAAATAAACTATTGTGAAATAATATGTTGTTCACATTCACTTAAGGACATATTGGTTGCCTCTAATCTGGTTTTGGTTTCTAATAAATTTGTTCTACCAAACTGTTTACAAACTAGTTAAAAAAAACTGCTTTTACATTTGTTTCTTGAAAACCAAACAGGTTTTCCTAAACTTGCATTTGTATCAAACCTCCTCGTGTGGTTTGAACAATTTAAAAACTTTTTATCTGATTCAAAACTGGTAAACCAAAACCCAAGTCAGGAGCCTGTAATTCATTGGTTATTTGTTGCTGTATATCATATCTGTTTTTTGTCGAGCCTGCGACTTCTGTCGCAGAAAGCTCGACATAGGGATAATGATCTGGCGGCAGCGAAAACAAACTTCTTAAAAGCTTAATATTTCAGACAGTAGAAGACATGGATCCTTTATACTTATATTATGAAGTTTCCGTCTGTCATCAGTCCATAGTCCTTGACCTCATTTTCATGGTTCAGTGACTACTTGAAAAAAAAGTTCAGATTTTTTGTAATCTTAATTTCTCTCTTATTATGAGTAATAGGATAACTATATTTGTATGTGCGTATCTTGCAAGGTCCTCATGCCCGTCGGACAGTTTTCACTTGACCTCAAACTCATTTCATGGATCAGTGAACAATGTTAAGTTTTCGTGGTCAAGTCCATATCTCAGATACTATATTTGGTGTATGGAATGATTGTAAGGTGTACATGTCCAACTGGCAGGTGTCATATGCATCTAACCTTGATTTTGTGTTTTGGTCTGTTTTTCTAATACTGTATGCAATAGGTCAACTATATTTGGTGTATGAAAATATTTGACCATGTCAGTCTGGCATGTTTTATTTGACCATGACCTCATTTTACAGTTCATTGCTCAATGTTAAGTTTTGGTGTTTGGGTCTGTTTTTCTAATACTGTAAGCAATAGGTCAACTATATTTGGTGTATGGAATGATTGTAAGGTGTATATGTCTGTCTGGCAATTATCATTTGTCTGTGACCTCATTTTCATGGTTCATTGGTCAATCTTAAGTTTTCCTGGTTAAGTTTGTTTCTTAGATACTATATGCAATTGGTCAACTATATTAAAAGCATGTAATGATTGTAAGGTGTTCATGTCTGTCTGGCAGTGTTCATCTGACCTTGTCATCATTTTCATGGTTCATTGATCAATGTTAAGTTTACCTGGTTAAGATTGTTTCTTAGATGTGCAATAGGTCAATTATATTTGAAGCATACTTGGTGTATGGAATGATTGTAAGGTGTATATGTATTTCCAGTTAGGTTTATCTGACCTTGACCTCATTTTTTTAGATCATGTTAAGTTTATGTGATAGTTGTAGTAAAGCTTTATATTTAGGACTATCAGTATAATATCAATGGCTAGTAAAGAAGGCGAGACATTTCAGCATGTGCACTCTTGTTGTTTATTGGTTTTTTTTCTTACATAAATCTGTTCATTAGTTTTCTAGTTTGATTGTTTTACAATTGTCATTACCAGGCCTTTTATAGATTACTATGAGGTATGGGTTTTGCTCATTGTTGAATGCCATACAGTGACTTGTAGTTGTTAACTTCTATGTCATTTGGTCTCGGGTGGAGAGTTGTCTCATTGGCAATCATACCATATCTTCTTATATTTATATTTAAACCTAACCATAAACCATTTAAAAACTGAAATGTAAACTAAATCTAGTTTGACAGCAACAAATATGCCCTAACATTGAATTTTTAAATCTTTGAACTAAAGCAAAAATGGAGGTATTGGAATGCTCTTTACATTTAATTTACTGCGAAGCTTCCATTATAATTGATCCTTTGATTTTGCTAATAGACTCTTAGGGCAAAAATGTGTTACACACAGTAGGTATATGGTGTCAGGCCTAGGTCTTAGATTATCACAGACTGGTTCATATATTGATGTGAATGATTAAGAATTTTGAGGTAATCATCTTATTTTAGGAAAAAAATTGAAACACTTACTAATTCTTAATGGCCAACAGCCAAGTATACCTACGATGGTTAGAAAAGGTTTTCACATCAATAGAATTGATAAAAAAGTAAAGCAAATATAAGAAACAGTTTAATTATGTTTTTAAATAACAAAAATTGAAACAAGATGGAATGTGTCAAAATATTATGTATTTGTACATGGGCCTTGGCACATCTTACTGAAATTGAAACTGTTATGTTACCGTTGGATGCTATTAGTCATGCCTTTTCCAAAGTTAAATATTACATAACTTCACGTCTTATGTAATTGCATTATATATAAACAGATGTGGAAATTAGATTTTTGCAGAAATGGCAAAAACAAATGATGATTTAATCAAATAATTCATGAACATTCATTTACATGTAACTTTCTGTCTGCATGTAAAAACTATAAGAAACAATTTTATGTGTAACTGGTATTTTTAATCATGTATTATTGTTTAGGCATCATTATTTTTTATGATCTTTATACACTACAGATGTACCATGTGCTAATCTTTTTCAATGACCAAAAGTGGTAAACTTGGACAATGAATTGGTTATTGATACAAGATAATCAAACAAAAATTGTATTGTGTCAATATCTGATATCTTAAGTGGTGATCTACATTGGACTTAATAGAGTATTTTTTAAGTTGATCCTCTTTGCTTCAGGCAATATAGTTATCCTTTCACAAATTTGTAAGAAGGTCAGACCAATTGATTGGTTTATTTTGATGACATTCTATTAGAAGTTACATTTTGCAGTGGGTTTTTTTCTGCGCTAGTATTTTGGGAGGAAATGCATGAAATAGTTTGTTTATATAACCAGACATTTATAACAGCAGTATCAAGTGTTAAGTGTATTTCTGTGATTCACATGTTGAAAAGTGTCTAAAAACACATGTAAGTTTTTCTTTTTCACTTATTTAAATACATAATTTTAACTTATACTAAAGAAATTCAGTGTTTCAGAAGTGTCTATAATAATGATTTTTATTTGCATTATTAAGAGTATAATTTTGATATGTTATTGGCTAAAGGAGTACCAAAAATAAACCTTATTGAAAATGCCATGCTCATAATTGTGTACGCCTGACACACGTTTTGTCTTGTAATTATGCATATTATGTTGTTTTATAAATACAATTCTTGAGCTCTAGCAGTAATCTGCTTGTTAAATATATATGACCAGCATATTTTTTTAAAAGTAAAGTTAACAATCCTTTGATATAATGTAACATTTCTTGTTATATCATGAAATTATTGTCTCATCTATTTACCAAGCACCATATATCATCTATTCTAAATCCAGTTAATCTTTTGGCTTAAAGGTAGAGATGAATGTAAAAAATCTTCCAATTGCATTAACTTGTCTTGCCAAATGTATGAGTAATGTTAAAAAATGTACACATAAAAACATGTTTCAAAATAAGGATTAAAATATAAAATACTGTTTAGAAATTTCCCAATGTGGGATTTTAATCTGGTTTAATTAGGAAAAATTCCAAAGGACACGTATAGTCATCTGTTGAATGTTACAATGGAAATTAGCAAAATTAGGTCAGTCAATAACTATTAAGTCAAAGGTTTCATCTGTTAATAATACACAGTCATCCCTTATAGTATGTAGTAGTATGATGATGTACGACAAAACAGGGACAATCCATATATTCTTCCTGCTTATTGGGATTTGAGAATTAACATAACTTCTGCATCAAAACATCTATTTTGACCGAATATTTGTGGGATATAAATAATTTTTCTGTCTTTGATGATGGTTATAGTGTTATAAAAATCGGGACTTGGCAAATATACAGTATACAGTAATAGGATGGATCTTTCAGATGAAGACAGTTTGAGCGATCTTATTTGTAAGTTGTTGATGGGATATCTGTCATTCAAGTATATCTAATGAGCACTAAGTAATTATTTTATAATGAGATACTGGGAGCTGTCTTGTTATCATTTATCATCAGTCTTCTCATCATTTTTTGTAAAGATGAAAGTAAAGAAAAGGAATAAGTAGAAGATTAGTTATACTTCAGTATACTTTTCATACTGTGCTGCAAAAAAAACTTAAACTAAGGCAATGAGAAAAACTAATCCAATATCTTTTTAGGGTTGCTAGTTCTAGGACCTTTCCTTCTCATTGGTAGCATTACTCACTTTGCTTGAGAGTAGATTTTGTAGTGTAATTAAAACATCTGCATCGCTAGTAAAGTGAATTTCATGATAAAATTTTTAACAGAATTTTGAATTGAATGTAAATACCCTATTTGTTTTTCTGTTATGACATATTAATGATTTTATTGATTTGAAGGTTAAGTTGAATAGTATACCCTTTAGAACATAAAAACATTGAAGATGTCACTTGAACTGTTTTTGTGGAAAAAATATAAAATTTATGTTAGTTTTGAAGTATTTTATGAGCAATATTATTGAGAGCAATTGTTTTATTTATTAAATACTTCACATACATATTCTAACCAGGAAATTTGTTTACATAACACAATAGGTATTAAACTCTAATATTGATTTAAACTTATGTTTACAAGATTCTTCTTTTCATTTTGGTTTACATTATCCATTAAAAATTCATGAAAGTTATTAAAGGGGAGATGTAAAAAGCTGGGAAAGTCTGTCAATCTACCAGTATATATAACACATTTCTAAAATCATATCAACATTCTGAGCCTTGTGTTTCATAGTAAGGTAGGTATCCTTTAAAATTATAATATAATATATAAAACCGTTATTACAAGTATTATCGAGATATTTCAAATGACAGATGTTCAAAAATGTCAAATTTTTAACATTGAAAGAAAGTCATTATAGAGTAAGACAGTCTTATATATTGGGAAGTTTTTTGTTCTTAAAAATATTGACATTTCAAATTGTGTCTTCTTTTAACAAAAGACAAAAGCTATTTGAATTTGCCAGCTTTTTGAAACTTTAAACAAACAATAAATGAATTCAATATTAATATTTGCTTTTCCATATTGAATTTGCATGAAAATTGATTACACTGCATTTAAAATCCATTCATATGTACATATTAACACACGTCACATTCCTAACTAACTTACACAACTGTTTACAACATGAGTAATCTCAGTTTTTCTAATCCACTTGAATGACAGAGATTTAGTTTATCATGCATTTCTAATGGTGATTTCAACTTTAGTCTGTGGAACAAAAAAATAGAATAAACAGATCAATGGAATAAATGTTTGGAATTTACATGTGTAAACATTGATATAGATAAAATGTAAGATAAACTGTGACACAAAGTAGATAATAAATCAAAGTGGAATTTAAATCCATAAAAAATAAATATGTAATGCTATACTTCTTGATAAAGATTGAAATTCAGGGGAATATTATTTCTGCCACTACAGTAAGTCTGTATATATTGATAAACATGTGTATAATGTATATATTTATTGATAAAATTTTATAAAATGTCAAGTGAAGTGAATAAAAATTTAAATCCATTTTCAGTACTATACATGTCCAGGACTAGGAGTGTAGTGTTTATATTTCATGACTTGGAAATTTGCTTCTCACCTCATTAACTTTGTACTGCATCACACAAACAGCTTTTGAATTAAATTGTTTTTCTGCACATCTTTGAATAAATCCTTAAATTTGCTTGTAATTTATTTATTTCTTTTCATTATAGACCCACTGAAATTTGTACTATATTTGGGATTCACAAATCTAGAAAAGATGGTCCAAGAAGTTCTTTCTAAATAGGTCCAATCATGGCATCAAAGATATTTTGAAAACAAACAATTAGCATCAAAAATTTATTTCTTCACCCAAGCGCTTGACATATTGTATAAAAAGTATGTATGGCGATAGGTATAACAATATGAAGTAGAAGTAGCTATAAATCTTGAACAGCAATAAATGCCACAGCAAAAATGTACCGGTACTTATGATATGAAATTACACATAGGAAGTGAAATAGACTATCAGATGAAAAAAATTTAAAACTAGGACATTTTCACTTATAATCAGATATCTTTTATATGATTTTTGATGAAAATTCAGAAATTATTGGAGGTTTTTATTAATCGATTAATGCAACTCCTTGAATATCGCAATAATAAGAACTCACATTCTGATATCTGATACATAAATATATCTGTATGTAGCTTTTCCAAAATCACAATAATTGTTCTTTCCTCAAAAATCACAATAAATGCATGCAATAATTTCTGAATTTTATACAGTATTTTATTCAGTTATCATAGACCTTAATTCTTGCATTTTATACTGATAATGATTGTTAAATCTATTTCCAGAAATTAGCCATACAATAATAAATGTGTCAAGCTGTCAGTTTTAATTGCCAATTAGTGTAAAATGAATATATGATATTGAGGGTTATGTTTTTTTCAGCCAATATGGACCAGGGAGAACTTGCAGAACAGCTGGCTTTGGTAAGCTTTTATTGAGATAAATTTTGATATCTTAAAAATTCTCCACTAAAACTCTTGGTAGATTGTATATCACAGTTTTTATTCTGAGCTTTATTATAAGTCCTTTCCATGTTATATCTATATCATTCAGTTAAATGTTGATAACTGCTCTCTGACCAATACAATTTTTAATTTTTCTCTACTTATATATATTTATTTTCAGCAAATGATTGATATTGAGTAGTTTGACATTTTTTAAATGTGTCACTTGTGAAGTAGTTTATACTTTCCATGAATTTAACATGAATTTAAAACAATGGACTGACACTGGAAAAAGGGGGTATATTTGATAGGAGCAATAGGTCATCTTATCACCTACTTCAAAATTTGTTGCAAGGTTTCTTTTAATGCAGAAAGTGTACCACTCTCCCAAAATGGGTCATTAGATTAAATGTACCTATTTCAACTAGACATGTCCCAGTTTTTATACATCCCACAAAACTACAAGAGAAAGGATCTCAGTCTGTTTGACAGGATTTATGGTCATTTTTACTTGACCACAACAGGAACTTGATTTTCTATCTTATCTGGGAAATAAAACTGTTACCATGATATTAAAGTGTTACATGTATTTATGTTTGGTGACAAAAAAGACATTAATGATGTATATTAATATGAGAAATTGTGTTTGACAAGAACAAGCTTTTTGTAGGTTGAAACATGGGAAAGACTTTTCTTTAACTTATAAATGAGGTTATAAAATGTATATCAGCCTACATTGTAATTAATAAAATAATATCCTTAATCAATTACAATCTACAGCAAAAACATGGCAGTAACACATACATCACTTTAGTTTACAAGCTCAGTTAGATCTAGCTTGATTGCCAGTTTTTCTGCCAAAAGTTGGTGGTTAATGGTTATCTCTGAGAACCTCTGGCTTCCTGCACCAATAAAAACTGACTGCCACAATATAGCCAATAGTGCTAAAAGTGGTGTTAAACACCTACAACAAATAAATTAATCAGATCTAGCTTTTTAAAATGGAGAGTAAAGTGGTTTGTAAAATAATTTTGAGAGCTCAACCTTCTTCCATTATTAAGACAGCAGCAGCAAAATAAAACAAAATTACCTGCAGTAGAGGATTATTACACAGTGGGATGCATAGATTGATAGTGGGTTTTGTTGGTTTTCCATGTGCCAGTAGCACTCTTATCAGCTCATGGTAAATAGTAGAGGATCAGTACACTGTAGGAGGCATAGATTGATAGTGGGTTTTGTTGGTTTTCCATGTGCCAGTAGCACTCTTATCAGCTCATGGTAAATAGTAGAGGATCAGTACACTGTAGGAGGCATAGATTGATAGTGGGTTTTGTTGGTTTTCCATGTGCCAGTAGCACTCTCATCAGCTCATGGTAAATAGTAGAGGATCAGTACACTGTAGGAGGCATAGATTGATAGTGGGTTTTGTTGGTTTTCCATGTGCCAGTAGCACTCTCATCAGCTCATGGTAAATAGTAGAGGATCAGTACACTGTAGGAGGCAAAGATTGATAGTGGGTTTTGTTGGTTTTCCATGTGCCAGTAGCACTCTCATCAGCTCATGGTAAATAGTAGAGGATCAGTACACTGTAGGAGGCATAGATTGATGGTGGGTTTTGTTGGTCTTCCATGTGCCAGTAGCACTCTCATCAGCTCATGGTAAATAGTAGAGGATCAGTATACTGTGGGAGGCATAGATTGATAGTGGGTTTTGTTGGTCTTCCATGTGCCAGTAGCACTCTCATCAGCTCATGGTAAATAGTAGAGGATCAGTACACTGTAGGAGGCAAAGATTGATAGTGGGTTTTGTTGGTTTTCCATGTGCCAGTAGCACTCTCATCAGCTCATTGTAAATAGTAGAGGATCAGTACACTGTAGGAGGCATAGATTGATGGTGGGTTTTGTTGGTTTTCCATGTGCCAGTAGCACTCATCAGGTCATTGTAAATAGTAGAGGATCAGTACACTGTAGGAGGCAAAGATTGATAGTGGGTTTTGTTGGTCTTCCATGTGCCAGTAGCACTCTCATCAGCTCATGGTAAATAGTAGAGGATCAGTACACTGTAGGAGGCAAAGATTGATTGTGGGTTTTATTGGTCGTCCATGTGCCAGTAGCACTCTCATCAGCTCATGGTAAATAGTAGAGGATCAGTACACTGTAGGAGGCAAAGATTGATAGTGGGTTTTGTTGGTTTTCCATGTGCCAGTAGCACTCTCATCAGCTCATGGTAAATAGTAGAGGATCAGTACACTGTAGGAGGCATAGATTGATAGTGGGATTTGTTGGTTTTCCATGTGCCAGTAGCACTCTCATCAGCTCATGGTAAATAGTAGAGGATCAGTACACTGTAGGAGGCAAAGATTGATAGTGGGTTTTATTGGTCGTCCATGTGCCAGTAGCACTCTCATCAGCTCATTGTAAATAGTAGAGGATCAGTACACTGTAGGAGGCAAAGATTGATAGTGGGTTTTGTTGGTTTTCCATGTGCCAGTAGCACTCTCATCAGCTCATGGTAAATAGTAGAGGATCAGTACACTGTAGGAGGCAAAGATTGATAGTGGGTTACCGTTTGAATGGTTTTACACTAGTACTTTTGGGGCCCTTTATAGCTTGTTGTTCGGTGTGAGCCAAGGCTCCGTGTTGAAGGCCGTACATTGACCTATAATGGTTTACTTTTATAAATTGTTATTTGGATGGAGAGTTGTCTCATTGGCACTCACACCACATCTTCCTATATCTATTTATTGGTCGTCCATGTGCCAGTAGCACTCTCATCAGCTCATTGTAAATAGTAGAGGATCAGTACACTGTAGGAGGCAAAGATTGATAGTGGGTTTTGTTGGTCTTCCATGTGCCAGTAGCACTCTCATCAGCTCATGGTAAATAGTAGAGGATCAGTACACTGTAGGAGGCAAAGATTGATAGCGGGTTTTGTTGGTCTTCCATGTGCCAGTAGCACTCTCATCAGCTCATGGTAAATAGTAGAGGATCAGTACACTGTAGGAGGCATAGATTGATAGTGGGTTTTATTGGTCATCCATGTGCCAGTAGCACTCTCATCAGCTCATGGTAAATAGTAGAGGATCAGTACACTGTAGGAGGCATAGATGGATAGTGGGTTTTATTGGTCGTCCATGTGCCAGTAGCACTCTCATCAGCTCATGGTAAATAGTAGAGGATCAGTACACTGTAGGAGGCATAGATGGATAGTGGGTTTTATTGGTCGTCCATGTGCCAGTAGCACTCTCATTAACTCATGGTAAAATCCTATATATCACAGCTATAATCACATCATATATATTTGAACAGTCGGAATAACCAATGTCCTAATACTTGACCCAAACTTATCATCAAATCTACTTCCAGTTAGATAGTAAAAGAAAGAACAACTAGTGTTTGCTCATGATAACCATACAAATGCATAAAAATATCTGATAAATCAATTGGCTGGTTTTCCTTACAGCTGCTGTGAGTCACAATTATGAAGGTCTTTTTTTAATCTTTTTTGCTGTGATAACAGTAACCTCCCCCAAAAAAAATCTTCATATTGTGACTTCCAGATATAAGTATGAAAACACCTTATAAATAATTATTGATGGTCTACAAACTGTTGTTTCATACTTTGCAGCAATGATGACTTCGATAATAAGAAACGGTTATTTAGCTTCACAGTAAGTGCAAGTAAACTTATGTTTACACCAGAACAGTTATAAAAAACCCTGATCTGTCTTAGAGTTTGAACTGTAATAAAATAGTTGACAATATGAAATTATTCAAATACAATGCAGGTCAAACATGCTTGTTTTGTTTGAATATGCAGCTGTTACATGTAGTTCATGAAATTGTGGGGGTGGCATAGTGTATTAATGAAGAAAATGAAATAATACTTTAATCAATAACATACATTATTAAAGATTTTTGAGATTTACATATTTGACAATTGTCGGCAGGGTTGAGTCATACAGAAAATGGCAGGTAAACTCATATTTGTAATTTATCATTTATTTTGTTGATATGGTTTTCCGTTGGCTAATGAAAAAATGTTTCAAAAGTACTTTTACTCATTCTGTGGTTTTGCAGAAGATTTCTGTGGTTAGCTTTTACCATCAAAATCAACATAAATCAATCAGTATCAATCCAGTATTGAATCCACCTGCAGTGAAATGTTTTTTCTTCTTTTTATGATTAGTTAACATATGTTTATGTCTAGTGACAAATTAAGAAAATTAGGACTAGGTTTTTACTATTTTGTCATTTGAATTTATTCCCTACTAATCCATAATTTAAGTCTTGTTGGTACATGTATTGAATAAGGGTGCTATTATTAAAAATAATTAGGTTGGGGCTATTTTAATTTAAAAACTAGTTGCATGATTTTGAAGAGAATTTGGCTTGAAAGGTACCAAAACATATCTGACTTTGAAATTTTCCTGTATCTGCACCATTCAAAACTCAACTCAAAATATAAATCTATGGGAATCAGGAGATTACAAAAATAAATTGCAGAATAAAGTTTTAGGATGAAAATTATAAAATAATTATTGAGTTCAAAGGAAAAGCATAACCTCGAGTATAACTTTCTGTACAGATCACCACAGTCTATCACAACTAAGAGTATTCTGTTGAACTTTGCTTCATTAGTATGAAAGAAAGGGAAATAATAGGGGTATTCTTGCGACTGGATCTACTGGTTTTGGTAGAATTAGTCAGTTATAATAAATGTTAATTTCTTCTTGGTACTGTAGGAAAACTACCAATTTTCTATAATTCTCTAAGAAATGTTTTGATGTATAACATAAGTGAAACAGCAACCCAAAAACACAGTAAAACCCTAAAAAACCTAGAGGGTTGTTATATGGTATGTAACGATTTTTTAGATGTTTAATAATATTTTATTCATGTATAGTTGAAAAAATTGATTGGGTCAGAATCAGCAAAAGATTATAGAAAAAATTGAATGGAAATAATTCAACTGTCAGTCAAATAAAATAGGAATAATACAAACATTAGATTGTAAATACTAGTCAAATATTTGACTGATTTAAGATTAGGTCATGTATACTATAATACATTTGATAATCTCCCAATAATAAAGGGGTTATTAAAGTTAATCAACGAGTAATAAGAGAACGTAACTTGTACAATAGTCACACTCCGGTATTATACTTTTCTTCCTAATTCGGCTTTATAACCTTGATTAGTCCAGTATTTAATCGTATTAGTCACGCTGCATAGTTATTTTAATACCCAACGCGACAATTATAAAATTATCTGTCACTTTGTCTGTAGGCGTTGGAAAATTGTTTCCATTATAAGTTTTGGTCATCTAGTGCAAGGCTGTCTTTATTCAATTTAAGACAGATTTGGTAATTCTTTGAACTAATATAATGTTTCTCCCTGAAAACGTTCAATAGTCTACTTATTTGAAGTCTATACATGAACAAATGTAAAGACATTACACTCGTGTTACTTGTCACTAAAAGAAACACTGTACCCCTGGTAATTTTATAAAACTTCTTCATAGTTTTGCTTTTGATTATATAAGCTCAAGGTCATGAAAAATGACATTTCTTTACAAAATATATAAGTGATCAATTAAAGCACTGTAAGAAATCATAAACACAATGCATATATAAGTATAAAAGTCTTTAATTTTTCCTGTTTGTGTAGCATTGTCTACTCTAGACAATCTCATGCCTTTGCTGGTTGGTTGTTTTTATGGACTTGAATGTTAAATCTTTTTGCACTTTTTCATTCTAAATATGGAAGTATTTTTTATTGCATTAGAAGTTCATCATTCACCAATCAAATTTTCTCTCCAGTATTATGATGAATTTACTACAAAGTTTATGGATCAGAAAAAAGATACTTATGTCTACCATGTCCAAGTTAACCTAATAGACCACTTTCGAGTTATGTCCTTCACCAGAAAAGTTCATCAATTATGCGCGCCTTTATGATGTCGTTTACCAGATGGAGGGGAGCGCCTGTATCCCTGCACTATTAAAGTTCATCAAACATCCCTGTGATCATCATTATGCAGGATAAACTAGAAATAATGTTTATTTCGTAGGTACTTAATCACAATTCCCTAATGACAGCAGTGCTGATTATCAATTATTATAATTTAATTTGCTGAATAATTCGTGCAATAAATCATCATATTTTTTCAACTGCTCGCTCAACATGGGAAGGAAGTGACGGTGCCCCTAAAAGCATGAATGATGTTCACTAAAACCAAAGTTTTTGACAGAAATGCAACAAAATCGAAAGGAGTCTATTGCTATGACATTTCAGTTCTTAAACTAATGGGTTTATATGTGATAGTTACAGAAAAAAAACCAAGAGGCTTTTGTTGCTTGGTTTGGTTATGAAATATATTTTCCTAATACCAGGATTACAGTTTAAAAAATATTATAGCACTACTCACTGTAGTGTTATTGACTTTAATATAACTGTGTTAATAAAAAATACACCAAGGTACTTGACTATTAATTCATTTGTATATTGATTAATGTTATCATAAATTATACTAAATCTTCTTTTTAAAGTAAGGAATTTAAAATTTTCAGTTTAATAGACCTGAAGCAATTTAACCAAGTAAGACCAGCTAATTTAACCACATAACCCCATCTAATTTAAATGAAAATTTGACATGGTGCTTAGGGAGGCATAGACTATTATACTTGAGATATATCATAAGTAGTCATCTATCACCCAATACATGAGTAGTTTGGTAATGTCACTAATTGGGAAGAAATTAAAATTCTGACACTGTTGTCCTCTTTAATGTAGGAAAGTAAATGTGACCTTATTACAAAAATTTAATTTACATGCTAGAAGTTTACGACCTTGAAATTTATGTTCTATTGATTTTAAGTTTAGACATTTGTACCTAACTTTATTATAGGAATAAAAAGAGAACTAAGTTGTATCAATGTATGTCAGTGGGAGAGCAACCCAACAATAACACCATTAAAAGAAAGATAGGTCAACATATTGATCTTACATGATTTACAACCGTTCGTTCCAAGTTTGATGTTTTCTTACCATTTTTACAGATTTTTTTACACTGAATAAAATTGACAAAGTTATGTAGATTTAAAGCAAAAAATAATATTTACATTTCAGTAGATTCAAACAGGTTTGAAATTAGTTTAGAGAAATCAAATGTAACTATGAAAAGGTCCACTATTATTGCTGCAGTAGAAAAAGAGGGGGGTGTTTGTTTTTGTTTTTTTTTGGGGGTTGAGTCAATCCTATCACAGCACAGTAAAATTAAATGTATATCAAAGTGCAGGAGTGAACTAGTAATCCAAGTTGTTGTAGAATTTGTTTGAATTACAAAATTCAGTCCTTCAGAGTAGTTCTTCTTAGATAACTGAACCTAAAGTTTACCTGTATGCAAATAGAAAACATGGCAGATGTAAGGACTTAGTCTCCACTGCTATGGTTAGATATGCTAAGGCGTTAAACAAGATGTAAATATTGCAGGTGCTAAAGATGAACCAAACCAGTGCAATGGATAGCTTTAAAGGAAATTGTATATTTTTCAATTTGATTTATTTGGATTCAGAAATGGTACAGAAAAGACTCTCCAGTTGTAATGAGAACAGAGCAAAGACACAGCTTATGTCCCCCTTTCCTATCATATTTCAATTTCAGATGATAAAGCATAGGTTCCCAAATTCCATGAAGGATCATGCAGAAATAAAGTATCCATTTAAGTTTAAATTTGTGTATTTCAGGTCCAAGAAATGGTACAAGAAATGAAGCATGGGTTCTCCAGTGCCATGGAGGAGCTCGCTAAGATACAGTTTGGGGATCAAAAGCTACAACAACAAATGACCAGTGAACGAGACCAACATGAACTGGAAGTCAAAGATTTAACTGGTGCTGTCAATCTGTTAAGAGTAAGTTTCTCAGTGGCTTAAGTGAATTGCATTTAAATAATTACCAGAATCAGAACATAGATTATGAAAAAAATGAAGGTTCTTGATGATGAAAGTGAATGCAATTGCAATCATCAATTTTGTTTACCCAACTGGTTACTTTTGAAATACAATACTGTTATGATCATTCTAATGCAACTGTGAAAATGTTGGCTGGTATCCAGTCATTCCATCAGTATACCTAAAAAAGATTTATATTTTTTTATTTGAAAGCTGTCATTCAGAATCCATATTATAATTTAAAAGAAAACAGTTACCTTATGAACAGTACCCTTAATGAAATTTTATACTCCACTTGTAATAATGAAAAAAGGCTAAACAATGGAAAAGGCAAACACCACTGATGTGGAGCAAAATGAAATGGAAAGGTAAAACTATTTCTTCTGCCTGTGTGGTCTTTTTAGCATTTTGATGAATTGGTAAAAATGCTTTCGTATCTAACTGCATATACATGTACTTTACTTGTTATTGACCATTATATGTTGTATCTTTCTGAGGTGGATCTGGGAATTTTAATGAAAACGAGACCCATGTTTTTATATCTTAACAAATTGAAACATTTGTTAATTTATATTGGTAATTTCTTAGTTTTCACTTTGACACTCTTTTTCTTCTTCATGAGGAAGGGGAAAGAGCTCTAATTCTGCCACTGTTTATTATTTTATGTGTGGAAAGTAAGTTAAAAGAAACCATTTTATAAATGATTGTACAATTAGAGATTGATGGTTCAGAAAGGAATTTTGATTTATTGATAATTTTCTGAACTATTTATGAACCTTTGTATTGATCAACTAAAGGATGAAAACAATCTTTTCATGGGTGAAAAGCCTTAAGAATTACAAATAGTTCTGAGTGATTAGAAAACTTAGCAGTTGAAGGATTTTCTTTAAGTGTAAAAGGATAAGCAAGCTATGAAAAGAAACCAATTAATTCATAATAACCTCATAATCAGGTTTAATATGTAGGATCAAATTTAAAAAAAATATATTTGTTGCTAAGAAATACAAGATTCTTTTAAGGAATCCTAAAAGCATGATGAATACATGTATATTTTTTTTTATTGATAAGTAAATATGAAATGCATATTTGCATGTTTAAATCACGTTTTTTGATAGACCATTTACCCTCAACAAAAGCATAATGGTTTCCTGAGCTATGTCTATACCGGAAAATTAAAAAAAACTTTAAGAGTTTTTTTTGTCATATTTTTTCGTAGTTAGTTGAATAATCATTGGTTCATGGGTTTCAAAATTTACAAATGATTAAAATTAATGGAAAGTATGTACTTGGTTTTTTACCAATTGCATATCAGTAATCCATGACAATTGACATTCAATGTACAACAGAACAGTCTCAATACTTATCAATATATTGACCAATCTGTTTAAAAGGTTTTTAATATTAAGTGAAAATCTTATGGACATTGCAAGTTTCGAATACTGCAAAATATCACAGTTTGACATTCATTTCTTGTGTTTACAAAGTTTTGAAACCCAAAGTATACTTTACATCTTGAACCTGTCAATCTGTACAATTTTTATACACCCGTTTATGGGACGTATTATG
This sequence comes from Mytilus coruscus, assembly GCA_017311375.1. Taxonomy (NCBI): domain Eukaryota; kingdom Metazoa; phylum Mollusca; class Bivalvia; order Mytilida; family Mytilidae; genus Mytilus; species Mytilus coruscus. The sequence continues at coordinate 60,938,530 of CM029599.1, forward strand.
GTATACCTTTGACCCTCTGTCTGTCCGTCCGTCCGTCCGTCGTCAACATGTCGACATATACTCAAAAACGCTTAAACCAAAATGCATGAAACTTTGCTGAATTGTTTGTATCTATTGACATGAGCTCCCTTTCGTTTTTTATAAATTTCGGATTTACTGTTTCCGAGTTTTGGAGTTTTATTCATTAAAAAAGAGTGATTTTCCAGTTTTCAAACAATAACTCAAAAACAATTTCACCAATTTGCAAGAAAAATTTGTGAATTGTTTAATTCTATCGACATGAGCTCCCTTTTGATTTTATAAATTTTAGACTATACGTTTCCGATTTATGGGGTTTTATTCATTACAAAAAGGGGGATTTTCCAGTTTTCAGACAATAACTCAAAAATGCTTTCAGCATTTTTTATGAAACTTTGGTAAATTGTTTATATCTATTGTTGTAAGCTCCCTTTTGATTTTTATAAATTTTAGATTTTACGTTTCCGAGTTATAAGATTTTATTCATAAAAAGGGGTGATTTTCAAGTTTTTGGACAATATCCTTAAAGTACTTAGAGCAGTTGTCATTAAACTTTTATGACTGGTTTATATCTATTTAGATAACCTCCCTTTAGTTTTTTTATAAATTTCTGATATAATATTGAGAAGTTATTGAACTTTATTTGTTTATAGTCTGACAACAGATTTACTAAGTATTGTGCAACAGCACAGTGTATTGCACAACAGCAAGACATCTTTAATTGAATATAAATTCAATTCATATTTTCAAGTTCTTTGACTACATTTATTCAGAAACCTATAATATGTCAAATATTTAATTACAATCCAAATTCAGACCTGTATCATGCAAAAAAATATGGTGTCCATTTTTGCCTCAACTGTTCAGGGTTGGACCTCTACGGGCATATCCAGCTGCGCTCAGCAAAGCAGTTTATTAATGTTAATTCAAAACATGCTTATGGACATTGCAAGTCCAAACACAGTTTTTATACGACCGCAAAAAATTTTGCAGTTGTATATTGGTATCATGTTGTCGTCTTGGTTGTCATCAGCGTTGTCCGAAGCATTTGGTTTCCGGACAATAACTTTAGTATTAGTAAATAAAAAATCTATGAAATTTAAATATAAGGTTTATAACCACAAGAGGAAGGTTAGGATTGATTTTGGGGGTTATGGTCCCAACAGTTTAGGAATTAGGGGCCAAAAAGGGGCCCATATAAGCATTTTTCTAGTTTCATGACAATAACTTGTGGAACAGTGTATGGATCTCTGAAATTATACCACAGGTTTCCATACCACAAAGGGATGGTTAGGTTTGGCTTTGGGGAGTTATGGCTCAAACCGTTAAGGAATTAGGGGCAAAAAAGTGAGAAAAAACAAGTGTGTCCTCAATTAATGGACAGTTACTTAAGTACAAATTACAGTGTAAGGGAGGTAATTCAAACACAACTTTGAATTACCTCCCTTACACTGCTTTTAAATCATGTATAAAGAAATGTTGTATTGCCTTGAGGTGATTAGCTGTCAATTCATTTTTAGAAGTTACTATTTTAATAATTCTAAAAATGTTGATTAAGTTTAATTAATTTTAGCTATGATTATGTATGTCATTTTCTATTTTAAGACTTTTATGATGTATTTAAATGGGTTTTTATGGTTGCAAACTCCATTGGAAATTTGGATTGAGATTATGACCATGTCTTGAGGGAAAGAATTTTTTTTTGGAAAAAGGAGGGGGGACAATATTTTCTCCTCAAGATTTCAGAAATCAAAAGAAAATTTCTTCAAATATTTTATTTTGAAAAAAGGGGGGTAAAAAAATTTGAAAAAGAAGGGGGGGAGGGGGGAGGTCAATTCGCAACAGCATAGTGTATTGCACAAAAGCAAAAAATTGAATATAAATTCAAATCATATAACCAATTCTAAGTTCTTTGACTACAGTAATTCTGTGTCAGAAACCTATTAATCCAAATTCAGACCTGTATCAAGCACGAATATTGTGTCCATTTTTGCCCAACTGTTCAGGGTTGGACCTCTGCGGTTGTATCCAGCTGCGCTTGGCGAAGCAATTTATTAATGCATTTCTTTTGTTTAATTTTTGAAAAGGCCTATTCAGTTTGGAGTTAGTAAACTTTTCAAATCCAAAGTAGACAATGCTCTTCAACTTCATACTTTATTTGGCCTTTTTAATGTTTTTTGATTCGAGGGTCACTGATGAGTCTTTTGTAGACGAAACGCGCGTCTGGCGTAAATATAAAATTTCAATCCTGGTATCTATGATGAGTTTATCATAGACTGGTACTTCTACAATTATTTCTGTAAAGCATGTACATTAGACTAACATCCAAATGTCCCCATGCATTGTTTCCATTTGAGAAATAGACTTGAAATTAAACAGTAATCTGCATGTAATTGTATTTCTGTTAACTGAAACTTAATATGCATAGCATTCGAAGATATTTATTTCTATGCCTTTTTACCTCCTTCATTGTAGGAAGACATCAAATCTTTTTCATCTCAGCTGAATGAAGTGAGTGACACCCAGAAGAATTTAGAAGAAAGAGTAAACAGTATGGAGTGGAATAGTAAAAACTTTATTAAGGAAGAACTTGAAAGACGTGGAATATCAGATAAAAACAGGTAAAGTACAAATAAGACAACTTTACTTTAATCATCAGTCTTTCCAGAACGTAAATCTAGTCAGAGTCCATGCTAACCAGCCAGCATGGCTGCTGCTACTATGAACAAAACATTTAGAATGATAAGATAAAATTAATTCATAGTACAGATTGAGGAAGTTTTTTTGTTTTTCTGTCTATCCTGTTCCAAAATTTTTTACTGACTAGTCCCAATATTTTCTATAACTGTGCATCTGGAAAAACACTAACTTAGTTTTTATTTTATTTTTCAACTGATTATGAATTAATCTTGATGTAAATACAATATATTGCGCTGGACTACACGTCCCTTTTTAAATGTTTCCAATAGAAAAATGGAAAAAAAACCTGTTTTTTTTGGTTGTTTTATGCAAATTTCCAGTATGAAAATATTCTGATGATATTAATTTTACAATTGTTTTAGTATTTTTATAATGGTGGTACTTTTTTGTGTTCCAGGTCATCCCCAGCACCAGGTCGGAGTAAGAGGTCTCCTAGTCCAACAAAAGATGTATCCCCAATGGTTCATCCATACCTAGCAAGCTTACAACAACAGCAACAGAAAAGTTAGTGTGTTTATAAATATGGTTGTATTTGAAAAGAAGGGATGTGGTGTAATATGTATAAATAAGGCAAATAATTGTGATAGACAGCATAACATATACATATATATTTATTATTTCAATTATATTTTCTATACATAAATTAAAAAAAATATCTGTGACCACAAATAATTTAGAATTTTGAAATTGCATTATGCCTTCTCCCAAGAAAAAAAAAATAAGATAAACTCAGATTGTATGTTGGAAATTATTTATGCCACAACTCTAGTTCTTGTATAAAAATTGACAGCTCATTACATTTTACTGTATAGTTGTCTTCCTTTTTATGAAGAAAATTTTATCATGAGAACAACAAAAAAAAACCAAACACTACTAATCAATAAAGTTTACAACTCTACTTATACATCCATGATGCTTCTATAATTATACAGATATTGAAGAAGATAACCAGTCCATAACAGCATTAGCTTGTAAGAGTTTGAATTTGTCTCAGGCTCTACATGAGAAGTGTTTACATTTAGACATGTCAGTATCTACCAGTGATGAGGAGGAAGCTGTCAGAATGTCCAAGGTAGGTCAGGGGAGATAACTCCGCTTTACTTTATCACATTCCCACCAATTTAATGTGTAAAGCCTGATTTTACAGTTTCATAATTTATTATCTTTCTTTTAGCATATTTTTAATGCACACACATTTTTGGATTTATTTTGCATATATATGTATAAATTTTATTGGGCAATTTTATTCCTGTTGTTAATAAAAACATAACAGTAGTTAGTTTGTTTCCACAATAACTATAAATTGGTTTGGCAAAACTTCTTGATGCTGTACTAGAAAAATAGTTATTTTAATGTGTCTTTTTTAAAAACTGCAATATATAATATTGAATACAGTTGAACTTGACTAAACCTGACTTGATGCAAAGTCCCTGTATACCAACATTAATATATTTTTAACCTGTATAAACAGAATGCGGGTCTAAAACAAACATAATCCTCTGACCTTAAGAAGTTTGGAATAGACAGGTTTAGGTTTCACTGTATATCATTAAGATTATTTTAAATAAGTAATGAAAAGTGAAAAACAAAATATTAAAACAGAAATATTATTAAAAAAATGTTTAGTTTTCCCTCTTACAGTTGCTTTTCTGAGGTTTAAACTGATGGTCAAATTTCTGTCAAATAAATATTTTTGGATTGTGAAAAAGTTGCTGAAGGTGAAAATTTGCAGCCGTCAAAACAGGACATATTTAATTACAATTTCTTGATAGTTTTATGGCATTACAATTTCAACTTTGAATAAGTAATGAAATGTGAAAAACAAAATATTAAAACAGAAATATTATTAGTAAAATGTTTAGTTTTCCCTCTTACAGTTGCTTTTCTGAGGTTTAAACTAATGGTCAAGTTTCTGTCAAATAAATATTTTTGGATTGTGAAAAAGTTGCTGAAGGTGAAAATTTGCAGCCGTCAAAACAGGACATATGTAATTACATTTTTTTGATAGTTTTATGGCATTACAATTTCAGATGCCTCCATTTCCTGTAGCAGTGAAAGAATCAAGCTGTAAGTTGCAAAGAAATCAGAAAAGATTCATATATATAGAATATATTTATCCAAAATTATAACTTATTTGATTTCGTTGTGAAAAATGTGTGGAAATAAATGAAAAAGTATTCAGGTGGATTTAGCTAATGGAATTTTAATCTGTATATATACATATTTTGACTAGGAGTTTAAAATCCTTTTGATTGAAATATAAATATTTTACATCACATATTTGTTAGCTTGTTTTGTGTTTAAATGTTCATATCAGTTTCTTTATTTTAAGTTAATGGTTAAAATGCACAGATTAGAATTAAAGGACAAGTGGTATTAAGGAACATATTTAACCCAAATATGGCTAAATAAAAAAATAATCATATTTCCCTCATTTTTCTCTGTTTGTCCTTTACAGATGTAAGGATCAGAATTTAATCAACTACATGTATCTTGTTTCTCCATTTTAAGCCCTACTAAAGCAGAAAATTTTTGAGACGAGATACAGATATTAATGCTCCTTGTCCTATTTATCACAACAAGGAACATCATCACTATCTTACCTTAATAGCCATCATGTTGTTGTGCTTACATTCCAATGCATGCTTTTAATATTGTTTTGCAAATTAACAACTGTTCAGTTTCACCTTCATTGTCACAGATTATCAGGAGACACACCCATTTGCACCACAGAAAATCCCACCACACGAACAGCTTATGGAAGAAGGTAATACTCAGCATGTTTTCCATATATGTTTTAGTTTTCATGCATGATGCTGCTATTTGTATTATATCATGATACCAAGAATTGGATATCCTGCATTTGTCATGCTTTACCAAAAAAATCAAATTGCTCAAAGACCCCTCCTAAATTATTGGAAGCTATCATGTAAAATTTATTATAATATCTTGATATGAATCAGATACACCCATTGGGCTAACACCCTCAGGGTATTTTATAAATAAAGGCATTGCAATCATTAATTCAAAATATATAAAGTTATGAAATGCTTCCATGCAAGGATGATGTCTGCTTTTCAATATCCTTTTACAGTTAAAATCAGAAATACAAAATATGTATTTTATTCAGAACATATACATTTAAGGTTGTGTGGGTTCTAATGGTTTAATTTTTTGAGATTTTTTTCTAGTTATTATACAATTATTCCAGGACACAAGTCTCATTTACAATTATTCACATTGTTTACTTAATTTGCATTGATGGTTCTATCTTTTCCTAAATTAACGTTAAAGGTATAGGGAAGGGTTTGGTGTTTTGAAATAATATTACAATCGCCAATATATTCTTTTAGCCGATATCCGATTAGGTGGAGTCTACTGTATTACAAAATGATATCTATAAATTTTTATTAATTAGTAACAATGATTGCCTGTTTTAACGGTCGTCATTATGATAGCTATCTTAAAATTCTATAATTTATGTCTAAAATTCAAAATTAAAACTAAGCATTTCCAAGCACTAACTGTGACACCTTATATGCATTTGCCTATTCCATAGGACTTGACCTTTAACACACCATTGCAGATGGATTCAAGATAACATAGAAGTTCTAAAGTGTTGAATATGTACTAACTTTCTTTTCACATTTCATTGCAGTTCTTAAATTGATACCATTACATCTCTCTAAGTACAAAAACACTTAGTGGAAGTTTTCCAGTAATTGTTTTCATCAATTTTCCATGCTTCTTATGCAACATAAGATAACAGTTTTTCAATGTGTGTTTTTTATATGCAATCATAGAATGACAAACTCTTATAAAATTTGAACAAATGCCAATTCTGCAAACTAAGTAATGCAAGTTTCATTAATTATTTTCATTTCCAATACCCTACCATAAACATGTGAACAGAAGTTAAAATATTGAAATAACTTTAAAATTAGTTATACTACAAATTGGAGTATATGATGACAAAACAATATTTCCATAGAACTTTATAAAAAAACTCCATTTTTAAAAGTAGTTGGTTAATGTAGACTCATTTGCATCAAGTTTGATATGAATTCAGTTTGTTAGTTGGTATTCTTTTCCAGTACTGTATAGATTATGTACACTGTATCTTACTTAGATGTATGTCTGTTTATGTGATTATAAACAATTACTCTCTTTTGATGAGGCAAATCAGTGGTTTTAATGACTTGAAAACATTGATTTTATTGAGTTCAATGTTTGTTTATATTGCCCAGCTCTAAAAAAAAAATTTCCATTTGAATTGATGATAGAAACACAAACAGTTGGGCTTCTAGATGTTTCTTGAAAAAAACCAATGTTATGCTTCATAAATGAAATCCATGGTATTTATTGTTTCAGTACAAAGAGAGAAGATAGCACAAGAAATGGTGGATGCTGAAAAAAGTTACTGTTCACACTTATGGACAATTATAGATGGCTACATGAACACTTTACGACAAGAAGAATTAATGAGTTCTAGAGAATTATCTGAAATGTTTCCTCCAGTCATTCCACATATTTATGAACAACATTGTATAATGCTCAGGAAAATGGAAGAACGTTTGTTAAAATGGAAATACAGTGGAATTATGGGAGATTTGTATGTTAGATTAACCGATCCACAAAATGTAAGAAAAATTAATATCAACAAAAACATAAACTATTTAATCTTTTGTTAAAAAGCTTTGAGTAGTTGGTTTTTTACATTGGTGTTTTTAAGCTGTTTAAGTGGACATCGATTAAAACTATACATTTCATTGGGCATTAAAATTCATGGTTTAGATAAATCTTAAAATAGAAATAAATAAGTTTCCCAAGTATTTTTTAATTATATTAAATTTCATTAGAATGGAAGTTTGTGACTGAGTTCTTATTTAGCTGGTAAACATCCAACTGTTCAGACTTCGTTAACTTGTCACTATTTTTATATGGATTGGCAAGTTGTTTGCAAAATCAACAGAATGCATTATCTTTGTACAGCCATATGATAGAGTGTTTCAATTTATTATGAACTCTGACTTTTTTCCTAAGTTAAACACATCAGATGTTCTCTTATTAAAGTCACATGTCTCAGTAAAGGGGAGATAACCCATAATTGCCAATCATTTAATTATAAGTATTATTAATATTCTATTTGCAGATAGATGGTTTAGCTTTGTATAAAGATTACATTACAGAATTCCCATCAGTTATCAACAGTATGAACCTATGGTTTGCTCAGTCAGCAAGATTCAGGGATATTATGAGGGTAATCTATCAACTAGTTTTATATTTCTTTTAACTAGCTCATTGTCCCATTCACAGTTTTTATAAAATGAACATTGGATTTACAAACAGAAAATAAAGTTAACCTCTCCGAAAAGGTGAGGATTCAGTTATTTTTGTGTTTACCAATTTTTGGGGGATAGAGGATCTTGGATACTTGATTTCAAGGATTTGCCGAAAATTTCATACAATCCTATAAGGAATGTTTACCTCAATGAACAATTATATTCCGCACGAATTCCATGAAAATTGGTACTCCACAATTAATGATGAATTTACAGAACATGAAAATAGGTTCAATCTGTTTATCAATAATGTTGCACTAAAAGGTATACTACAAATTGTCGCTGAAGACCGTATTAAGTAATATCGTACGTGTCATGTATCAATTACATATGTTCAATTTTGTTCAGAATTTTACATTATACTGCAGTAAACTTTTTAGATACTTTTCTCAAGTTTACAGAATAAAATCAATCTTTACCCAAGTCGGTGCATTACTTTTTGTCTTTAAAGTAATCACAAGATATCTTATTTTAAGAAAAAGCATTTGATCATGATAATGATGATATTTGATAACTAAACTAAAATCTTACAAGCATGATATCTCATCAATAAAATAGTTTACACCCTATTTACATGAGAGAGATCAGTCTGTACATCCATCAATTTGTTTTTTTCTTCTTTCTGTCTATCCATGTGCCTTGTTAGTAGAACTCCTCCTAATGGGCTTTATAGATACTGAAAAAAATTCATACAGTTGTTGAACACTATCACAGGATGCCAATAAAGGAGTATTATCCAATTCCAGCATGTTAATTGGGAGCTAATCAGATTTACTTACTTCAATATTGTTGTTAACTCTCTTAAAACAAAAGTATTTATTAACTTACTAAGGTGCAGAAATCTTAAAGGGTAATTGTAAGATTGTTACTAAAAGTGATTCTTAGAGTTACATATGTATTTAGTATTGTACTTTAGTATTATATATTGACTGATATAATTCATATATGAGATTTATATTCAGGTTTAACTTTAAAGGGAAATTAAATTTGTTCACTAATTGAATATTTATATTTTCAGAGTTCATGTTTAGCCTCATCCAGTATAGTACCATTGTTATTAGCACCATTGCAACAGATACCTAAATACTCACTGCTTATAAAGGTTTGTTTTATAAACCAATTATGACTAGCCCCATTACAACAGAGACCTAAATACTCACTACATATAAAGGTTTGATCAAATCAGTTTGAATTACACTATGAATTAGTAGATAATAACCTCATATTGAAAGTATATTTTGATTTTGGACTTGTGTGATAAAATCGAAAAATTGAGTTTAGAGTTCATATCAGTAAGTCAAGATTTCTGGTTAAGGTATTGTGTTGTAATTTTCTGATCATTAATTGATATTTCTAAACAAGAATAAGTCTATGAAAACTTATCAATTTTATCTTTTATCATTTTTTGATAGAATTTCTGTTAATTCATAAGGACAGTAATAGTCCATATAAACCCTGTTATTCAAATATTTAAAGGAAAAAAAGGATAACCAGTATTTGATACCATATGTCTTGTAGCAAACATCTGATCATAATATTGTATGCTGATAAGAGCACTAATATTTTTGTTTTTCAGAATATGTTAAAGTTTACCAGTTCAGACCACCCAGATAGATATTATTTAGAATCCTCATTATCAAGGTTAAAGAATTTCCTTAATACAATGAATGATGACCTTGAAGGTGCCATGCAGTTTCTTAACATCGGTAAACCCCCAATATCTCGGTAAGTGATAACATACTTTTATACCTTCTTAAACCATTGTTTGACTTTCTGGTATTTCTGTATTCAGACTAACTTTCATGCCAATAGCAAATGCTGTAAATTCAGAATATAGTTAGCAAATTATTGAATTTATTATCTTTGAAAACAGGTAGATACATAATTCAAGTTTTATTATTGTGACACCAGTAAAGTAGTAGAATATTCCAACCATATTTTTAAATGCAAGCTGTAATTATTGTTGCTTCTTTTCTTCTTCATTTTCTGCATTCACAAAACATCACCATAATTTCTGAATTTGCAGTGTATATATCTAAACTACATATCCAATATTAAACTACTCACTTGAGGTTGTGGTTTATATAAATATTTCAGGCATATTTTTTTCAGAGGAAATCTGTCAGCCAAGATGGAAATATTTTTCATTCTGTGTGCATAGCCTCAAATGAAAGGGACCGCTGTAGATGGTCCTGTTTCAGGTCAAAAGTTAGTGATATCTGTATCATATTAAAGAATGGCAGTAATACTTATAATGTATTTAATTCTATTGTTAGGTCCAGAGATAGCGGGAACTCTGTGAGATCACAGTCTAGTGGTAGTAGCTGTGAAGCTAATCGAGTGTCTAGTGCCAGAGATAGTGGGATTCATTCTAATGGTGAAGATATTGGAAGACATGCAGCATCTCCTGCTACTACTAGGAGGTCAATTCTATTTATAAAATTAATTTTTATTGGATAGATGACACTCATGTTATTATAAATAAATTTGTATGAAGATATATTATAAAACTCTAGAATGCAGCTGTACCTGATTAAAACACCAGATTTATATAAAAAAAAAATGTTTGGGGAGTGCAGAGGGGGTAAATGTGTTGTGTAATCAACTCCTTCTTTATTTTTCAACCCAGAACATTCAAAACTTTTTTGGATATTTGCATATACATTATTTATACCTTGAGATGTGAACCTCTCATCTATACATTTAAACGATTTTTTGTAGATTTTCCAGATGGTAAAATTTGATCAATTTTAGCAGCATCCTTGATTGAGGTTATCCATTTATGTTATTAACTCATTCAAATACCTTTAGATGCTCCCTCGAGTATTTCAAATACTAATTACCATTTATATAGCTTTTCAAATTACAAAATAAGTATTACAACCCAGCCATTTGTGTTTTAGATCAATTTTTTTTTGCTATGTAAGTTCAAGCCATTCACTATAGTTTACAGGCTGTTTTTTTATATTTTTGTCTTGACTCTAAAAAATAAAGAAAGTGAAGTTTCATTATTTATCTATTTGACAGGTATGTCCTACAGGTGCTAAGAGACCGAAGGGAAAGAGAACAGACCGTGAACATTTTCATAATGGACCTGCAATTAATCCAATGAGGCCTAATGTTCATGCATTTGGAAGTCATCCTGATCTAAGTGTACCAGAGTACCATGATTACTTTGGTAATGTCCGTCATGTACCTGCATACATGCCATATCAAAACGGACAGAAAATGTACTCGAGTTTAACAAAAATTCCAACAAAAAGTCCTGAAAGGAGTCAAGATAAGCCAGCACGTAAGATTAAGATACGTAAGAGACCAGATAGTCAGAAAAGTCTACCACTGCCAAATTCAAACTATCTTAGACCTCTTACCCCTCATTTACCTATTGGGGTTTATCAAGTCGTGACAGTTTTGATGATCAAGCTGTTCCTAGAAAGAAACAATCCAGCAGACGACAGATGCGACCAGCATCCTCCATTGATTTCTCACATGCAGATATTGAAAGACGTGAAATGTTTGCAAAAAGTTTCACAAATTCTGGAAATTTTAATCAGGAAGACTCTTATCAGAGAGGGCGTAATGAATTTTCTCCAGATATTTATGAAAGAAAGGAAAGCCACCAAGAAAGACTTTATCGTCAGAGTCAACTGAATTCACCACGTGGGCAGCCTGGAGAAGGTAGAGCAAGGAATGATTTACATATCTCTTCAGAAACTGTTGGCTGAACGACAAAAAGCAGATTTAGATAAACAGAGACAAGATAATTATGAGGAAAACCATCCATATGCTAACGATCCTCCATTCAGGCCTCTGGCATCAAGTTCTGTAGAGGAAAACATAGACATTAATAATGAACCACCAAAACTTCCTCCAAAAAATACAGAACAAGTAGAGGATTATGGGATATTTGGAGATGATGATGATGAGGAGGAGGATGAAGATGATTATGAATATGATGATGATTATCGTGACAGGAAACCAGTATCAGAAAACCAAAATGTATCAAGAATGCAAGAAGTATTAGAAAATTCAGATACATCGTCACCAGAGCCAGTGACAATTGAAAGTGAAGCAAGTGTTTCTCAATCACGATCAAAAGTTTATCAAATGGATTCTGATCATGAAGAACAGTCACTAACAGAGTCTTTGTCACTTGATCATACCATTAGTGGTAGTTCAACACATGATCAGAATCTTAGTGGAAAAGGTGAAGAAAGTGATAAATTGTCAAGTGAAGAAAGAAGTACAAAAAGAGACAGAAAAATGAGACCTGAAAATTTAGTCCCTATGAAACCTGAAAGGAGAAAAACTGTGGCTAGCACTAATCCTATTGAAGTAAAAAGTGAGGAGATTGACAGTGGAAGTGAAAGAAGGCATTCTTTTGTTCAAGGTCAAAAGCCTCCAGAAGACTTTAGAAAACCAGAAACAATTAATTCTGAATCAGATAAAAATCAGTTGAGTATTTTTACAGGAGAATCAGACAAGAGAATTACTAAACCATTGTCACTTAAAGCAAGACAAATGGATGCATTTAACATTGCACCTCCAAAGGAGGCAACTTTTTCTGCTTCTCAATTGAGGAGTCGTGAAGGAACAGCTAGAAAATTGCCACAAGTCAATGGACGATTTAGTGTTCCAGTGTTTGATTCATCATATAAATCCAAAATTCCTACACCTCCACAGAGTCCTACAGACAGTAAATCTTCAAAAACAGGAAGTGTTAAAGAAACAAAAATCCCAGTTTACTCTCCATTAAAAAAGAAAGGAGAAAAATCTTCAACTGAAAATATATCCCGGTCAACAGAAGATGTGTCCAAGTTAAAAAAGAAGAGTCACTTCAAGGATTCAATCAAAAGCTTTTTTGGGAGGAAAAGGTATGATACAATTTAGATTTTATTACCGGTACATCAAAATGTGGCATGAGGTAAAATGGCAATGCTTTCTCAACTTTATGTTTAGTCTTAAATCTGCTTGCATGTCCTGTCTACACATTTTATAAAGAATGGTAGGATTAAAAGTGAACATTTTTCTTGTTCACAGTTTAAACTACATATTTAGGCTGTTGACAAGAAGGAGAGTTAGATTATGTTTGCTGTTGTTATTGATAACATCTATAGGATAAATTTAACACCTTTGATAAAAAAAAACTATTTATTGAAAAGATATCTTTTATGAAAACAGGTCCAAATATATATTTATTTCAATTAATGTTACAAAAAGTGCAGACATCTTTCTTTGTTCACAGATTTTGGGTGTTTTTCCATATCACATGCACAGTTTATTAAAGTATGCAGACTATAATTAAAATGGTGATAAAATTTTCATTTTTTGTTGAAAGAATAAATCAAAACTTGAGTTATTAACTTTAGTTTGCAAAAAATGTGTTGTTCAAAGTAATGGGAAAACTTTATTAAGATCATTGTAAAGAATAAAAGTTTCCAAAGAATTAATATAATGAATGGTATTTTCCAAGTTTTCAGATGTTGTCAAAGTAACGATGATTGCTTCACATAGGAAAAATAGGTCTTTTCAAATAATCGCATGGTCAATTGAAGTCTGGATGCTTTAGAATACTGATGCAAATTTACAAGGTGTATATTACTTCATGAAGGTAAATTTTAAATCAAGATGTCACCAATACAGTTCTATGAAGATATGATTTTGTTTTAGGTCATCAATATCAAAAGAAATGGATATCTAGGTACAGCATGATTCTATTTTCAGTTCTTTGGTTCAGGATTTTTGTTCTGATTCCTGATTAATCATTTCAGATTCAACACATCACTTACTAACCTGTTTTGTTACATTCGTTTTATTTAATTTTCCAAAATTGCTTACATTTATTTTATTTTTGAAGACCGGGGAATGCAGAGGACTCAGGAAATTTTGAATTTGTATGTATAGCCTTTTTCTCCGGAGCTTAGGTCTTTAGCTTTGCTATGTTAGTTATATCAGTTATTTAGAATGTATCCAAGTAGTTTTCTGTAATTTTCAAATCTGTTCACTTTGTTATATTATTCCATTTATTTAGAAATTCTTGTAAGTAATTTTTATTTTACAAATCCATTTTAAAAGTGTTTTATAATTTACTGAGCTTCAACGTGACTATTAAATTTAGATATGAGAATAAATTTGATGTTCTTACACAACCCTTAGTGATCTTCATTGTAAAGCATGACTTACTATTTATTTAGCCATTGCTTAATGCATTTGAAGTCAGAATTACCAATGGATTTGTGTAAATGATTTTCCTATTTCAGTAAATCATGGTTGCAGTTATTTGATATATCGTCCTTGAATTAGCATTCTCACTTTGCATGTATCTATAATACACTTTATTTCACTTCCCTTTATAACATTATGTTGCACAATCTAATACATTTTATTATAAACTTAAAAGTAAATACAAGTAAATTATTGGTGTAATACAGTTAATGGCAATTGTTCTGTATCAGCCATACAGCCATACATGATGATATCAATATAAGTTGCAGTTGCATAGTCTTTAGTACATACCTAATCTGTGTAACGTGTAAAGTGTATATGATATGAATTTTTCAATATTACACACCGTTTCAACCAATATAATCCCCTGAGCAGAGCTTTATCAGTAAGATTATATTGGTGTCTCACGTTGATACTGCTGTGATATTGAAAAAAACATATAATATTTTCTAATCCTAAAATGCTTATAAAAAGAGCTTGTATGATAAAGATCAAATTATATATATAAACATCTTCTTTCTTTGAATAATGAATGTGCTACTCAAATAAAATACAAATGCTAAAATACGCTACAGACATAAAGTACAAATGTTTAGATATACATTGTATATAAACACAAATTATATTTACATGCTTTACACATAAAAAGTACAAACTTTTATCTAAGTTTTACACACATAAAAATTGTTTTTTTTATTAAAATATGCTCTACTGTACAGATAAAATACTTATTGATATGCTGAAATACAAATATTTAGATATGTCATACACATTAAATTAAGATGTTTATATATATTTAATGTTCACAAAATATACAGCTGATAGGTGGGCTGTACACAAAAAATACAAATGTTAAAGGAATAAAGTAGTTGGTCTTTGAAAAACAATTATTTTAAAAATAACATTCACAATTTTTGGATGCGAAAGTTGAAACCTAAGCTTCTGAGTGGTGACCTTGTAAGAACAACAGAAAAAATTTAATTATTTATTTAGAAACTCTAGCAATAGCATGATTGTTAGACCAACTAGGTCAACCAATATCAGTGATGACAAAAGCTTTCAAAACATTGACTTTATCATGTAAACAAAATTTAAGAGGAGGTGGGTGGTTGTGGGTAAAATAATGGTGCGTTCTATTACCCCAATATTTTCTATAAAAAATTACAACTGACATGCCTTAAACAGAGAGTTTGCATAGGAATTTCTTTCATTGATTCATTGCTTCATCAGTGCAGAAAATGTCAGAATTTTACAGCTTTCTGCAACATAATACCATTATGTGTTTTACATGATTTATCTGTTTTTGCCATCTTGAAGCATTTGTAGCTATTTGCCTTTAACTGCAAAACATGGCGTGATCTTGAAAATGGATTCAAATTGTTTAAAGGGACGCCTAATTTACTGCACTAAAGATATTAGTTATTAATGAAAAATTGCCAATTAGCCAATTGACTTGAGTTTTGAAAAGTTGAAAAAGAAAAAAATGGTGAAAATTATTGCCAAAGAAGGAGTTATGACTAGAGATATTATTTGATTTTTAAATGATTGCTACAAACTAAAATTCTACAACAATTTAATAAAAATTAAGTTTAATTTTGTTTGTTAAAGAGAAGGATGGTACAGTCTTATCACTTTAGTGCAGAAATGTTTATGTTATGTCACTGTGAAGTCATAAACATGTTATCATTGAAATATTTGACAAACTTATGTCTTGTGAAAAGTCTGAGGTATTTTATTTCATAAATTAATACTTTTAGGTTTTTATGTAGAATATTGAAATTTCTTTGACTATCATACAAAATTTTAAAACAGTTGTTTGAAATTAATTTGCTTTCAATACCTACATGTACATCCTTCACAAACTTTTCCTGTTTGTTTGTAACAATTTATTAATCTTCCACACCTGTACCTTGTTAGTTTGATTACAATTATTGAGAGATTATAATTACGATTAATTTATCTGCACTAATGCAGTCATGATTATTTGGGAAGACTTAGAACAATAGATGCTTTATTATGTTTAATTTGAATATGTCTTTTCAAAAAGGTAAATGTATGCAGTCTTTTATGAAGTACATGTACATTCATTTATATTTACAGGAAGACAGGCAAATACAAGTTTAAAGATCTTTCGGCATCAACAAATGACTTGTGGATGGGAGGATTTGATAATGTGATAGATATTGATATTGCAGATGATACAAACACTATATACCATGAAGAATTTCTATCCACCTTTCCACGTACAGCCTCAGCAAACAGAAATCCACCGCCTTACAATTATTTCGTTGAAGAACCTTGTAGTGCTGTCTGAATCTTGTACTAATAGATTTACATCTTGCATGATAGGGTACCCATGTGTTTGGGAAGAACAAGACTATTCATAATTATTTTATTTTGATCCACCCATAGAACACAAAATTCATTTTTTTTTTTTAACTTAACTGTTTATGATGAAAAATACAAACAAAGCTTTACATTCTTAATGAGTCTTAACATGAAATTAAATCTTTACATTTTTTTCTTGTTATAATACATAGTTTTGGTCTTCAGAAGCATAACACATAATCGTCATTTATAAACCTTTGTTTGCATGGGGCAACTGCATTCATCTCTCATGAGGTCACAATGATTATAATAAACTTCCATGGGGGCATCTAGTTATTAATAATCGCTTGTTATACAACCATTTCAACTGACAAAATTTACATTCGTTGAAAGACTTGTAAAAAGTACAGTAAAGTAAAATAATTATGTCACCTGTATGGATAACACAGATCCTTGATATCTTTATTTCAATTAATAACATATTAAGAATTTTGTTAGAATTGAAGTAAAAGACTTTATTTATTAAAAAAAATGTTTAAAATATTTTTTTTGGTTATGAAAACAAAATCAGTGACCTCTTAGCTAGGGTTGATTTGCATAGGTTTTTAAAAATAAACCTAAGGAGAGGAAATGGTTTGTATAAAGATGTAAACAAACTGCTTGTTCTTTCGAAATCTTGTGCAACATTGTCTTCAAATGCTCAGTGTATTGATTCAGATCTTTGGGGGTGATGATATGCTGTCTTGTACCATTTTTTTGCTGAAATAAGCCCTTTGTATGTTTGCCATTACTAAAGTTTGTAAAGTTATGTCAGGACCTTTCCTCTCCTTGCACATTTTACCTTTCGTTATTCCATCATTTTACTTTGAAAAGCATAATAAGCCTCTTGCATGTATTTCCAATTTCACATGCTGTTAAGGAAATCACAATTGTGTTACATAAGAGAGAAAAACTTACATTATAAATTGAAATGTTTATCTGAACAAATCTTTGCAAAGTAAAAGATTCTTTGAACAAATGAATTATAGCTAACAACTCTACAAACAAACATAAATTGTACAACCCTTACCAAAAATTTGAAATTTGATACATATATTTTTTGCAATTAAAATGCCTAGAGAAATAAATGTGAAAATCTTTATTTAAACATAACCTTTTTGTCTGTTTAGGAGTTTGGATGGTAAAGACTGAATGCACCATGTCTAACTGATTTTGTGAATTTTTTTTCACATATATATATATTTTGTTGTGTATTGTTGGATAAGAAGAGATAAGCACCTTAAGCAAATTGAATCGTTAAAATTTATGCTATATACATTTAATCAACAATTTTATGTTTTTGTAAAAGTAAAGCATTTATAATAACTATGCATTTAGAACAGACTTAAATCGTCAACCCTGTTAGTTAAGACACCAAATTGTATACATTTTTATAGTGCAATATTTATCATTGTTTACCAGTATTTGTTTATCATCATCCGTCCACATTGGAATCTTGTTTTAATATTAATTTGATTGCAAAATCATACATTTATTCATGTAAATTCTTTTATTCATTATAAGATTTATTGAAATTCCTTGAGAATGAATAGTAATTTATGGAACAATTTCTTCTTAGAGGAAACAAGATTCATGTATACTTTATATACATCTATTTTTATAGTAAAGATATTATTGTTTGCTATATTTGATATTGTAATTTAGTCTATTCTGAAATAGTGGATTCTGTGCATCTTTAAACAGAATAATCTGAAGTTAAACTTTTTTTTAATTCAAGGTTGAAACGGTATAAATGAAATAAAAATTGGGTATTGAACAACATTTACATAGTTCAATTTAAAACAATTAGAATGCAAAATAACTACTTCTTGCCTAAATCTTAAGTGCCAAATCTAAAAATATGTGTATAGGTTTTTGTTATGATGTGTGTACTGTAGTTTGTTTCTTGTTTGTAGGGGTCAGGGTATTTGAAAGTTTTCAGAAGAATTATTTCAGCCATTGGGCACTTTTATAACCATTCAAGTTACTGTATGGCCTTTTTGTTCATCTCTCCATTTTAAAGGGTTCCGACTTGTTACACAGTTTATACAATTTGTAATTAACATGTGTAATATAAAAGTAAGAAGATGTGGTATGATTACCAATGAGACTAACACTCCAGCTGAGACCAAATGACATAGAAGTTAACAACAATAGGTCACTGTACGGCCTTCAACAATAAGCAAAGCCCATACCACATAGTAAGCTATAAAAGGCCCCTAAATGAAGAATATATAACAATTCAGACAAGAAAATGAATGACGTGATTGATGTTCAAAAAAATAAACCAAAAAGAAATATGATATACAGCAAAAAAACGACAACCACTGAATAACATAAGGTTAGTTGCGATCCACTATTAAATTTCAGTCATTTATGAATTTTAAGTTAGTAAAACTTTCACCACAATGTTAAAAGAAACAAATGCAAAAGACAGTTTTGACAAAAGAAAGAAACGAAAGGGCCATTAATCATTAGTCTAAGGACAAATGAATTCATGGCCAAAATAATTTAGACGAAAACAGCAGTCCAATACACTACACAGAAAACTAGAGATTGTGGAACACAAAGACTACCACTGACTTGGGGGTTAAAATACAATTTTTATCATAACATGATTATATATAAGAAATATTTTGTTTGCAATGCAACAGCAATTCCTGTAATCTGTTATATGCAAGCGGGGGCAACATCTGTGTCCCATGGACACATCCTCCATATAATAAAAATGATACCAGCAATTGTAACGGTAGCACTAAAATAGGTCCTGCCTATTTGGCAACTCTTTATTGTCTCAATACTCTTGTCCAGTTTACCTAAAATTTAATACTAGTGTTTTGAGTTCTGTCTTTGTGTATGTATGGGTGGAGGGATTCATTAGCATACTATTAAAGCTACTGTCTTTTGGTGTGCATAAAATGCATTAATGAATATTACGTACACCTATTTTAGCCTTTGAAACTTGAGAAGAAAAGTTACTTCTTTTGCATAACACTTAGGGGCTTTCTTGAAAATCCCAACTTGAAACTCAGTAATGTGTCCATTGAAAAGTGGTTTTACACAAATATTAAGAATTGTTAGGTATAATACATTTTAAGATTAAAACTAAAGATAGATCTGTTATCAAGATTCTCAAAACTTATTACTGAACATGAATTGTTTTCCTCAGTAAATATGTTGTTTAAAAATCTTACATTAAGAATATACATGGCACTGATTCACATTTATGCATTTATACATTTTCTAACTGAATTATCATTGTGAAGTATATATGTACATATATCATTGGACCAGGTCATTAAAATTTTAACCAAATAAAGTCACATGTAGGAAGAAATAACTGATCTTTTCTACATACAGTGCAGTATTGATATTTTTATATTTATACATTCATGTCTTCCATATCTATTTTTAGAATGCTATGTCATCAAATTTTTAACATCGAATTATAAATTAGATTTGTATTTATATTTTACAAAATATACAAATTATGTAAAATAATGTCATTATTTCAATATATATGTAAACCAATGAATTGATAAAAAGACTGAAATGATATTGTTGTTGAGTTGTGTAACCCCCTAAAATTAGTTTCATGTGGTGTTCTCTTGTATCACATGTACTGATTTTTTGCACCTCCCGTGTGGAAGAGTTAGTAAACGAGTGTTGTTGGTTCAGAATTTACAATGAAAAATTAATGAGTGAAGTTGGGGATTTCTGAAATTATGTGGCAAGAAATAAACCTTTTTGGATAATGTAATATGAGGCTCGCCCTTTAGCGTTTATTCATTAATCAGTCTACAATAATACTGAAATAGACCATTACAACATTTACATTGTATAAATCTCAGTAGACTCTGTTAAATCATGCAAGAGTCTCTACACACACTTGAGAAACAAAATAACAAAATAAATGCACATATATTTTTGTATGCCATCGCACAGTGAGGGTTCAAACGCTAAGCAAAAGCTATCACCTCTCTTTAAGTTCAAACTGTCACCAGCACTGGTTTCAGTGGAATGTTTAGCTCTATATAAATTACACCCATCCTAGGTAAAAACAACAAATTGTAGACTATAAATGGCAAAGAAGTCCATCAAATACAAATGTATCGTCATAATTTGCTTGACAATCTTATTATAAATTACAGAGACAATACAAATACTAGACAACCATGATCACACCAAGATAGTTGTTAAGGTAATTACATATTTTAATGAGCTAAAAATTTCACTACATTAGATGTTGGTTTCTCATTTACAATCCATGTTCAATGGTTGGTGGTAAAATTGTCAAGAAAGAAATCCCAAGGACGATATAAGGCTGTTTAGATGAGTGAGTAGTGACATGTGGCAAGGTATTTGAATGTGAAATTGGACCTTTGAAACATTCCGGTCAAAAAAATTCCAAATGAAAAATAAATATTTTCTATATTTCTATGCTGTCAGGAAATTTTTAACAGAGATACTTCATATTTGTTCAGCAGCCTGACAGTGGCGAGTTGTAATGTGTGAGCACTTTTCCAATCTGTCAGACATCTTGTTCCTGTTTTTTGAGTCATTGAAAATGCCAATTGACTTCCAAGGTATGAAACTTTCTGCAGTAGTATTGGGTAGTACTATGTTGGAAATAATCATATTGATAATATGTATCAATAAGAATGTGATCTCTATGTGACATTAGCAGCACAGACCTAGGGTATGCATTGTTGAAGCATGTTTGTGACCTTAACCTTCAAAAGTAGAAATTTATTGACAACAAGCTATTAGTGCTGAACTAAAATCAACATATAATTTAAGATGCACAGTGGTAACAATTTGTAAATATAAAATTATAGTCTGCTATACTAAACCAAGATTGTGACAGCCCTTCCAGCCAGAAATTTTCCAAGATAATAACAGATAGATGAATATGAATACACATCACACAGTATGGCATGCTCACATATAGTCTTGATACCAAAATTCAGGAAGCTTTGATTTTTAGTTCCTGAGAAAAATGATGGAAATTTCATGAGTAGGGCAGACAGACAGATGGGTAAAACAGTTCATATCTGAGGCATTATAACAAGTATAGAGAGCACACACAATTAACTCAAGGTAGCACTATAATTTTAGACAGAAACATGTAAACTAAATTTGACATGTAGTTCATACTTGTTCATGGCAGAAATTAAATTTAAACTGAACAAATGAGTCCATGTGTGCTTTTAGTTCTTACAATAAATTTATTATGAATACTTATTATTTCAATGGCAAAAATGAAAAAAATGTTTAAGCACTTTTACAATGTATAACATTCAGATGCACACCACCTACTCTTGACCCCCATTCCTATCCACGTTCAATTTTTACTTTCAAACATTTATGGGGAGCAGGATTAATATACCGTTATTTTATACACATCAGACCATACTGGTTATTGGAACTTTGGATACACCAAACCAGGTACTCCATATCTGAGAAACGGGCAAAATTGCCCTCATTTTTAGAATTCATTCATACATTTTTGTACTAGTCAAAATTATCAGTCAAAATGTATTCTACAAGGATCACCAGTCCTTCACCTTTCATTTGATACCTAAATTACCAAAATGTATTCCACATTGTTTGATATTTACACCTATGTGTAGCAACTATTTGTTTTAAATATGTACTACTTTCCAGTATGTTCTTTTTTGACCGGACCCAATTTGGTGGTATTACATCTTACAAAGTCTATCTGAATTAATTTTGCAAAGAATTCCACTCAAGTTGGTGCTAGGGTCCGTCTTGAACTTGCAGTGAGGTGTCATGGATGGATACCCCATATCCTTTGTTTTTCTATCAGATGACAAGGACAAGTCATCCTATTGTTTTACTTTTTGTCTTACAGTGGATGGAGAGGTTTCTATCCACATTCAGCCTGAAGGAAGATTTTCAACCAATTAGATGCTTCTGCAGCATTTATTTGTACGGATGTCAAACATTTGTGAAATTTAGAAAAAAAGCAGTAAATTTCCAAAATCCTCAGTTGCATTCTTTAAATATCTAATTCTTTTGAAGATATTTGAAATTTTTAATTTTCCAATTTGAGAAATTGCACTAGAGTGCATCATTCAATAGAATTTAGTGGTACTTTAGCTCACTGATAATAGGGCGTAATTTAGAACTATAGAGTCGCATTGATAGAAGTAAAGGAAGAGCTACGATGAAAAAGTTTTAGTCAATAAAAATGACACAATTCGTCCTGCAGGATCATGGTTTATTTTTTATAAACTAATGATTTGGTCCTAGTTTTATTTTTTGTCTCCAGTATGCGAGACATAGGTATTACTATCCTGCAGCGGCATAAACTATTTGTATAAAGCTTTATATTTCAGAATGTTGAAGACCTGGATGCTTCATACCTTGTATGTAAATACCTTATATTACAAAGTTTCCGTCTGTCATATGTCCATTGTCCTTGACATTATTTTCATGGTTCAGTGACTGCTTGAAATTTTTTAAAAGTTTTTTTGTCATGTGAATTTCTCACTTATTATGAGTAATAGGATAACAATATTTAGTATATGGGTTTGCAACGTCTAAATGTCAGTCAGACAGGGTTCACCTGACCTCGACCTCATTTCATGGATCAGTGATCAAGGTTAAAGTTACATGATAAGGTCGGTTTCTCAGATACTATAAGCTGTAGGTCAACTATATGTGGTGTATGGAATAATTGTAAGGGTACATGTCAGTCTGGCAGGTTTCATCTGACCTTAACTTCATTTTCATGGTTCATTGGTCAATGTTAAGTTTTGGTGTTTTGGTCTGTTTTTCAAGTACTATAGGCAATAGGTCAACTTTATTTAGTGTATGGAATGATTGTAAGAAGTACATGTAGGTCTAGCTGGTATCATCTGACCTTGACCTCATTTTCATGGTTCATTGGTCAGTGTTAAGTTTTATGTTTTTGATCTGTTTTTCAAATACTTATAGCAATAGATCAGCTATATTTGAATTTCTCACTTATTATGAGTAATAAGATAACAATATTTGATATACTGGTTTCTTGCAATGTCTACATATCCGTCAGACAGGGTTCACCTGACCTTGACCTCATTTCATTGACCAGTGATCAAGGTTAAAGTTACATGATTAGGTCTGTTTTTCAGATACTATAAGCAGTAGGTCAACTATATGTGTAGTATGGAATGATTATAACGGGTACATGTCAGTCTGGCAGGTTTCATCTGACCTTGACCTCATTTCCATGGTTCATTGGTCAATGTTAAGTTTTTTATGTTTTGGTCAGTTTTTCAAGTACTATAACCAAAAGGTCAACTTTATTTGGTGCATGGAATGATTGTAAGAAGTATATGTAGGTCTAGACGGTATCGTCTGACCTTGACCTCATTTTCATGCTTCATTGGTCAGTGTTAAGTTGCTATGTTTTGATCTGTTTTTCAAATACTTATACCAATAGATCAGCTATATTTGGTGTATGGAATAATTGTCAAGTGTACATGTCTGTCTGGCAGATATCATCTGACCTTGACCTCATTTTCATGGTTCATTGGTCAATGTTAAGTTTTTTATGTTTTAGTCTGTTTTTCAAGTACTATAACCAAAAGGTCAACTTTATTTGGTGTATGGAATGATTGTAAGAAGTACATGTAGGTCTAGACGGTATCGTCTGACCTTGACCTCATTTTCATGGTTCATTGGTCAGTGTTAAGCTGTTATGATTTGATCTGTTTTTCAAATACTTATACCAATAGATCAGCTATATTTGGTGTATGGAATAATTGTCAAGTGTACATGTCTGTCTGGCAGATATCATCTGACCTTGACCTCAATTTCATGGTTCATTGGTCAATAATGAGTTTTTGTGTTTTTGTCTGTTTTTCAATTACATGTACCTTAAGCAATAGATCAAATATATTTGCTGTATGGAATAATTGTTAGGTGTACATGTCTGTCTGACAGGATTTATCTGACCTTGACCTCATTGTCATGGATCTTTAAAAAATGTTAAGTTTATGTGATACTTGTAGTTAAACCTTTATCTTTAAGACTTTAAACATAAAATCAATGGTCAGTAAAGCAGGCGAGACATTTCAGCATGTGCACTCTTGTTTGTGATTTCCAATAAAAATGTTTTGTTTTTGAAATTTTCATGTTTTATCGTTTACTTATATGATCTTATATGTAACACAGTATAAATTAACAACAACAAACTTGGGTGCTTTATTAATAACAAAACTTCATTATATTTGCTCATCTGAGCATTTATTCAGTAAAAATATGTTTTTAAATTTGGTTCCAATAGTGAAATGACAATAATGAAACAGACTATGAAATAAACACTCTTTTGTAGGCATATATATAAATGACAATGACATGTAATGTACTTTTTGAAACAATGATGAAATGATGTGCACAATTGTACATTACAATTAATTCCTGTGCTAAATATAATTTTATTGTCATTCTCACAGTTAAATTCTTAAGTGAAAAAACATTCAAGTATTCAAATCAAATTCTGAATAGTTTAAAGAAAACATACATTGAGATTTTAATTTGTTAGGTGGAGTTTACACGCCACTTTTTAATGTAGAGAAAGCTTGTGTAACCAGGAACAAGTACTGATCTACTGCAGGAAAACTGGCAATCCTGGTCACATAATCTGTGTTGAACACACCTTGGCACAAGCAAGGTTCAACCTCCTGTTAGAATATCCCCTCCCCTCCCCAAAAAAAGGAAGAATTACAATAAATACTATTTTCTTTATCTAATGCACCTGTATTGCATGTATCCATGTCATTTGGACTCTGTTGGATAGTTATCTCATTAGCAATCATACCACATATCCTTATTTCATATTGTTCATCTGGATTTATGCCCATTGTTAACAATGCTCTCTCCAGTCATACAAAACCTATTCAATTGAGTTTTTAGTCAAATTGTCTACTTGTGTTGCTGTCAAGAAAATGGGGTAATCAACCATAGCTCTTAAAGGGATCTAAGTTGGATAACATATAGTCCATTACAGGATTTTTCTTTTATTCAACCCTTATGTGCTATTTTTTAGCTGTAACAGCCATGTTGGTTTGCTGATGGGGTCATCAGACATAACTTTAAAGACACCATTTGGTGTGCTTAA
This sequence comes from Mytilus coruscus, assembly GCA_017311375.1. NCBI lineage: Eukaryota > Metazoa > Mollusca > Bivalvia > Mytilida > Mytilidae > Mytilus > Mytilus coruscus. Next base: position 60,964,312 of record CM029599.1, read on the forward strand.
AATTAAAAAGAAATATTTATGCTGTATCTATGGCTTGTGTGTGACCTAAGAGCTGTGTTGAAGTAACCAAGTACAAACCACACATACAATATCATATGATGTTTGTACTCACTGTCAATTAAAAGAAGTCAATCAAAATTTATGATATTTTCAAGGTACAATCACCTGAATTCAGCTATACAGAAAGATATCTATATATCAATAGAAACAAGGCAGACATGGTTGTAAGGTGATCTCTAATTTTTCACATCTTTGTCTCATTGGTAAACATACCACATCTCTTTATTTTCATATGTGGTTTTGTAATAGTATCTTCAAACATTTATCACATTTATTTTGTCCATCATCTAAAAATGTGCATCATCGAAACAATAGAACTTGTCCTTAAAATTCCCAGAAAGCACCATACCATATAAATTGTAAATCATAATGCCCAATTCAAATTATGCTCATATTATAAAGATCCTGGTAAAGATTGATAATTGGTTGCTTAACATCCAGTGGCAAATATTTCATGAATGTTCAAAAAGATTCTGATGCAGAAAAAGACTTTTTTTTCTCAATTACTATTCACTATAAAAGTGTGTATTTTCATTGATTTAATTTCCCCTAATTATTTATTACTATTCAATGTATATTGTAAATATACAAATAATCATGACAAAAAAAATTGTTTTTGTTACGGCTATACCTCTCAGTTAACGATTTATTTTACACCCTGCTTTGTTATCTAGGCAATATTACTTCTACTACCCAATATAATATCAATTTCATAAATAAATCAAAGCTGTGGAAATTGTGAAGCATCAATTCTTTTCATAAAAATACATGAGAATGTATAAAATTCTGTTGCTAATATAAAATTTTTGTAATTCACTTTCCCTGATGAAATTTTTAAAATACACATTTCTACTACTGAACACATTCTAATTTCTAAAAGTATATTGACATAAGGAAGATAAAAGTATCTTACCATTATTTTGATACACTAATAGAAAAACCTTTCAATTTCTTATAAATGCAGGAGACAGTATAGCCCTAACAAAACAGCACCTCCGCACAAAAATGTTAAAACAAATAATTGGAGTTACACAACCTAATATCCTTCGATGAGAATTTGACATAAAATAATAGGACGATACATGAATATTCTACAATGCGATTTTTGCAATATATTTAACAACCTTTTAACCGGTATTCTGAAAACGACCCATAATGTCATTCATGATTTAGTACATTTTATGTTCCTGTACAGAAATGAGCATATACAACAATACAAGATCATCATAGCTATATTAATTCTTCATATATATTCTATCATCCACAAAAAAAAATAATCAAGTCAGTTTAAATATATTTTTCATGATTACCTATTCTGACAGAGAGTTAACATTTAATTTAAATATAATTTTCTTCAAAATCGTTACATAGTGACTTGCAAGTTATGTAAATTTTATATCCCTTTTAGGGCATTATATAAATTATCATTCTAGGTATAGAGGCTATGTAAACTTTATATCCCTGTAAAGTCCCTAAAGATTTCATCCTAGGTAAAATCCTTTACTCGTCTGTTGCAAACTTTTCTGAAACTGCTGGGAGAACTTTTAATAAAATCTGAACATGTCAAAGTTCAGACATGTTTATTTTTCATTTTAGTAATCTACATGAGACTGGTCTTCAAAAGTACTGAATCAGTACAATATTAACAAATGGGCACAATTTTCAATCGTATTGCGTCGATAGTCAGTTTGATTTTAAACATGCAATACCAATATATAGCCCATATACCTTAAAGAGACAACATAATGGAGTCATACATAGGGTTTCTCTCAAGTAATTAAATTGTTATACTTTTGTTAAATTTAGAAAAAAAGAGTAATATAAGAATAAACTGCACTATGATTATTAAAGGGTGCCTCAGAATTTCTTATAAAAAGTCCAACTTGGAATACCCAAAAGTGGTCAACAGCTCAACAAGGTTTGAACACCTTTCTATACTTGTCAACCACTGAAAGAGAAAAATCCAAATTTACCCTAAAAATTTGGTCTTAACATTCAAAAGAACTTTTGTGCCTGGCTTTATATTTAACAACACAAATTGTATCATAAAGCTGGATCAGACCAGCAAATGAGCAAATCCAAAACGAAATATTTCATCTTTCTTTGACAGGGACTACATCCTCCTACTTCAATCCAAATTTACAAATCACAGGTGATAACAGGTGGCATTTATTATTTAGCCTCTTTTCATGACATGACTGGTAATTAGATATACATTGGTCAAGGGTTGAAATCCTGAGTATATCATGTAGCGTGAATTGATATGCAGGTCTCCAAAATGCTTCATAAGTAAATGTATTTTGTGCTTTACTGATTTATCAATGACTAAGATGACCATATTCCATGAACATATACACTCATTGTATATGGAAACCATGGTATATCAAAATATCTTATTGGCAATGAAACAGTCATGAAAAAGATTACTTGTTGTGCCGTCATATATAAATAGACAAACAAAAGTAATTTCATGGTGTTAGTACTTTTCTCATAGCACTAGTTTCAATACATTTAGTTATTAAATGTAATAAGAATTTTCTTAAAATTGATCAAGCAGCATTGCATAATAATAATACAATGTTCAATTTTTAATCTAATTCTTTTTATCTACTACAATATTAGTACTGATGCAATCAAATTTAAAAGCCCAACACAGAATTTTAGATTATTTGAGAAAAAAGATGTGTGCCTATTAATTAATTATTATTGCAGACCTTCAACATAAAAAATTTTATAATTTGAAGGTAAAGAAAATAGCAGAGGAGTATAAAATTCAACTGATTTTGAATTAATTCATGACATCTGATTGTCTTATGAAATATGATATTTTATCTGTGCTCAAAGCTTCAATTTCTGTACATTTTGTGAATATAATGTAAGTATAACAGAAGTAGATGATAAAATTTGTAAACAATCTCGATGTAAATACAGTTAACAGAAATAATTCTTCATTATAAAATATGATTATGTTCTTAATAACAAAATTGGTTTTTTACATCAATATAAAATTTTGACTACATAAAATGAAAACCATTTATAAAATTTTGTTCATGAATCACAAGTCATACTAAGCCATTATATCACAAGCAAAAAAAAAGAGAATTTACAACAATATTTACAATATAAGTAATAATATATAATCTACATATCTTAGTATGAACAAATGATATAGTTTTAAGACCAGTATTTGAGCACTGTCTGATAGTAATTTACACAGAAGTAACAATTTTTACACATTTATAACAAATGATTGCACATTGTATAATAATAGGGTAAAATATAAATCTTAAAACAAAACAAAGGACGTCTCATCTAGATTCTGTCATTTCTAGTCCATTCAGAACATTAAGATTTGCACCATTAAAAGAATAAAGAAGAGAAACGGAAATTTCTCAAAACCTGATTCCATTTCTATAAAACATCATATGACTTATAACAAGTTGCAATTTCTTGATTAACTATATGAATCTATTTGTTTTTTTCAAAAGAAAGATAATAACTGTTGTCTATTATGTTAGATTAAATCTACTTCAAATTCAAATACATGCTAACTAATTTTTTTTCCATACAACATTAAAAAAAGTATGTTTTAACATTCAGTTTTCTGTAGCTGGTCATTAATAAGACTAATTAACACATGCTTGATAATGCATGTAAGTAGGTCCTCATGCATGTCAGGCATCTGTTGTCATTGTATTAAATTAATGTTCACCAGACTGCTGGTACCTACTTTAATTCATGGATTGGGCTGATAAGGTAAAGCAATGTTAAATACTACCATCTTATCTTGGAATGAATCTTTTATTTAAGGTATCTGAACTTGTCCATAAGTACCTTAGCTGCCTGAATGAGTAGCTGAATAGAATTATTGTATATTACTTAAAATTTTCATTCATTTCAGCTTTTCATTGTTTGAGTACAGCATAAACTCAATACATCTTTAAAATCTACAACACTGAAACAACTGAAAGTAAGCACTTTAGGAGAAAACAAGGAGTTCATCTAAAAATAGGAAAAATAAAATTTTTGATTAAAAAAAGAAGAAAAAAGCAATAACATATCTTGCTAAAATCAACAAACATAACAAGAAGAGGTAACAGTCATTAATAAACACCTTAATTTCAGTATTTTATGTAAAACAGGAAATGTCAAATGAATTAATTAAGTTAGAATGTGAACAGGTACAAATCTGGCTATTATGACCATAAAGAAATTTTATGTTATTAAGAGGTATTTGATGCAAAACTGAGATCTGGAAGATTGCTGAATGGACTCCCTCAAACATTACATTAAAACAATCAAAATCTATTTACAACATCACAGATTCTTTCTTCTTTAGAAGTCACGACTAATAAGCTGCCTTATAAATACAAATATATTTCTGCCTTCTAAGAAAGCCCTAATACAGAATATAGTTAAGCACCAATCGCCACCCGTTAGGTGTCACCCATTAGGTGACATTTTAGGCATGATATTGTCTAACATTGGTACTGGCACTGGTTTCTTGTTCACTGGTTTCTTATCAGATTCATTCATTCGATGACTCTTCATATGAGCACTTCTACTACGTACCTTTGCAAAAACCCTGAAAAAAATTGAAGATTACAAAAATGAATCTCTACTTCATCTTTTATAAATATTGTACACATAACCAATTAAGTTAATACATTTATGGATTTTTTGCACTTTCACTGTGACCTATTTTACCAGTACTCCAAATTAAAACTACCTAAGAATTAACTTCCACTAAATAGATCTATATAAAACTCTATATGTCCCATTATCTATGACTTTTATCTTCTCAGTGGTTTAAAACTTAAAAAATTAAAGAAGAATGTGACCATGGGACACAGATGCCCCCACTGGTAAATATACTGCATATTCTTCAATTTATAAGGGGGCATAACTCGAAAAGTATGAAAGTGACGTCAAATTCGAACTTGATCTGTGTTTGGTGGTAATAAGCATTGTGTATAAGTGTCATAATATTTGGTTGAGGCAAACTAAAGTTAGATTGTAGAAATGGCAAAAGCATTTTTTCCATTTACAAATTGACATAACTCAAGAATGTTGAAAGTGACGCCACTCATATTCAAACTTGATCTGTATTTGGTGGTAATAAGTATTGTGTATAATTTTCATAACATTTAGTTGAGGCAAACTAAAGTTAGAGTGCCCAAATGGCAAATATAGCAATTTTTTCATTATAAAGGAACATAACTCAATAACTTTGAAAGTAATGCCATCCAGATTTGAACTTCATCTATGTCTGGTGGTATATAAGCGTTCTGATTAAGTTTCATAACATTTAGTTGAGGCAAACTTTAGTTAGAGAACAGAAACTAATTTTGGGACGTATGGACTTACATACGGATGGACAAGGGTAAAACTGTCACAAATAAATAAATATCCTTTTTACAGTTATTAATGGCATAAAATCTTTTGCAATCTTTAGTTTCCTCATGTATTAATGAAAGATTATGTGTTAAATACAAATGACAACACTTCAAATGAACAAGACAGTATTTAAATGTTTATGAAAATTATAATGTAATATATAAATTCTAAACTTAAATATTGCAACCTAAATAAATGTGTATTTCATCAAAAATCACTTTATTAGGTATTAGTAGAATACATTGTAAAACAGTTACATTCGTCAATAAACAGTCTAATGGCCTACTAACCTGCCACAAAGTTTACATGGGAAGCCCTCTCCATTAAGATCCTCTGAACTTGCAGGTGATCCTTGTGGTTTAGGAAGTCTTGCTGCTGGAGGTCTGTATTCTCTAGCAGGGGAACTGCTTTTTGAACCTCCCCCATGTACTCTTATATGACCATTTAATGCTTGCTTGGAATTGAAAGACTAAAACATAAAAATTAATCTGAACTTTTAAATAATGAAATACTTGTGTAGATTCATTTTATGTTCCAGACATTTACCATTCTGAAAGACAACGGCTGGGGGGGAGTATGTGATAGCCTGTTTTATGTATTTTGTATATTTTTATATTCATAGTACTTGATATTTATATATATTTGAATAAAGTTATACGGTTAGCTTATTAGTTACAATTTGTAATTAAGGATTAGCATTGTGTATTATTCTATTTTAATTTATTGACATGGATTATTGACGGATGAATTCTCATCTTTTTTTTGGGTTAAGTTTGGTTTCACTGTAGTTAGTACTTTATTTTCACGGTTGATTTCAGCGCTACCTTATATTTCTACTATTGGTTAGTACTTTTTGGCGGTTTAAATTTTTTGTTCTATTATGAGAGACATCTTCTGGTAAACAGATATATATTTACCTGCCTGCAATTTAAAAACTTTAGAATTTAATATCTTAAATAACAATTCTGTGATTGGAAAGTTTCTTATATAAGGTGTATCTGAATTTACCAGAGATGAAGTGTTCAATGTAACAACTATATATTTTGGTAATTAATGGAAATGTGCCACTTGCACAATATGTGAGGTAATCTATTAAAGTGTATTTGTATTCTTGTTTCGCTTAGCTTTATTCTTTAATATCTGCTTTGGTATTTTGTTACTTTTTGTGCTTACTTGCTTTTTGTTTTAACAAAGCACGCAGCTTACGTTTTTGTGTAGTTAATGTTATCAACACAAGTATTGTTTAAATGATATAATATAGAACTTGGTATGAGACAGCATACGAGAATATGTGCTAATTTAAAGTCTAATTGGTATAACTGTAATTGTGAAAAGTATTTGCAATGGTATCCACAGCATATATTTTTGTGACTAGATACAAGTATATGTAACTAAATAAGTTAACATGATATTGAATTATGAACATTAGCTTTAATTGTTATTACTTAGTAAATACAGAGTTACCGAATAAAGGCTTGTATAGTTCGCGGTTTTATTCTCCAAAATTGAACCTGCCAGACAGGGGTGCGGACTATAGAGTACAATAAGCAAGAAATAAGGGAAAAAAATTATATTTCGAGAGGTGGTTTGTTTATGTTCGGCCATGTTTGTTATTGATATTGTAGAGGGCGCTCTTATCATTTTCAAAACTAATAATTTTACCTAATCCATATTTATATGTTATTTTTATTCAATATCAAATATATACTGATAAATTTAAAAATTTAATGCTTCATTACAAAGTTCTCGTTTCTTTTCACTGCATTGCTAAAAATAAACTGGAATCTGCTTGAATTTAACGGAACGAAAAAAGTATAAGAGTCAATCGAGAACCAGCTTACAATGTATAAACTACAAAAGGTAATCGGTTATTCGTTCCGTTTTGGTGTTTCATACTGATGCATGTGTTTTGTTTTAGCTTAAGATCCTTCAAACATTGTTTTACACAAGGTTGGAACTGTTTACTTTCAAAGTCGTATTCTATCGATATCTATCAAGTACAGATTTTCCTTACACTCTCACCGTATTTATTTTCTTTTACAATGCTTTTCAAACTTCCAGTTTTAACATACACAAGTTTCTAAATTGTTTTTTGTGTGATTTTGACTTATTTTAACACAATCGTGAAGTGTTCTAGAATCATTTACAAGCAGTTTCAACTTCTATTTGATGCTGGAACATGGGTTTTTCCATGAAAATACCGCAAATGACCACACAGGATTTGAAATTACCAGAGTTTTATTAGACATTTTCTAACAGTTTCAAAAAGTTTTTTTACCTGAAATTTCGTGGCGGTAAGTGGGGTGCGGACAATGTACTAGTGCGAACTATACAAGCCCTATTACGGTATCTATCTGTAACTTATAAGTACATTTATATCTTACAGGGCTGTTTTTACTTATTCATTATATTTACTTATTGTCATCTGAATAAAAGTTACAGAACCCTAGCTTGCAGTTATTTATTTATAAGAGCCTTAAGAAACCGGGTTTTACTTTTTTTCCACTTGGAGAAACTGACGAGATTGAGTTTGACCTACTATAGACAGAATGATACCTCTTTTTTACATCTAACTTTTAGATGGCATTGGTGACAAACCAAACCATCTAATTGTACTGCTAATTTTTAAAAAATTTTTTAGTACTCTTGTAGAAACACAGTGTATTTAATCTTTCAACACTTGTATTAATCTGTTATTCTTGCCTTAAAACTATAAAAATGACATTCTGTTAGGAGAAACACTGCCAGCCTGTGACTTAATGTCTTTAAAATATACTTTCAAGAACAATAAAAGAACAGAGTTCCAATGTCCTCGCGTTGCACATATTTTATCTATCCAGGGGCAATAACTAAAAAAAAAACCACTTTTTTCGTTGTTCTATAAAACAATTTATAAATAAAAAGCGTGCGCGGGTGACAAAAAAGTTCTTTTTATTGTATACTAAATATTTCAAACAGACCTTCAAGGGCATTACTTATAGTATACTATAAGTTTTAGAAAAAAAAATGTACCCGTGAGAGCGCTAACGAGGCCTTTTTCCATAAATTTAATATTTCCAAGGGTCATAACTCTTTTTAAAAAAGTCGATCGTCCACCATTATAAAATTTGTCCAAGATATTGCTGATATTAACCTATAGTATAAGTTTTATAAAAATCTGGCAAGAATTGTACTCGTGAGAGCGCTAACAAGGCCATTTCCCATAAATTTAATATTTCCAAGGGCATAACTCTTTTAAAAAAAGTCGATCGGCCACCATTATAAAACTTGTCCGAGTTATTGCTGATATTAACCTATAGTATAAGTTTTATAAAAATCTGGCAAGAATTGTACCTGTGAGAGCACTAACAAGACCGGACGGACGGACTTTCCATTACGCGGGGGACAAAAATATTTCAATAAATAATACTTTGGTTTCATCACCAATGTATTATGGAATTTGAACGGTTTCAGCATTGTTATAGAAGATACTGTTAATAACATATCAGTTCTGTAAAGCTTGTAACCAACAAAAATCACTTCTGTGCTGTAACCTGTTCTGTGTTAAGTCCATATCATTCAATACATATTTATGGCTTTAAGATATGCAAGGTAAACAATTTTACTTACAGCATTGCATTCTGGATAATCACAGGTAAACATAGGAGCAGGCGATGTAGCTACAGAAGCTGGGGATGATGTGACTACAGTCTTTACAGACTTTGCAGATTTTACAGATGAGGTATCATCCTCTTTATTATTCAACTACAATATAAAAGATGCTGTATCAGTGAAATGCCACATTCCAAATTTGGTAAAAAAGAAATATAGAAATCAACACGTGATGATAAACTTCTAAAATATGCATTATTTGATAACTAATCATGTATCATCAAATTTTCACAAAAAATGGTGACCAACAAATAAAAACCTAAAGCATCGTTCAAAAAAGATTTTGTAATCATTTTGAAAACTATGAACATTGGACTTGAATATGGCAAAAAAAATAGGTTTCAGGTTACCTGACCACAAACTGATGGATTCTGACTTGGTTTTTTTCATTGTGGAACTTAAATTTATTTCTAACCTTCTAAACTACATCTCTTTTATCTATTATAACTTCATGTGTCCTACTCAATGGTAGCATTGTGTTCTGACTTTTTTGTATGAACTTCATTTGATTAAAAGGCTGATAAACTTTACAAAAAAGATCTATAACAATGAAAATACATTTTTTGTTTCTTAAAACAAACTCAGGATAAAAAAAGATGAATGAGGTAAAATCATGTGTCAGTATAAAAACAGACAAAGAAGAAATTTTTTGTTTAAATGATTATATAACCTTGACTGCTTAATAGATTTTGATGGATTAGGAAATATAAATGACAGTCATGAAATAAGGGATAAAGAAACTATCAAATTTGCTCCCCAATTACACCCCCCAAAAAAGTCCATTGTCAGAAATACCAGTCATTTATTTCATGACAGTATCATGGAATAAGAAGCTTTTAATATTATTCAATGCTAATAGGAAATACCATAATGTCAGTAGTATCCTCCATGTCAGTAGAACTACTGGAGTCTTCATCATATTCGTTTATCTCCATCTCATTTTCTGGCTGCTCTGGAAGTGTTGCAGGCTGCTGTTGTTGCTGCTGGGATCGTAAGTTGTACAATCTTTCACGTTCTCTTTTATTACGAATAATACGCAGACGTTTGTGTTCATCTGGACACACTTTCTTCCATAAATAATAAAACTGAATACATTCTTTCACAGATTTACTTCCAATCTACAAAGTAAAATTTGGTTAAGAAATACCAAACCATGGAAACTGATATTTTGATTTAAATTATTTAATAATTACTTAATACTGATATCATGCTTTTATGATTTATGAAAAGAAAACTTAAGTTCGGTAGTTCCTTTGCACACCTATATTACTACTAACTGAGGATTCATAAATTTTCGTAGGTATTAATTTTCATGGATTGAGGAAAACTTTATACATTTTTGTGCATACAGTCGAACCTCGTTGTGTCTAACTTGGTTGTGTCGAAAACTCGGATGAGTCGAAGTAATTTCTCGGTCCCGGTAAAATTCCCGTTTGATCAATGCATAATTACCTCTGATGATTCAAATACTCGGTTAAGTCGAGTAAGTTTTATAGTCCTGTCGATGTAAAATTAATGTAAATTGACCCCGATGTCTTGAAGTTCAAAAGTAAGAATTTTTGAAAAATGCAGACCTAATGATAAAAATTCATATCCGATGTATTTCTTATGTAACCTAATCATTTTCAAAAGAGCTTAAAGTTGAGTAAACATACTTGTTTGTATAACAGTTTTAATGACATGTTTATGGTGACCGTTAATTAACACCTGTTTAATCGTCCAAGCGGGACGTTAGTGTGTTGAACATATTTTAACTGACATAAAATCGAAACGAATTTAGATGACCCAAGCTGAGATTAAATGAATTGTTAGAATTAAAATTCATTTATTACAATAAACAAAAGGATTAAGACAATTTTGATATACTGGTATTCATAATAATTAAATGTTAAGCACATGATCTCATCAGAGACCATTCAGAACTTGTTTCGTTCCCCGAGTGATTTCATAATTTACAGTGACTGACCTTTGTAAATATTTGTGTATGCTATTGATTTTATTTGTGCATGATTTGTATCTGTACTTGTGTTTAATTAATATGAAGGATAAAAAAATATGGAAATTGAATACACAATCATAAAGTGTCATATCGAAAAAAGATACACGGTTCAAGGTATCTGGTTTACACAAATTTCATTCCGTATTTCATGCATTCCAAATTTAAGATGGCACACTCGCCTTGGATGAGTCCAACCTCGGATAAGTCGAATACTTTAATCCCGTCCCATCGACCTCGACATAATGAGGTTCGACTGTATATAATTTTGTGGTTTTCCCAATGTCTACAATGCATACAAGCCTTTAATAAAATGCTTCGCTGAGCGCAGCCTGATACGACCAAAGAGGTCAAATCCTGAACAGTTGGGGCAAATTTGGACACAATATTCATGCTTGATACTGTCTGACTTTGGATTGTGATCAAATTTTTGGTATAATATAGGTTTCTGACACAAAATAAATGTGGTAAAAAATCTATTGCACAATACTGTGCAATTGAAGATTTCTTCTTGAAACTCTTCAAAAAGTTTGAAATTTGAAAATTTGAAGTTTGAAAAAAATATATGAACCCCTTAAAAATCCCCCAAAACTTTTGAACCCCCTTTTGGAGCAATTACCCCAAACTCAATCCCAGCCTTCCCTTTTAAGTATGGAACCTTGTAGTACAATTTTAGAGAGATCCATACACTTAAACACAAGTTATTGTCTGGAAACTAGAATAAACTGCTTCGTTGAGTGCAGCTGGATACGCCCGCAGAGGTCCAACCCTGAATAGTTGGGGCAAAAATGGACACAATATTCAAGCTTGATACAGGTCTGAATCTGGATTGTAATTAAATATTTGACATATTATAGGTTTCTGAATAAATGTAGTCAAGAACTTGAAATTGGTTATATGAATTGAATTTATATTCAATTAAAGATTTCTTGCTGTTGTGCAATACACTATGCTGTTGCACAATACTTAGTAAATCTGTTGTCGGACTATAAACAAATAAAATTTATAAAATTCTAAAGGGAGCTTACATCAATAGATATAAACAATTCACCAAAATTTCATAAGAATTGCTGAAAGCATTTTGAGTTATTGTCTGAAAACTGGAAAATCCCCTTTTTAATGAATAAAACCCCATAACTCGAAATGTAAAATCTAAAATTTATAAAATTCTAAAGGGAGCTTACATCAATAGATATCAACAATTCATCAAAGTTTCATGAAAACTGCTGAAAGCATTTTTGAGTTATTGTCTGAAAACTGGAAAATCCCCCTTTTTTTATGAATAAAACCCCGTAACTTGGAAACGTAAAATCTAAAATTTATAAAAATCAAAAGGGAGCTCATGTCAATAGAGCTAAACAAATAACCAAAATTTCTTGCAAGTTGGTAAAAGCATTCTTGAGTTATTGTCCGGAAACTACAAAAATGCTTGCTTTTGGCCCCTTTTAGTCCCCTAATTCCTAAACTGTTGGTACCATAACCCCCAAAATCAATCCCAACCTTCCTTTGTAGTATTGAACCTTCTTGTAAAATTTCATAGAGATCCATTCACTTAAACGTAAGTTATTGTCCCGAAACCAAATGTGTCTTCGGACGCTGATGACATCATAGCATTATACCAGGGCTTCCAAAAAATATTTGAGCCAGCTGGACATTTTATATCTTATCCCGATTTTATTCTCTTTAGACTTAGTAACAAAAGGCAGTTATGGTAATATATCAGTCGGCCATCATATAACCAATGATTGACATTAAAACGATATTAAACTTTACTTTGATTTAAATTTGATTTTCTGACGCAAACTGTTAAATTGAAAGTGCATCATTTGAAGTGTGCAACTTCAGCGTACTAATTCTGCCTTAGATTCTTTATTTGTGCAAAATAACGTTGTCAAAAACTTTACTTTCGTTTTTAAAAAACACATTTTCCTAATACCGGATGTTGACTGGACAATGGTAAATCACGGACCGGAGACGGATACGTAGATGATTATACGAACCCAAAAAATTTTGCGGTCGTATAAAAAATTTGTAATTCATTGAACATTTAAATACATGGTTTACCTGTGCCAACAAAATCCATTAAAATTGGTATCCCAAGAATAATAAAATGCTCCGCTGGACGCAGCTTGATACGACCGCAGAGGTCGAACCCTGAACAGTTGGGGCAAGTATGGACTCAACATTCAAGCTTGATACAGCACTGAATTTGGATTGTGAATAAATATTTGACACAGCATAGGTTTCTGACACAGAATGAATGTGGTCTAAGAACTGAAAAATTTTTAATTTACCTATTCAAACCATATCAGTATTATTTGCTTTTATATATAAATCAGAAATAACCAATTTAAAATGGAAAATTTTAAAGAAAAAAAAAGGAAGAAAAGGAAAAAAAAATCCCTCCCCCAAATTTTTTGAACCCCCTTATGATTCATCACCCCCAAACTCAATCCCAGCCTTCCCTTTGTGGTATTTCTTGCTATTGCGCAATACTGTGTAATTGAAGATTTCTTGCTATTGTGCAATACTGTGCAATTGAAGATTTCTTGCTATTGCGCAATACTGCAATTGAAGATTTCTTGCTATTGCAATACTGTGCAATTGAAAATTTCTTGCTATTGCACAATACTTAATTTATTAATTTACACATCCTGTTTGGTGTGTATCTCTTGCCTTATCATTATTATTTGCTTTTATATATAAATCAGAAATTTAATAATAAAGTTTGTGGCAAATTTCCAATATACATAATTTAAAAACAGGTAAGGTGAGATAAACAAAAAGCTTCATCAGCAACATTTTATATTGGCAAATTTCCAATGAAGTTCATTAAACTAAAGTTATTGGCAAATTTCAATGGAATTTATTAATAATAAAGTTTTGGCAAATTTCAATATAAATAATTTAAAAGCAGTTTAGGTGAGATATTCAAATGAGTTTCAATTACCAACCTTACACTGCCTTTTAAATTATGTTTTGTACTTAAGTAATTGTCCATTAACCTGCAAACCCTTTTCCCCTTTTTGCACCTTATTCCTTAAAACTTTGAGCCATCCCAAAGACAATTTTACCATCCCTTTGTGGTATTCCAATATCCAAAATCTAAATACATGGTTAGATTCAGCATATCAAAGAACCCCAAGAATTCAATTTTGATGAAATCAAATAAAGTTCAATTTTGGACCCTCTAAACCTCAATGTGGACCAATTTGATAACCAGGCCCAAATATAAAAATCTAAATACATGGTTAGATTCAGCATATCAAGAACCCCATATATTCAATTTTGTTGAAATCAAACAAAGTTTAATTTTGGACCCAGTCTTGAAAACTGGGCCCATAATCAAAAACTAAGTACATGTTTAGATTCAGCATATCAAAGAACCCCAAGAATTCAATTTTGTTAAAATCAAACTAAGTTTAATTTTGGAACTTTTGGACCTTAATGTAGACCAATTTGAAAACGGACCAAAATTGAGAATCTAAATACACGGTTAGATTCGCATATCAAAGAACCCCAATAGTTCAATATTTGATGATTCAATTTTGATGAAATCAAATAAAGTTCAATTTTGGACCCTTTAAACCTCAATGTAGACCAATTTGATAACCGGCCCAAATATCAATTTCTTGCTATTGAGCAATACTGTGCAATTGAAGATTTCTTGCTATTGCGCAATACTGTGCAACTGAAGATTTCTTGCTATTAAATACTGTGCAATTGAAAATTTCTTGCTATTGCACAATACTTAATATATTAATTTACACATCCTGTTTGTGTGTATCTCTTGCCTTATCATTATTATTTGCTTTTATATATAAATCAGAAATTCAATAATAAAGTTTTTGGCAAATTTCAATATACATAATTTAAAAGCAGTTTAGGTGAGATACACAAAAAGCTTCATCAGCAATATTTTATATTGGCAAATTTCCAATGAAGTTCATTAAACTAAAGTTATTGGCAAATTTCCAATGGAATTTATTAATAATAAAGTTTTGGCAAATTTCAATATAAATAATTTAAAAGCAGTTTAGGTGAGATATTCAAATGAGTTTCAATTACCAACCTTACACTGCCTTTTAAATTATGTTTTGTACTTAAGTAATTGTCCATTAACCTGCAAACCCTTTTCCCCTTTTTGCACCTTATTCCTTAAAACTTTGAGCCATCCCAAAGACAATTTTACCATCCCTTTGTGGTATTCCAATATCCAAAATCTAAATACATGGTTAGATTCAGCATATCAAAGAACCCCAAGAATTCAATTTTGATGAAATCAAATAAAGTTCAATTTTGGACCCTCTAAACCTCAATGTGGACCAATTTGATAACCAGGCCCAAATATAAAAATCTAAATACATGGTTAGATTCAGCATATCGAAGAACCCCATATATTCAATTTTGTTGAAATCAAACAAAGTTTAATTTTGGACCCAGTCTTGAAAACTGGGCCCATAATCAAAAAACTAAGTACATGTTTAGATTCAGCATATCAAAGAACCCCAAGAATTCAATTTTGTTAAAATCAAACTAAGTTTAATTTTGGAACTTTTGGACCTTAATGTAGACCAATTTGAAAACGGGACCAAAAATTGAGAATCTAAATACACGGTTAGATTCGCATATCAAAGAACCCCAATAGTTCAATTTTGATGATTCAATTTTGATGAAATCAAATAAAGTTCAATTTTGGACCCTTTAAACCTCAATGTAGACCAATTTGATAACCGGCCCAAATATCAATTTCTTGCTATTGAGCAATACTGTGCAATTGAAGATTTCTTGCTATTATGCAATACTGTGCAACTGAAGATTTCTTGCTATTGCAATACTGTGCAATTGAAAATTTCTTGCTATTGCACAATACTTAATATATTAATTTACACATCCTGTTTGGTGTGTATCTCTTGCCTTATCATTATTATTTGCTTTTATATATAAATCAGAAATTCAATAATAAAGTTTTGGCAAATTTCAATATACATAATTTAAAAGCAGTTTAGGTGAGATACACAAAAGCTTCATCAGCAATATTTTATATTGGCAAATTTCCAATGAAGTTCATTAAACTAAAGTTATTGGCAAATTTCAATGGAATTTATTAATAATAAAGTTTTGGCAAATTTCAATATAAATAATTTAAAAGCAGTTTAGGTGAGATATTCAAATGAGTTTCAATTACCAACCTTACACTGCCTTTTAAATTATGTTTTGTACTTAAGTAATTGTCCATTAACCTGCAAACCCTTTTCCTCCTTTTTGCAGCTTATTCCTTAACACTTTGAGCCATAACTCCCAAAGACAATTCTTACCATCCTTTGTGGTATTCCAATATCCAAAATCTAAATACATGGTTAGATTCAGCATATCAAAGAACCCCAAGAATTCAATTTTGATGAAATCAAATAAAGTTCAATTTTGGACCCTCTAAACCTCAATGTGGACCAATTTGATAACTGGGCCCAAATATCAATAAAATGCTCCAGGGCGCAGCTTGATACGACCGCAGAGGTCGAACCCTGAATAGTTGGGGCAAGTATGGACACAACATTCAAGCTTGATACAGCTCTGAATTTGGATTGTGATTAAATATTTGACACAGCATAGGTTTCTGACACAGAATGAATGTGGTCTAAGAACTTAAAAATTTTAAATTGACATTCACCTATTATGGTCCAATATCCAAAATCTAAATACTTGGTTAGATTCAGCATATCAAAGAACCCCAAGAGTTCAATTTTGATGAAATCAAACAAAGTTTAATTTTGGACTCTTTTGACCTCAATGTGGACAAAGTTGATAACGGGGCCCAAAAATCAAAAATCTAAATACATGGTTAGATTCAGCATATCAAAGAACCCCATATATTGAATTTTTGTTGAAATCAAACAAAGTTTAATTTTGGACCCTGATTTGGACCAACTTGAAAACTGGGCCCATAATCAAAAATCTAAATACATGTTTAGATTCAGCATATCAAAGAACCCTATGAATTCAATTTTTGTTAAAATCAAACTAAGTTTAATTTTGGACCCTTTGGACCTTAATGTAGACCAATTTGAAAATGGGACCAAAAATTAAGAATCTAAATACACGGTTAGATTCGGCATATCAAAGAACTCCAATAATTCAATTTTTGATGAAATCAAACAAAGTTTAATTTTGGACCCTTTTGACCTCAATGTGGAAAAAATTGATAACAGGGCCCAAAAAATAAAAAATCTAAATACATGGTTAGATTCAGCATATCAAAGAACCCCATATATTCAATTTTTGTTGAAATCAAACAAAGTTTAATTTTGGACCCCGATTTGGACCAACTTGAAAACTGGGCCCATAATCAAAAATCTAAATACATGTTTAGATTCAGCATATCAAAGAACCCTATGAATTCAATTTTTGTTAAAATCAAACTAAGTTTAATTTTGGACCCTTTGGACCTTAATGTAGACCAATATGAAAATGGGACCTAAAATTAAGAATCTAAATACACGGTTAGATTCGGCATATCAAAGAACCCCAATAATTCAATTTTTGATGAAATCAAACAAAGTTTAATTTTGGACCCTTTTGACCTCAATGTGGAAAAAATTGGTAACGGGGCCCAAAAATCAAAAATCTAAATACATGGTTAGATTCAGCATATCAAAGAACCCCATATATTCAATTTTTGTTGAAATCAAACAAAGTTTAATTTTGGACCCCGATTTGGACCAACCTGAAAACTGGGCCCATAATCAAAAATCTAAATACATGTTTAGATTCAGCATATCAAAGAACCCTAAGAATTCAATTTTGTTAAAATCAAACTAAGTTTAATTTTGGACCCTTTGGACCTTAATGTAGACCAATTTGAAAACGGGACCAAAAATTAAGAAGCTAAATACACGGTTAGATTCGGCATATCAAAGAACCCCAATAATTCAATTTTGATGAAATCAAACAAAGTTTAATTTTGGACCCTTTGGACCTCAATGTGGACCAATTTAAAACGGGGCCCAAAATCCAAAAACTTAATACACGATTAGATTCAGCATATTAAAGAACCCCAAGAGTTCAAGAATAAAACCCCATTGAAATTGGTCAAGAAATAAGCAATTTATACAAAGTATCTTCTTTTGCACAATACTGTGCAATTGAATATTTCTTGCAATTGCGCAATACTGTGCAATTGAATATTTCTTGCTATTGCACAATACTGTACAATTGACAATTTCTTGCTATTGCGCAATATTGTGCTATTGGATATTTCTTGCTATTGCGCAATACTGTGCAATTGAAGATTTCTTGCTATTATGCAATACTGTGCAATTGAAAATTTCTTGCTATTGCACAATACTTATTATATAATAATTTATCTCCTGCCATATCATTATTATTTGCTTTTAAATATAAATCAGAAATAACCAACTTAAAATGGAAAATTTTAAAGAAAAAAAAAAAGGAAAAAAAGAAACCCCCACCCCCAACCCCCCAAATTTTTGAACCCTTATGATTCATCACCCCAAACTCAATCCCAGCCTTCCTTTGAGGTATGGTACCTTGCAGTACAATTTCAGAGAGATCCATACACTTGAACACAAGTTATTGTCTGGAAACTAGAAAATGCTTATTTTTGGCCCCTAATTCCTAAACGTTTCAGGCAATTACCCGCAAACTCAATTCCAGCTTTCCTTTGTGATATGGAACCTTGTAGTACAATTTCAGAAAGATCCATACACTTACACACAAGTTATTGTCATGAAACTAGAAAAATGCTTGTGTTTTGCCCCTTTTTTGGCCCCTAATTCCTAAACGTTTCAGGCAATTACCCCCAAACTCAATTCCAGCTTTCCCTTTGTGATATGGAACCTTGTAGTACAATTTCAGAAAGATCCATACACTTACACACAAGTTATTGTCATGAAACTAGAAAATGCTTGTTTTTGCCCTTTTTGGCCCCTAATTCCTAAAATTTGGAGGCAATTACCCCAAAATCAATCCCAGCATTCCCTTTGTGATATGGAACCTTGTGGTACAATGTCAGAGAGATCCATACACTAACACACAAGTTATGTCTGGAAGTTACAAAATGCTTATTTTGGCCCTTTTTGGCCCCTAATTCCTTAACTGTTGGTACCATAACCCCCAAAATCAATCCCAACCTTCCTTTTGTGATATTGAACCTTATGTTAAAATTTCATAGAGATCCAGTCACTTAAACTAAAGTTAGAGTGCGAAAACCAATGCGTCTCGACGACGACGACGCCGGACGACGACGACGACGACGACGCCAACGTCATACCAATATACGACCACAAAAATTTTTGCGGTCGTATAAAAATCTAAATACATGGTTAGATTCAGCATATCAAGAACCCCATATATTCAATTTTGTTGAAATCAAACAAAGTTTAATTTGGACCCGATTTGGACCAACTTGAAAACTGGGCCCATAATAAAAACTAAGTACATGTTTAGATTCAGCATATCAAAGAATCCCAAGAATTCAATTTTTGTTAAAATCAAACTAAGTTTAATTTTGGACCCTTTGGACCTTAATGTAGACCAACTTGAAAACGGGACCAAAAATTAAGAATCTAAATACACGGTTAGATTCGGCATATCAAAGAACCCCTATAGTTCAATTTTCGATGATATCAAACAAAGTTTAATTTTGGACCTTTTTGGCCCCTAATTCCTAAACTGTTGGGACCAAAACTCCTTTTTGGCCCAAATTCCTAAACGTTTAGGGCAATTACCCCCAAACTCAAACCCAGCTTTCCCTTTGTAACATGGAACCTTGTGGAACAATTTCATAAAGATCCATACACTTACACACAAGTTATTGTCCTGAAACTAGAAAATGCTTGTTTGTTGCCCTTTTGGCCCCTAATTCCTAAAATTTTGAGGAATTACCCCAAAATCAATCCCAGTATTCCTTTGTGATATGGAACCTTGTGGTACAATGTCAGAGAGATCCATACACTAACACACAAGTTATGTCTGGAAGTTACCAAAATGCTTATTTTTGGCCCCTAATTCCTTAACTGTTGGTACCATAACCCCCAAAATCCCAACCTTCCTTTTGTGGTATTGAACATTATGGTTAAATTTCATAGAGATCCATTCACTTAAACTAAAGTTAGAGTGCGAAAAAACCAATGCGTCCTCGGACGACGCCAAAGTCATACCAATATACGACCGCAAAATTTTTTGCGGTCGTATAATAATGAATCCACAGTATATGGTTATTTTTTTACAATAATTAAAATTGGAAAAAATCAAAGAACCTTTGTGAGCACGCTCACATACCCCACACCCCCACATTGTCACTGGACAAACAAAATCTCACCAGATTCCTAAGTTCAAAGACTCATAACTCTACAAAAGTAACATATGTTAATGTGCATATCCACAAGAAAATTTTTATCAGCTGAATTTTGTTGCAAATACAAACTGTTGCAGTAGCATATTTAGGCCAAAATTCTAAGTTCAAAGGGGCATAACTCCTAGAAAAAAAAAACTGAATCATAATTTCCTGTCGATATGCACATCTATATAGTATGTCCTTATTATCTACAAAGTTTCATGAAATATTGTTGTGTGGTTTCAGAGGAGTTGCGATGACAAACTGTACAGTAGTTTATTGGCCTGCAAAGGGGCATAACTCCTAGAAAAAATTAACTCATAATTTCCGGACAGACGGACAGGTCAAAAACATTATACCTGACGCAATAAATTGTGTGGGGTATAATTACATTTGAAAACTGGGCCCATAATCAAAATCTAAATACATGTTTAGATTCAGCATATCAAAGAACCCTATGAATTCAATTTTTGTTAAAATCAAACTAAGTTTAATTTTGGACCCTTTGGACCTTAATGTAGACCAATATGAAAATGGGACCTAAAATTAAGAATCTAAATACACGTTAGATTCGGCATATCAAAGAACCCAATAATTCAATTTTGATGAAATCAAACAAAGTTTAATGGACCCTTTTGACCTCAATGTGGAAAAAATTGGTAACAGGGCCCAAAATCAAAAATCTAAATACATGGTTAGATTCAGCATATCAAAGAACCCCATATATTCAATTTTGTTGAAATCAAACAAAGTTTAATTTTGGACCCGATTTGGACCAACCTGAAAACTGGGCCCATAATCAAAAATCTAAATACATGTTTAGATTCAGCATATCAAAGAACCCTAAGAATTCAATTTTGTTAAAATCAAACTAAGTTTAATTTTGGACCCTTTGGACCTTAATGTAGACCAATTTGAAAACGGGACCAAAATTAAGAAGCTAAATACACGGTTAGATTCGGCATATCAAAGAACCCCAATAATTCAATTTTGATGAAATCAAACAAAGTTTAATTTTGGACCCTTTGGACCTCAATGTGGACCAATTTAAAAACGGGCCCAAAATCCAAAAACTTAATACACGATTAGATTCAGCATATTAAAGAACCCCAAGAGTTCAAGAATAAAACCCCATTGAAATTGGTCAAGAAATAAGCAATTTATACAAAGTATCTTCTTTTGCACAATACTGTGCAATTGAATATTTCTTGCAATTGCGCAATACTGTGCAATTGAATATTTCTTGCTATTGCACAATACTGTACAATTGACAATTTCTTGCTATTACGCAATATTGTGCTATTGGATATTTCTTGCTATTGCGCAATACTGTGCAATTGAAGATTTCTTGCTATTGCGCAATACTGTGCAATTGAAAATTTCTTGCTATTGCACAATACTTATTATATAATAATTTATCTCCTGCCATATCATTATTATTTGCTTTTAAATATAAATCAGAAATAACCAACTTAAAATGGAAAATTTTAAAGAAAAAAAAGGAAAAAAAAAACCCCCAACCCCCAACCCCCAAATTTTTGAACCCTTATGATTCATCACCCCAAACTCAATCCCAGCCTTCCTTTGAGGTATGGTACCTTGCAGTACAATTTCAGAGAGATCCATACACTTGAACACAAGTTATTGTCTGGAAACTAGAAAATGCTTATTTTTGGCCCCTAATTCCTAAACGTTTCAGGCAATTACCCGCAAACTCAATTCCAGCTTTCCTTTGTGATATGGAACCTTGTAGTACAATTTCAGAAAGATCCATACACTTACACACAAGTTATTGTCATGAAACTAGAAAATGCTTGTGTTTTGCCCTTTTTGGCCCCTAATTCCTAAACGTTTCAGGCAATTACCCCAAACTCAATTCCAGCTTTCCTTTGTGATATGGAACCTTGTAGTACAATTTCAGAAAGATCCATACACTTACACACAAGTTATTGTCATGAAACTAGAAAATGCTTGTTTTTGCCCTTTTGGCCCCTAATTCCTAAAATTTGGAGGCAATTACCCCAAAATCAATCCCAGCATTCCTTTGTGATATGGAACCTTGTGGTACAATGTCAGAGAGATCCATACACTAACACACAAGTTATGTCTGGAAGTTACAAAATGCTTATTTTGGCCCTTTTGGCCCCTAATTCCTTAACTGTTGGTACCATAACCCCAAAATCAATCCCAACCTTCCTTTGTGATATTGAACCTTATGTTAAAATTTCATAGAGATCCAGTCACTTAAACTAAAGTTAGAGTCGAAAACCAATGCGTCTTCGACGACGACGGACGACGACGACGACGACGACGACGCTAACGTCATACCAATATACGACCACAAAATTTTTGCGGTCGTATAAAAATCTAAATACATGGTTAGATTCAGCATATCAAGAACCCCATATATTCAATTTTTGTTGAAATCAAACAAAGTTTAATTTTGGACCCGATTTGGACCAACTTGAAAACTGGGCCCATAATAAAAACTAAGTACATGTTTAGATTCAGCATATCAAAGAACCCCAAGAATTCAATTTTGTTAAAATCAAACTAAGTTTAATTTTGGACCCTTTGGACCTTAATGTAGACCAACTTGAAAACGGACCAAAATTAAGAATCTAAATACGGTTAGATTCGGCATATCAAAGAACCCTATAGTTCAATTTTCGATGATATCAAACAAAGTTTAATTTTGGACCTTTTGGCCCTAATTCCTAAACTGTTGGGACCAAAACTCCTTTTGGCCCAAATTCCTAAACGTTTAGGGCAATTACCCCAAACTCAAACCCAGCTTTCCTTTGTAACATGGAACCTTGTGGAACAATTTCATAAAGATCCATACACTTACACACAAGTTATTGTCCTGAAACTAGAAAAATGCTTGTTTGTTGCCCCTTTTTGGCCCCTAATTCCTAAAATTTTGAGGGAATTACCCCCAAAATCAATCCCAGTATTCCTTTGTGATATGGAACCTTGTGGTACAATGTCAGAGAGATCCATACACTAACACACAAGTTATGTCTGGAAGTTACCAAAATGCTTATTTTTGGCCCTAATTCCTTAACTGTTGGTACCAGAACCCCAAAATCCCAACCTTCCTTTTGTGGTATTGAACATTATGGTTAAATTTCATAGAGATCCATTCACTTAAACTAAAGTTAGAGTGCGAAACCAATGCGTCCTCGGACGACGCCAAAGTCATACCAATATCTGACCGCAAAATTTTTGCGGTCGTATAATAATGAATCCACAGTATATGGTTATTTTTACAATAATTAAAATTGGAAAAATCAAAGAACCTTGTGAGCACGCACATACCCCACACCCCACATTGTCACTGGACAAACAAAATCTCACCAGATTCCTAAGTTCAAAGACTCATAACTCTACAAAAGTAACATATGTTAATGTGCATATCCACAAGAAAATTTTTATCAGCTGACTTTTGTTGCAATTACAAACTGTTGCAGTAGCATATTTAGGCCAAAATTCTAAGTTCAAAGGGGCATAACTCCTAGAAAAAAAAAACTGAATCATAATTTCCTGTCTATATGCACATCTATATAGTATGTCCTTATTATCTACAAAGTTTCATGAAATATTGTTGTGTGGTTTCAGAGGAGTTGCGATGACAAACTGTACAGTAATTAATTGGCCTGCAAAGGGGCATAACTCCTAGAAAAAATTAACTCATAATTTCTGGACAGACGGACAGGTCAAAAAACATTATACCTGACGCAATAAATTGTGTGGGGTATAATTACATCAGTGTTCCCGCCTGCCCTAAATAGGAGGGTGGCCCGCCCTTGGTGCCCTTACCCCCGCCCTTCTGCCCTCCAAAGCAAAAGAATGCACCCCTCTGCCTTTTCAAAAAAATACAATTTCCAAATTTCATGCCGGTAAAATTGTTACCTGATTGTGTAACACTAATTAACTGACAATGGGATTAAGTTAAATACCTAATGCCTTTGGCAGTTTTATCACCTCTGTTAATGATTTTTACTGCTAATTAGTGGATTTAAGATAATTGAACAAATACTAGATATTTAATACAGAATTAAAAGTCCACATGTTATCCATTTGCAATGTTTATGTACAGCATGTACACCTGAAAAAAAATTATTTCAGTAGGCACAATATAAAAAATAAAATCTAAAACAATTTTAAAGGCATACATAGTTTTGACTAAATTGGTAAAAAATGGTTTGTTTTATAACCATGAGTATGAAATTTAAAGAAGAATCAAAGAAATTTGTACTTGGAACATAACTTCCTGTTTTACTTCTTGTATTTTATAATCCTCCTTCTATAGGAGCACTCATCACATGCTTTTACTTTTAAACACTGATGGAAAAAAGCAACTGTTTATAGCTCCTATATTATTGCATCAATATAATATGATCATCTCCTGTCTCACCTGTTATATTTATAAAACTCCTTACTTAGGAGCACTTTGATGTGCACTTAAAATATTTTTTGTAACAATTGAAATGATAATAAATAACTTTAATAACAATATACTATATGTTTGATCAAGCAATTTAAATGTAGATAATCTAATTAGATTAAACATTCAATTTTGCATGTATAACTCCATCTTTCAAAACTACTTGTTTATTTTTATAGACCAATATAAGTTATAAAACATTGAAATTTCTGATGATTATTTTCCTTACCAAATGTACAAGTTTGTTTAGATTAACATCAAAATGATATGCTTTGCTTCATGGTATGTTAATTTGATAAAAAAATTCTTACTGAAACCAACATCAAGAACACATTAATTTCTGAATATGGTTTAAATACAACTAATGTTCTCCAGCTGAGCCTAGCAATATTCAAGGTTATTTGTACACTGTCCAACAGTGCCTTTACAATCTAGGTTATTACGCTAAAGTGCCCTTTCAGACAACTAGCACCCTTCTGCCCTGAGATTCAAGCTGGAACACTGTACATTGATGAAAGTTAACCAGACAGCTTTTCTTCAGTAACTGATAAACTGTATAAAATATTGGTGTACTTAGTGAGCACAGCCATTTCCGGCAAATAAACAGAAAACAGGTAAAAAACATGTAATAAGTAGCAGCAAACATTCTAACTGTTTCCTAGATCACTTGTTCACTTGTATTTTGGGTCAAAATCTGACAATTTTTGTAAATAATAAATCAAAATACTTACTTCTTTGGAAACAGAGAAGAAGTCTTTATCACATTTTAATAAAGCATTAAGGTATTTTTCAGCTTCCTCTGTGGTCCAAACATCATTTTCTGTAAAACAATTACGGTAAAATGGAGTTTTATATGAGATTATTCCTGCTAACAGTCATAAAACTAAGAGAAATCTCTATACTGACAATAGTATCTTTTCCTTTTTTCTAAAAATCACTCTTTAATAAATCAATCACCAACAAGTACCTTTAGGACATTTCTGAAAAATATTGTTCATAATGCTTTAAAGCAAGGATTATTCTAAAATTCTAATGTTGTTAAATATAAAT
The DNA here is from genome assembly GCA_017311375.1 of Mytilus coruscus. NCBI lineage: Eukaryota > Metazoa > Mollusca > Bivalvia > Mytilida > Mytilidae > Mytilus > Mytilus coruscus. Next base: position 60,990,271 of record CM029599.1, read on the forward strand.
TCAAGTTTAAACATTCCAATTTCCTTTTCAGTGAGAAAAAAAAAATGTTACAAATATAAAGTTCATGAAGTTAATGTAAGAAGACAAGAGGCTCTCAAGAGCCTGAATCGCTCACCTGTATTTCAGAGGAGAAGATTTTTAAATGTTAGCAAACTTGATGAACAAATTGTGTAAAATTGTCTTTAAAGGGCAATAACTCCTTAAGGGGTCAATTGACAATTATGGTCATATTAACTTTTTTGTAGTTCTTACTTTGCTGAACATTATTGCTGCTTACAGTTTATATATATCTATAATAATATTCAAAATAAAAACAAAAAAACTGCAAAATTTTGTTAAAACTACCAATTCAGTGGCAGCAACCCAACAATGGGTTGTTCGATTCGTCTGAAAATTTCAGAGCTGATAGATCTTGACCAATTGAACAATTTTACCCATGTCAGATTTGCTCTAAAAGCTTTAGTTTTTGAGATATAAGCCAAAAACTGCATTTGACCCCTATGTTCTATTTTTAGCCATGGCGGCCATGTTTGTCGATGGATCAAAACTTCGGATACAACTTATAAACTAGATACCCTAAGGAACATTTATTTAAAGTTTGAAGGTATTTGGCCCAGTAGTTTCAGAGGAGAAGATTTTTTAAATAGTTTACGACAACAGACAACGACGACGACGGACGCCAAGTGATGGCATAAGCCCACATGGGGCCCTTCGGGCTCCGGTGAGCTAAAAATGAAGTAGTCTTTTATCAACCAATCCAATAATATTTCAGACGTCTAAAAATATCCCAGGTTATTTTGTATTGGCTAAAAATCAGGTCAAAATCAAATGAAACCATTAACCTACTTAATCACAAGTACATGTTTCACATCTGATATGCAGACGTAATTTGAAACCAGAACGATTGAACATAAAAATAAGTACAAGGCCATATGTTCTATGTCAGAGGTCAAGGTCAGGTGACAACAATATGGCTAACAATAAAATTCATCATAAGTAATCAATCATACAAATTTTGGTTAACTTAGGCTTTAGTTGCAATGTAAGGACAGTAAATTTTAACAGGTAAAAATTCCTCAACATAAAAACCATTAGAATAAATCTCCCAAATATAAATTGTATATGACAATATCCCTGTCTAAAAATATCCCAGGTTATTTTGTATTGGCTAAAAATCAGGTCAAAATCAAATGAAACCATTAACCTACTTAATCACAAGTACATGTTTCACATCTGATAATTTATACCTTGATATGTAAAAGATAGTAATGTATGGTGAGCAGGTAATTCCTTAGAAGTTTCCATTAACATCAGCATGGCTTTCTACAGAAAAAGAAAACATAAACTGTAAATAAAGAAATTTTTGCATGCATTTATTGTAGCTAATGTTGAATAATTGACAAAAGATAAAATTATTTCAATTTCAGGAAATGCTTATCAAAATTTAAAATGAATGTTTTTATGTTTGTGAAACCTATCCCATCTCCATTTTCATAATAAAAACATTACAAAGATATCTCAATTTACTGTATACAATAAAGTATTCAACATTGATATGCTTACCTGAGTAAATCATTTTAAAGAAAATAAATGGAGAATGTGTTAAATATGGACATGGGTCATCACTTAGATCTATGTTAAAAGTATAGTTGGTTGTGGGGGATTAACCTTCCTACCCTCCAACATCCATTATAATGGAATAGCAGGTCTTGCTTGCAACTGTTTATTGTTGAATTTTTATTTAACTTTAATCAATTGGTCTACTATTGTTATCACTATTATCAACAATGAAAAGGAAAGAAGATCCATTTGATTTTGTCTACATTTCATAAAAAATATGGTTTTCAATAAACTTTAAAATTTTGTTATTCATCACAGACAGAAAATGGTATTGTTACTTTACATTTTGAAAGTCATTGATTTCTATCTTCTATTAATATTCCTTTTAAGTTTTTAAGTACAGAGTGTGCCTTTGCTTAAATGTTAACTTAGGAGATAATTGTATTGTATTTTAGGCTTGGCCCTCATAAAATGTAGATTTTACTGTCGCAAATTGAGTTTATCTACTGACGTGTAGCGAAGCTAGGTAAAGGATTATTTACGACTGTATAATCAAGTTTACAAAGGCCAAGCTTAAAATACAATACAGTTATCTCCATTCTGATGCCACAATTTGAAATAAATTCCATTTTAGTAAATATTTTGACTTAAAAATGCAATAAATGAAAAAGTAAGTGAAACTGTTACATCGTCTTTGGCATATAAATAATGTGATGTCATAGGTATACTCCCGTGGTCAAACATAAACACTAGAAGTATTATTCTTATGATACAATTCTGAACAATTTAAATATGGACAAAAAGATGATTTTGAGGCACAAAATGTGATTTTTTTTTTTTTTGGAGAAATTACATACCCAAAAAAAAATAGAATTCAAAATGGTGGCTTTCCTTAGTTATGGACTAGTTGAATGTGGAATCTAACCCTTCAAAACATTTGTCACTGTCCAATGAAAATTATCATTCTTAATGAATTACATTAGAATAACAAATAGTACATTGAAAACTAACGCTCTGAATGTAAGTACCTGTATATTGCCCTTTGCCAAGTGAAGTAAATGGAGAGCATATTCTGTATTACAACCATTACCCCTAACTGCTGCACTGTTAGCAAACTCTTGAAAATATTGCACTGAAAGTAAAAGTAAAGTAATTATTAAACTTTCCACAAAACTATAAGTATTGAGCAACTGATTTGAGTTTTGGAAGGTGCTTTTTCCACCCACGAACTTGAACAGTAAAATTTTTGACATAATCAGAAATTTTATGCATTATTGTGTGAAAATTGTTTTGAATCCAAATACCCCATTATCATTAATATTAGGTGCCTTCCAAACTGCCATCCCCATACAATGAATTCTAATATATAACTTAATTTAGTTTATTAAATCATTTGAGCAAATCAGCCCTAATACGGATAAATCAGCATGTGCAATACAAATGATGTCACCCTGTTGATATAAATTCATGAGTTTATATTGCTTTTTGGCCCAGTCCAATCACTAAAAAAAGCCATATCAGCCCATAGGCTTATGCGGAACGTTCACTTCTGGTTTCAATTTTTTTACACTTCGCCTAACTTTGGACCTATCATTAAGCATAAAATATATTTATATCCTATTTTGAAACTTAAAATAACATAAAACTAGACAAAGTGAGGCCCCCGCACTCCACTCTGAAGTAACTGTATTATAACAAAGTCAATGTAAGACTTTCTTTGAGATATTATTGTGTCTGGGATACACAAATGATGCTCCCGCAGATGGAAAGTGTTATTTCAATATACAACAAAGTTCAACTATCTCCCAAAAGAGCAAATATTATAAAAAGCAAAACCCTGACTACATGCACACCTTCAATATATGTTCAAACATCCAGCAAAGTGAAAACTTCCTAGTATTTAAACTGTAGGAGGATTGTGTGGAATAACTATATACCCGTAATGGGACGGAAGGATAGACAGACGGACAGATGGAAGGACGGACAGGGGTAAAACAATATGCCCCCCAACTTTAAGTTGCAGCGGCATAAAAAGTTAAAATGATGTTCTGTGATTCGTAATGATTTGAAACAGAAATATTCCACAGCCTTTCCAATTAAAACTTTCTATTATTATTACTGATTCATTTCCTGTGATCAACCACCAGAACGTCAATGACTGAAGGGTAAGAATGGTTAAAATGTCTAATTTATTCTTCCCAGCTACTTTATATTTGCTACATAAATAAAATGCTTTGCTGAGCGCAGCCTAATATGACCGCAGAGGTCGAACCCTGAACAGTTGTGGCAAATTTGGACACAATATTCAAGCTTGATACTATCTAAATTTGGATTGTGATCAAATTTTTGACATAATATAGGTTTCTGACACAAAATAAATGTGGTCAAAGATCTTACAAATCTAATGCGCAATACTGTGCAAATGAAGATTTCTCCTTGAAACTTTTCAAAAATTTGAAATTTGAAAAATTTTGAAAAAAAAATATGAACCCCTTAAAAAAATTGGGCCCCTAATTTCTAAACAGTTGGGACCATCATCCCCAAAATCAATCCCAACTTTCCTTTTGTGATATTGAACCTTCTTAAAAAATGTCATAGAGATCCATTCACTTAAACTAAAGTTATTGTCTTCGGACAAAGCAGATGATGACATCATAGCATTATATGAACCAAAAAAAATTTTTGGAAGTCGTATAAAAATGAATTGAATTAGTATAGATTAAGTACTTGGATGAAAAATCAGAAATTTTATCAATAATGACAAAAATGCATCATGACTGCTGAAAGACAAGCTCAAATATGAATTCCTGTATCTTCTTCGCAGTAAGTTTCTTATTTTAATAGAATTTGAATTATTTAAAAAAGTGTTATGAACTGGCTGTTTCTGTATTGGTCCTGTTATAGATTCTCGATCAGATGTATTGGCCCTGGAATCTACGAATCACAGGCCCAGTACAGCCAACCTCGAATCTATAACAGGGCCTATACAGAAACAGCCAGTTAATAACACAATAATATCATATCTCATTTAAAAACTGTATTAATTATGTCACCAATAATACTGTAACAAAACACATTTATACAAAATAGAATGGAAGTATTTAACCATAAAAGTTTGAAATCAAACTACTGCACTATCATTTCCTGTATCATACATTTAAATCAACGGATTGATAGGTAGTTGTTTGCTTAATGTCAAACAGAAAATATTTCCTGTATTCAAGATAATTGTTAATAGTGGATGGCCTCTGCTGACACTGCACTTTATTATATCATTAATCAAGCCTAACATTGTCCAACAACAGCAGTATTTGGTCATACTGATTTGACTGAATTAAGAATTTGGAGTTAATTTAAAAACAGATCCAATTTTCTCAATAAATCCTTCTACTTCACTTACCTTCATTATCAGAACAGTCCTTAATTCTTTCAGGATCAAACACCAAATCTTCTTTGGATACACAAGTTAATGCCTCTTTTTTACCACCTGTATATACATGATATATTTAGAATATCCAATAAAATTGCCAATCGTATCGAGACATATTATATCTTAGAATATCCAATATAAATGCCAATCGTATTGAGACATGATATATTTTAGAATACCTAATATAATAGCCAATTGTATTGAGACATGACATATTTTAGAATATCCAATACCGTATATCCGGTTTTTTTTCGCATATGTTTATTTGTTTGCTTTGTTTGCGGCAGCTAAAGAAACGCGAAAATTTGACCTCTCGTTAATTTCCCCGTTAATTCCAAGATTTGTCTATGTGTAAGCGTTTCATACATATATAATCATTATACTGTTAACTATCAACTACACCAAATCAATATGTAAGCCCATTTTCATCCTAAAAGTTAATTAAAATATATATCAAATCAGTCCTTTGTATTGATCGACATATACCAGCATGTACATATTTAACTAGGATCTCTGTTTTTATAATAATTAAATTGGCTAGTCATGCATGTCATACCTTTTGACAACACACTAATCAGTGACATGTTTATAAATGTTAATATGTTGTCATAACTCAACTCTGAATTTTGTGTATTTTAGTCTGTATTACTTGTATTTATTTGTAATCGATTATCTGTCAGTTAATTAATTTTATGTTGTTTCCATCTTTAACAACAAAATACAGTGATTTTTTTCGCTTGTGTTTTCCCATTTAGGGAAAATTATACACAGTGAAAATTTAACCTGCCCATTATGTCATCAAATCGCGAAAAAAAGCTGATGCGAAAAAAAACGGATATACGGTATAATTTCCAATCGTACTGAGACACGCTATATTTTTAAAATCTATGATCCTTTGAGTCATTGTCTCATTGAATATTTCCTACACATTTGACTTTTAAAAAGCCAGCAATTTTTTCTTTATTTTATCTCTCAAAATATTCAGGTAATTAATATAAAGTATAACAGCTTGAGATCATGAATTTCAATGACTAATGTAAAGAAAACTTTATAATTAAATGAATTGATAGGTACTGTTGCAGGTGCCAAATAACATTCTGAATACAAACTTACAGTTAAATTGTGGAATCTCTGCTTGGTACTGAGATCCAATATTTACATGTCTACAATAAACATAGAATGTATGTGTATCTTAAAAAGTAAACGAATTTTCTCACAAACAAACTTGACTTATAATTACACTAAATCCAATGGAAGTTGGATGTGTACAGATTGATATTCTAGTCTAAGATACATGATTTTTTTTACATTAGTTATTAGTTTTGAACTAGCTATCAGTAGCTGTGAGTACTCTCAGATCTGTCTTTTCATTAGTTGTTATTAGTTTTGAACTAGCTATAAGTAGCTGTGAGTACTCTCAGATCTGTCTTTTCATTAGTTGTTATTAGTTTTGAACTAGCTATAAGTAGCTGTGAGTACTCTCAGATCTGTCTTTTCATTAGTTGTTATTAGTTTTGAACTAGCTATAAGTAGCTGTGAGTACTCTCAGATCTGTCTTTTCATTAGTTGTTATTAGTTTTGAACTAGCTATCAGTAGCTGTGAGTACTCTCAGATCTGTCTTTTCATTAGTTGTTATTAGTTTTGAACTAGCTATCAGTAGCTGTGAGTACTCTCAGATCTGTCTTTTCATTAGTTGTTATTAGTTTTGAACTAGCTATAAGTAGCTGTGAGTACTCTCAGATCTGTCTTTTCATTAGATGTTTTTGTGTTTTGTATCGATCTGATCAGCCCTTTTTAACTGATTTTTTATAGTTTGTTCTTATGCTGTGCTGTTACACCACTGTCCCAGGTTAGGAGAGGACTGGTACGCCTGCATATGTGTTTAACTCCATCACATTCTGAATATGTCCAAAGTCAGAAGCCTGTAATCAGTGGTTATCTTTTGTTGCTGTATATCATATTTGCTTTTCATTATTGTTTTGTACATAATTTGTTTTACATTTGCTATTTCATGGCCTTTTGTAGCTTGCTATGCAGTATAGGTTTTGCTCATTGTTGAGGCTGTACAGTGACAGTTGCTAACCTTCTACATCATTTGGTCTCTGGTGGAGAGTTGTCTCATTGGCAATCATACCACATCTTCTTATTTTTTAATGACTGAGAATACTATGTTCTATACTTAAACCTCATCTTAAAATGTCCCAATGTACTGAAAATGAATATAAGGACTAAAAATATTTTCTTTTACACATATCTATATGCAAGTATATTTTGGCTTCTATTAGCATAATCTATGAAATCTTTTTAAGTATAGTTAAGGTAGCACAATACAAAAGCAACTAAATTTTATCAAAATTTCATTTTCAGTTGTTTTTGTTACTTCTTAATATTCCAAAACCACAGAAGAAAAATTTATTTCCATATCTTGCACTGTTATTGAGTTTTGATGATAATTAGTTTTATAAACAAATACACGTGTCTGACTGATACAAGATAAGAACATGTGGGCAGTACTTTGTGGTTAATCAATAGAATCATTTGATAGCTTTATGACCACTGACCAGCAATAAAATTAACAGTTATGAAAAAGAGGTTGATTAGGGATTAATGGAAAATTGAAGATAATGAATTCCAAATAAAAATACATTTCTATATTGGAGCTGCCAGGAGAAAAAACAAAACAACAATTTGGAGATATAGAGGAAATCAAAATATAAATGTACAGATATTAAACAAATGTAATTGTTCAACAATTAATGTTTCTGATGTTTATACTAGAATTTCTTGTGGAGAATGTTTAAATATGAATTCTTTTTAAAAGAAAATACAAATTAAATATTTCATTTTCAAACTGCAAAAATGAAAAAAATCTACTTTGTGTTTAAAAACACCATATTGTCATTGTATACAATTATAATTCTAGAAATCCCCCATAAGGATCCTCTAGACTGACCAACTGATCATTTTGTGTACACATGCATAACTTACTTTTTGTAACAATCAAAAAACAAAATATATTATTTTATGTACTAAATGAATAAAATCCATACTGAAAAAAAGCAAATGCAATGTGTAATTAAACTTCTGAGATCATTAATAGTAAAGGTTTATCATGGTGGTCGGAGTTTTGACCATATCAGTAGCAACTGACTTACAGCAAGGTCAATAATGATATAACATCTCCCACCAGATCTGATTTTTGATGCATAGGGTGTGCATTTTCTTTATATATTTAGAATTGCTGAAATGGAATGCTTTCTTACTGGTCAAAACCTAATTGATTTATGATTAAAGGCCAATCCTGAAGTATCCCCATGCTACATGTGTGAATTATATTGAAGTTAATGGGGTACAAGTAGGAAAATCCTTATTTATTCAATTGTGACACATTCATTTTTGTCACAAAGATGTAGTTTTAAATGAATTTAGCTCCTAGATGGGTGCCCCTATATGCCTGATTTTCACACATGTTGTTCCTTGACCAGTTATCTTCAAAAGGGTGTCTCAGATTTCCAAAAACATCAATAGAACAAATTTTATACCCAATTAAATTTAGTGATCTATGAATTGAGGTTGCAAACTTCATTGAAGGTTTATGAGAGAATGAAATACAATAGGAAAAATCTGAGATACAGTTTTGGAGGTCATACTGTGTTATACAAGAATCTATAAAATATTTTGGAATGCTATGAATAACAAAGAAGCTAATTTCATTCAAGTGTGGACATCACAATATAGCAACTAATAACATAATAATCAATTATGTAATAATTATGTCATAATGAAATTATCACCATTTGAAAGATTAATCTTTCTTCTTTCTTTTGGTACCTCATTTATAAAATTTAAAGCTGGATGAAAGAAATTACATCAGTTTAAAGTTGTCTGATTGGGGGTGAAAAAATCTTTGTATTGTACTACCTTAATATGTGTTTACAAAGTATTCCTTTATTTCATATAACTTACGGTAGAATATCAGTTTCTGGTGGTTCTTCATCATCTGGTAACTCTTGCTTGGAAACATCTGGTTGAGCACTCCCAATACTGCCATCTATTACATAAACATTTCATAAATTTCTGTTGATTTGCTTCTGTATATATATTTTCTAAAAATTCTTGTAACATTTTCATTAAAAACCTCAAACCCCAGAATGGTACTAGTTAGGTAATGGTTTGATGGATTACCATATGAAGTCATCAAAGGAAAATGTGAAAACCTGACAGAAAATCAGGCTGCAATATAATCAATTGAGGGTGATAATAGTTTTTAGCATGTTTAGTGTAATTCTATACTTCTTTGTCAAAGCTTTGTGAGAGTAAAAGCTGTATAAATTGACTGTTTTTCATAGCAGAGATAATTGTTCATTTTGATAGCCAGGTGTTGTTTGGTTAATGTCGAATGTATAACCTGTACCCCATTTCCTGTTTATGCATTTTCTTCTACTTGCTATAATTTGCACAATCATAAATATATGTACTGTTTTTAAATTTGAAAACATTTTTATGTAATGCAAGTTATTTCAGCTCCTGGTATAAAAATACTCATGTAACTGCTAGTTGTTGAATGTTCAACGGAAAATATTTCAAGCATATTCAGGACCACCTTCATAGTGTATAAATGTGGATTATTTAAAGTAGAGGTATCTAGTTACAAATATAAATACATATCCTCATTCTTGAATGTCAAATTTTACTTACTTCTGGATATTCCTAAAATGCTAGTCCTTGGTGTGATAGGAGCTGTCATGGGTGTCATTGGAGGTTTCTGTATTGTCCAAAACAGTCCAGAACCACTACGTATAGGACTCAACATTGGTGGTGGAGTGTATGGAGGTGGCGTATTACCCTTGTGTTCACTAGCTGTTAATACTCGTGGAGATCGTAATCTACTCTGGAATCCACCATGTAGTGACCCATGTCTTGGAATGAATAATGGTGCTGGTCGATGCTTACGTTTCATTCGTAAATGAAGAGGAGTTGTGAGTGAATTAGGATTTCTGAACAGTCCAGCACCATCTGATTTTGATAAAGCCTGATCCCATGAATCCTCAGATTTCTGTTTATATTTCCATAAACATTCCTCAGTTTGACTTCTGGGTCTCATGAATGTATGATCCTCACTTTTAGATCTAAAGTATTTAAAATCATCACCAGATTTACTTCTCATCCTTGGTTTGACAGATAATATATTCTGAGCACTATTTGAAGGAAATTTAGCACTATAGCCCTTATTATTATTATTGATCATTCCTGGTAAAACACTAGAATTAAGATCACATTCACTACCTACAGACAGCCTTCGCTTCAATTCTGTATGTTGATTAGCGATAGGTTTGTGTCTGTGGTGTTTAGGATTTTTTATAGTGTCAGGATGTGCGAAGTCATTTTGAGCCCCATTCCCAACAGGGAATGCAAACGGGTTTTGTTCAGCTGCCTTCTCAGGTTTTATGGCCTCAGGTTTATGTAATGGGGGATCAGTTCCCATTTTATGTAAAGCAGAATCTAAAAATGGCACATTTTTAGGTCCAAAGAACATTTCTGCTCCATGTACCTTTTCATTAAATATCTGAGAATAATTCACAGTTGATTTTCTTGCATCAGTCAAATGTCCATGATTCGTTTTAGGTAGGGCAGTCCATAAATTATCTTGATTTGGCTGTGAATGTTGAGGTAAAGTTTTAGCACTTGACAATGAGGTCTTTTGATCATTGTCGATTGTTTCCAAGATAAGAGACAAGTCCGGACTTTCAGCAGAAGTTGTTACAATTTTTGACTGTGGTAGTTGGTTGAATTGTCCCATACTTCCTATTTCAGTCGGAGTTTTCAATGCAAACAGAGGTATCTGAGCTATAGCTGTCTGTAGATTTGATTGAATTGATGTTGGAGTTAGGGAAGGTGGTGGAGATAAGTCCATATGTTGCATGCCATGAGAATCTGATAAATGATTTGGAGGCTGCTGACTATTAAGAGTGTCATTCCTTTGTTGCAGTAATTGTTGAAGTTGCTGATGAGTTATTTGTTGAGGACTTGTTAATTCAATACTGTGTTGTGGCTGATTTTGCATTTCTTCAAAAGACACCTGTCTTTGTAAATGCAAAGGCCTGGGTACCTAAAAATGAAAAGACAAATATTAAAACATTGTTATTACTTCAGTGTAAATACCTTCAGTGAATGATTTATACCTTATGTAGACTACATGTATAGAGCCATTCTAAATAACTCCAGTACTTTTCATAATTTTGTCACAAGTATTAAGCGATTTTAGATCAACAACAATGTATGTGTTGTCATGCTAAGCATACCCCCCACTTGTATTTCAAAATATCTGAAAACAGGAAATAGGTGTCCAACAGATCCAAAACCTTAACACATATTACAATAACAATAAAACAAACAGTGATGGAAAAATCTAATAAAAGTACAGGAAACATACCTTTGAAGTGTAAGGACAGGAAACTCACCTGAGAAGTAGGGACGGAAGCAGTATCAAGTTTGGTTTCTTCTTTCACCTGAGGATGATGATGTATCAGAGTTGGTAACTGTCCAGGGTTATATGGCTGTTGTATGGTCTTTAACATCTGTTGCTGCTGTCTCTCTTGCTGTTGTTTCTGTTTCATCTTTTCCAAAAGTATACTATTTACATGTTGTGGCTGAGATGTGGGAGGAAGACTGGCTTTCTGTTGCTCAATATGCTGCTGGTCAAATATCAAATAATAAAGATCAAGCATCTGATTTCAGCACAACAATAAAAATTAATTTATTACAACAGAAATTGTACAAAGTTTTGTGTTTTCTTAAGACAAAAGTATTTGCAGTTGGTTTATTTAACCTGAAAAATAATGTAGATGTAAACAGGTCTGTAATAAATTTGTGTATACATCCATATTTTAGCCAGAAAGAAAATTTAATTCTCTTTTTTGTGTGTACAAAACTGATTTTTGTTATAAACTAGTAAGCAGCCCATTACTGAAAGTATTTGAAGAGTCAAAGTACCTGTAAAGAGACAGCTACATCTGCAGAAGGATTGCCACCTTGTAAGAACAGTCTTTGTATCAAATGTTTTTCCATATCTTCTTTACTGATTGGCTGTTTTCTATTTTGTTGAGTATTTGTCTGATTTTCTCCTTCCTGTTTTAATATAGCTTGTATATCATATAACTGCCTATCAGCTTCCTGTTTGGCTGCAAGGTTATGTTGAAAGGCTTGTAATAATTGTGTCCCTGTAGGGTGTTGTAGATTATGGAGAATTGATGTGTCTGTATCCTGTGGCTTTGCCATTTTTTGATCCTGTAAGTGGTGTTCTTGTTTCATATTGTGGCTTTCCTGGGTTAATCCTAGAAGAATATTCTGTGCCTCCTGTTGCTTGAGTTGTTGTGTGTTCTGTAGTTGTAACTGTTGTATCTGTTGTTGAAGTGCTGACTGGAGTTGTAATTCCTGTTGCATGGTCTGTTCCTTTTAAAAACAAATTGTCTATTAACATAATACTGTAAACCAACCATTTTTTGGCAAATACTTTTTTGTTTTGTTTAACCCTAGCTGACTTCAATTTTATTTGCTCCATTTTCCAACTTTGTTGGTGTATTGATATAAGAGAAGATCCACGTATGACATATTTCAGGACTCACCTCACAACATATGAAAAAAGCTAGTTTCTTATACTAGCATTCCTTTCTGTGTCAGAATAATTTTTTTTAGAGATCTTTACATAAAAAGTGATGATGTAATAGGATGTTGTCTTTTTATATCAAAATAGTCTGAATTCTGTATTTACATGGATTATTGATACTATTCTGACATGTTTAAATTGTCATTTTAATCTTCACATTGCCTTTGGAGATTCTTTTTATTATAGCCTTATTCTTTCTGGTTTGTTTTTTTGTTGTATCTGATGCTCAACAAAAGTTTGTATCTAAAAATGTTGTACCTGTCAACTGTCTGAAATAAGATATATTTTTGTCGAGCCTTCGACTTTTGTCGAAAAAGCGAGACATAGCGATCCTACATACGGAATCAGCGTCAGCGGCGGCGTCCACAAATATTCACTCTGTGGTTAAAAGTTTTTAAAATTTTTAATAACTTTCTTAATCTATCCTGGATTTGTACCAAACATGGACAGAAGTTTGTTTATGATCAAAAGCTAGTATCTAGAAGGAAATTTTTATTAAAATTTTGTACTTGTTTATCCATATTTTACTTATAAATGGACTTAATTTTTCTTCCAGTTAACATTACATACAGTCTAGTTAAATTTTTCAAAACATTTATTAGATTCATAAACTATCCTGGATTTTTACCAAACTTGGACAGAAGCTTCTTACAATAAAAAAATTGTATCAAGAGGAATATTTTTATTAATTTTTTTCCTAATCTCATTTTTGTTGAGCCTGTGATTAACAGCAAAAGTAGGAGAGACACTGGGTTCCACGGAACCCTTACAAATTTTTTAAGTAAAGGATTACCATTTGCTGTCTGACCTGTTTCTGTGTAAGCTGTTGATTCTGTTGTTGTAGTTGATCTTTCAATTGTTGTATCTTCACCTCTACATTTGTCTGTTCCATCTGAAGTACCTGTAACTGTTGTTGAAGTTGCTGCTGCAGTTGTTCCCCTTGAATCTGTTGCTGATGTATCTGAATTTGTTGCTAAATATATATAGATATATACATTAAATAAATAACAAATTCAAAAATACAATAAACTGTTGACACAGAGATAAGTCAAACTTTGGTGTAATTTTGATAGTATAAAGCAAATATTGAAATCAAAATGATAATACTTCAACATGTAAACTATATAAAGCATACAAAGTCAATGAACTATGACTGAAGGTGCAGGGCAAACAAGTGAAACTGTGAGCTACTGCTCACTGATGATACCCCCGCCCAAATACTTGATGGTTAACAGGAAGTTGTTGAGTGATGAATCTGAAAACGCATCACACGGTATAGCTGATTTATATAAACCCTGAAACCAAATTTCAGAAATCCTTGAAGTGTAGTTCCTGAGAAAGATGTGACGAAAAATATTCATGGGACGGACGGACGGATGGATGGACTGACAGATGGACTGACGGATGGACAGACAGAGGTAAAACAGTATACACCCACTTTTTTAAAGCAGGGGTATAATAACCTCTTAATACAACTGCATACCAAATACCATTTACATTCCATCAGTAGTTCCTGCAATGGCTAGTACAACTGCACACCAAATATCATTGACTTACCATTAGTGTTCCATCTTCATTTGACCTAACCACAAACTTTACATGTAAACTGTAGAAAATATTCAAAGTCAATAGACCATGACTGAGGGGGCAATATCACTGAACTACCACTAGCGATTCCGCTTAAACTGACCTAATCACAAACTTATACATTGTTGATGCCACTGTCTCCAGAAACAGCACACCCAATTTCTCACTTTTGTTCACTCCGTTGAGGTGAAACAAAAAAAATAGAGTGTTTATTGTTTACCTCAAATTCATTGAAATACTGTAATGTGCATTTTACTGTAATACAGATATGTTATGTGGTTGTCTTTGTCATAAATAATCAACTGAAGTAAAATTCTGCTCGTTAAGGTTCCATTAAGGCTAAACTCTTGACCAGATCTCCACACATTTTATGTTATACTAAATGAAAATTTTAGTTTGTGGATATCTCGTCTGGTATGCATTTTTACAGGATGCATAAAGGATGATTTACTCAAAAATTCTGTGATTTTAGAGAGGATCTTGAAATATCAATAAAGAATTATGATGGATTATATAATCTAATTTGACCATAAATATACAAATAATGAAAGTAATAAAGATCAACAGCTCTAAGAGATAAGCATTATTATTTAGGAAGCAATACATTTCCATATAGATATATGTAAGTGTTGAAAATGATAAGTGAATGAAAACAGATGAATAAGTAATGTGTAATTATATCAGTGTTAGATGATGTCAATGAATGTAAATAGGATGACTACCCAGAATTGTTCTCCAACCTGTAACTGATCCAATCCAAACTGTTGTAGGACCATAGCTGACCCATCAATCCCTACTGGTGAATCTCCTGATACCATGGATACAGGGGACTGTAACTGGCTTCCATATGCAGAACCTTTAAAATTTAACATGAATGTTATTGTTAAATAATATGAACAATTCAGGTCAATTCAGATTGTATAGTCTAATCTGACCATAAATATACATATAATGAAAGTAATAAAGATCTACAGCCATAAAATTTAACATTAATGTTGCTGTTAAATATGAATACCTAATATTGCCTAGGCTCACTATTTTCATTGGACAGAAATGTTGACCAGTGGTCTGTAGGTATGATAATATAATTCAAATCTAGTGTAACACAAACATTGGATTTGTCTGTGTTGCTGAAGTTAATCATATCTTTTGTATAAACATTTCAGATTATGGTTGTAAAACCATAGCTGATTAATATTCTTCCCAATGTCCTTGTATTGAAGTTCAAAACATGTAGCAAATCAAATGTTCTTCTGATTTAACTCTGCTGATCTAATCGAAATCATTTTTTTTGTGGAGTTGATGATTCCTACATTTACAAAATTTCAATGATTGCCTCAGAATAATTGTGAATCAGGTTCATTCTATAATATTCATATGATAATAACCTTGTCCTGATTGTGGTGATCCTACTTTATCTAATGGTGAAGGATGAGGCATACTGGCTATCAATTTATTTCCCTTTGGTGCCACTGATTTGGGAGGTGCCATCTCCTTAGAATTCTTTTTGGTCTTTTTATCTTCCTTTGGTTCCTACGAAAAAAATCAGGTAATGTTTTATATTGACTTTACATTTGATACTGCCATACATAAAAAACTTAAACCTTTTTTCAAATGTCTAATTTGCAATTCACACTTTCTTCTAAAACATTATTTGTTTGTTGTCTTAAGGTTTTATAATGCATACTTTCAATGATTAACCAATAAAAGTTCCTCCAAATTAACACAATTGCATTTCAGTCCATGCCATAACAAAAGGTTTTAAATAAGTATTGAAAATGGCAAGAAAGTCTGAAATTACACAGAGGCCCATTTGTTTGATATTTTAATTTTTCATTACTCTTCTGCATAACCTGCATATCCATTTTCAAGGGTTCATATGATAATTTCAGGCATATATATCCTAATAGAATATCTGTTCATTTTCATCAACTGTACTGCACTATCACATAAAAATTAACATGTTATAAAATAACTGATAAGTGAATTTTATAAGCATCAATTTTCTAAAAACATTAGATTTTACAAGTTGGAGGAAAAGGAGGTCTAATTATGTGAATATGTTTGTATCAAATATAACTCAGAAATATACTTGAGATCAACCTATATTTTTGCATTTTAAAATTCAAATGGTTCTTCACAAACGAGTTTCCACATCATGCATTCATACTTTCTTGAAATATCCTCCATGACATCGCATGTGACCATTTAAAGCTTGTACATTTTTAAATGTTCTTTCACATATTGTGCATTCTGCTGGTTTAACTTCTTCGCTGTAAAGAAAAGTAATAAATTGAATAAAACATTTATAACAAGAGAAATCCCACCATCTTTAATTTCTGCCGAGTAATTTTTTGTGTATTTTACATTTTAAATAATGATTGAAATAAGTCCTAAACATCAAATTCTCTGAAAACGAAAATTTTCTTCATTTTCAAATACAATAAACCCATTTTCAACCCCAAAAATGACAAATGTAGCCAAATTTGTGAGAACTGGAGTTTTAATTATATACCTGTAATCAAGGAAAATGACTTGGGTGTTCAGTTTCTTATTCAGTTTTTTTCTAATGGCCAATTTGAAATTGACTAATCTCAGACTTTTGGTTTTGATTTTTAGGATGAAATTCCCATTGTCACCACTAAAACACAAATTTCTCTGTAAACCTTGGATTAATTTCAGTGACAAATACAAGATACTTAAAATGTACTAATTAGCCTTGATAAAACATTACATAACTACCTGCTGATAAAAAAATCATTAGAATCTTATCTGAGCAAAAAACGTTGTATCTTTTTCTTTCTATGAATGGTGGCTGTATTGATTTTTCCCATATGTTACAATTGATACAGTTTATAAAATAGATCTTTATTTTGACCTCATTTTTTTTTTGAAGTAAATAAAATTCAGTAATTTTTCCATTTGTAAAGGGGCATAACTCTAGAACTGTTAAAGTGACACCACCAAAATTCAAACTTGATCTGTATTTTGTGGTAATAAGCATTGTGTATAAGTTTCATAACATTTGGTTGAGGCAAACTAAAGTTAGAGAACGGAAACGAAAAATTCAGCAATTTTTCCATTTGTAAAGGGCATAACTCTAGAACTGTTAAAGTGACACCACCAAAATTCAAACTTGATCTGTATTTTGTGGTAATAAGCATTGTGTATAAGTTTCATAACATTTGGTTTAGGCAAACTAAAGTTAGAGAACAGAAACCAACTTTGGGACGTGTACGGAAGGACAAGGGTGAAACTTAATGCCCCTCCGCTACAGCAGGGTCATAAAAATGTGTCACACAGTATGCCATAACCAGATGAAGCTTTGTGCCATATATCAAGGTGGTATGACCTGCACCTGCCTTGGAGAAATGTGACACAAATGTGTTATGGACAGTCAGCTTCGTGGACAGAGGTAAACCAGTATATCCCCTCCTGAAGTGTGGGGAATAAATAGCAAAACCCAAACTAACTGTAGTGTATCTCAACAATTAGTAAACACCATACCCATTTTTATCCACATTTGCAGGAGAAACAGTTGTATTCCATGACCTTTGTTGAGGGTGTGGCTGCATCACCGGACTTGAAGGTGTCAACTGTGTATTAGGGACAGGACTAATTGGGCTAACTTGCTGCAGATAACCTGGTGAGGGTTCTCCACTTCTTGGAGAGCTTGAATGAGCACTTTGAACACTGTTTACTTTAACATTCTGAAATAAAATAAATACTATGTTTATCAATATTATAAAAAATTATCTAAGATGCAATATGAAATATAAATAATGTAAATTTCAAACTATATTTATACATATTTTCTTCTCTATAATTAGAATTTGATGTTGTATCTATTTTTAACTATGAATTAACTTACATGTCTTACAATTTCTATTAAGTATGCAATACAGCTCTGAATTTGTATTGCGATTAAATATTTGACATAGCATAGGTTTCGAACACAGAATGAAAGTGGTCCAAGAACTTAAAAATTTGAAGTTGTACATTTACCTATTATGGTCTTATATCCAAAATCTAAATACATGGTTAGATTCAACATATCAATGAACCCAAAGAATTCAATTTTTTATGAAATTGAACAAAGTTTAATTTTGTACCCTTTGGACCTCAATGTGGACCAATATGATAATGGGGCCAAAAACCAAAATCTAAATACACGATGACAACAATGTCATACCATTATACGACCGCAGAAATTTTGCAGTCCTATAAAATTGTATCCAAAGTTAATTTCTGGGTTCTACAACTGGAATTAAGAATTCTAACACTGCTTTCCACTAAGGAAGATAGAAGTTGTCATAAAACAGTAAAATCTAGTTTCTGAAATTTTTCCAAGTGAACAATTCTTTTAATGAGAGTTATAATAAACTAAATCTGTTATTAACTATTACAATTAACAGTAGATAACACTTCTGGCACTCAAAAACATTGAAATTTTTGTGTGTAAAATGAATTACAAATACAATTCTCTGTATGTTTTACTTATTTCCATGTTAAACACCTTGTAGCATAGCTATGGTTTATTGATGTATTCTTGTCACAATCTGCATTAAGGAACAAGGCAGTTTTAGTATGATTCACACATGTTTACCTGGTCTTGCCACTGTCTTCCTGGCTGTATATGTTTCATTAACACATTACTCGACTCTATGGCTATGGTTTGTGGTAAATTGTCAGCTGATATAGTAACTGTCTGATTGCCCTGAGCACTGTGAAGTGTGATGGTCTCATCAGTGTTGGTCTGTGAAGCAGCAGCAGCCTGGTCTAGTAACATTTGTACTTTTTGTCCTACTGATTCTTCTTCTGATAAAGACCGCAATTTAGGAGTAGCTGTCTGTTTTGAATTAATCTTTAAAAGAACAAGATAGTGAATAAATCAAATATTACAAATATTAACAGTATGAGAAAATAGTGCTAGTGTACATGTATTACCCCCAAAAAAAAAAAACCCTGTGCCTTAATGAGCTCACAAAATCTCCTACTCAATCAAATGTAACAGAACCCTTCTAATTTTTCATCAATCCTTATACTGATAAGTATGTCAGATGAATATGTGAGAGCAAACAAGTTATTGTCTGAAATCCTTTTTTCATAAAGAATGAAAAATTAGGGGTTCAGCAGAGACAAAAACTGTCAAAATCAACACGAGCTTACTGAGTCAATGCAACCATCGATATTATGACCATTGTGCTTAATAATGAAATTCAAGTTATTACATAGGCATAAAATCGCCAATTCATAGCCCTATTTCTTTCTATCTTAAAGTCTTATGATGCTTCAAAAATTTAACAAACAAATGAATATGTTTTAAATATAGTTTAACAATAAAAACATAGACTTTCTTTTGAAAGAAAATCCCCTTATTTTATCCAAATCTCCAGAAATGTACTGCTATTGAATTGTTGTCTTCCAGTTCCCCAATGTATCAAATCATTTAACAACTGTTACCGTAGAAAGGCTTGTATAGTTCGCACTGGTACATAGTCCGCACCCCTTCTCCCCACGAAATTTTAGGTAAAAACTTTTGCAACTGTTAGAAAAGGTCTAATGAAACTCCGTAATTTCAAATCCTGTGCGGTCGTTTATGTATTTTCTTATAAAACCTGTTTTCCATCATCAAACAGAAGCTGAAACTGCTTGTAAATGATTCTAGAACGCTTCATGATTGTTAAAATAAGTTTAATTCACTAAAAACAATTTAGAAACTTGTGTATGTTTAAACAGGAAGTTTAAAAGCACGTGTAAAAGAAGAAATTAACCGGTGAGAGTCGAAATCCGTACATAACAGATATCACTATAATACGACTTTGAAAGTAAAACAGTTCCATCCTTTTGTAAAACAATCTTTAATATATCTATCACATTAATGTTTGAAGGGTCTTAAGCTAATACAAACCATATTAGTCAGTATGAAACACCAAAACGGAACGAACAATAACCGATTACGCTTTTGTAGTTTACAAATTCTAAGCTGGTTTACAGTTGTCTTTGTCACTATGTTTGGATCGTTTCAATCAAGCAGATACCAGTTTATTTCAACCAATACATTGAAAAGAAACGAAATTTGTAATGAAAGGTTTAGTTTTATATTTATCAGTATTAATTTGATATTGAATAGAAATAACTTATTAATATGGATGAGTTAAAATTATTAGTTTGAAAATGATAAGAGCGCCTCTACAGTATAAATAACAAAGATGGCGGAACGTAAACAAACCACCTCGCGAAATTGAAATTTTTCTCTTATTTCTTGCTTATTGTACTTTATAGTCCGCACCCGTCTGGAAGGTCCAATTTTGGAGAATAAAACCGCGGACTATACAAGCCTTTCTACGGTATCAGGTTATGAAAATGTTTAATCAACAAATTGGAAAACATGGAAAATATAAATAAACTGCTTCGCTGAGCGAAGCTAGATACGCCAACAGAGGTCCAACCCTGAACAGTTGGGGCAAAAATGGACACAATATTCAAGCTTGATTCAGGTCTGAATTTGGATTGTAATTGAATATTTGACATATTATAGGTTTCTGAATAAATGTAGTCAAAGAACTTGAAACTGGTTATATGAATTGAATTTATATTCAATTAAAGATTTCTTGCTGTTGTGCAATAGTTAGTAAATCTGTTGTCAGACTATAAACAAATAAAGTTCAATTAATTCTCAATGTCATAATAGAAATTTATGAAAATAAAAAGGGAGCTTACATCAATAGATATAAACAACTCACCAGAGTTTCATGAGAATTGGTGACAACATTTTTGAGTTATTGTCCGAAAACTGGAAAATCACCCCTTTTTTAATGAATAAAACCCCATAACTCAGAAATGTAAAATGTAAAATTTATAAAATCTAAAGGGAGCTTACATCAATACATACAAACAATTCACCAAAGTTTCATAAGAATTGCTGAAAGCATTTTTGAGTTTTTGTCCAAAACTGGAAAATCCCCCTTTTTTTATGAATAAAACCCTGTAACTCGGAAACGTAAAATCTAAAATTTATAAAAATAGAAAGGGAGCTCATGTCAGTAGATATAAACAATTCACCACAATTTCTTGCAAGTTGGTGAAAGCATTCTTGACTTATTGTCTGAAAACTGGAAAATCCCCTTTTTAAATGAATAAAACCCCATAACTCTGAAACGTAAAATCTAAATTTTATAAAAAACGAAAGGTAGCTCACGTCAATAGATATTAACATTTCACAAAAGTTTTATGCACATTGGTTAAAGTATTTTTGAGTTAATGTCTGACATGTTGACGACGGACAGACGGACAACGGTATACCATAATACGTCCAGTAAACGGGCGTATAAAAATAAACACTGCTCTATTATCTTATTTATTTTTCACATGCTCCAAGATTCTGTGTTCATTGTTTATCCCTTAATTTTGGCACTAAAACCTGAAATTAATTAGCAGTCAAAGTTTTCGATCAACAAAACCTTTTTTGTCCATTATACATTATGGATTGGTAATCAATGAAGAGAACATACACATGGATTTAAAGCTATATAGGCATGCATTGGGTCTATAATTTCCTTACAATTATTATCCCCAGAAACTCGTATCATATGACTTTAAATTCTGCAAATTTCAAGCATTCATAGCTATTTTGTTTAAAGTTTAAATAAAGTGAAAGTCATTTCTTGTCACAATACATTATCCTTGTTTGTGCTGAAAAAATCAACATACCTTTAATTGCATTTAAAGGAAAACTACTTCCCTGGAGTTCAAAAGTAGAAAACAGGTACTTTTGATCTGAGAAAAAGGACAAAATATGTCGTTCTGTTTCAATTTCATACATTTTATAATTTATTCAAATTAAACATTCAGCAAGTGTCCCCAAATCATTAATATGAAAATAACACTTATAACCCTTCTAGTATCCAGATTTTCTTACAGTGAAGTCTATAAAAATCCTTTTCATCAAAAGTATACTTGCAAAGTACTTAGTTGTCCTGACAATGTTTTGCAGTCGTTTTCAAGTCTGCATACAAGACTAAAAGGTACATACTGTGGATTCATTTATATTCGTGGTATACCAATTTTCGTGGGTTTCGTGGGTCACAGCGAACCACGAATTTAAGAATTCAACGAAGAATAATCCCGAGAAATGTGTACGGAGTCGGATGTTTATTTCCGGTTATTTATGCAGTTCTAGTATAGTGTTGACTAGCGATAAACATTGTAACATAACACATGTTTTTATTGAAAGAAGATACAAGTATTTTGATTAAATCAATAATAAATATATCGAATATCAGTAATAATTTACTTTTTAAAACTGATTAAAACTGTTCATGGAAAATAACTGCAAGTTGTTAATTACCGTGTCATAGTTTGGTTTACTGGTGATTAAAAATCAATAGGATTAAATACGGGGATATTGCCCGTAGGTAATATTGTTTATGACAGGAACATTTATTTTCACACCTTTTACTTATATGACTGTTTATTATATCGTGATTAGGGAAATGAGCTTTCAATCATAGATTTGAATGCCTTATAAAATTCCGACAAGAATTTATAAATTGTAAAACAAACAAATAATTAGTTTTCTCTGTCCATTATTGTAATAGAAGTCTTCAATGAACACTTTAACCTAGAATGACTTAGCGAGGATTTTGACAATTCAAAACTTTTTCAATGAATTCCTTCTTTTTTGTTTGTTTTATTATTGGTCAAACCAAGGAGGTTATATGATCTCCAAAAATCAAAAAGAAATCCACGAATTACGTATCTGATTTTTTTTTTTTTTTTGTAATCAGCGATCCACGAATTTACGTATTCCACGAAACGTCTTTTTTTCTCTATCCATGAAAATTGATACCCACAAAAATAAATGAATCCACAGTATACAGATAGTAACATCGTAACTCCTGAATTTTCAGTTTATAGAATTTACAAAAAGTACCATAGTACCTGGGTTTCCATGCTGCCTGCTGGAGATTGATCTATAGGAAATGATGGCTGATCACCATATACAGGACTAGTAACTGGTGTAGAGTTTCCACTGCTGAATGATAATGGTTTGATGTCACTGCCCTGAGAGCTCTCATTAGATACTATAGAACTAGCCATAATGGGAACAGTGTTTGCAGTAGTGGAAATGTTGACCTGGGCTGCCTTATTCTGAGCAGAGTTTGTAGCAGCAGCAGCAGCAATAACAGCAGCAGCATTGGAAGCTACCAAAGCAATGGCTCCGTGTATTTGTTCCGGAGTTTGGTTGTGGTGATTTTCTAGGTGACGTCGCAGTGACCTTGCATCACAATAACTCTTTGTACAATTATCTACTGTACATTCATAAGGTTTCTTTTCTCTGTGAGTCATCAAATGACCATTCCTAACAAAATAAAAAATAAACATACTAATTATTTGCACATCAGTATTTTTGTCTATTTTCCCATAAGACCATAAAGACATCCAGTAAAAGTTGGTTACTTTCTGAAGATGTCTAAGCAATTTACAAGTTACAACAGGTAGACAAATGACCACAAGGAAAGATGCTTGAGAAGACTAAAGAATCAGACAGACCAAGGTCTAATAAGATATATGTTTAGGCTGTAGGACATCAGAGCTAGGTCTACAATGTACATAGAAAACATGGAAATTGCAGTCAAACTTATGGTGGTAAGTTTGGGACTTGAAATCGAAATACATTTATTGCCATGCAAATAAATCATGCTGTCATTCATGCACCATCCTGTTTGTTAATCGGCAGGAATATGTCCTTTTATTCACTGACCAACCCACACCCCATGCCAGACAAGATGAAGCCGCAAATTGCCTCCTTTTAATATATGATGGTCACAATGATCATATACACAAGAGTGCACACGCTGAAATGTCTCGCCTGCTTTACTTACCATTGATTTTATGTTGAAAGTCTTAAAGATAAAGGTTTTACTAAAAGCATTACAGAAACTTAACATTTTAAAAAAGATCTATGAAAATGAGGTTAAGGTCAGATAAATTGTGTCAGACAGACATATACAACTTACAATTTTTTTATACATCAAATATAGTTGACCTATTGCGTATGCTAACTGAAAAACAGACCAAAACACAAAAACTTAACATTGACCAATGGACCATGAAAATGAGGTCAAGGTCAGATTATACCTGCCAGACAGACATGTGCACCTTACAATCATTCCATACACCAAGTATAGCTGACCTATTACTATTAGTATTTGAAACAAGCATTCTGTGAGTATTGCATGGCGATACATAGTCCCCTACCTGTTAATAAACAGCTGCGCCATGAGCGCATGATACGCCCGTCGTCTTGTGTGTGAATTTTTATGCATAATCATAAATAGTTTCTGACATACGGCCTGACATGTGAAAACCCCCTTTTTTTTACAAAAAAACTCAATATCTCTAAAATAAATTTTGAATCAAAACCAAAAGTATACAGATCTTTAGATTAATATAACTAAGAAGTGTGTAAAATTTAAAGCAATAATCATAAATCGTTTTTGAGATACGGTGCGACATGTGAAAACCCTCTTTAAAAAAAAAAATCAATATGTAAAAATAAAATTTTGAATCAAAACCAAAAGTATACAGATCTTTAGATTAATATAACTAAGAAGTGTGTAAAATTTTAAGCAATAATCATAAATCGTTTTTGAGATACGGTAGCGACATGTGAAAACCCTCCCCTTTTTACAAAATACTCAATAACTCAAAAACAAAACTCTGAATCATCACCAAAAAGTATACAGATCTTAAGATTAATATAACTAAGAAGTGTGTAAAGTTTTAAGCAATAATCATGAACTGTTTTTGAGATACGGCGCGACATGTGAAAAACCCCTCCCCCTTTTTTAACAAAATACTCAATATCTCTAATATAAAATTTTGAATCATAACCAAAAAGTATACAGATCTTAAGTTTAACATAACTAAGAAGTATGTAAAGTTTTAAGCAATAATCATAAACTGTTTTTGAGATACGTTGCGACATGTGAAATAAAATGCTTCGCAGGGCGCAGCTTGATACGACCGCAGAGGTCGAACCTTGAACAGTTGGGGCAAGTATGGACACAACATTCAAGCTTGATACAGCTCTGAATTTGGATTGTGATTAAATATTTGACACAGCATAGGTTTCTGACACAGAATGAATGTGGTCTAAGAACTTAAAAATTTAAAATTGGACATTTACCTATTATGGTCCAATATCCAAAATCTAAATATATAGTGAGATTCAGCAAATCAAAGAACCCCAAGAATACAATTTTTTGTGAAAATCCAACTAAGTTTAATTTTGGACCCTTTGGACCTTAATGTAGACCAATTTGAAAATGGGACAATACTGTGCAATTAAATATTTCTTGCTATTACGCAATACTGTGCAATTGAAGATTTCTTGCTATTGCGCAATACAGTGCAACTGAAAATTGTATCAGAAAAACATATTGAATCATAATTTCCTGTCAATATGCACATCTACATAGTATGCCCTTATTATCTACACATTTTCATGAAATTCTGTTGTGTGGTTTCAGAGGAGTTGCGATGACAAACTGTTGCAGAAGTACATTGAAGCAAATAAGTTCAAAGGGGGGTAACTCCTGGGAAAAAAAAATTGAATCGTAATTTCCTGTCGATATGCACATCTACGTAGTATGTCCTTATTATCTGAAAAGGTTTCATGAAATTCTGTTGTGTGGTTTGAGAGGAGTTGCGATGACAAAAGGTTGCAGTAGTATATTGGGCAAATAAGTTCAAAGGGGCTTAACTCCTGGAAAAAAAATTGAATCATAATTTCCTGTCGATATGCACATCTACGTAGTATGTCCTTATTATCTGAAAAGGTTTCATGAAATTCTGTTGTGTGGTTTGAGAGGAGTTGCGATGACAAAAGGTTGCAGTAGTATATTGGGCAAATAAGTTCAAAGGGGCGTAACTCCTGGAAAAAAAATTGAATCGTAATTTCCTGTCGATATGCACATCTACGTAGTATGTCCTTATTATCTGAAAAGGTTTCATGAAATTCTGTTGTGTAGTTTGAGATGAGTTGCGATGACAAACTGTTGCAGTAGTACATTAAAGTAAATAAGTTCAAAGGGGCGTAACTCCTAGAAAAAGAATTGAATCGTAATTTCCTGACGATATGCACAACTACATAGTATGTCCTTATTATCTAAAAAGGTTTCGTGAAATTCTGTTGTGTGGTTTGAGAGGAATTGCGATGACAAGAAACAGGACTGACGGACGGACAGACTTCTCCCAAACCGGGCTATATTTAAGAGAACCTTTATTTACAATGTTAATACTGGTACCATCGCCTTGATCATGTTCATGTTCCTTTGACATTAAATTTTGGTCTTCGTCGATTGCCATACTTTATTCCCGACGTTCCGTATTAGAGGACGTTACACATTTCCTTTGCATTTCTTGTATCATTATTATTTTATCAAGACTAACAAAAGAGAGTAACGTTTTTTGATAAGACACAACAACAATTTCCTGAAGGCATGTTTACAAAATTTACAAACGAGCCAAAGACCAAAAAATTGACAAGGACAGTTAAGCGCCTTTTATGGCCTTTTATATTAAAAAAAAGGCCTTTGGGTTTTTCAATCGAAATTATAGCAAGTTTACTTTAAAGATTATAATTTAAAAAAAATTCTTGCCTGTACTAGCCAACTTTCACACAATTTAAGTTGTTTACTTTGAAAATTTAGATCATGGATGATGGTTAATCATATTTTTGCGGTTATCAGATATACCGCACGTTACTATCCTAAACTCGAAAGAAAACACCCGAGACGGCTCAAGAATATATAGGTGGTGATCCTGTCATTGGAGAGAACACAACATAGTTTTGTACACAAATATGGCGACACGAAACACGATCGGAAATTCATTTTACTATATATCTAAACGTTTAGATACGAACCGAAAAATATCGTGCGCCACACTGGCGCTGACATTTGCCACTCTATGCGCCATTTCTGGTCAAAATGCGCAATTGGCGCACGACCTTCCCGATCACTGTAATACAATAAATTTCACATCCTGTTTGGTGTGTATCTCCTGCCATATCATTATTATTTGCTTTTAAATATAAATCAGAAATTACCAACTTAAAATGGAAAATTTTAAAGAAAAAAAAAAGGAAAAAGGAAAAAATAAAATTCCCCCATTTTTTGAACCCCCTTATGATTCATCACCCCCAAACTCAATCCCAGCCTTCCCTTTGTGGTATGGTACCTTGCAGTACCATTTCAGACAGATTCAACACTTGAACACAAGTTATTGTCTGGAAACTAGAAAAATTCTTGTTTTTTGGCCCCAAATTCCTAAACTTTTAGGGCAATTACCCCCAAACTCAAACCCAGCTTTCCCTTTGTAGTATGGAACCTTGTAGTACGATACAGTTTCAGAAAGATCAATTCACTTACACACAAGTTATTGTCCTGAAACTAGAAAAATGCTTGTTCTTTGCCCCTTTCGTTGCCCCTAATTCCTAAAATATAGAGGCAATTACCCCCATAATCAATCCCAGCCTTCCCTTTGTGATAAAGAACCTTGTGGGGCCAAAATTAAAATTAAGTTTGTTTCCCTTACCCGACCGACCCTCTAAAAATCAGCCGACTGAAATAATTTTTTTCGAAAATCACTTTGTGTGTTGTTTTTTTTTTCTCGTTTCAGTCAAAAGTTCGTTTTTTTATTTCGTTTCCTTGAATGGTCCGTATTTTCAACATTCCGCGAAATCATTGTCGCCTGTGTGTTTGCAGCAAATGGTAAACAACGTATGCAAGGATACTGAAATTGGAATGGAATAATGTTTTAAATAAATGCATCCGAGCAATCGTAACTACTCTGCCATTCTAGCTACGCCTCAATAACAAAATGCGTGCGAGAATGGCCGAGTAGTTATGATTCGCATCAACTCACCCTTGAGCTTAAATGTTAGGCCCGTGTTTCTGTCCTGTTTGTGGTAAATCCCAGAGTTCGCCTTCATCAGTGGTCGACTTAATAAGTTGTATATTGGCGTGCTATTTATGCCAATTTGTTTCATTTCGTATGTTATATTGGACCATACACCAGTTGTCTTTGAATAAAAGAGTAGCTAATTTTTTCGAGCTCAGTATCATATTGTGTTGTGAAAAGTCGAGATGACTATACCAGCTAATACTTTGATAACAGTTCTTGTAAGTTTTTATGTCTTTTATAAGCAATAATGGGCTGATGATTAAATATGGTCACACATTCAGGGTTTTGTGAAATAAGATGCCAGTGTTTGATTATTATATTTTTAGTTTCTGTATAGACGGGTTGAATTTTGTTAACATTACTAGCGGTTGCTCCCGTTTCGCTAGGCGACGTGTTAGCAAGTTTTCCCTTTCTGTATTTTGTGTTTGATAAAAAAAAAATCGTTGATTTCAGATATTTGATATCCTCATTTGAGCTTCTTACTGTTTTTTTAAGATCAGTTTTGCTGCTTGTGTTTCTGAGATACCTCAATACTTCACCCTTGATAAATCCTTTCAATGAAAACACTTTTTGGGTGTGAGCTGTGTTTGTGCAGATATTGATATGTTTCAGTTGGTTTGATATTGGTTTTAATGTCTTGTATCATACTATGCCTTCGTTAAAGAATCTTTCTCCTTTGTATAATTATGACAGTGTCTAAGAATATTGTTTCATTACAGGAAAATTCGTAGGTGAACTTCAACTATCATTATCATTTTGTTTATCTGTGTTGAAAGCGTTGTAAAATGTGTTCAAGAATTAACAAACATTGTAAGGTCTGCTAACTAAGCGAATGCTGATCCGCACATAGGCACGCCCAAGGTTTCATGGTAAAGTTGATTGTTAAAAATAAATCCATAGTTTTTTAGAATAAGCCTTAATAGGCATAGTCATACTCGCTTGGATCACGGTTTGTGGCTTCTAGTATTTCCTTAAATGAAAAACATGTGTACATATTTTTTGCATCGAATGTTACTAGGTAGCAGTCTCGTTGGGGTTTTATATTTTCACTTGATTTCATATAAGAAAAATATAGAACCGTGTCTCAATTTATATGTGGTCCACTCTAAGTCACAAAGACATTGATATTTACAAACATTTTCTAGTCTGAAGTTGTAGGTCTTCTAGTCATGCATAATATGTGATACAGTATGTTGTTTTAGTATCAATAAAGTTCAATTTGTTGTTTTTCTGTGTTTTCCTGTGTGTTAGATATATTTCAGGGATTTTCTCTTAAAAAAAAAAAAAAAGCCTACCTACCTACACACTTCCAAAATGGTGGGTAGGGTAAAGGGAAACAAAGATATTTTTAATTGCGGCCTGGTACAATGTCAGAGAGATCCATACACTAACACACAAGTTATTGTCTGGAAGTTACAAAAATGCTTATTTTTGGCCCCTAATTCCTTAACTGTTGATACCATAACCCCCAAAATCAATCCCAACCTTCCTTTTGTGGTATTGAACCTTATGGTAAAATTTCATAGAGATCCATTCACTTAAACTAAAGTTATAGTGCGAAAACCAATGTGTCTTGGAAGATGACGATGACGACGCCAACATCATAGCAATATACGACCGCAAAAATTTTTTGCAGTCGTATAAAAAAACACACACCTGTTTTAGTTACTAAGTCCCGTAACTCAAAAAGTTTTAATCTTATTTTCACCAAAAAGTATACAGATCGTTTGACCATCATAAGAAACAACTATGTTAAGTTTCATGAAATTTGGATAAGTCGTTCTCAAGTTATGGTGCGACATGTTTACGCCGGACAGACAAAAGGACAGACGGACAGATGACATTTGTATACCATAATATGTCCCGTCAAAATTTCATTGTACTAGAACAAAAATGCTACCTTGATCTATAACTTGTCATGGTGTAAACGTTCTATATAACAAATATCAAGTGAATATCTTCAAGCATGACAAAAAAAGTGTGGAAAATTGATTGAGTGAATATTCTAACTCCAAGGACCTTAACTCTGCACAAAATCATCAGACTGAAAAATTCAAACTTGATCTGTAACTTGTCCTGATAAAACTATATACCAATTATCAAATCAATATCTTCAAGCATGATGAAAAAATGAGGAAAACTGATTATTTGAGTGAATTTTCTAAATTCAAGGACCATAACTCTGCACAAAATCATCAGACCGGAACAAAATTCGAACTTGATCTGCATGAAGAACAAAAGTATGGAAAACTGATTTGCCGAACTGACGGATGGACAGACAGACAGACAGACAGACAGACAAACAAACTGAGTGCAAACCTAAAATCCCCTTCGACTTCGTCAGTAAGGGACTAAAAACAGACCAAAACACAAAAACTTAACATTGACTATTGAACCATAAATTGAGGTCAAGGTCAGATGATACCTGCCATACAGACATGTACATCTTAAAATCATTCCATACACCAAATATAGTTGACCTATTGCATATGTACTTTAAAACAGACAAAAACACAAAAGCTTAACATTGACCAATGAACCTTGAAAATGGGGTCAAGGTCAGATGATACCTGCCAGACAGACTTGTACATCTTACAATCATTCCATACACCAAATATAGATGACCTACTGCTTAAAGTATTTGAGAAACAGATCTAATCACTTTACTTTAACCTTGATCACTGATCCATGAAAGGAGGTGAAGGTCAGGTGAACTCTGTCTGATGGACATGTAGACGTTGCAAGGAACCCATATACCAAATATAGTTATCCTATTACTTTTACTAAATGTGAGAAATATTAATCCCTATGTCTCGCATACTGCGACAAAAGTCGCAGGCGAGATAATAAAACCAAACCCAAATTTCTAAGCGGTATAAAATAATGCAGTCACATGACATTTTCGAAGTGAAAGAATGTAGCCAAAAACTGAGGGTTTAGGGGAATAAAACTATCATTTGTGCTACATGGGGATAGTTGGTCAATTAAAGGTACAAATGAGTATACATGTAGCAGTGAAGAAAATGAACTGAAGGCTCTAAAAAGCCTGTGTTGCTCACCTAGGTCTATGTGCATCGTCAACAATGGACACACTAAATCTCCAACATTGAGGACTAGAATAAAATTCATGACAAAAATCTCTTTTTTGTTGATCTTGAATTGCTGATAATTTATTTCTGTTTACAGTTTCTCCCTATTTTCTTTAGTTTTTGTCCAAAACACAAAAAGGATAAAAAAAAAATCTCTGTGGGGAACAGCTTGATACAACCGCAGAGGTCTAACCCTGAACAGTTGGGGCAAGTATGGACACTACATTAAAGCTTGATACAGCTCTGAATTTGGAATCTGATTAAATATTTGACACAGCATAGGTTTCTGACATAGAATGAATGTGGATAAGAACTGAAAAATTTGTTGAAATTGGACTTTTACCTATCATGGTCCAATATCCAAAATCTAAATACACAGTTATATTCAGCATATCCAAGTACACCAAGAATTGAATTCATTTATTAGTAATGGACAATTTTAGCTAAGTTTTAAAAGGGGATCGCTTCATCAAAAAAAAAAAAAAAAAATCTTTATATAGCATTCTGAAAATTAATTTATACAGAACAACAAACAAACCTACCACAAAGTTTTTCAAAAAAATTTCAAAATAAAATGAAAATAAATTGCTTCACCAAGCGCAGCTGGATACGACCGCAGAGGTCCAACCCTGAACAGTTGGGGCAAAAATGGACACAATATTCGCACTTGATACAGGTCTGAATTTGGATTGTAATTAAATATTTGACACATAATAGCAAGGGTCCGGAAACGGTCATATTTGCCAGTCTTGTCCTAAACTGAAAGCTATATGTCCTAAACAAGTAATTGGGATTTAGGTCAAATTTTATTTTTTAACAGAAATAATTTCGGTCATTTCATTGACTCAATTGTTAAAATCCGATTTCTCAATCGTCATTTTGCACTTGTGATCACTTGTTTTTGTTTAAAATCCCTTTCCTGTAATATAACTGCCACTCAAGTACAGTTTGATAATCATGAGGGCCCTCCTAATAACTATATCAATGCCTCCGGGAAACATTGATTAATAATCGCTAATTACTATTTACCTGTGTTTTTAATTCACACCTGACATTGATCACAAGCTCAGAATAATATCTTAAATAAATTAAAATTACCTGACAAGTGTATTCATTGTTTAATTACTTTTCAGCAAAGACAATCATCAATTCTGATTTTAAAAAAATAAGCCTTAATTTTATTCATGTGGAAAAAGGCATTTTTTCATGAGTAACACATGTGCTTTATTTACTATGTAATACGCATGCGTGAAATTGTCTTCAGCAAATTAAATATTTAATCATAAAATGCAAATTGATTGCATGCTAAAGTAAACAAGTGCAACTATTATCTGTTATATTCAAACACTTTTAAAGGTAATAAAATTAAAAAGCCGGTGATTTCCAGTCAATTTGATAAACAAAACAAATTCCAGAAATGAATCCGGAATAATCTATACTTTAATATTAATGCAAAACTTCTGTTTTCAATATTGTCAAATCGAAAGAGATGGCAGCAATGTCAAATTAACCATTTTGAGTCATTAAAATCTTCCATTTTAAACTGTTGCCTTCCCTAAACTGTTCTTGAAGGTTTTTAGAAAAATGGTAAGAAATTTACTTAGTTAATGCGATGAAATAGCAATTTAAGTTTGTTGATGCTATGAATCTAGTTTGTAGTTTGACATCGACAATTTGAAAAGGGACACCAACTTTTCAATCATCTCAAAATGACCGAAATTGTGTGAAAAGGTTAAAATTAAATTACCTTCATCAGCATTTTTAAAAATAGTACATCTAAAAAAAAATTGACAACTAATCACATCAAGACAATACAACATTTCTTTATACATAATTTAAAAGCAGTGTAAGGGAGGTAATCCTTACACTGCTTTTAAATTATGTTTTGTACTTAATTGTCCATTAACCAGGACACCCTTATTTTCCCCCCTTTTTTGCCCCTAATTCCTAAACGGTTTGAGCCATAACCCCCAAAGTCAATTTTTACCATCCCTTTGTGGTATGGAAACTTGTGGTATAATTTCAGAGAGATCCATACACCATTCCACAAGTTATTGTCTGGAAACTAGAAAATGCTTATTTGGGCCCCTTTTTGGCCCCTAATTCCTAAATTGTTGGGACTATAATCCCCAAAATCAATCCCAACCTTCCTTATGTGGTCATAAACCTTGTGTTTAAATTTCATAGATTTCTATTTACTTATACTTAAGTTATTGTGCGAAAACCAATGTCTTCGGATGACGACGACGTGATACAATATTTTGTGGTCGTATAAAAACAATTCACAAAATATCATTCATCTTTAATACAATGTCTTTAACAAATCTATAAAATTTTGAATTATTTTCATAACATCTAATAATGAATGTAAATTTCAAACTATATTTATAAATAATTTCTTCTCTAAAATTAGAATCTGATACTGTATTTATTTTTAAATAAGAATTTATTTCAATTTCTATTAACTGTGCAATACAGCTCTGAATTTGGATTGTGATTAATTATTTAACATAGCATAGATTTCTGACACAGATGAATGTGGTCTAACTTAATAATTTGAAATTTGAAATTGGACATTTACATTGTACCTATTATGGTCCAATATCCAAATCTAAATACATGGTTAGATTTAGCATATCAAAAAACTCCAAGAATTCAATTTTTTTATGAAATCAAACAAACTTTAATTTTGAACCCATTGGACCTAAATGGTGGACCAAATTGATAACGGGCCCAAAAACTAAATACACAGATAGATTCAGCTTATCAAAGAACCCCAC
This sequence comes from Mytilus coruscus, assembly GCA_017311375.1. Classification (NCBI taxonomy): domain Eukaryota; kingdom Metazoa; phylum Mollusca; class Bivalvia; order Mytilida; family Mytilidae; genus Mytilus; species Mytilus coruscus. The sequence goes on from CM029599.1 coordinate 61,024,358, forward strand.
ACTTTCAATTTTTGTTAAATCAAACAGTGTTTAATTTTGGACCCCAGTTTTACCAACTTGAAAACTGGGCCCACAATCAAAATAGACAGTTAGATTCGACATATCAAAGAACCCAATGATTTCAATTTTTGAGTTTGATTTGGACCTCAATGTGGACCAATTTAAAACTGGGGAACAAAATCCCAAATATAAATACACAGTTAGATTCAGCATATTAAAAAACCCCAAGAATTTAAGACTTTGAATGAAATCACATTGAAACTGGTCAACAAACAAGCTATTTGTACAAAGTATAGGCCCTTTTTCCTGAATGGTTAGGGTCATAAAACCCCAAAATCAATCCCAACCTTCCTTTTTTGGTATGGAACTTTGTGGTACAATTTCATTGAGATCCATAGATTTACACTCAAGTTATTGTCCTATTACCAGAGAATCCTAGTTTTTGGCCCTTAATTCCCAAATGGTTTGGCCCAGGCTATAACCCCCAAAATCAATCCCAACCTTCCTTTTGAGGTATGGAACCATGTGGTACAATTTCATAGAGGTTCATACACTTATATTATTCACAAATTATTGTCCTGAAACAAGCAAAATGCTTGTTTTTGGCCCATAATTCCTTAACAGTTAGGACGCTAACACCCAAAATCAATCCCAACCTTTCTTATCAGGTACGGAACCTTGTGGTACAATTTCAAAGAGATCCATACACTTATACACAAGTTATTGTCCTGAATCAAGTACAAGAGTGCACACACTGAAATGTCTCACCTGCTTTATTGACCAATGACTTTATGTTGAAAGTCTTAAAGATAAACATGATAAAGGTTTTACTACAAGTATCACATAAACTTAACATTTTTAAAGATCCATGACAAAGAGGTCAACATCAGATAAATCCTGTCAGACAGACATGTACACTTTACAGTGATTCCATACATCAAATTTTGTTGACTTATTGTGTATGGTAATTGAAAAACAGACCAAAACACAAAAACTTAACATTGACCAATGAACCAGGAAAATGAGGTCAAGGCCAGATGATACTGACTAGACCAACATGTACACCTTACTTTGTACAATGATTCAACACATCAAATACAGTTGACATATAGCTTTTAGTACTTGAAAAACAGACAAAAACACAAAAAATTAACATTCACCAATGAACCGTGAAAATGAGATCAATGTCAGATGAAACCTGCCAGACTGATATCATTCTATACATGATACACTGCATATAGTTGACCTACTGTTTACAGTATCTGAGAACTGGACCTAATCACATGACTTTAACCTTGATCACTGATCCATGAAATGAGGTTGAGGTCAAGTGAAACCTGTCTGAAGGACATGTAGATGTTACAAGGAACCCATATATCAGTTATAGTTATCCTATTACTCATAATAAGTAAAATACACATGTCGAAAAAACTAATTTTTTTTCAAGCAGTCGCTGAAACATGAAAATGTGGTCAAGGACAATGGACAAATGACAAGACGGAAACTTCGTAACATAAGGTATCTGTATACAAGGTATGAAGCATCCAGGTCTTCTACCTTCTGAAATATAAAGCTTTATACAAATAGTTTAAGCACCTGCAGGATAATAATCTCTATGTCTTGCATACTGCGAAAATTTCCTGCGATGAAATTGTCGCAGGTGAGACAAAAAATGCTTTTTTTTTGCCCTAAGTTCATACACAGTTAGGACAATAACCCCCAAAATCAATCCCAACCTTCCTTTTGTGGTACTGAACCTAGCAGTGCAATTTCATAGAGATCCATACACTTATACTCGAGTTATTGTCTGGAAACCAAATGTCTTCGGAGGACGATTTTTTTGTGGCCATATAAAAATAATCATTTAAGGGCAATCACTCAGACAAAATGCCTTCTAACGATTTCGGCAAAGTTTGACTTGTTTGTAGATCTTGTCTTTTGCTGATCATTTTTGTCTACCTTTTTTTTTTTTTATTAAAGTTTTCAAGATAATAGACAAATAATGCATAAAAATGGTCAAAATGTCATTAAAGGACACCAACTCCAACAATGAGTCGTCAGACATGTTGACTTATTAGTAGATGTAGTCTTGCTAACCATTTTTGCTATTCAAAGTTTCTCTTTATCTAAATATATTATTGTTTTCAAGATAACAGGCAAAAATGAAAAAAAAGATGGTAAAATTCGTCAAATAAGAACAATAACTCCTTAAAGACAACTTCTGACAGTTTTGACTGAAATGAACAGTAGGTAGATCTCAACATTTTGAAACATTAGTGTCCCCGTCAAGTTTTCTCTATCTATAGCGGTTTTCAAGATAATAGACAAAACTTGCATTTTACCCCTATGTTATATTTCTAGCCATGTCGGCCATGTTGGTTGGCAGGCGGGGGTTATTGGACATATTTTTTAATTAATTACCCTTATGATGATTGTGGCCAAGTTTGGTTTAATCTAATCCAGTAGTTTCTTCAGAGAAGATTTTTGTAAAATATGGATGCCAAGTGATGAGAAAAGGTCACTTGGCCCTAAAAAGGAAGTGAATGGTGTGCGGTTTTACTGCTTGACAATAAAACTTTTACCATTTTTAGACAGAAACTTCAAATGTTTTGCTTGGCAACTTCCATGTTTTTTTTATGAAATGCTCTCTGACTCCCCAGTGCAGCAAGTCCTCAAAACAGGTTTTACTGACTTACTTACAGAAAACATGTGATTTTCAATATGGATTTTGTCTATTAGAAAAAATAAAATGCTTCGCTGAGAGCAGCCTGATACGACTGCAGAGGTCGAACCCTGAATAGTTGGGGCAAATTTGGACACAATATTCAAGCTTGATACTGTCTGAATTTGGATTGTGATCAAATTTTTGACATAATATAGTTTTCTGACACAAAATAAATCTGGTCAACGATCTTATAAATCCATTGCGCAATACTGTGCAAATGAAGATTTCTTCTTGAAACTTTTCAAAAATTCGAAATTTTAAAAATTTTGAAAAAAAATGAGTCCCTGAAAAAATTGGGAAAAAATTCCCCCACAATTTTTGAAACCCCTTTGGAGCAATAACCCCAAAACTCAATCCCAGCCTTTTCTTTGTAGTATGGAACCTTGTAGTACAATTTCAGAGATCCATACACTTACACACAAGTTATTGTCTGAAACTAGAAAATGCTTGTTTTGGCCCTTTTTGGCCCTAATTCCTACATGTCTGGGGCAATTAACCCCAAACTCAATCCCAGCCTTCCCTTTGTTATATGGAACCTTGAAGTACAATGTCAGAGAGATCCATACACTTACACACAAGTTATTGTCTGGAAACTAGAAAATGCTTGTTTTGGCCCTTTTGGCCCCTAATTCCTACATGTCTGGGGCAATTAACCCCAAACTCAATCCCAGCCTTCCCTTTGTTATATGGAACCTTGAAGTACAATGTCAGAGAGATCCATACACTTACACACAAGTTATTGTCTGGAAACTACAACTAGAGGCTCTAAAGAGCCTGTGTCGCTCACCTTGGTCTATGTGCATATTAAACAAAGGACACAGATGGATTCATGACAAAATTGTGTTTTGGTGATGGTGATGTGTTTGTAGATCTTACTTTACTGAACATTCTTGCTGCTTACAATTATCTCTATCTATAATGAACTTGGCCCAGTAGTTACAGTGGAAAATATTTTGTAAAATTTACAAAATTTACAAAATTTATGAAAATTGTAAAAATTGACTATAAAGGGCAATAACTCCTTAAGGGTCAATTGACAATTTTGGTCATGTTGACTTATTTGTAGATCTTACTTTGCTGTACATTATTACTGTTTACAGTTTATTTCTATCTATAATAATATTCAAGATAATAACCAAAAGGTGCAAAGTTTTCTTAAAATTACCAATTCAGGGCAGCAACCCAACAACGTGTTGCCTGATTGGTCTGAAAATTTCAGGGCAGATAGATATTGACCTAATGAACAATTTTATCCTCATCAGATTTGCTCTAAATGCTTTGGTTTCAGAGATACGAGCCAAAACTGCATTTTACCCTATGTACTATTTTTAGCCATGTCAGCCATCTTGGTTCATGGACGGGTCATCGGACACATTTTTAAACTAGTTACTCTAATGATGATTGTGGACAAGTTTGGTTAAATTTGTCTTAGTAGTTTCAGAGGAGAAGATTTTGTAAAGATTACAAAATTTACTAAAAATTGTTAAAATTGACTATAAAGGGCAATAACTCCTTAAGGGGTCAACTGACCATTTTGGTCAAGTTGACTTATTTGTAGATCTTACTTTGCTGAACATTATTGCTGTTTACAGTTTATCTCTATCTATAATAATATTCAAGATAATAACCCAAAACGGCAAAATTTTCTTAAAATTACCAATTCAGGGGCAGCAACCCAACAACGGGTTGTCCGATTCATCTGAAAATTTCAGGGCAGATAGATCTTATCCTGATAAACAATTTTACCCCATGTCAGATTTGCTCTAAATGCTTTGGTTTCAGAGATATAAGCCAAAATCTACATTTTACCCTATGTTCTATTTTTAGCCATGGCGGCCATCTTGGTTGGTTGGCGGGTCACGGACACATTTTTAAACTAGATACCCCAATGATGATTGTGGCCAAGTTTGGTTACATTTGACCCAGTAGTTTCAGAGGAGAAGATTTTGTAAAGTTAACAGACGACGACGGACGACGACGGACGACGGACGTGATGATGAAAAGCTCACTTGGCCCTTTTGGGCCAGGTGAGCTAAAAATGTGTTTTTGGCCCTGTTTTGGCCCTTAATTCCTAAACTGTTGGGCCAAAATTAAAATTAAGTTTGTTTCCCCTTACCCAACCAACCCTCTAAAAATCAGCCGACTGAAATAATTTTTTTCGAAAATCACGTTGTTGTTTTTTTTTTTTCTCGTTTCGCTCAAAAGTTCGTTTTTTAATTTCGTTTCCTTGAGTGGTCCGTATTTTCAACATTCCGCGAAATCATTGTCACCTGTGTGTTTGCAGCAAAGGGTAAACAACGTATGCAAGGATACTGAAATTGGAATGGAATAATGTTTTAAATAAATGCATCCGAGCAATCGTAACTACTCTGCCATTCTAGCTACGCCTCCAATAACAAAATGCGTAGCGAGAATGGCCGAGTAGTTACGATTGCGCATCCGAGCTCACCCTTGAGCTTAAATGTTAGGCCCGGTGTTTCTGTCCTGTTTGTGGTAAATCCCAGAGTTCGCCTTCATCAGTGGTCGACTTAATAAGTTGTATATTGGCGTGCTATTTATGCCAATTTGTTTCATTTCGTATGTTATATTGGACCATACACCAGTTGTCTTTGAATAAAAGAGTAGCTAATTTTTTCGAGCTCAGTATCATATTGTGTTGTGAAAAGTCAAGATGACTATACCAGCTAATGCTTTGATAACAGTTCTTGTAAGTTTTTATGTCTTTTATAAGCAATAATGGGCTGATGATTAAATATGGTCACACATTCAGGGTTTTGTGAAATAAGATGCCAGTGTTTGATTATTATATTTTTAGTTTCTGTATAGATGGGTTGAATTTTGTTAACATTACTAGCAGTTGCTCCTGTTTCGCTGGGCGATGTCTTAGCAAGTTTTCCCTTTCTGTATTTTGTGTTTGATAAAAAAAATCGTTGATTTCAGATATTTGATATCCTCGTTTGAGCTTCTTACTGTTTTTTTAAGATCAGTTTTGCTGCTTGTGTTTCTGAGATACCTCAATACTTCACCCTTGATAAATCCTTTCAATGAAAACACTTTTTGGGTGTGAGCTGTGTTTGTGCAGATATTGATATGTTTCAGTTGGTTTGATATTGGTTTTAATGTCTTGTATCATACTATGCCTTCGTTAAAGAATCTTTCTCCTTTGTATAATTATGACAGTGTCTAAGAATATTGTTTCATTACAGGAAAATTTGTAGGTGAACTTCAACTATCATTATCATTTTGTTTATCTGTGTTGAAAGCGTTGTAAAATGTGTTCAAGAATTAACAAACATTGTAAGGTCTGCTAACTCAGCGAATGCTGATCCGCACATAGGCACGCCCAAGGTTTCATGGTAAAGTTGATTGTTAAAAATAAATCCATAGTTTTTTAGAATAAGCCTTAATAGGCATAGTCATACTCGCTTGGATCACGGTTTGTGGCTTCTAGTATTTCCTTAAATGAAAAACAAGTGTACATATTTTTTGCATCGAATGTTACTAGGTAGCAGTCTCGTTGGGGTTTTATATTTTCACTTGATTTCATATAAGAAAAATATAGAACTGTGTCTCAATTTATATGTGGTCTACTCTAAGTCACAAAGACACTGATATTTACAAACATTTTCTAGTCTGAAGTTGTAGGTCTTCTAGTCATGCATAATATGTGATACAGTATGTTGTTTTAGTATCAATAAAGTTCAATTTGTTGTTTTTCTGTGTTTTCCTGTGTGTTATATTTCAGGGATTTTCTCTTAAAAAAAAAAAAAGCCTACCTACCCACTTCTAAAATGGTGGGTAGGGTAAGGGGAAACAAAGATATTTTTAATTGCGGCCTTGGCCCCATAAACCCCAAAATGAATCCCTACCTTCAACTTGTGGTATTAAACATAAACGCAGACGACGACATCATACCATTATACGATCCCAAAAATTTTTTTTTGGTCATATAATAAAATTTCTGACCAACCGACCCTAATCATTTGGAAAGAGGTAGGAACTTGCATATATATTTTTTTGCCTGAAGGCAACTGAATCCAATGAATAACTGGCTTGCATCTTTCTTACATGTATATCTATTTAGAATTGTTTCTTTATATACATGTGCAAGTCCTTGCTAAAATAAAATGTCATTTTGTAACTTACAAATGATCCTGTCTTTTAAAGGCTTTCTGGCACAGATTACAAACATATTTCCTTTCATCACTATGTGTTAATCGGTGTTTGGCCAAGGCACTAGAATTTGTAAAAGTTTTGCTGCAAGTTGGACACTGTAAACTTCCCAGTCTTGCTGGTGAAGTTTGTCCTTTGGCAGGTTTATGTGATTTAGGTTTCTTCTGTTGTTTCAATCCTTCTAAACCTTGACCGGGATCTATAATGAAAATAGTTTTTAAGAAGCCATGTACATGTAGCTATTGAATTGTTGAGTATCAAATTTATACTTGTATTTCACTGTTACATCTAATGTGTCATTTCAGTATTGTCTTAGTATCTTCATTATCACCCATACATTGTATATTTGTAGTACTGTATAATGTACAAATGTATGTATCATATACTCTACATGTACGTCTCCTTACATTCCAAACCCTCAGTGTACAATTAACTGTATCCCTTTATTGAACTTATTATGCAAATCTCAAAACAAACATCTAGGAAGCAAAGAATTTAAAAATCAACTTATATGAAACTTTTGCGGACCATTATTTTCCATTACAGCTACTTGTATCGAGTAAAACATAGTTTCAAGAAGCTGAATTTATCATGTATCATCTACTGGAATGATGCAATAATTGAATTGTGTGTGATGTTTTACACAAGCAAAATATTTTCTTGAAATTGATACATCATCTACATGTACATTTAGAACACAAATGTCAACTTATAAATATCTAACAGCCAGAATAAATAAACTAAAAAAACCTAAATGTTTCCATTTATCATAAGATGCTGCATCATTATGACCAAATCAACAAAATACTTGCAGTAACCTAGCAATATCATGAATATTGAAAGCCTTACCTGCTTGGTTTGAAAGACCGTGGTCAGAATCAATACCACCATAACCATCACTACTAAAGCCACCAAAGTCATGTGATGTCTGGGGAGAATAATCGTCCATTGAATATGGGTCATTCACATTACCTTCACCATCAAACAAATCTCCAGGGGCACCCATGTTTGACAGAATACCATCATCAAGTTGTGGTAACGGTCCAGCCAGATTAACATCTAAAGCTTCTGGTAAAATGTCATTTTCATAGTTTATGGCACTTAACATAGCATCACCTGCTGGTACTGATGACTGTCTGAATGATAAAATTTGAGAAAATTGTGATGGTGTATTTGTAGAAGAGTGGTCTGAATCCTGAAACGGCAAGGTGATTGCAAGATTTAACCCTTTAACATCAGGATACAAATCCAATTTAGAATCTTCTTTGGCATCCATGTCTTCATGTGTTGATTTTGGAGAACCGTGTGATCCAATTCCTAGGTCACCAAAAGGGTATCCAGTGTCAGGTATATATGAACTTGACGATGGTGATGATATGTTTCTGTGGCCTGAAAGGCCACTAGAGGTCTGTAGAAAATTGGAGGACATAGTGACAGTGGCTGTGGTGTATGGGGACTGCTTCTCATCTGTCATTGCTTTGTTCTACCATCTGTTATAAAATTTCTGTAGCTACATTGTTAAGACCTACAAAAGATTAAAAATAAGAATGTGAAGTTTCCATAAAATCATTTGCCATTAGAATTTTCAATACAACAATTCATTCTGAAAATCGTTATTAACATGTTACAGTAGAGCTGTCACATTTACACAAAGAACTACTTTAAGATAGATTGATTGTTGGTGTTTAACACCACTTTTAGCACTATTGGCTATATTGTGGTGGTCAGTTTGTCAAGAGCCGGAGTGTCCGGATAGAACCACAACCTTTGGCAGAAAAACTGACAATCCTAGTCAATTAAGATTTGAGCCCAACATACCTGCCACGTGTGGAGTTGAAACTCACAACCTCAGTGTTGACAGGCTCCTGATACATTAGATATACTACTTGGATTACACAGCCACCAAGGCCCCAATTCTATTAGACATGTTAGAAGGTATCCTATTTTTAAAAGACTTTTCCTGATCGGGTAGCATGAATCCTTAAATGGGACCCTTCTAAATTTAAACATTATTTTTCTCTCTTTTAAGTCCATTATTATAATCTACTGTTTGGAAAATTTCATACAGTCAGTGATATAACTCTATAGGGTTATTACAAAAAAATAACATACATTTGTTATTGTGGACTAAAAAATCAAAGAACTGTGATAACTTATGTATGTTATACGTTTCAAAGGGACAATATACATCATTAGTTTAGTTAAAATGTATAAAAGTTCTATTGATATTACTTTTGTCTATATGCATACTTAACTATTGAAAGATATAACAGTTCATAGTTTGCCAATTTTGCATAGTACACCTATATGTTATTACAGAAAAAATATGCCTGTAATAACTAAAGGGTGTTATCACAGCTTCTCTATATCACTTCAAAGCATTTGCTCAGACATACATCATGCTTAATTACAATGTATTTTAATTTATTGTAAGAAATAATGACCAGAGCATGTAATGAGGTTCTGTGCAAGTTTCTCAGTAATTCCCAAGTGTCTTATATAATAAGTTAAATTCCTTTAATAACTGAACCTTGTTATCACAGATTAGTTTATCCCTTAATAGCCTTGTCTCATTGATTTACCATGGTTAATCAAAAATGTATTAATTTAATTAAAAAATTAGTTATCAAAGCTATGCATTTAGTTTCTGGCAAAGTCTCAAGAGATCCCTAGAGGCCACTATAAATGAAATAATTTTACAAATAACAAACATATTTTATTACAGATTTAGAAAATTTAAGGAATAAAGAGTAGACAACACATGAAAGTACAAATGTATCTGAAATAACACACGCAAGTTATTTTCTGTAATAACCCTACAGAGTTATATCTCTGACTGTCATAAGACCCAATCAAAAGTTTTTTGTAATTTCAAAGATGAAAAAAAGTAACATGTTAATTACACAAAATTTTAAAGTCAATAGATCATGACCAAGGGTGCGGGGCAAAATAGTCTCTAGGGAAATGAGATGTGCCAATACTTATACATCTCCATACCAAATACCATAGACTTAGCATCAGTGGTTCACCGTAAACTGACCTAATCACAAATGTTAACATGTAAACTATACAAAAACTTCAAAGTCAATAGACCATGACTGAGGGGGTGGGTCCAAATAGTCTGCATGAAAATGAGATGTGCCAATGCTATTACATTTGCATAGCACATAAAATTGATATTACCTTTAGTGGTTCCCCGTAAACTGACCTATTAAATCAAAAACTTTAACAAATTGTTGACTCCGCCGCTAAGTCTTGTTTTTTGACTCCCATCAAGATGAGACAATAAAGATGATCCCAATAATTTTAAACACCAAAGTAAATAAAATTGTGCATATTTAACATGTTGGTTATAAGTTATGAAATGTTGTCCAGAAAAAGCCTCGTTTAGACTCTAGCTCACACAACAGTTAAAAAATATTGTAGTTTTGTAGTATTATTACTATAAAACATTGCATACATGTACATTTTATACAGATAACCTTGAGAGTCATTTTCAGAGGATAAAAAAAATACAAATTCTTACTTTTCTCCAAAAGTTCTGAATAGGCAGACCCAGAATGCAAGTTTTTTTAATACATGTACCATGTTTTCCCAACTTTGTTTGAATAAATCAAAAGTTTGATTCAAAAGCTTAGCTCAGGCTTATTTTGAATTCTTGTCAAATTGACACCTGGTTAAATCGGCACCTGGTCAAATCGGCACCCAGTATAGTCAAATCGGCACCGATGTAGTGACATTTTGGCACTCCTGTTGAATATATATCTTTTTTCAGTATCTTAATCAAAAAGATTAAAATACAGAAGCGGTTGTCAAGAAATATTGACTTATTAACATTTTTTGGGGTGTCTGTATGTATCTTTTTCCTTCAACTGTGCATTCAAGGTATTTGATATTTGTTATGCATGTTTTAACCAGTTGAGTATTTTGCATGATTGTTGGATTAATGCTGTTTAAACTTTCATGAAATACTACCTGAATCACTTCTCATTTTCTCATTATTAAACAACTGCTAGGGTAATGGCTTCATTGGTTTTTTATTTATGTTTTCGAGAAAAAAAAACATCACTAACTACCTGTGCAAAGTTTAAACAACAAACTTGTTAATTATTTAATTGATAAATGTTATCAATTAATAAAATTGAAGAGAAAACTAATCAAAACATCAGTCATAAAATGTTGAGAAAACTTCAAACAATGAACTTATGTATTCTAGCTGCTTAATAACATGTGAAGATTTTCAACGATGTAATGAATAAAAAAAAATAATTAAAATTGAAAGATCTTTTATTCATATTTAGAATTATTTATATATATTAAATCAAATAATATCGGATGCCAAATTGACTTTAAATAGGTGCCGATTTGACCAGATGCCAATTTAACTAGGTGCCGATTTGACTTTTTCTGAAGTTGCTGATTTTACTTGTACCCCTTATTTTGTCTTACCACTGGTATGACTTGTGAATTTAGAAACTTTTTACCATTCCACAGCACCCAAGTTCACCCCCTGGATTTTAGTAAGTAAGTGTTGTTCAATCCCAAGAAATTTATGCTGTTTTTTTTTGATTGGTGGATTGTTGTTTCATCATTTTTTTTTAAACTATCAGGTACAGTCTTTTTCTTCCAACATATGATTTTTTTATTTGATTTCAAATTTTCTCAAGTCTAAAGATTACCCATGAACACCAAATTTACAAATGACAAAACATTAATTGCACCTTGGGGACAGCATACTTCAGTTCAAATCATCTTTATTATTCTTTTTGTCTTACAAAATGTCTATAATCTGGGGCTAATACAGACATGCCAACTATCCTGATTTATGGGGATATCCCCCATGAGAGGTGTTGACCTGATTTTTGGAATTCTTTATTATATAAACTGAAGACCTCAAAACAGGCATTCCAATGATTTAAAAGGGTATTTAAGCACATATATACTCATTCAAACAATAAAGTAGTAAATTAAGAACACTTATGACAATATAAGAGGAGCATTAGGTCATCTTGCGCTTAAAATCACCCATGGAGAATTGAAAAGTTAGCAGGTATGCTAATACAATATCCATTGGTCCCAGGTATAATGTTGACCATAGACATGTTAAGAGTTGTGTAAATATAGGAGCCAAATTATTTCTAAATACATGAACGTGTATATCTTAATCATTGTTAATTGAGATAAAAGAATTGCTAAATGAATTCCAGCTAGCACTGATTAGATTATATTGTCATACGATAGCATTCATATAGACAGTTTTGACGTGTTTGCAAACATGTCAAAACTGTTAACAGGAATGCGACAGTATGTTCATTCCAACATGATATTATACTGTTGGTTCAAAACAATTATGGAAGTCTGACAACCATGTGAAAAAGCAGATCAACTTCAAATGAAAATGTACAGGTGTACCCTATTCAATCTGAAAACTTTTCAATATATCATATCATGTACATGTATATTGTCATTACATTCAGTAGTATCATGCATGTAGTGCAATGCTCTGTTCATTATCTTGACCAGAAATTTAGGGATATAACACCTTTTGTGTCCAATACTTGTATATTTATAATTTCCCCTGACACATGTTGTAGGTTTCATTTTGATGGTGTTGCTTGGTTTCTAATCAAATCTATTTGTGTAAACTCAATGCATCTATGCTAACACTGCAACAAACTTCAGGTAAATACATTCATGCTCTGACATACTTCACCTTTTGGGTATCTTAATTGTCAGATATGAAATAAGGCATTGTTGAAAATTGTTTTACACACAGTATTCCAAGTAACTGTACGTATTTACTCGGTGCCTAATTGCATATATTTATTTGCGGAAGGAGGTGGACTATTTTATCTAGAAAGAACACAACTTTCTTTCATTTATCGTGATGAATAAGCATGAATATGCTTCAAGTCATTAAAATATAACAGTTAATTTAATCTATTAAAAATTACAATAACCGAACGTTAAAGAATCAAGCCGCGTTTGAATATTCTAAATTAGCCGGATGGTAATAAGGGTTAGAAATAGTGCGTGACGTCAGAAAGTGCGCGAGATAGCCGGAAATCTTTTTGGAATACCTTTGAGTTTTACATTCAATGTACATTGAGAGAGCAAACGGAAGCTTCCGAATTTCATATATTCTCTACTTTCACCTTTGAAGTTCACGGTTTTGAACTGCCAACAAACTTCTGAACAAGTAGCCAGATGGATCATGATATTTTGGCACCAGGTAAAAGACCTGTTGTTCTATTGATCATTTGTTTCCACTTTCATCTAGTTAATTGAGCATTCTAAATAATAACATCTTAATTTTTATCACTTTTGAATGAATAATCAGTTCGTTCTACTTCTAAGTCTTCTTGAATTACAGTTTTCGATACCTCTTTTACACCAGGTCTCTTTTAAATTTGTTGTTTTATAGTTCACAATTTCTTACTGTTGTAATCCTTTGGTGGGAGACATTGATGTTTGACCATTAGCCCCAAGAATACCATCTGCCTGGTTTAGTCGATAAATATGTTTGATTCCAATAGACGACTTTCAAAATCATGCACTTTCTGGTTAAGTTCTTATGTCACAATGTTTCTGTAATTATGTCACAGTAAGAACTTATTGTTCGATGACATTGTTTACTCTGATTGACCTCAGGTCAACTGGTGTAACTCATTCATAAAAAACGAGATTGGTATAAAGACGACTTTCAAATTCATGCACTTTCCTGTACATTTCCTATTTCATAATGCTAATGTTATTACATATCACAATAAGAACAGATTGTTCAATGATGTCATTTATGGCGGTGCAACTCATCACAGACACTTGTCTCTCAAAAAAATACTTTTATACACTAATATATCACAAGGTACCCAACTCACATTTCTAAGAAATAGTGGTCACGAACTTTTGTCATTTTTCGATTCCACAGGTCACCCTTTTCCTTGTTATCTTGACGCCATATCCTCCCTTTTTCCAACAACAAAGTTTATGGTTATTGAACCCTGATTCACTTCCAGTTTGTTAGGCTTTTCAATATCTGACACATTTTTATTCCAACCCGCAAAATTAAAAAATAATGACAAAGGAATTATTGAAGTAAACTATGTGTGTTTACAATATTGTCTAAATTTGTGTGTGTGAACTGTCTTTGATGTCCCATTTGACTTTTCCTGATTATTGTAGATAGATCTAGAGGTATCATTGTAATGATTTATAGATGAAAGCTTTAAATTTTGACTAATTATGTAAACTTATGGGGGATGAATTGTTGAAAAAAATTTGTTGTTTTTTATCATGCTTGTAGTTTTACAATGATAAATGTGTGTATTCAGTTTTATTATTTCTCATGTGTGTACAAATGAAAATAGGCAGATGTGGTTATGATTGCCAATGTGACAAATAGCCACCATATCTTATCTTGATTATGACTAAAATTTAAATTATTGACGAAACATAATTTTTTTTAAAGAAATCAAACCAAGGTTCGACACTAACGCTAGTCCGCTAGCCCGAGGCTAGTAAAAATTGGGGAGGGCTAGTAAAGTTTTCATCACAGTAGTCCGACGGGCTAGTCAAAATTTTGTTTAAAACTAGGAATTTCACAAAATTTTAATTATCAACAAATCCACAAATCCCAGAGTTATTGCTGACCTTTGCTGTCTTTATTTTACTGTTTATTCATGTATATATTTTGATTGTCAGACATTTTTAACATGAAAGGTACTTTTTAGGGAGTGGAAAGAAACGGATACAGTGATGGTACTTAATACATTGAAAACCACGTGTGTTACAAACGCCAGGGTGATTCTAATCAGAAACCTGGATCTCAAAAGTGCTTTCATAATATCAAAATAATAACATGAATACGAAATTTACATACATTACTACTGATACCATCACTGTTTGGGGGAAATGTACAACTTATTGGGAGGAATTTGAAGCCATTTTTTTTAATATATATAATTTGACATTTTCTCTAGGGGAAAAAGCTGTATTTCGAATGTAATTTGAGGCAAACAATATCACTGTATTATTGTCATATATACAAAATTATAGGTCTCTGGTAAAAATATACAGATTTTCAGGAATAAAATCTTGTCCTGCAAAATAAAATAAACTTACAAACAACAAGGGAAAAGAAGGAGTCCATGAAGAATTATGACAAAAAACAGCAAGGGCAAACCTTTCCTCTTTTGTGGGTGTATTTTTAAATCTCTTACTTATCTATCTTCATTAAAGACACTAGTAATGATAAGTAAAATGAGGATGATGATGAGATAATGATCTAAAAGGGTCTTCAAAATAAGTTGAACACATTCTTAATATAGATGATTAAAATCTGAAAATATTTTTTTTTTGTATTTTTTATTAGCAAACCAGTGAAATTTGATGAAACAAAACATGTTCAAACCCCTCTGGAAATGCTCCAGAACACAGGATTTAGCTTCATTTATTTCAAAATGTTTTTTTTTAGGGGGCATGCCCCCAGACACTCCTAGATAGGGTCGTGCCGGTACGACCGTCCAATTGCCTTCGGCAGTTGGAGGGCTAGTGAATTGATAAGATGACTAGTAGAATAATAATTTCACTAGCCCTGCAGGCTAGTACATACATTTAGTTAGTGTCAAACCCTGCAAACCCTATTTTTTTTTCTCTCTAAACAGTGAGTTTTCTATTTTTATTTTCATGATGCCAGTAGATGTAAGTAGGGACATAATATAAAAGCTTTTGAACAAAGGAAAATAAAGGTTGTCTTGTAATAAAAATTAATTTCCTAATAATAATTAAAAAAAAAAGGATAACAGGAGATACCAATATATAAAATATTGGATAGTACAATAGACTACACCAACCACCTACATGTATACACAACTCTTCCAAATAGACTACAATAAAAGACGAGCAACACATGGTTCAAATAGCCTTGGTACAGGTGGTGAGGTTACAGTAGTTTTAAGGGCACACAAACCTCCCCATTTGCCTATCTTGACTTTATTTCATAAAAGTAAAACACACAACAAAAAAATCCTGCACAGTCCAGCTAAATATACCAACAGGAATAAGGAAATAAAAAAAGTAACATAACTTGGAAAGCAGGGTCCAAATGTGCTTGCTACTACAGTAATGTAAGCTTAGGTACATGTAGCTACATGTATAGCCACAGCTGTTTGATGAAGAATCAAATTAGATATTTAAAAGCAAAAATTAAATTGGGGATGTTCCTGTCCAGTAGAGTGCATGAAGTTAATTTCAAGTGAAAGTGTTTTTAACTGGTTCTGTACCTTATATATCAAACCAAACATCTAAAAAAAAAAGTCATTAAAATCCATGCATTTTTTCCCAAATAACATTTTTGGAAACAGGTCATGTTCAACCATTCCATTAAAGTAAAAACATGTTTTAAAATGGGTGCAGGCAAATTAAAATGAATAGGAAGCAATTTTACCTTTTCATTGATATCTTGTTAATATTTATTTGCAAAAGAGTAATGCACTTCCCAAATTGAATATTGATCTAAATATTCTAAACCTACATGAATATGTAAAAAATTTTTACAAATCTATGCTTCCAAAACCTCATTTTTCAATGCTTGAATCCATAACCATTCACCATTACATTTATAGCAAACAAAAAAATTAGACTAAATGTAAGTACAAAAGTACCTCAAAACATTTGAAATAGAAAAAAGTCAAGTAAATTATTCTCAGTCTGAAGTCTCTAAGCTTTTGCTACACATGTACATTTTAAAAATCGTTTTGGACTACATTGTTGTATTCCTTTTTTTTTCTTCAGTGTCTGCTCACGGTGAGCGTTTAAAAGGTCAGCCTATACAGATTGTTGAAGCAGGAGAGCACACTTTTAATCTAAACGAGGAAGCCTTAGAGAGAGTATTATTAAATCCTGATATCCAGGACAAGAAAGTTGCTGTAGTATCTGTGGCTGGGGCATTTAGGAAAGGAAAGTCTTTTCTCCTAGATTTCTTTCTTAGATACCTGAATGCAAAAGTAAGATATATTTTTTAATGGAATAATTGTCACCTAAAGTTCAAAATTAGAACAATTGTAAGTCAAATGTTAATGTAGCCACACACCATGTAGTTGATTTGATGGTTGAAGTCAGATTGATGAAAAAATTGTATATTTAGAAAGGTCTGGTTCTTACTGGCTAAATTTGTTACCAGAGTAAAAATAAATTTATGAAGGTCAGACAAACAATTCCATGAATTCAGAGTCCAAAGTAGTTTGGTTTCTTGCATATGATTGTGAAACTAGTCCTGACTAACAAAAATAGGCCATTGTCTTACAAGACCTGTTAGACACATACACCAACATTTCTTACAGCTGATTCAAAAACTACATATTGTTAATCTAGTGTTTATGATTTAATAAAAAATGAATATTTCATAACCAGATAAGTGGCATACATTGTACCTTATATTTCACTCTTAACACTAGTGTAAATATGAGGAAATGGTAAGACTTTGTCTGCACACTGTGATGCTCATTCCAAATATTCATTGTTCAGCTGGCATAAATTTTTGATAATTATTGGGACACATGCTGAATTTAAGATTCTATAAACTGAGTGAAATTATGGATTTTATCAATTGAAAATGACAAGTTCATATCCTGAGATATATTAAATTATACAAAAGGCCAAAAACAACAACAATCCTACCACCAAAAACAAGAAGCAGAAAAGGTAAAACACAAGCACAAAGATATATTTAAAGCGTGGAAAAATCTGTAACAAAAACATTTGTCAAGAAAGACTGGGCCAATCCAATTCCAATAACAATGAAAAAATAAGTGCACCTAATGATTTTCCTGTAAAGGAAAGATTACAGATTCATTGCATTCTTAATAGAATGAACAGCCATTGTTGGAAATTCATATTTTAAATGTCTATCATTTGTCTTTTATTATAAAAATAACTGTGTATACAATTTTAATTGCTTTATTACCTTTAACAAGCAAATGGGAATACTAAAAGTGGTAAGATTCTAAGAAATTCAAAGCCTAATTAAAGTATAATTTTATGTTTTATTTCAAGTGGTGTCTGGACCGTTTTTATCATTTTATTGATAAAAAGACTGAACGCTTACAATTAAAGTGTACACTCTGTTTTTATTTGTTTTTTTTTTTAAAACAAATGGTGAAGGTTTTTTTTTATTAGTTAGCCCTTTTCCTGCTTTTTACTGTCGGGCACGCATATAGTGGAACCAGGGCTTCCAAAAAATATCGGAGTGAGCCATACATTTTTTGTCTTGTCCTGATTGTAATCTCTTAAGACTTAGTATCAAAAGAAGATCGCTTAAACAATGATTGACATGAAAACGACATTTAACTTGACTTTTGATATAAATTCAATGTTCTGACGTTATCTGTTAGATTGACAGACGACAGTGCATAATTCAAAGTCTGCAACATCAGTGGACTAATATCTGCCTAAGACTCTTTATTAGTGTAAAATTACACTGTCGAAAACTAATTTCATTTTTAAAAATTACATTTTCCTAATACTTGATGTCTATTTAACAATGGTAAAACACAGACCAGAGACGGATATGTAAAATCCATGTACATTAACAAAGCATGATTGAGTTTAAGTATCTCTTTCCACATTATTTCTTCAAGAAAATACTCAAAATGAATGGACAATAAAGGTACCTACATATATCAATGATAATTTTAGCATTTTTATACGCCCGATTACGGGACATATTATGGTATACCGTTGTCCGTCTGTCTGTCCATCCTCAACATGTCAGACAATAACTCAAAAATGCTTAAAACTTTGGTGAATTGTTTTTATCTATTGACGTGAGCTCCCTTTCGATTTTTATAAATTTTAGATTTTACGTTTCTGAGTTATGGGGTTTTATTCATTGAAAAAGGGGAATTTTCCAGTTTTCGGACAATAACTCAAAAACACTTTCACCAATTTGCAAGCAACTTTATTGAATTGTTTATATCTATTGACATGAGCTCCTTTCAATTTTTATAAATTATAGATTTTACGTTTCCGATTTAGTGGGTGTTATGCATTAAAAAGGGGGGATTTTCCAGTTTTCATTCAATAACTCAAAAATGCTATAAGCAGTTTTCTTGAAACTTTGGTGAATCGTTTATATATATTGACGTAAGCTCCCTTTCGATTTTTATACATTTTAGATTTTACGTTTCCGAGGTTATGGGATTTTATTCATAAAAAAGGGGTGATTTTCCAGTTTTCAGACAATATCTTTAAAGAGCTTTGAGGAGTTTTCATGAAACTTTGGTGACTGGTTTATATCTATTGAAATAACCTCTTTTTAGTTTTTTATAAATTCCTGATTTGACATTGAGAAGTTATTGAATTTTATTCTTTGAAAAAGCGACAGGGTATCATGTGCTCATGGCGCAGCTGTTTATTGAAGAATTTGGATGCATAATTGAATTCCCCTTTAATGTTGACTATTACTAAAAAGTTGCCATTGTTGAAGATACATGTAAGCAACACAGTTTCTTTAGACATGTTAGAGCCTCTAGTTTAATTTTTCGTCAACTAATTCTGATAATCTAATTCTTTTTGACTAATTAGCCTTGATTGTAATGAGGGTGTACTAAAGTAGGGTTTGTTTTTGATAGTACTTATTCATCATGTCACTTTAATGACTGGAAATGTGTGGCTGTTTAAGTCAAAAGGTCAGGTCAAAAAATTACATGAACTTCAATTTTTATGCCCCTGCTGTAGGCAAAGGGGCCATTAAGTGTTGCCCTTGTCCGTCTGTTCCATTTTCGCTTCCACACTCTAACTTAAGTTTGCCTCATCCAAATTTTATAAAACTCATTCACAATGCTAAGAACCACAACAAGCAGAGAGAGTTGGAATTTGGGCAGTGAGTCATTTACCTTTCTAGAGTTATGCCCCTTTTTAAACTGGATAATTGCAAAGCTTGAGTGGGGGCATTCATGTCCTCAGACACATTCTTCTTTTATTTTCTGAATTATTTTAAAATGGCAAACCCTCGTTATATGTCCAGGTAAGGCTTGGTCCAACAAGCCAAGAATATAAATGATCGGACAAGTTCGGACAATACAACTGTTTTGGAACCCCTGGGTGGAACACACTGATTTAATCTTGTCCATCCATGTTTCATTCTTCTATTCAGGTAAGTTTTACAACTTCAGTCAAGTTTACAGAAATCTGTGATTGAATACCTAAGATATTTCTATGTTACAGTCCACTTTATAGTACATGTGCAATAATACTAATATGGTAGCATTTTCAACACTGTATATCAAAATTTGAGTCGCTAGTACTTTTATTTCATCAGATTTTCATATGTCATAAGCATGTTATTGTTCTGACTATGCATCTAATATATTAAGCAGCCAGCAATCAATCTGTCAAAAAAAAAGATGCTAGAAATTTTCAAATATGTTACATTGTCTAAATGAGAAGTTTTATTGATATTTCACCATTTCTGTCCTCTTGTATACTAGTAGTGCAATATTTTTCAGCAACATCTAAGTCACCATCACATACATATTTCATGCTTGAGTGACTGATAAACTTTTGCATTTTGATACATTCCTGAAAAACACTCACACAAAACTTTCATCCTATAATCTTCTTTAATATAGCTATGAAAATTATTAAGCAACATTTTATTGAATAAAACCTTCATTTCAAGAGTGTCTTTATCAGTCACATGTACATGTAGGTCAATTCCTTAGAAACCTTTGGAAACATGTAAATCAAATTTCAGCCCTATAATCTTCTTGTATTGTTAAAAAATTTATTCAGCAACAGTATATAAGATCTTTATTTCAAAAACAACTAACATTTAGGTTAATTCTATTGACACCTGTGGTAACATTAATTGTTTAAGGCCCATTGAAGATGTCATTTGCTGCTGGTTAAAAAAATATGCATTCTTGGAGCCTCTTGTTTAGATTTGACCTAAACCTAAGTCAAAAGCCTGTACTTACAGTTTATAGTTATTCTTCAATATTAACTAAGTTGGTTAGAAATTTTTGGCATTGAAAATACGATTTAAAGTAGATTAACATTTTAATAAGTTGTCCAATACCACATCAACATTCCTGTATAAAATAATATGCATTGTCTGAATCATTGCCTGGGTTATTTATTTGAACATTGAATTTACTTAATGTAAAGTCTTTAGACCATGTACATGATGTAAAGAATGCACTTTAAAATTATTTTTTTGGAAAAAAGAACAAATTGAAAATGTGTTAGTCATGCATAAGAGAATAATAGGTTGCAATATTATATCATATTAGATTTGAATGATCATGTGATATCCAGGTAAAAAGATCAATTTAAAATGCCTAAATTTTTAAAGTTAAAAAAAACTAAATCGTGTACCAATTTCTCTAACCTTATCACCTATATTTATTTTTTTCTTATTTCGGTCACTTGTAAAACTGTAATTCGGTAAAATTTACTTATTTTAGGTTGTATTACTGTTATCTTATGGAAATATAGCTTATAAATAATTTTGACAACCACATAAACTGTTCTTAATGAGATACTACTGAAATTTATTCCCAATTAAGTACTGAAATAGTCAAATCTGTCTCACCTGAAAGCACGAAAGGTAAAATTAAAGAAAATCACAACATTTTCCATAAATATTATAACTAAGTTTTAACAAATTAATGTATGTGGTTAAAAGTTAAGAATCTTTTTGGAATGTCTCAGTTAAAAAGCATTCAAACCTGATGAATTTTAGAGGCAAAGCTTGACTATGTATAAATACAATCTTTATTGACATTAAACATTACT
Organism: Mytilus coruscus; assembly: GCA_017311375.1. Classification (NCBI taxonomy): domain Eukaryota; kingdom Metazoa; phylum Mollusca; class Bivalvia; order Mytilida; family Mytilidae; genus Mytilus; species Mytilus coruscus. Next base: position 61,046,052 of record CM029599.1, read on the forward strand.
TTTTACATTTTATTATTAGTCCTTGTCACAACTGTTTGTACGTACTCAAAGACATTGATAAACCAACTAAGGCTGAGAAAGCATGACAATCTGGAATTTGTCTGTCACCGGAAACAAAAGTTCTGAAATATAATTATTTCTCATTTGCCTCCAGGCAATAACTACAGGCTAATTTCTGTAAGGGTTCACACTAAGATGAGTGTAAGAGTGGAAATCTGTCTTGAATCATCATTTTCTGAACTGGTTTTCTGAACTGGTGAGTCCAAAGATGCAGAGAAATTGTATCAATTGGCTCAGGTTATCATTTCATAGCAAAATAATCAAGTTAATCTTAATTTGATTTCATTTCCTTTCTCTATTTTGTCATGAAGACCTAAAATGCTAAATAAGAAATTGTGGCATTGATATTGTTTTCTTCCCATCGTTGGATTCTCTATTACCAATTATAATAAGTCCCTGCATTCACTTACAAAAATCCATAGTCAGAGCTCTATCGCTGCTTACATGTATCAGTGTTCTCCTCAGAAATTTCTTATATCATCCTGGTAAAAACAGCAAATTATGAAATACCATCTTGTTTCTAGTGATTATAGCATCACATCCATAACACTATCTATAAGAAAATAATTTCAGATAGCATCACATTCTAGCAATATAGCATCACATTACCATGATGCTAAAAGGCCCTGGGGAGATTACTGTGTATATTTTATTTTTACATGCAAAATTCTGCAAATTAACGTTTATATATACTATACTTTGTGTACATTGTCAGGGTGATCCAGATTGGCTAGGAGATGATGAATCACCTTTAGAAGGATTTTCTTGGAGAGGAGGCTCAGAAAGAGAAACAACAGGAATATTATTATGGAGTGAACCCTTTGTCTGTAAAACATCTTCTGGAGAAGAGGTACAAATTTAGCTTGATGGATATTATGATTTCCTACACTGAAAATTTGAGAAAATCATGCAGATGGGATGTTTAACTATATTCATAATACAACAAAATGTTTAAAAGACACAGACATACATTATTGTCTTTAAATTTTCAGCAATAACTGCAGGTTATCGAAAAGTGTGTTGAAATTTTCAGTGACAAGTTTGTTTTTATCTCTTTACAAATGAATTCTTATCATTTCCCCAACCAACTGACCCCAAGTTTTTTTTGATGGCACCACAACAAGAGGTGGTTGTTCATATCATACTGTGGATTTATTATTATTTGTGGGATACCAATTTCTGTGGATTTTGGGGGTATAGGTTAACCACAAATTTAAATGTTAAAAAAGTACAAACTTGCTATAGGCTTGTATGCAGACTTTAACAAAACTACAAATATCCACAAAGTAAAAACTTGCTTTAGGCTTGTATGCAGACTTTAACAAAACTACAAATATCCACAAAGTACAAACTTGCTATAGGCTTGTATGCAGACTTTAACAAAACTACAAATGTCCACAAAGTACAAACTTGCTATAGGCTTGTATGCAGACTTTAAAAAAACTACAAATGTCCACAAAGTACAAACTTGCTATTGGCTTGTATGCGGACTTTAACAAAACTACAAATATCCACAAAGTACAAACTTGCTATAGGCTTGTATGCAGACTTTAACAAAACTACAAATGTCCACGAAGTACAAACTTGCTATAGGCTTCTACGCAGACTTTAACAAAACTACAAATATCCACAAAGTACAAACTTGCTATAGGCTTGTATGCAGACTTTAACAAAAGTACAAATATCCACAAAATTTGAATGTTTCCTCAATCCACAAAAATTGGTACCCACGAAAATAAATGAATCAGTAGTAATTAATAAACTATAAAAAGTAGACATAATTAATTATTTAAACTCAATTTAGTTTTTGGATCACATTTAACTAGATTATTTTCAACCCTTTCCTTGTATCCATGAAATTTAGTCATGATTCATGTTGTTTCTAGGAATGTTAAATGTTACTTATTTGGAAACTCTTATTGTGTCTGATTTTAAATAACGAAAGGAAACGGATTAGCAGTATACAAATAAGAGAGAGGATGTATCTACAATACATAATTTAGATAGGATTAAATGTAAATCAGCTAGTCATGGATATTTGAAAATTTGAATGAGTTAGTCTCAAAAATTAGGTATAAAACTGTACTGTTAAGCAAATTTTACATGAAGATAAAAGAACAAAAATCATTCACTGAAATATTTTATAGTTAACAAATCTTCAAAATATAAGATTGATATGCTTTAATACTAATTATCATGCATTTTATTTAGATTGTTGTATTACTTATGGATACCCAAGGAGCTTTTGACAGTGAGTCCACAGTTAGAGATTGTGCCACTGTGTTTGCCCTTAGTACCATGATTAGTTCTGTACAGGTTTGTTATTGAACTTTTCAAGGTTTATACTGTGAAATGGGATGTTTAATCACTCATCTGTTCACCTATATATGATATATGTGTTAATCCTTTTTCCTTCTGAAAAATAGAGTTTTAGCCACACACACTAGTCATCTACACTGTGTTCAGTGTATTTGTTCACAATGTAGTAATCTACATTTTTGGTTCACATGAGTAGATAAACTATTGTCAGAAAGAATTTCAGTCAATATTCTATTACCATACACAGTACACAGACATTTCCAGCCTTACAAACATGTCCAATTTTTCAGTTTCATTGTTAAATCAGACATGTGGTCCAAATCTGTATTAAAGTGAATGTCAAATGACACATTTTCTATGATTTTTTACATTTACCTCGGTGGATTTGATAAAGTTTTTAAATGTCATAAATTATATTAAGCTTGACATTCAAGTTCAGATCACTTATAGAAATTAACTATTAATACTGATGTATCTTGGGGACTTGAGTAGCCCTTCAAAATCCAGGTCACTGTGACCTACATTTTATGCACCACTGACTTTGATCAGTTTAAATGTTAGTTTATATTTTAGTTTCTTAGTGACCTACATGAATGTAATTTTACACTTCAATTATTTTAGGTTTACAATATAACACAGAATATTCAAGAAGATGATTTGCAACATTTACAGGTAAACTTATACTTCAATTTCTTTCATTGGTATGAATAAAATGAGATGTGAAGTATATGCCAATGAGACAGCAATCAAACAAGACAATAAGACTAAAAAGACATCTATAGGTGAACTTGATGTCTTCAGTAATAGGCAAATGGCATATATGTCACAATGTGAATTGCCAAGAGTTTTGGACACGGTATGAATTATTAAACTGAGACTAAGTTCTGCAATCAACACTTAATTCTTAATTTACAAGGAACGGAGACTGATGAAGATTGTCTAAAGATGATTTTTGACAAAATTTAAAAATATTTATGTGAGCTGTATATGGGATGAGAAAAACAATCTATTTCTAATAGAACTATGAAGTATGAGACCTCTTAGGCTGTGTAAGGTTAACTGTTGTTTTAAAAGTGAAGATTAATGATAGGGTATTTTATTTTTGTTGTATTCATTCAACAGTCTTGTAAAATTATATATTGATTATAGAATATACAATTTTATTGCTATTGGCTTGTATGCGGACTTTAACAAAACTACAAATATCCACAAAGTACAAACTTGCTATAGGCTTGTATGCAGACTTTAACAAAACTACAAATGTCCACGAAGTACAAACTTGCTATAGGCTTCTACGCAGACTTTAACAAAACTACAAATATCCACAAAGTACAAACTTGCTATAGGCTTGTATGCAGACTTTAACAAAAGTACAAATATCCACAAAATTTGAATGTTTCCTCAATCCACAAAAATTGGTACCCACGAAAATAAATGAATCAGTAGTAATTAATAAACTATAAAAAGTAGACATAATTAATTATTTAAACTCAATTTAGTTTTTGGATCACATTTAACTAGATTATTTTCAACCCTTTCCTTGTATCCATGAAATTTAGTCATGATTCATGTTGTTTCTAGGAATGTTAAATGTTACTTATTTGGAAACTCTTATTGTGTCTGATTTTAAATAACGAAAGGAAACGGATTAGCAGTATACAAATAAGAGAGAAGGATGTATCTACAATACATAATTTAGATAGGATTAAATGTAAATCAGCTAGTCATGGATATTTGAAAATTTGAATGAGTTAGTCTCAAAAATTAGGTATAAAACTGTACTGTTAAGCAAATTTTACATGAAGATAAAAAGAACAAAAATCATTCACTGAAATATTTTATAGTTAACAAATCTTCAAAATATATGATTGATATGCTTTAATACTAATTATCATGCATTTTTATTTAGATTGTTGTATTACTTATGGATACCCAAGGAGCTTTTGACAGTGAGTCCACAGTTAGAGATTGTGCCACTGTGTTTGCCCTTAGTACCATGATTAGTTCTGTACAGGTTTGTTATTGAACTTTTCAAGGTTTATACTGTGAAATGGGATGTTTAATCACTCATCTGTTCACCTATATATGATATATGTGTTAATCCTTTTTCCTTCTGAAAAATAGAGTTTTAGCCACACACACTAGTCATCTACACTGTGTTCAGTGTATTTGTTCACAATGTAGTAATCTACATTTTGGTTCACATGAGTAGATAAACTATTGTCAGAAAGAATTTCAGTCAATATTCTATTACCATACACAGTACACAGACATTTCAGCCTTACAAACATGTCCAATTTTTCAGTTTCATTGTTAAATCAGACATGTGGTCCAAATCTGTATTAAAGTGAATGTCAAATGACACATTTTCTATGATTTTTACATTTACCTCGGTGGATTTGATAAAGTTTTTAAATGTCATAAATTATATTAAGCTTGACATTCAAGTTCAGATCACTTATAGAAATTAACTATTAATACTGATGTATCTTGGGGACTTGAGTAGCCCTTCAAAATCCAGGTCACTGTGACCTACATTTTATGCACCACTGACTTTGATCAGTTTAAATGTTAGTTTATATTTTAGTTTCTTAGTGACCTACATGAATGTAATTTTACACTTCAATTATTTTAGGTTTACAATATAACACAGAATATTCAAGAAGATGATTTGCAACATTTACAGGTAAACTTATACTTCAATTTCTTTCATTGGTATGAATAAAATGAGATGTGAAGTATATGCCAATGAGACAGCAATCAAACAAGACAATAAGACTAAAAAGACATCTATAGGTGAACTTGATGTCTTCAGTAATAGGCAAATGGCATATATGTCACAATGTGAATTGCCAAGAGTTTTGGACACGGTATGAATTATTAAACTGAGACTAAGTTCTGCAATCAACACTTAATTCTTAATTTACAAGGAACGGAGACTGATGAAGATTGTCTAAAGATGATTTTTGACAAAATTTAAAAATATTTATGTGAGCTGTATATGGGATGAGAAAAACAATCTATTTCTAATAGAACTATGAAGTATGAGACCTCTTAGGCTGTGTAAGGTTAACTGTTGTTTTAAAAGTGAAGATTAATGATAGGGTATTTTATTTTTGTTGTATTCATTCAACAGTCTTGTAAAAATTATATATTGATTATAGAATATACAATTTTATGCATTTTTTTGTTTTATTCAATTGAAGGATCTTTACAATTTCATATATCTCTAAACCTTGATGTCTTTATAATAGAAGGTTGCTTTAAGAATTTGTCAAGATCTGTTGAATGTTTCATGAATTTCAAGACCGCCTCGTGGTAGCGTGTTTGCCTCCAGTGCGGGAGGTCGTGGGTTCAAACCCCGGCCGGGTCAAACCAAACACTTTAAAATTGGTATTTGCTGCTTCTCTGCTAAGCACCCGGCACTAAGTAGTAAGAGCAAAGACTGGTTGGCTCTGAATAATGTGTCCAGGTAAGGTGACATGTCTTCCTGCGGACTGTTACCTTGTGAACTAGCATGTTCAATATCTGGCTCAGCATGTCCGTCTAGTACAAAACATGGTTAATATTCATATTACATTAACATGTTTTCGTCCTGATTATGCATATTAATTTTCTGCTGGACATTAAGCAACCATCCATCATCATTATCATAAATTTCACTATTAAAGTCATTCATTTGGAAGTGTGTAGGGTCATTCAAACAAGTAATTTTCTATTGAATGAAGTATTTGGCATGCCCTTTGATCTGACTGATGGAGATATAAAAGTATGGAAGATTTTCTCTCAATCCATCTGAATATAGCATTTAGTAGAATAATCTTTTTTGATTTTATGAATAGTGATACATTTAAAGGTTTGTTATCCATCATTAAGGTAAGGTAACTAATTTAATCAGTGGTTTCCTGCTTTAGTACATAACACAATGCAGATGTAGCTATCAATACTACTTGCACTTGAACTACTGCAAACTTTTACTCTTCTTCAGATTTATTGATTCAGTGAAAATTACGGCCATATATAAGCAAGTTTAATTACAGGGGACCAGTAGTTGTTCACTTACTTGCCCTTGGTGGATAGTTGTCTAATTGGAAATCATATAGTCACATTCCTTATTTTTACATCAATAGGTACATTTGTGCTCATTTTTTCTGACACACTGTCACTCTGATTTTTCAGGTTGAGACAGCATCATTGATAATATATTTGAAAGATAGTATAACTATTTCATGTTATTTGTTTAGTACATTATATTCATGTGAGAATAGTTCTTTTTTGAACTCATTATCATCTAAAACCATTATGAGATTCTGTAAAGATTTTTGCTGAAAGTTTTCTTTCCTAAAGCTATCTTATCATTATTGAATGAATCCTCAGAGTTTGAAGAAATACGCAGTTAGCTGCCTGTTAGTCCCTTACTGGCAAAGCTGAAGGAAGTTGTAGGTTTTGACTCTGTTCTTTCATCAGCCCATCACACTTCTGGATTTTTTTTGGAAGTTGTTGCCCTCAGAAATAGAAAATTGTATGAAAATGAAATTAGTTAATATTGATATTAAGTTATATCATGAGAAGTTGCAGATTAATTTTGATTTTTGTACTGGCTGAGTTTGGGTGAGTGCATTACCCTTTAAATGTTTGTTACTGTTCATAACTTATTTAAATTTAAAACAGTGTTGTTTACTTGTATGTGTTTAGTCTGTAACAATACCTGAGGATGGACAGACAACATAACAGTTAATGCCAGCAGTGGGCTTCTGATTTGATGGCTTGTAGTTGACTTTATCATTAAGTTACCAGGAAAGTCTTTTAAATAAATACAGTAAAGCAATTGAAAGTTTTTATTTCTTTATTCAATATTTTGGACAAGTTAAAAAAAAGTGTTCTAAAAAGCAACTTTTTTGACAGGGCCCTTCTGATGTTGAGAAAAAAAATGTTATTACATTAACCCTTATAACAGTGATGTTTTAAATTTCATTTTCTTTACATAGTAGAATACATTTTTGTAGAAAAAATATCATTGTAATGAATGTGTAACACTTACATATGTAGATTATTTTGTTAAGATTTATGGTGAATAGTATTTCTGACTGAAATCTTGACATAATGTCAGTTATATTTTACAAATAAAGTCTTAATATATGTAACACCACAGTTTAGGTTTTGTGCTGATATTGTTAAAAATGTCATTACATGAACCATTATGACCTACATTTAATGTGTGAGTTGATTTTATTATACCACTGCTGTGGAAGTTGGTGCTATGTTGCAATCACCTTGTTCCTCAGTCCGTTTGTCAGAAGCTTGACGGTGAAAATTTGTAACATGTGAGAACTTTTCAGATCTGTCAAATACCTACTTCCTGTTTGGCGATACTTTTATTATTTCAATATGTTGAATGAACTTTAGTTTTTGTCACACATTTCTCCAATACTACTGAACAGAATGACTTCATATTTGGTCAGCAGCTTGACACAGATGAGTTGTAACATGTGTTTGCTTTTCCAATCTGTCTTGTACCTACTTCCTGTTTTATCGATACTTTGAATTACAAGTCAGGAAATAGTAATCACCACAACACGTGCATTCTTATGTGTTTGACATGAATTCTGAATTATTGACATCAATATAATATTAACTATATGCTGTCTTATGATATTGTTCTTGGAAGATTTTAATCATTGTCTCTTACATTTAATGTCTTGCCTACTCATATTAAGGCATGCATTTAGGCCCAAGTTGTAGCTGTTAACATTGTTCTTTTAAGTTGTTGCATTCTTTTCTTAGATGCATTATTTAATATTACTTTTCTTATTTGTGTTGATAGCTGTTCACAGAGTATGGAAGACTTGCTCTAGAAGCAAACGACAACATATCAAAACCATTTCAGGTGTGTACTAAATATTTTACATAATAATAACATTCTCTTTAAGAAACAGTGTTGAACGTTGTTTTTTTCTGTTTTGTATATAGTATTATAAATAAATATGTTTTACCGCTATTTTCTCAAATTTTCCCTTTTTTATTGTTCAAAATAACACACGGATCACACACCATCAAATAATAGGTTTCACAACTCATGAGAATTGGATATCCCTCGATACCAACTCTCATTGCTTAATTTCAATAATAATAAAAAAACCCTTGCATTTATTATTAAATAGAAATTAAATAACTCAAGTTGATATCAAGAGATATCCAATTTTACTCGTTATGAAACCTATGGTTATTGGTTCAGAAAAAAAAATTATAACAATTTGATTCTGGGAAATCATAAATGGTAAAAATATTATTGGATTTTAGAGTATGCTGCTTTATAACAATTTATTCCATCACACGTTTGATTTGAATATGACCACACAGTGAATTAAGTAACAGTTTTTTTCCAGACCTAATATACTGTTCTTTAAGTTAATGAACAGATGCTTTGCTATTGCCTTAATTTTACACATCACGTTTATTTACATTGTTTGAATCAGTTAATTTTACACATCACGTTTATTTACATTGTTTGAATCATTTAGTTTAAGTACTTATAGTTTATTGTATGTTTTAAATTTATCAGTGTTTAGAATTTTTGGTGAGGGACTGGAGTTTTCCCTATGAGGCAGATTATGGAGCTGCTGGAGGAAGAAAAATACTTGAAAGAAGATTGCAGGTGAGAAATTTATTTATCTTTAGAGCTATTTTCTCCTAATGCTTGTAGTTTAAAGGTCTGGTTGGCTTGCTTGCTTTGTTTATATAAATGTTTTCTCAAGCATTGTAATTAAGATTGACATCTGCAATCAATAGATAGGCGGAGCTTCAGCTTGTATACATTATACTTAAATACTTTATATTATATTATTTTACACCTCGCTAACACTCTGTGAAGATGCTGACAAATATAATGTCTACCCATGTTTAAATAAGCATAGAGCAAGACATGAAAGAATTATTTATATAATACACCACATGGGTAACTAGTAGTGAAAGTATGTTTTTAAGTTCATAAACGAATATGATAGATGATTTTCGATTACCTTTCAAATTGGCTATCTTTGAAAACAAATTTTTGTTTTCCTATCACTTTAATATTTGCTGGCTGATTGCAAACAAATTTTTAGCTATATTTACACCAAAAACATTATGATTGATGTATTGATTTTAATTATAATTAAAGTCAGAAACACCACATATTTCAAATTCATATGGCAGCTAATTCCATTTTCATCACGACATATGTGTGTTAAGTTAGAAAACCCAACCATAGAGATCCTTTGGATTTACTTCTTTTATATTTACAGAGATTTAAGATTTGATAAACTATAAATAGCTAACAATTTAAAAGTATCTGTCCTTGGTACCTTATGTTTTTATAGAACAGTCTAAACAGCTTGACAGTTCAATCTTATCTTTTTCAGATTTCAGATAAGCAACATAGTGAGCTGCAACAATTGAGATCACACATAAAATCCTGTTTTGAAAATATTGGTTGTTTCTTAATGCCACATCCTGGTCTTAAAGTTGCCACAAATCCAAAATTTGATGGAAGACTGAAAGGTAAGACAAGAGTACAGATTGATGTCAAATGCTGAAAATGGAAGAAAAACATTTACTAATTCTTGATTTTTCTTATTCATATTGCAGATAATGTAGTGGATGTTTTTACTCATATTTGATTTGATGAGATATTTTATGAAATTTTGCAAAACAATTACTGAATGAAATGTTGCTCGTGATCTAAGGCTATGTTAAAGTCAAAGTCATATCTATTTTTTAATATTAGAACAAAGCTTTCTGACTTTCCTTCTCAAAGTAGGATGTCGCAAGAGCCCTTGTCGTCTAAGAAATTAAAATATTTAAGTATCAGGTGATTTTGGTTTAAATGTGACTATTCAGAATGTGCAAAGTTTAAATTGTAAGATCTTTAAATCATTAATATTAGTATTGATTTTACAGTTGAAAGATAGGAAAATTTCATTTTTCAACAAAATTTGCAAATTTTGACTATATATTTTGGGAAATAATGCGTACAAGCAAGTACCAAAAATATTTACATGAATGGTATTTTCATATAAATAAACATTTTGGGAATTATTTAGTTGGTATTTGCATTGGCTCTATATTTTGAGCCCAAAACTATCTGAAAATGACTAAAATTGATGTATTTTTTCCAGAATTTTGGTGATGTCACATCTACATATATTTTCACCTCATGGATTAAAAACTACTACTTTATATTATATTATTTTACACCTCGCTAACACTCTGTGAAGATGCTGACAAATATAATGTCTACCCATGTTTAAATAAGCATAGAGCAAGACATGAAAGAATTATTTATATAATACACCACATGGGTAACTAGTAGTGAAAGTATGTTTTTAAGTTCATAAACGAATATGATAGATGATTTTCGATTACCTTTCAAATTGGCTATCTTTGAAAACAAATTTTTGTTTTCCTATCACTTTAATATTTGCTGGCTGATTGCAAACAAATTTTTAGCTATATTTACACCAAAAACATTATGATTGATGTATTGATTTTAATTATAATTAAAGTCAGAAACACCACATATTTCAAATTCATATGGCAGCTAATTCCATTTTCATCACGACATATGTGTGTTAAGTTAGAAAACCCAACCATAGAGATCCTTTGGATTTACTTCTTTTATATTTACAGAGATTTAAGATTTGATAAACTATAAATAGCTAACAATTTAAAAGTATCTGTCCTTGGTACCTTATGTTTTATAGAACAGTCTAAACAGCTTGACAGTTCAATCTTATCTTTTTCAGATTTCAGATAAGCAACATAGTGAGCTGCAACAATTGAGATCACACATAAAATCCTGTTTTGAAAATATTGGTTGTTTCTTAATGCCACATCCTGGTCTTAAAGTTGCCACAAATCCAAAATTTGATGGAAGACTGAAAGGTAAGACAAGAGTACAGATTGATGTCAAATGCTGAAAATGGAAGAAAAACATTTACTAATTCTTGATTTTTCTTATTCATATTGCAGATAATGTAGTGGATGTTTTTACTCATATTTGATTTGATGAGATATTTTATGAAATTTTGCAAAACAATTACTGAATGAAATGTTGCTCGTGATCTAAGGCTATGTTAAAGTCAAAGTCATATCTATTTTTTTAATATTAGAACAAAGCTTTCTGACTTTCCTTCTCAAAGTAGGATGTGCGCGAAGAGCCCCTTGTCGTCTAAGAAATTAAAATATTTAAGTATCAGGTGATTTTGGTTTAAATGTGACTATTCAGAATGTGCAAAGTTTAAATTGTAAGATCTTTAAATCATTAATATTAGTATTGATTTTACAGTTGAAAGATAGGAAAATTTCATTTTTTCAACAAAATTTGCAAATTTTGACTATATATTTTGGGAAATAATGCGTACAAGCAAGTACCGCAAAAATATTTACATGAATGGTATTTTTCATATAAATAAACATTTTGGGAATTATTTAGTTGGTATTTGCATTGGCTCTATATTTTGAGCCCAAAACTATCTGAAAATGACTAAAATTGATGTATTTTTTTCCAGAATTTTGGTGATGTCACATCTACATATATTTTCACCTCATGGATTAAAAACTACTTGTTTCTAATTTTGTTTTACTTCAACTTTTAAACAGACATATACGAACACCTCAAATAAGAAGTCAAATTTTTATAAAAAAATAGGCCAAAAGAGCCCTTATGGCACCGTCTTAGGGACAAATGGAATGTGCAAAATAGTTTCCATTGATTTATGTTATACATATGTTGAGCTGTCTATTTAATTTAACATGATGTTCTCAAATGTTTTCTTTCGTTATAGATATTGAATCAGATTTTAAAGACAAACTTCAGATATTAGTGCCATTGCTATTGGATGAAGATAACTTGAAAATAAAAGAAATGAATGGAACAAAGATAACCTGTAGAGAACTTGTAGAATATTTCAAGGTAATCTTCAATTCTTGAGGGCCTCAGTAGTTGAGTGGTTAAAGTAGATCATCAATAGAAATCACTAGCCAGTCACCACTGAGGTTATAAGTTGAAACTCCGCATGTAGCAGGTGCATTCGACTTGGATCTTAATTGACTAAGATTGTCAGTTTTACTGCTGAAGATCTGTGGTTCTCTCCAGGCACTCCAGCTTCCTCCACCCAATAAAAACTGGCCATCATGATGTAGCCAATAGGGCTGAAAGCATTATATACGTAAAAAAAGGACTTATATGAACGGAAAATTGTGAACGTGAGAGGAATAGAGATCTAAAGCAGGTTTTTATTGACAACATTGGCCTCTTCTATATTATTCCATACTTTCAATCTCTTTTCAGGCTTATATCAAAATTTATCAAGGAGAAGAATTACCAGAGCCCAAGTCTATGTTGCTTGTAAGTATACAAAGGTGGCAAACCATATCACGGTGTAGAATGGTAACGGACTTATTGGGTTTTTGTAGGCGTTTCCGCACTAATCGGGTTCGGCAACAGACTTATCGCGTTTTGTTTCCAGACAGTGTGACACAAAATGAGCCAAATAGACGAAAAGAAGTTGTTAGTGTTTATGTTTATACGATCACGGAAGGCACCGATGATCTAAGTTTGCAAAATTTTTCATTTTGCTATGGTACCACTCTTGGCTTTTTCAAAGAGCTCCACACTAAACAGGACAACCGGCCGAACACAGCTACTAATGGTGTGGTTTCCGTTCAAATACACAGTATATTAGAATGTGGACTTTTTGTGCTCCTTTATTTCATGCAAAATACATATTAGAACCACTTGTCTGCATTCAAAATCAAAAAAATATCATATATTAAAGCTTTTTTCAAAATTGCTTGGCAGCGGACTAATCGGGTTTCCCTAAAATGACGTGTTTTTTGGCATCGAACTGTTGGGGTTTATTGAGCGAAGGACTTTTTGTGTTTTTATTGTTTTAACAGGGTAAAAAGTGATGTTTTCGTATTTTTTGTTTGTTTGGGAAATGAAAAATAAAAGATTTTTAAAACCCCATTTGGCATCTTGTGCTAGAATATACAAGTCTGGAACTTATCACGGACAAGTGTTTTTTTCAATCTTGATTTTTACATTATGATAAAAAATAAAGGGACATTGAGTAAAAGTACACAGGTATGGGGTAATATCATATGCAATACCAAACAAAACACAAATGGTCAAGGAATAAGGCTTTTATTTCTGCTCTTTCCCAGATTAACATGTGCAGGTCTATTGATGGATGTTTCAAAAAGACACATTCATTCCAGCGTAATAGAAAAGACAGGTTAATATTAATGTCTCTCGTTTAAATGCAATGCCAAGGGGAAGGATGTTAAAAAACAATCAGCAACATTCAATTCAATTTTAGCCTATTTTACGTTACATGATTTATATATATCTAAATATATATATATTCATACCAAGTCTTCTTTCGACGTATTCATAATGATGCATGTATGAGTGAAGCTTTATGTTTCAGTCATGAAAAACAATTGTTGATGGAGACGGTGAATAACTGTGACAACCTAAATTATGAACCCATTTAGTCTTAGATGCATGATTGTTTTATTAGCTGTTAGTGGCTTTGAACTAGTTGTCAGTTAACTGCGAGTACTCGCAGATCTGTTCCTAGTGTGTCTTTTTGTTTTTGGGATGTACAAGTACCCGGCCGCGTCCACTTGTATTTTTGTCCATCTGATGAGTAAAGCCTTTTTCAACTGATTTTAATAGTTTGTTCTTATGTTGGACTGTTCTACCACTGTCCCAGGTTAGGGGGAGGGTTGGGATCCCGCTAACCGTGATGTTTAACCCCGCTACATTATGTATGTATGTGCCTGCCCCAAGTTAGGAACCTGTAATTTAGTGGTTGTCGTTTGTTTATGTGTTACATATTTGATTTTCGTTCATTTTTTTTTATATAAATAAGGCCTTTAGTTTTCTTGTTTGAATTGTTTAACATTGTCATTTCGGGGCCTTTTATAGCTGACTATGCTCTTTGTTGAAGGCCGTACCATAATTATGACGTCTTGAAAGGCTATTTATTATATTTTTTTCTTTCTTTGACGCCTTACATTGTTGCAGAAGGGCGTCAAGGCAAAAATTTAGAATTGCCTTCCCAGACGTCATAATTATATGGACTAGAAACCTTAAATTCCTGCTATGAGGACGAGATACTGATAGAATCCCACACATTTGTTTGTGGATTAATAAAATATATCATTGCGTGATGTGTGATTAATGTATAAAGTAAGAGGTGATTAACCCAGGCGGAGTAAACACATAGACTGACTGAGAAGATAGGAGTCTCCATATTCATTTGCACACAAAAAGTCTGGTGCTAATAACACAAAAAGTCGGGTGCCACTAATTTTTCAAATTAACCATCATTTAAAACTTTAATAGTGCATGAAACAGTTCCAAAAGGGAAAATGTCTACATTTAATGAATAATAACCAAAAGTTTACTTGGAAAAGAAAACAGCATGCTTAAAACACGCTTCAATTAGACATCTTTCCATGAAAAATGTTTGTTTTCAGGTTCGGGTACCACGTTGGTGGAAACAATTTGAAATAAATCGTAGCTTCCCATGAATATTTGATTAGCTAGCCAGCAAAATAAATAATTTCCCCATTCCGTGACATCAAGCTTATTTGGAAATATCAATTCTGCTTAATACAAGTTGAAAGAAATAACTACTTACGCCAAATGTTGTCATCTGAAAACGCGATAAGTCTGTTGCCGAACCCGATTAGTGCGGAAACGCCCCAAAAAAACCCGATAAGTCCGTTACAATTCTACACCGTGAATATAGTATTGTAAAGTTCTTCATTAAGTTTCATTTTGGAGCTGTTAATGAAAGCTTTACAGAGTTAATAATTACAAAGAGCAAGTTGGAATTTGAAAAAAAAATATTGAACAATTAAACACTGAATGAAGAAAGACTATGTCTTTGGTTTTTATTTTTGTTGGGTTATTATGTCATTAACATAAACCATACATTTTATTAATATGAATATAATTGCATAAAAGGCAAAAAAAAAAACTAGAGGCTCTCAAGAGCCTGTGTCGCTCACCTGACTCTACTTTGGTTTTAGAAATCATGTAAAGATAGATAAAAATCATAACAAATACCCAAATAATGATTGAGGCCAAATTTGGTTTAATATTGGTCCTGTTATTTAATAAAATATCCTGGTGGCCATCTTGAACAGTAAATTGGCAACAAAGTAGCAACACTTGATCAGCACCTCATAAGGAACATTCATACCATGTTTGGTTTCATTCCATTCAGTGGTTCTCTAAAAGAAGACATTAGTATGTATTTCCCATAGGGTCCTATGTTAAACTAAGTCCCCTGCTGTCGGCCATCTTGGATGATGGACCAACTGCAAAGTAACAACACTTGGTCAGCACCTCATAAGGAACATTCATGCCATGTTTGGTTTCATTCCATTCAGTGGTTCTCTAAAGAAGACATTTGTATGTATTTCCCATAAGGTCCTATGTTAAACTAAGTCCCTGCTGGCCGCCATCTTGGATGATGGATTGGCTGCAAAGAAACAACACTTGGTCAACACCTCATAAGGAACATTCATGCCATGTTTGGTTCCATTCCATTCAGTGGTTCTCTAAAGAAGACATTAGTATGTATTTCCCATAGGGTCCTATGTTAAACAAAGTCCCCTGCTGGCGGCCATCTTGGATGATGGACCAACTGCAAAGTAACAACACTTGGTCAGCACCCCATAAGGAATATTCATGCCATGTTTGGTTTCATTCCATTCACTGGTTCTCTAAAAGAAGACATTTGTATATATTTCCCATAGGGTCCTGTGTTAAACTATGTCACCCACTGGCGGCCATCTTGGATGATGGATTGGCTGCAAAGTAACAACACTTGGTCAGTACCTCATAAGGAACATTCATGCCATGTTTGGTTTCATTCCATTCACTGGTTCTCTAAAAGAAGACATTTGTATGTATTTCCCATAGGGTCCTATGTTAAACTTAGTCCCCTGCTGTCGGCCATCTTGGATGATGGACCGACTGCAAAGTTAAACACTTTGTCAGCACCTCATAAGGAACATTCATGCCATGTTTTGTTTCATTCCATTCAATGGTTCTCTAAAAGAAGACATTTGTATGTATTTCCCGTAGGGTTCTATGCTAAACTAAGTCCCCGCTGGCGGCCATCTTGGATGATGGACCGACTGCAAAGTAACAACACTTGGTCAGCACCTCATAAGGAACATTCATGCCATGTTTTGTTTCATTCCATTCCGTGGTTCTCTAAAAGAAGACATTTGTATGTATGTCCCATAGGGTCCTATGTTAAACTAATTCCGCTGGCGCCATCTTGGATGATGGACCGACTGCAAAGTAACAACACTTGGTCAGCACCTCATAAGGAACATTCATGCCATGTTTGGTTTCATTCCATTCAGTGGTTCTCTAAAAGAAGACATTTGTATATATTTCCCATAGGGTCCTGTGTTAAACTAAGTCCCTGCTGGCGGCCATCTTGGATGATGGATCGGCTGCAAAGAAACAACACTTGGTCAACACCTCATAAGGAACATTCATGCCATGTTTGGTTCCATTCCATTCAGTGGTTCTCTAAAAGAAGACATTAGTATGTATTTCCCATAGGGTCCTATGTTAAACAAAGTCCCCTGCTGGCGGCCATCTTGGATGATGGACCAACTGCAAAGTAACAACACTTGGTCAGCACCCCATAAGGAATATTCATGCCATGTTTGGTTTCATTCCATTCACTGGTTCTCTAAAAGAAGACATTTGTATATATTTCCCATAGGGTCCTGTGTTAAACTATGTCACCCACTGGCGGCCATCTTGGATGATGGATTGGCTGCAAAGTAACAACATTTGGTCAGTACCTCATAAGGAACATTCATGCCATGTTTGGTTTCATTCCATTCACTGGTTCTCTAAAAGAAGACATTTGTATGTATTTCCCATAGGGTCCTATGTTAAACTTAGTCCCCTGCTGTCGGCCATCTTGGATGATGGTCCGACTGCAAAGTTACAACACTTTGTCAGCACCTCATAAGGAACATTCATGCCATGTTTTGTTTCATTCCATTCAATGGTTCTCTAAAAGAAGACATTTGTATGTATTTCCCATAGGGTTCTATGCTAAACTAAGTCCCCCGCTGGCGGCCATCTTGGATGATGGACCGACTGCAAAGTAACAACACTTGGTCAGCACCTCATAAGGAACATTCATGCCATGTTTTGTTTCATTCCATTCAGTGGTTCTCTAAAAGAAGACATTTGTATGTATGTCCCATAGGGTCCTATGTTAAACTAATTCCTGGCTGGCGGCATCTTGGATGATGGACCGACTGCAAAGTAACAACACTTGGTCAGCACCTCATAAGGAACATTCATGCCATGTTTGGTTTCATTCCATTCAGTGGTTCTCTAAAAGAAGACATTTGTATGTATTTCCCATAGGGTCCTATGTTAAACTAAGTCCCCCGCTGGCGGCCATCTTGGATGATGGATCAGCTACAAAGTAACAACACTTGGTCAGCACCTCATAAGGAACATTCATGCCATGTTTGGTTTCATTCCATTCAGTGGTTCTCTAGAAGAAGTTCAAAATGTAAAAAGTTAACGACGGACGACGGATGCCAAGTGATGAGAAAGCTCACTTGGCCCTTCGGGCCAGGTGTGCTAAAAAAGGGCTCAAGAGTGTAGGTGGTTGTAGGTTTAATTGACTTCCTATTCAAACCAATGGTATTTATATGGCCTCAGATGGCAAACTTCCAATTAATTTTTAAGACTAAGGGTATTTAGTAGGATTAAGAAAAGAGATGTCTGCTCAATATAAAAATAAGAAGATGTGATATGATTGCCAATGAGACAACTCTCTGCCAGAGACCAAATGATGTAGAAGTTAACAACTATAGGTCACGTACGGCATTAAACAATGAGAAAAACCTATCAGGCATTTTAAGTTATAAAGTGCCCCAAAATGACAAATATAAAACAATTCTATCGAAGTTATGTTCAAAACAATAAAATATACAACATACAGCAACAATGATAACCACTGAATTACAGGCTTCTGACTTGGGACAGGCATATACAGAACGTGGTGGGATTAAACATGTTTGCTGGTGCCAAACCCTGTCCCTAACCTGGGACAGTGGTTTAGCAGTACAGCATAAGAACAAACTATAAAAAATCAGGTGAAAAGGGCTTAACTCATCGGATCAATCGTAGCAAGAAAAACTAACAAAAACACAAAAGACACAAAAGTACAGATCTGAATGTACTCACAGTTACTCAGTGTTCCAGCTAGGTCGTTTTCACAGGGCGGTCCGCCCGCCCTTTCCCGAGTGCCGTCCTGTGCCCTTTTTAAGACGCCCTGCCCTTTTTTCGTAAGTCCATGCCATTATTGCCGTAAAATTTTGATGAAAATACAATTATTCTACCTGTCTTCATAATAATGACAAGTTTATGACCCTCAGCTAACATTTACAGCAGGTGTATTAAGTTGTGATTACAGATAATCCGCTTATCGACATCGGATGGGTCATTAATCCCTTAATAAAACTTCATAATTGACCATGGTAATAATTTTTCTCATTAAATTCGATCAGTCAGCATTTCAATTTCAATATTTCTCAAAAGATGACAATTTGCGTTTCGTTTATCCGTAGATTATCTGTTCTTATGATGTTAAATATTTTTTTTTATATTGATCTTTTAAATTAGTTTTAATCCAGAAAAAGTAAAAACAATGTTTGACTGTACCTTTCATTGAATATATATATCCAAATTAAATTAATTAAAGCTGTAATCCATGATCACAAATTGAATGCTTTGTTTACATTTGTTGAAAGCCTTGTGCTTTTAAGGGAAAATTGAAAACCCTTTAACAAGAAACAGTAACATTTCATTGTTATTTATAGACAGTAAGAATTTCATTTTGATTAACTGCTAAGATTATTTCATTAAAGATGAATACTTTCTTGGGGTGAAACTTATAATACTTTAATATTCTACATCTAGGGGAGTGTAAAATGGAAAAAGAGGAGGGGGAGGGGCTTTTTTATATAATTTTTTTTTATATAATATTACAAATATAAGTTTACCAGTCTGAAAAGACATGTTTAAATGGATTTTATTTCTGAAAAACTCAATGTGGTTTATTAATTCCTTTATTATTTCTATCATAATCAGAAACAAGCTACATGTATTAGGCATTTCAAACATAATTAATTGCGTTTAAGAACATTCAAGACTACACTGTATTAATAAGTGTACCTGTAGTAAAAATTCCCTGGTAGGGCCTTAAAATTTCTACTGGGCCCTTGGAAAAAAAGTTTTGGGATCCAGGTTGGCCCCTGGAGAAAATGTTAGGTATTATTCCTGACTGTTTTGCAGATTTATGTGTAGTTTTTTAACTGACATATGCACAATTCATTTCACTAATGAAATAAACATAATTCTACAAAATGCTGCTGCGCTCTGCATTGCAACTTAACCTTAGACCCACCATGCATCAAAAATTTTCTAGGGATGACTGAGCTAGTAATATACATGTACGTCGGTCCTTGGTCCCTTTAATACTGTTACCCAAAATAAGGTTGATTTTCATTTAGCGTAAAAGTGACTAAACCCCCCTCAAAACTCCTAGCTGAAACCCCTGCAGTTTACATAAGACAATGTTTGACATGCCCTTTTTGAAATAGCAATCATCGTGCTAAAGTGCCCTTTTCATGATTGGCTCCCTGCCCTTTTGAAATCCTAGCTGAAACACTGTTACTGAAAGCTAGTTCAAAGCCAAAAACAAAAATCATAAAAAAATTGTGTATCTTAGACAAAGTCTGAATTATATTGTTACTTATCTTCTCTTGGAATGTTGCCGTATGGACTAGCAAACTAAAGTTCTGGCACAGATGTTGGTCTAGTACACTCATGTTCATATCACATAATATGTCCTGAATATGGTTGAAAGATTTCTTACTGAATAATCATCATCCATTCATCCTACAAATATTTGTGTAACTATTTTCATATATATCATTTATTCCTTAGGCAACAGCAGAAGCCAATAACCTAGCAGCTGTTTCAAGTTCAAAGAGTCGGTATACCAAAGAAATGGAAAAGGTAGGAAGAATAATGATTTAATACTCATAAAACTTGATGAAATGTAGAATTTTATACACCCAATCACAAAGTGGGTGGTACACTGAAATGATCTTGACTACCTGTCTTTAATTACATATTCCTCGGCTTCTGTATTAGGAAAATTTATATTTGGTCTTGAACTTTACAATGTGCTATATAAAAGATTTTTAGATCTGCTGGGCAATCAGTTCATATGTGTTGTGTTAGAGTATGCTTCAGTTTAGTTCAAAGATCTTAAATATTTAAATTTGAAAATATCAACACAGTAATTTAGAACACAGACACTTTCATTCATATTTTGCCTGAAAAAAAAGTTTGGAACAAAACAATAACATTAAGTTAACGAAACTAAATTTTACTATCCTATTTCTATAACTGAAAAGCTTAAAATTAAGAAAAAAGTTTTAATTTTTGTGCTGTCCATATTTTGTAACTCATTAATTTAAGGTAAAATGTTTTGTAATTATTTAATATATTGTTTCAGATATGTGGTGGTGACAAACCTTACTTACACCCAGAGCAGCTAGAACGAGAACATATTAGATGCCTTACCATTGCCATGGATTTGTTTGATGCCACCAGGAAAATGGGTGGGCAGGAATTTAGTTCAATCTATAAAGAACAGTTACAGAAAGACATTGAAGAGACAAGTGATAATTTTAAAAGTCATAATGAAGGAAAAAATATTTTCAGTTCTGCACGGACTCCAGCCGTATTGTTCTCTGTGATGGCAATTGCTTATTTTCTATCAGGATTTTTTGGAATTATAGGAATAGAATCATTTGCTAGCTTGATGAATTGGGCCCTTGGAATTTTCTTGATTCTGTTGGTAACATGGATATATTGTAGATACAGTGGAGATCATGCATCAATCGGACAACATATTGACCAAGTTGCCAATGTTATTTGGGATAAGGTAGACTGTTTTATTTATACATTTTATTTAAACATTTTGTACACATGTAACATAACACTAAGGTAAATAATTTGGGCAAAGGATCTGTTACCCCTATTTTGAGGCCAAAAAAAAGTAAATCATCTATCAAATCTTCTTATAATTTATGAACTAGTGAGTTTGAAGATATTGAATTTTGTTTTTAGTGTTTCTAAGAGACTTCTTTATGACACTATTTACAATACCGTAATCTGTCTTGTGTAGTTAGCACTGGTACATTGTCTGCAGCCCCTTCTCGCCACGAGAACTACCGTAAAAAAACTTTTTGTAACTGTTCGAAAATATCTAATAAAACTCCAGTAATTTCAAATCGTGAGTGATCATTTGCACTATTTTCATGGAAAAACCCATCGGAAGTTCGAATAGCATGTGTAAATGAAAATAAATACGTTGAGAGTGTGTGGAAAATCCGTACTTAATAGATACCACTAGAATACGACTATTTAAGTATCACAGCTCCATCCTTTAGTAAAATGTTGTTAAATGTATCCATCATATTAATGTTTGAAGGATCTTAAGCTAAAACAAAACACATGCATCGATATGAATCACCAAAACGGAATGAATAACTGATTACTTTTTGTAATATACATCGTTATGCATAAACTGGTTCCCTGCTAACTTATACACTTTTGTCATTCCGTTAAATACAAGGGGTTTCCAGTTTATGTTGTGCAATGCTGTGAAAAGAAATGAGAAATTTGTAATGAAGCATTTAATCTTGAAATTAATCACTTTATAATGGATTTTGAATTAAAATTGCACATTCATATGGATTAGGTAAAATATTAGTTTTGAAAATGATAAGGGCGCCCTCTACAATTTCAATAACAAACATGGCGGAATGTAAACAAACCTCGCGAAATTGAGATTTTCTTAATTCTTGCTTATCGTACTTTATAATCCACACCCCTGTCTGGCAGGTTTAATTTTGGAGAATAAAACCGCAGACTATACAAGCCTGAATTCGGTAAACACTTTATAGTGGTCACAACTACACCATTGATATTTGATATGTTGTTGCATTAACACCCTTGCATTTAAGCTATGAGACAATGAGTATGAGGCTTGGCCCCCTTATCAATACTTTATTGACTTATGGGCATACGATACAGTTTTGATCCCACAGTGATTTTTTGACGAAAATTTGCAACCAAGCTATTTTTAACTTAGTCAATTCAACTATGCAATAAAAAATATACCTTCATATGCTACTTTTAAAGATAAATGGGATCGAAATTTTAGACATTTACTCAAAATTTCGGTTTCTTGGACATTTCTATCCTCTGAACAGACACATCTAACTTTTTTGTTTCAGAAGATAATCACCAGCAGATTTTTGTAAAAACATTTCAAATATCATCTTTACATAAGTATACAACGTACCATAAGATTGTGAAACAATTCTTTGAAAACAATATATTTCTATAATTTTTTCATGATTGTAGAAAAAAACAGCATTTTTTGCTGTATATTTTTCCAATTTAAAAAAAATTTATTGGTGATTTTTTCATAAAAATTGGTACAAGTAATCGTGATACTTAATCTAGCCAAATGTCATTTAAAAAAGAAGGGTCCAAGAACTCGTTTTCAAGCTAATGAATAAAATAAGTCGAAAAATGCATATTTTCCTGATATTTCACAGTTGATGTCCCGAAAATAACATTTTACGTTTACAGCGTCATTACCTCCCCTGTAACTTTATCGTATGCCCTTAAATTTTTAAATTGTTCAACTGTTAAGTTTTCTTAGAAACTAAATCAGCATTTTTATTAGACTAATGGTAGTTGGTGTGCTGTTGCATTATTCTCCTCCATGTGATGTAACATTTTTGTGCAGAGGCAACGTAAATCAATCAGTCAATCAATCAAGCATTAACCTCATTTCTTATCAGTTAAACATATTTTATGCTATGACTTATCATGATTCGTTGACTGAAATTTTTGGAAAAAAACATAAATGTGTTCACTAATTTTCTTGCAATAGGTTAGTGATATTTGAATATGATTAAGGAGTATTTTAAACAAATGTCTGTTGTTGAAAACTAAGTTGGTTGTTCTGGTGGAAAACCTTGGTAAATCTATGGTAAATACCCATAAACTGGCTGTTTTACATGAGCAGTATTGATTTCAATACATAATAACTATTAAAAAGAACAAATCTACAAATCACTCCCAAGAAAATCTTATTACAGTAAAAAATACATTTGAATGATCACATAAATTTATAAGTTTTTATTTCAGGCGTTATATCAAGTTTATACCCAAGCAGTACAGCAAGGTTTTAAACAGACAGCGAAACAAGCAGTACGACAGAATTCAAGACCTAAAAGTGACTGAACATTTTTATGAAAAACTTGTTTTATACAATTCTTATACAGATGTAATAGATGGTGAATGGTGTCATAATGATAACCATTGATTAAATTTATAGTACTAATTTTGTCAGAATACTCTCAGGTGTATAATTTCATCAGTTTGATTCAGAGATATTTTCACAAAGTATCATTCAATTCAGTTACCATTATCAGAATTTGTATATGATGGCAGAATCTTTTAAAATGTGGAATGATAAGTTTTGTCGAGTAGTGAGGATATTTTCCAATCTTTAAAGTTGTATTTCAAAGAAAAACTAAACTAAGGAAATATCTCTACAACTTTATAATGAAAAGTTATTTGGATTGCTTAAAGAACAAAAAAAATATAATATGTATATATTATGGGTTGAATTCAAAAGGCATTCTGACACTTCTATTTTTTCTCTTAATAACCTCACCTACCCTAGCTTAATTATTTGTTATATATGTTAAACACAGCCTAATTATAGGGTTGAAATATGTGATTTAATTCAAATTTTATATTTGTAAATCTACTATTCATTGTCATTTTTTGCTTCCATGAAATACAGACTTTTATGTATTTAAATTGTAAATATTGATTATTGTTATTTATTTAGTATGAAAAAAATCACTTAAATTAGCTGAATATGTTCATCTTCTAATCCGTCTGTTTTTCTATGTAAATGGAAAGTACAGAATGATGAATCAAAATCTGTTCTGGATTATTTGGTAACACTTAATTCATATTGGACAGTACTTATTCAACATGACTAGTATTACTAGGTCAGAATGAAATTGGAAAAATAAATTATTTATGTGGCCAAGTAAAAAATAGGTTGTGTTTCCTTTTACCAACCTGAGTATGAATAGGGTAGGTAGGAAGATTTTATTATTCCAAAATGTGAACATTTTTCTTTCTGACAGTATATCAGTTGTTGAATTTCTTGGTAGTGTTTTTTTATCAAATATAATATATGGGAAAGTGTTTATCTTTGATAATAATCTAATTTCAGACATTAGATATTAGAAAGTTTTGAGAACCAAAAACAGATTAGATATTTCATTTGATTTTATGTCAAAACATGCACATGATTCTTGTTTTAACATTTAATTTAGCTGTATACTGTTCCAAGCCTTAACTATTATGTTATCCTTTCATATTTTTACAGATATTTATTTGATGTTATCGCCAGCAAACTCATATAAAGTGCTTAACAACTCTCAGCTTATAGCTTCATGATTTGGTGCTATGATTTGTGTGAATAACCATATATATTTCAGCATTTATAGATTAATAGTTAGATAATCATTTTTTTTAAACATTGCATCTCTTTCTCACAAACTATAATCAATAGGTCATCTATATTTGATATATGGAATGTACCAGTCATTTAGCAGGGTGCATCTGACCCTGACCTCATTTTAATTGTTAACTATAAAAGAAAAGTTTACCGGTATGTGGTACCTGTAGTAAAACTCTGATCTTAAAGACAAAACATTAAATTCAGTCATAATCAGTAAAGCAGACAAGACTTTTCAGTGTGTGTTCTTGTGTCTTGGTAAAAAAACATGACATATATTTTAGAATTTATGTCAGAATCCTTTCAGTTGCTGTTGTATGGCCATTACAGTTGAAAAAGATAAACATGTATTGAGAAAAATTCCCATTGGTGTAAACAGTTTTTTTTTCAATCTATAACGAGAATAAGTTAAATAAGTTAAATATTTGTCATATCTTGGACAAATTGGTTTTTGTCTCGCCTGTGACGAAAGTCGGGGAAAGCGAGACATAGGGATTGCTTTTCTGGTGTCAACAATTGTTAAGTTTTCTGCTTAAGTTAGTTTGATAGGAACTACTTGTGATAGATCATTTATATTTACTATGAAGTTGCATTACTATCAGTACAAATCAGTTTGACAACTATTTTGAGGCCATGGCCCCTAGGACATGGTCCAGTGACTTCAAATTAATTAGCAATTTTCAATGATAAGTTTTCTGCTTAAGTTAGTTTGATATGAACTTCTTGCGATAGGTCAATGATATTTTCTATAAAGTTGCATTACTATCAGTACATATAAGTTTGATGACTATTTCAAGGCCTTACCCCCTAGGTCATGGTCCAGCAACTTTCAATCAATTAACAATTTTCAATCTTAAGTTTTATGATTAAGTTAGTTTGATAGGAACTACTTATAATAGACAATATTTTCTATAAAGTTACATTGCTGTCTGTACATCTCAATTTGTCAACCATTTCCAGGCCCTACCCACTAGTTAGTCCAGGGACTTTGAATTAATTATCAATGTTGCTGTCCATCAGATTGTCTTTATCTGAATTTTATCCTGACAGGCGAGACATCTCTGTGTCAACAGTTTTTTATCAAGTTGCATGGATGAAAAACATTTGCCAGTAACCTACCCTTATTAAGGTACTAAAGGGCAAATAATAATCATGCCTCCTTTACCTTCAATGATCAAATGCTATTACTGTGAACACCAGTGTCAGATCGATCTGTTGTGCAAATATTTAGTAGAAAGAAAATCTCACTTTAATTTATTTTCTCAGGTAGATATTACAACCACGACTGTTTATTTGCTCACTGTATATTGTATATATAAGGTGCATATTAATGTAAATAAAACGTTCGAATTTCAATAACTAATATGTAAAGTGTTGACTTAAAACATTGTTGAATAGCAGAAAAGTCATGTTTTTTTTTAACAAATCAATGCTACCAGTAAATACAAAGGAAATCATAATTTGCATGTTTCTATCCAATCAATTTTGCTTTAAAATTGAGATCTTGAAGAAAAAGTATTTGTAGAACTCTAAATCTATTTTCACCTTAAAGTAGTTACTCAGTTGAACATAAAATTTTATGTGATATACATGTATTTTAATCTTCTTTAATAACTTATTCAATGGGATCATCCAATGTTTTTAAGTACCATCACATAACATTTAGAAATATTTAAATTTTAAAACCTGCTTCAAAGGAGTGTAGTTTCCCATCTGCCCTTCAATTCTTCTTGAAATTAAGGTATTGAGGTTTATATGCAAAATTGAATCCTCTATAGGTGATCTGTTGCAAAATTTATTGCATTCCTTCAATTGACATGGGTTCATTTGTTTTGTGAGGCAATATTCTAAAAAGTCTTACACATCACTGTAATGCAACTGACAACCCATATCACATGTAAAGCAATGCCCAAAAAAATTGAGTGTCTGGATGGGGTATTCATTTCTTTATTCTTTAATTTTTTAGGCCATATTTCTCTCTTCTTTATAATATTTTCCTCATTACTTGTATTTTCTATTCTTTATATTTTTTATCACTCCATTATTCTCTATTCCTGATTTTTTTTATCTATTCTTTAATTTTTAATCCTGTTCATCTGTATTTGTTTACCCATTATTCTCTTTTTTGTAAATCCCATCTAGACCATCTAATGATACACCATATGCACTTTTGGTAAAGTTATTTTTTAAATAGTTGTGCTTGAAATCAAATATTTGGAAGCTAAAAATCTAAAAAATTGAAGAGCAAGTAACCCATTATCAGAAATAGGATCATGAATCAGTGAAATACATGAATATATTTATGTCCTTTAACTGGAGTATGGATGTATGTAATAGTAGGAAAAATTATTTGTCTAAATCTTCTTTTCTGTTTGGAATAAATGGGCATCTTAATATTTTTTTATTTTTACAAATGCATTCTTTTGCAGTGTATTTGATTTAAAATTGCTTGTATTCTTTTAGCTCAATTGATTTGTACAGTGCAACCTATTATATATATGTCTCCTTTGAATTGAGGATCTGAATGGAAAATTTATTGGTGAATCTATGTAAAATAGACAATTTGTAAGTACCACATTGAAGACCCATTGGTGGCCCTGGGCTGTTTTCTGCTCTAAGGTCAGGTTGTTGTCTCTTTGACACACTCCCTGTTTCCATTCTCTACTCTACCATTCATTTGTCATTCTAACATGGACAACTGGATTACCGGTAGTAATATAAATGAAAACATTGAATTGTCATACATCTTTAGATTTTAAAATGTTCATGTATGAAATTATTTAAAATAAAATCATAAATAAAATAAATATTTTGAGGATTAATATTAGGTTAGGTTTTTTTCAGCAGGTATATAGTTTGCGTATGAAGAAATTTTGTATTGCTATGCTATTTTGTTTTTTGAAAAAACAAACTATGGACTTCATAAAAGACAAAATGAAAAAATATATGAAAAATTGTGGACTTGATAATTTTAAAGTTGGGCTGGTATCTACCATTTAAATTATGCAAGTAAAATACTTTCAAATGCAAGTTTAAAAAGTATAGGGCAAATATAAACATTTGTAAGATTTCATAGTGATCTGCTTTTTGTTTAGGCAAACCAGATTGCAATGGGTAAACATTTGTTTCCCCAAGAAATCAAGGATTTGTATAGACTATAGATATTGTGATCACTATACAAATCCTTGAAGAAATAGAGAGAAAAATTCTCTGACTGCATTAACATGACGTGATTTTGTTGTGGTTTTTTTTTTTTTTATTTTATATAAATGAAGTATTTTCTTTAGATCCAAATGGGAATCCAAAAAAAAGCTTAAAAAATTTACAAGAGAGCAAATATCATAAGTACAATGTAATATGATAGTCAGATGTAAAGAAATATTACTAATTCTGTAGGATTGTGGTAAATAAAAATTCTTTGTTTTGTTAAAATTAAATGAAAAACATGACCATAAAAGAATATTCTTGATTCTGATTTTCTGAGTCTCAATTTATTGGTTAAACCATTAATGTTACTTTTCTACTGATTGAAAATTCAAAATGGTCTCAGTAATGGATAAATTGTGTTAAGCTTGTCCCTTGATGCTTGTTTTTTGGGGGAAAATTACGCATGATCAGTAACAAGCTCATTTAAACAACAATACTACCCAAACCTATGTGTGGTATTGTATCGTATTAGTGAAGTGGTTTGTGTAGATGATAGATGACAAGATCCTTGTCAATAAGGTTGACTAATGTTGAGAACAATGTTTAGACACTTAAGATTCATAGATTTATATGTTGTGCAGAAAAGAGGTCATTTAATTGTATATGTAAATGAGGTTAATTTATTGACAGGGTTCTTACCTACCCAAATTAATTTGTAATGACCATTTTTTTCATATTTTAATTATATGTATATTTGCATGTTACATTTTGAAGGAAAATAATAAAAATTAAAATTAAATTGGTCTTTTTCATTATTGCTTTGAGCTTTTTATTATTTGATGCATTCTACAGGAACAAATAGAATGGAAAACAAGAAATGTCTCGCCTGCTTTTCTGATCATTGATTTTATGTTGATAGTCCTAAATATAAAGTTTTACTACAAGTATCACATAAACTTAACATGATCAAAGAAAATGAGGTTAAGGTTAGATAAACCAAGCCAGAAATACATGTACACCTTAAAATCATTCCATACACCAAATATAGTTGATCCATTGCTTAAAGTATACAAGAAACCGACCAAACCATAAAAGCTTTATACTGAGCAAAGAACCATGAAAATGAGGTCAAGGTCAGATGAACCCTGCCAGACAGAAATGTACACCTTACAATCATTCTATGCTTTAAATATAGTTGACCTATTGTACGTAGTATATATGAAACAAACTTAACCAGGAAAACTTAACATTGATCAACGAATCATGAAAATGAGGTCAAGGTCAGATGATAACTGCCAGACATACATATACACCTTACAATCATTCCATACACCAAATATAGTTGACCAATTTGTCATTGTTTAAGAAAAACAGACCAAAACACAAAAACTTAACATTGAGCAATGAACTGTAAAAATGAGGTCAAGGTCAAATAAAACCTGCCAGACTGATATGTACATCTTAAAATTTTTTCATACACCAAATATAGTTGACCTACTGTATACAGTATTAGAAAAACAGATCAAAACACAAAAACTTAACTTTAACCACTCAACCATGAAAATGAGGTCAAGGTCAGCTGACACCTGTCAGTTGTACATGTACACCTTACAATCATTACATACACCAAATATAGTAGACCTATTGCTTATAGTATCTGAGATATGGACTTGACCACGAAAACTTAACCTTGTTCACTGATCCATGAAAGTGAGGTTGAGGTCAAGTCAAAACTGTCTGACAGGCATGAGGACCTTGAAAGGTACGCACATTCAAAATATAGTTATCCTATTTCCCATAATAAGAGAGAAATTAAGAATACTAAAAATCTTAACTTTTTTTTCCCAAGTAGTCACTGAACCATGAAAATGAGGTCAAGGACAATAGACATATGACAGACAGAAACTTCATAACATAAGGCATCAATATACAAAGTATGAAGGATCCAGGTCTTCTACCTTCTGGAATATTAAGCTTTAAAGAAGTTTGTTAATGCTGCTGTGGCACCGCATCACTATCCCTATGTCTCACTTTCTGCGACAGAAGTCGCAGACTTGACAAAAATGAATCAAGCAGTTGCTCGTATTGATGATTCTTAATCATGTCAATTGACTGCAACAAAAACTTTGATTAATTCAAAGTGGAAATGAGAGTAACATAAGTCTTTAATAGCAGAATGTGACAATGATCTGAACTTAATGTTCGAAAATAGCGATTGCAAGGACTTTTATTTATTTCATTTCATTCTGATCCAGCAAAAAAACATGGCATCAAGAGGCAAATTTTTGATTCTCATAGATGAATTTTCAATTTTCTCTTCCATTGAAGCTAAAAATCTAAAAGTTTTATTGATGTTTGTTGTTGACATTCATGGCAGTATTGATGCAACATAGGTTTGCATTGATGCCTATGGAAATCTCAGAAAGAGCATGACTAGACAGAACTGAACTTAGCAGTTATAATGAAATGTATGTGTATTTGTCTTGAAAAAAACAAGAAACTCCAATCATAGCCAGAGGTTTTTGTCGAGCCTGCAACTTTTGTCGCAGAAAGCTCGACATAGTGATCCAGCAGCGGCGGCGGCGTTAGCCAACTTCTTAAAAGCTTAATATTTCAGAAGGTAGAAGACCTGGATGCTTCATACTTTGTATAATAGATGCCTTATGATATGAAGTTTCCGTCTGTCATATGTCCATTGTCCTTGACCTCATTTTCATGGTTCAGTGACAACTAGAAAAAAAGTTAAGATTTTTTGTAATGTTAATTACTCTCTTATTATGAGTAATAGGATAACTATATTTGGTATGTGCGTACCTTGCAAGGTCCTCATGCCTGTCAGACAGTTTTCACTTGACCTTGACCTCATTTCATAGATCAGTGAACAAGGTTAAGTTTTTGTGGTCAAGTCCATATCTCAGATACTATAAGCAATAGGTCTACTATATTTGGTGTATGTAATGATTGTAAGTACATATCCAACTGGCAGGTGTCATCTGACCTTGACCTCATTTTCATGGTTCATTGCTTAATGTTTAAGTTTTTGTGTTTTGGTCTGTTTTTCTAATACTGTATGCAATAGGTCAACTATATTTGGTGTATGGAAATATTTAATGATGTACATGTCAGTCTGGCAGGTTTTCTTTTACCTTGACCTCATTTTCACGGTTCATTGCTCAATGTTAAGTTTTTAGTGTTTCAGTCTGTTTTTCTAATACTGTTTGCAATAGGTCAACTATATTTTGGTGTATGGAATGATTGTAAGGTGTATATGTCTGTCTTGCAGGTATCATCTGGCCTTCACCTCATTTTCATGGTTCATTGGTCAATGTTCAGTTTTCCTGGTTAACTTAACTATGACAGTTGTTATCCATTTGTTTGATGTGTTTTGAGCTTTTGATTTTGCCATTTGATTAGGGACTTTCCTTTTTGAATTTTCCTCGGAGTTCAGAATTTTTGTGATTTTACTTTTGTGTCTTAGATACTATAAGCAACTATATTTGATGCATAGAATGATTTTAAGGTGTACATGTCTGTCTGGCAGGGTTCATCTGACCTTGACCTCATTTTTATTGTTCATTGGTCAATATAAAATTTCCATGGTTGGTCTGTTTCTTTTATACCATAAGCAATAGGTCATCTATATTCGGTGTATGGAATGATTGTATTAATGGTGTACATGTATTTCCAGTTTGGTTTATCTGACCTTGACCTCATTTTCTTGGATCATAAATGTTAATGTGATACTTGTAGTAAAACTTTATATTACGACTATCAACATAAAATCAATGGTCAGTATAGAAGGCGAGACATTTCAGTGTGTGCACTCTTGTTCTAAATTCTGATTGATTTTAAAATGCAACACAAAATATCTAATCAGGCAGCTGTTAAATGACAACAAAGCTGGATATCCATACATTTATTAAATTAAGTGTCATTGATTTAAAAAATCAAGGGCCACAACTATCACAATAGCCTAATAAGAAATAGTCAAAATCAAAAATGGCCTCTATTTATCATCAAAAACAACATTAAAATTTGAACAAAATTGGTTAAAGAAGGGAATTAGCATATTAAATTCAAAAAGGATTGGTTCAGTAGTTTTCAAATTATTGTGTGGAAAGGCTTAAAGTGTCATTTTATGGTTAATAAAGGACTACAGCAAAAGAAAAATTGGTAAAAAATTGAAATTTACCTCCATTTTGTAATGAAAAACAACTTATTAAAGTCTAAAAAGTATTGGCTACACAGTTCTTAATTAATCACACAAAAACAACATAAAGCACTATTTTCCATCAATCAAGGACCATAACTTCAATGACCATAATTCCTGAATAGTAAAATTGAAAATCAGCAATATCAATCTTGATCTCAATTTTGTCATTAGAAATTAAAAAGGATTGGTTGAACAGTTCTCAAGTTATTGTAGGGAAACAGTTTTAAGCTAGCCGGCTCCAGTACTATCCAAAATCAATATTCATATGTTGTCAAACTTAAGAGAAATTGAAAAGATTTAGTTGCATTGAATTGTGAATTTTGACGTTTGGTCAGGTTAACCAAACAGCCTCTCAAGAACCTCTGTTTATCATATTACATGTAGTAATCATTCTTTCTGTATAACCAATTTCTCATTTTTATACACTAGCATATTACTTGAAATTAAATAAGAAGCCATTAATTAAACATATTTTTAATGCCATACTTCTATAAAACCATTCCATCCACAGCAAGCCAATGTAGACGGTAATAATGGATGAAAAGCTACATTAAGATTAACATCTAATTTAGTATGTAAAGTCTGGATTAAATGTCCACTTTTGTAATTGTAACAGTATAATTTCCCTTCAGAATCTCCACTAACAATATATCTTCCATCTGTTGAAATATCAAATCCTACTTTGTATCCTCCAAGCTGTAAGACAAAATAAATATTTCATCAGAAATGTAGAATCAAATTTTATCCTTCGAAAGTAGGATATCATTTCCAATTTTCATCAAGTTAATGGTTTTAGTACATTTCAAGGTATGGGTCATTTTAAAAAAAAATCGAATTTTGAAATTGCAGAACTGAATAAAAGTTACTAATTAAAACCACACTCATCATAGCAAATCAAAACAAACAATATTTATAGAACAACATATAAAAAGATGCAATCTTGATAATGTCATACAAGAATATATTGAAACATTTTTTTGATAGGTGATGCAATATTTTGTCACTCTTGTTACATTGTACCATGTTCAAAAGAAATTTTGGGTTATTTAGAAAAGGTTTCGATAAAAAATTTTAAGCGTGTTTTTCATGGCCAATAAGATGGTTTTCAAGAGTAATAAAATGCTCCTGGGCACAGCTTGATACGACCGCAGAGGTCGAACCCTGAACAGTTGGGGCATGTATGGACACTACATTCAAGCTTGATACACTGGATTTGGATTGTGATTAAATATTTGACACAGCATAGGTTTCTGACACAGAATGATTGTGATGAAAGAAATGAAAATTTTTAAATTGGACTTTTACCTATCATGGTCCAATATCCAAAATCTGAATACACAGTTAGATTCAGCATATCCAAGAATCTCAAGAATTTTTTTGTTTAATTTTGGACCCTTTGCATCCTAATGTGAACCAATTTGAAGACAGGTCCCAAAATTAAAAATCTAAGTACACGGCAAGATTCAGCATATTAAAGAACACCAATACATGTAATTCAATTTGTGATGAAATCAAACAAAGTTTAATTTTGGACCTTTTGGACCTTAATATGGATCTATTCAAAAACAGGGCCCAAAATCCCAAACTCTAAATACCCAGTTAGATTTAGCATCTTTAAGAACCCCAAGAATTCAAGACTTTGAATCAAACCCCATTGAAATTGGTCAAGAAATAAGCAATTTTTACAAAGTATTACAAAATAATGTTTTTGGCCCCTTTTTCCTAAACCGTTTTAGCCCCTAAAATCTATCCCAACCTTCCTTTTATGGTGAAACAACTTTTGGCACAATTAAATAGCAATCCATAGACTTATACTCCAGTCATTGTCCGGAAACCAGAAAATCCTAGTTTTTTTACCCCTTTTCGACCCCTAATTCCTAAACGGTTTGGGCCATCACCCCAACCTTCTTTTTGAAGTATGGAACCTTGTGGTTAAATTACATAGAGATGCATACACTAATACTCAAATTATTGTCTGTGAAGTGTGAACCAGAAATATTATAGTTTTTGTTAGCCCCTAATTACTAAACAGCTATGACAATAACCCCCAAAATAAATCCCAACTTCCCTATTGTGGTATGGAACTTTGGGCTAAAATTTCATAGAGATCCATACACTTATACTCAAGTTATTGTCTGCAAACCAGAAAAATATTTGTTTTTGGCCCCTTTTTGGCCCTTAATTACAAAAAAGCTAAGACAATAACCCCCAAATAAATCCCAACCCTCCTATTGTGGTATGGAACCTTGTGCTAAAATTTCATATGGATCCATACCCTTATACTCAAGTTATTGTCAGCGAACCAATTTATTGTCTATGAACCAGTAAAAATGTTTGTTTTTGGACCCTTTTAGGCCCCCAATTACAAAACGGCTTTGACAATACCCCAAAAATCAATACCAACCTTCCTATTGTGGTATGGAACCTTGTGCTAAAATTTCCTAGACATCCATACACTTATACTCAAGTCATTGTCTGGGACCCAAAATGTTTTCTGACACTGACGCAGACATCGCCATAACATAATATGAACGCAAAATTTTTATAAAAACTTCTATATATCTTAATTCTGTGAAATGATAGATTATTTGTCAGTTTTCAATGTACTACTGAAAATTCCCTCTAAAAATTGGTTTACAAAGGTTATAAAAATAACAACCATCAACGTATGTCTAAGATGGCAATTCATAATGTTCAGCATTTTTTTCTTCTTCCTAATAAACCCAACATCAAGTAATTCCCTTGCATGTTGGTTTACTTTTGTCGTTTTGTTTTTAGTAACAAGAACGTACATTGATGATATATCGCCCTATTAAGTTCTATCCTGTTACCGATAGCAGTATTGCATTTTGTATATGTGAAGTTGCAAAGATTAAGACGTTGTGACCTATAAATGAGTTCAAAACAACCAAACATTTCATTATGTGTAAAATTATATGTAATTATATACTTTTTTTTTGTTTCAGTCAAATTTTGTCTGTACTGTTACTGTAACCATAGCAACCACAGTAACAGGATAGACATAACAGGGTAAGCAAATTTCTTCAATTATGACTGCTGTTGTGAAATAATTATTCCCTTTAATGCAGTGATAATGTTTTTCTGTTGTGATTTTGGTTTCCAACACATAATTGCACTTTTTACAAATATAATATTGTTGTAAATAATAAATTTGTTGGTAACAGCATAGACATGACAAAAGGGTACACACTAATTTTTTTCACTAAATATCTTGAATTGTCTTGTCCCTACACTGTTGTGCAAGAAACATGATATATTAAATTTTCAGGATGCTTTGTGCTTTTGAAATCATCACTGAACAGTTCCATATTCATAGGGAGAAACAATTTAACGGTTGATCTAGTACAGGTAACAAGATAGACATGCATTTCATGTACGCCAACTGAAATTAGTTTGTAGAAAAAAAGCTATGATTTTTCATTAGAGTTATCATAAACATTCTAGAAAAAAATCATTTGAAATGTGTTACCCTGACACTGTACACACACAAATTACGCAAATATCAGACTTACAATATATTTTAATCCTATCAAAATAGATCTAAATTGTGTTTATTATTGATGTTCTAACTCATAAAAACTTTCATTTAAACACTTACAACTCCATTTATCATTAAAAATTAAAAAATAAGCAAATGTGTACTGAAAATTTGATTTTTTTTAAATCTCCATAGAAGATATTAGCCACACTCTTGGATCAAAAACTGATGATACAGGAGGATTATCATACCTGTCAATCTATGATAATGAAAATGCAGGTGATGACCTGCATAGAAGAATGAAATCTCAGGTCATAACGTGTACAAACTTTTTCGAGCTGAATTTCAGTATTTAGGGGATATTTTCTTATAATTTTATCAAAGTTTCCAAAACATGTCCACATGGTTAAGTAATTTAAAATTGTACACATTATCATTTCATTGCACTTGAAGGCCATTGATAGATTTTTGTTATATTGCCTTATTTCCTTTTCATTTTCAATCCATGACATACAATGTGCCTTTTGTGTGATCTTTAAGTACCTTTGTGCAGCTTCTAATCAGCAGAACATATCAAATGTTGATATTCGAATATAATAAGATAAAGTTAAACAATTAAAAGAGGTACATGTATAGATGAAAAACTAATTTTCAAAATTTTAATTTTTTAATTGTTCTAAGGTAGAAAAATAAGTAAAAGTATTATTCTGATATGTTTTTGCATCCAATTTATTTCAGATTTAATCTTTTTACAAAAAAAACATAAGTTTAAGGAGAATATTGTGAGATGACAAAAAAGGGGAAGTAACTCTTGAAATACACAAATTATTTACGACCTAAAGCTAAGGTAATTGGTGTTAATTAACAGTGTGTTTGACACCAAAGCTGTCAAGTGAAGCCATGCACTGAAATGGGTCACTTGATTTGAGTTTACACAGGTAGTTGAACTTCTTGTCCAGGAAGAATTACGAATTTACCGGTTATTTCAAAGGAAAATCACTTACGAAATCAGTCTGAAAGCTTGGGAATCCGGGTGAAAACGGGTTATTTTCCGAATTCCCGGGTTATTTGGTCACCCGGCGAGTGTCCCTGGTGACCTCTCAGAATTGTGAAAATCTTGGGTCACACCCGCAGGATCCAGGTCAGTTGACAGGTATATCCTGGATATATATGGGTAAGTAACAAGTTTTAACAAGAACTGTGGTTGGGACATGCAAGTGGCAGTATATTCTATATAAAAAAATGTGAGAATTTAGGTTGGCTGAAATTATGATGCTATAATGACAACATCATTGATTCAAGGAATTTTGTATGGCATAAGTATTTTGGCATTCATTTATGTGACAATTACTTAACTGTAATTTCGATGCTATATTGACCCTCTTTAAGCTATATTGACCCCTCTTTAAGCTATCTCTTAGTAAACTAATATTTGGTTGTTACAAATACCTCAAGTATTTGCATTTTGCATTTGTGAATTTCATCATGAATATAAGACATTATTTGACAAATGTTACTTTTCATACTTGCAAATCCTTCTCTCATTTGAAAATAAAAATAGACAATGAAAGTTAATAAAGATATCCACACTGCATTTAAGGTTCATAAATGTGGAAGGAATTTCCTTTATTATTTGACTTTGGTCATTCATGATTACTATCATAATTTCATGAAGTAAAATTGATTCAAACAGAATTTTTCAAAAACAACCTTAAGTTGCTATAAAATTCGTTTAAATTTAATCATGTGATATTTAAAATGATAAAATTTCCATTTATATTTATAATTTCTCACTCACTATCTGGGCCAAAAATAAAATTAAGATTGTTTAATGTTGCCTACCTACCTATCTAAAAAGCAGCCTACCCGAAAAAATTTTATGACACAAATCATTTCAATTTTTTTTTTTCATGCTCTAACATTGTTTTCTTGTCTAAAAATGTAACTCATGTTGTTGGCCAAAAAAAAAAAAAAATCCCTACCTACCTACCCAATCTTGTAAGGCATGGGTAGGCAACATCAAACAAGGAATTTGTTAAGGGTGGCCCTGCTGACAGATGAAATTTCCAAATGAATACTAAGCATATGGAAAAATAAGGTGTGAATATATTGTTGTATATTTGTCATGTCTGTGATTTTTATAGCTAGCTATGCAGTCCATGTAAGGGATTTACTCATTGTTGAAGGCTGAATGACTGTACAGTTGCTAACTTCTACGTCATTTGGTCTCTGGTGGAAAGTTGTCTCATTGGCAATCTTTTTGACCATTGACCATTATGGCAATATATGAATAATTTGCAAGTATAATAATGTGATTACTTTGTGTCCTTCATATCTTATACTTTTACACATCTTGTATGGTCTAGATGCAGAGAATGATGCTATATAATTTCCATGTGACTGAGCTAGGAAGTTGAATTCTGTTGGATGCATCTTCAGACATGTACAACTGTATCTTTCCTACAACAACAAAATCAAAAATTTTACAAGTTTAAAGCTTTATACATGTATAATTATATGAGGGTCGTAATGGGGGTACCTTCATGACGAATAACGGTAAAAAATTTTGCCAAATGAGGTTAATGGTAATTTTTGGTGCATGACGGTAAAATGTACATTTTCTTTAAGACGATAAGTAAAAATCGACTGATTGTGACGAATCTTGTTAAAATCTTTCCAAAAATAACGGTAACAGATAATTATTTTAGACCTCTGACGAATCACGATTTAAAAATTTTAACCAATTTGACGCTAACGGTAGCCAAAATGACCATTTGACACCTGACGGTAGAGGGCATTCCTACCCTCTTATATCCATATAAACTTATACACACATAAGAGGAGCATTTACTCAAAATATGTATATTGTATAATACTTCAAAGTTATTTATTTGGTGCTGTTGGAATATACTGGTATATATTTTTTCTATAAAATGTTACAGAAAAAAAAAAAATCAAATTTAAAAAGTCTACTAAAAGCCATTTTTCAGTGGGGTTGAGTGTAAAAAAAATAAGGGTGGCAAACTAAAAAGCAATATTATTTTCAATCTCATTTTGAGAAAAGAAAGTTACAATCTAGACAATAATTTTAACTACGGTACTACTATCTCTTGGCCACCATATTTCCAATGTGTAAACATTAGAAAAAATCTTCTCTGAAACCACGAGAACAAATGAAACCAAAGGAGTAGGTTTCAATAGAGCCCTAATAAGGCCCCTACTATCTGATTTTTTTTTTCATGTTCACTGGTATTTTCATTTTGTGCTTTAATATTATTTTTTCATGAGAACAATCAACATTCTTACCTGATATATCTGGTTTGATTTTACCACAGCATTATCAAAGTCCCAAGCCATGATATTTCTGTCAGCTGAATCTCGACTTACAAGATCTCCTGTAGAAAAAAACTCACTTCCATCATTACTGAAGATAACATCTTGTATCTGAATTAAAAAAAAACATACAATAAACTATTCATTCCTTTTGCTTTATGCTATTTCAGATTTTCTGAGTATATATTTGGAATGTTATCTAATGTTAATGCTGTGGTGAAGCATTTAAAGTAATCCTTATGTTTGAGTTATAAGGACTGATCTTGCTTTAGATGTAAGTTCTTGGGGAACATTGCTGAGGACAATAATGCAACTGTCAAGATGAACTACACCAATAATAAAATGCTTCGCCGAGCACAGCCTGATACAACCACAGAGATCAAGCACTGAACAGTTTTGGAAAGTTTGGACACAACATTCAAGCTTGATACTGTCTGAATTTGGATTGTGATAAAAAATTTGACATAAAATAGGTTTCTGACAAAAAATAAATGTGGTCGAAGATCATAAAAATTTGAAGTATCGTCTGATATAATCAATGTAAAAATTTAAAAATTTTAGAAAAAAAAACAAGAGTGCACACACTGAAATGTCTCGCCTTCTTTACTAACCATTGATATTATGTTGATAGTCCTAAATATAAAGTTTTACTACAACTATCACATGAACTTAACTTGATCCAAGAAAATGAGGTCAAGGTCATATAAACCAAACGAGAAATACATGTACATCTTACAATCATTCAATACACTAAATATAGTTGACCTATTGCTTATAGTTTCTAAGAAACAGACTTTACCAAGAAAACTAAACATTGACCAATGAACCATGAAAATGAGGTCAAGGTCAGATGAACCATGCCAGGCAGACATGTACAGCTTACAATCCTTCCATACAACAAATATAGTTGACCTATTGCTTATAGTTTAAGAAAAACAGACCAAAACACAAAAACTTAACACTGAGCAATGAACCGTGAAAATGAGGTCAAGGTCAAATAAAACCTGTGAGACTGACATGTACATGTACATCATAAAATATTTCCATACACCAAATATAGTTGACCTATTGCATATAGTATTAGAAAAAAAGACCAAAACTCAAAAACTTAACTTTGACCACTGAACCATGAAAATGAGGTCAAGGTCAGATGACACCTGCCAGTTGGACATGTACATCTTACAATCATTCCATACACCAAATATAGTAGACCTATTGCATACAGTATAAGAAAAACAGACCAAAACACAAAAACTTAACTATAACCACTGAACCATGAAAATGAGGTCAAGGTCAAATGACACCTGCCAGTTGGACATGTACACCTTACAATCATTACATACACCAAATATAGTAGACCTATTGCTTATAGTATCTGAGATATGGATTTGACCACAAAAACTTAACCTTGTTCACTGATCCATGAAATGAGGTCGAGGTCAAGTGAAAACTGTCTGACAGGTATGAGGACCTTGCAAGGTACCCATATACCAAATATAGTTATCCTATTACTCATAATAAGAGAGAAATTAACATTACAAAAAATCTTAACTTTTTTTTCAAGTAGTCACTGAACCATGAAATTGAGGTAAAGGACAATGGACATGTGACAGATGGAAACGTCTTAACATAAGGCATCTATAAAAAGTATGAAGCATCCAGGTCTTCCACCTTCTAAAATATAAAGCTTTTAAGAAGTTAGTTAACAATGCTGCCAACGGATCACTATCCCTATGTTGAGCTTTCAGCGACGCAGGCTCGACAAAAATAAAATTAGGCAAAAAAAGCACCCTCCCCCATCCCCCAATTTTTTTTTTAATTTAAAATTTTGTAAAAAAAACTCAAAAGAAAAAAATACGAACCCCGAAAAAAATTCAAAAAATCCCCTCCTCCCAACTTTATGACCCTCCCTTGGAGTAATGACCCCTAAACTCAATCCCAGCCTTCCCTTTGTGGTATAGAATCTTGTAGTACAAATTCAGATAGATCCATAAACTTAAACACAAGTTATTGTCTGGAAATTAGGAATGCTGGTTTTTGGCCCCTTTTTTGCCCCTTATTCCTGAACGTTTGGGGCAATTACCCCCAAACTCAATCCAAGCCTTCGTTTTGAGATATGAAACCTTGTCTTACAATTTCAGAGAGATCCATACACTTACACACAAGTTATTGTCAGGAAACTACAAAAATGCTTATTTTGGCCCCTTTTTGGCCACTAACTCCTAAACTGTTGATACCAAAACCCCCAAAATCAATCCCAACCTTCTTTTTGTGGTATTGAACCTTCTGGTAAAATTTCATAGAGATCCATTTACTTAAACTAAAGTTATTGTCTGGAAACTAATTGTGTCTTCAGAGGACGACATGATACCATTATATGAACCCCAAAAAATTTTTGTGGTCGTAATAAAAGGATCTTCCTATGATAAATGGCTAATTCCAAAGAGATCTTCAGATTATTGTCTCAGGTACATCTACCTCATTTTACTTTTTCTACAATGTAAAAGTAATTTTGACAAGTCTATTAGAAAAATGAAGTAAATTGTTTGAATTTCCAGTGTTCACATACAATTACAAAATATAAATTAAAAGATTATTGTCACGGAATAGAAGTTCCTTCATAATATAAGTTCCAAATGGAAACAATATTCTGGAATATTATTTCCACTGGAATAAATATTACAGTATATGTTCCTAACGGAATAAATGGTATAGAATATTTGTTCCAACAGGAACAGATATTATGACATTGTTTATAACAAATTTTCCAGTGGAACTTCTGTTAGGCGGAACAAATATATGTTGACAGAGTGTGTATGAACAACCTCCATTTGGTTCACTACAGACACTAGTATGAGAAGCCATGCAAAAACATCAAACTTTTGAGAATGTCAAAACCAAAAAAGTCTAAACAGAAAAGAAAATAAGTTTCTAACTTCAGAAATAAATTAAATAACAACATGTGTTACTTTGTATGTTCTTATATACCTGTCCTATTTTTTCTTTGTAGCTATATCTGTGGATAGGTTCATCACCATGTCTGGTATCCCATGCTGTAAGTTCATCAAGTGAACCAGTCAGGAAAATATTTTCATCAACTGGATGAAACTTTCCACATGTTACAAAATTCATATGCTTACATTTCATAGTAGGTACACCTGCAAAAGTGAGACAATACTGTAAATTCAGAAATTATTGCAAGGTTTTTATCAATGTGAATAATGTGACTAGGTGAGTATCGCGATAATAAGAACTCGCATTTTGATATCTTATACATATATCTGTATGCAGCTTTTGTTCAAATCACAATAATTAATCTTGCAACTTTGTCCATTTTTCAAAAATCACAATACTAAATGCATGCAATTATCTCTGAATTTACAGTATAACATTTAGAATTTCTTATACATAAATTTCAAGTGAAGATTAAGTGATGTTGTGAAAGAACACAAAATAGTTCTTATTGTACATGCCTGTTTCAATATCTGTTACAACAGCTGACTTGTCATAACTGCAGGTTAAAATATGTGTTCCAGAATTATTCCAATCACCATCTTGAACACCTTTACTGTGTATGTTTATTAAGCGAACACAAGGCTCTAGTCGGTTCCAAACATTCCATATTTTTACTGTGGTATCCATAGAAACAGACAACAATAAATGGCTAAATTTTGTCACATTCCATTTCAAAGTGCTGACAGAACCAGTATGAGCTTTCCAAGATTTTTCACATTCCCTTGGAATTTTACAAATAATGTTTTGTCTTTGTAACCATGGTTTTATTTTTCCATGGATATCAAATAATTTTATAAATGGTTTGTCAGATTTACCAGAATCAATGTTACAATTTTTATCATTATTACCGGTATTTGATTTTTGTACTACTTCATTTGCTTCAATGAATTTTTTAATATTATTTCTTCTAGAAAATGTATTAGAATTTTCAGAGTTGTTCCAATTGATTTTGTTTGAATCAGTCTTAATTATTTTTTTATTTTCGTAACTCTTCCTATAATCACTAGCAGACATCTGATCATAAGTATGACTAAAATCTAATTCCCTATAACATTCTTTTTCAACAGACTGATTTATATCAAAGTCATTTGACTGTTTGACCTCTGTAGGTAACGGTTCCCAGAAACGACCTTCTGGAACAGTTATAGTTTCACCGCTACTCACAGTAATTTCTATATTTTCCTTCTTTCTGATCTTAGATTTTGTTTCAGGTTCATGGTCACTATCTGATTCTTGTAAGTTAAAGAAATCATGTTTGAGTTTTTGTACATGTAGCCTTGATGAATCTTCTATAATGGATAAGCCATTATCTTTTATCCTTTCCCCACAATTTTTAGTTAGGTAATTATCTTTGTAATCATCAGAATAACTATCATCACTGTCATAATCATACGTTTTTAATGCTTCCATCTACAAAATGTATAATGATACTTTGTGAAATTAAAAAAATAGGAATTGTATATTTTCTGTATTTCTTAAAAACATAAAGTGACCAATGTTAGTAATCAATAAAGTATGAACAAGGTGTTCTATAATGAAAGAGTGAATATTTTAAGCACAGATAGATCTTTTTTACTTACTATTTAGACCACTAAATAAGCAAAATAAAAGCTGTTAG
Organism: Mytilus coruscus; assembly: GCA_017311375.1. NCBI lineage: Eukaryota > Metazoa > Mollusca > Bivalvia > Mytilida > Mytilidae > Mytilus > Mytilus coruscus. Next base: position 61,090,007 of record CM029599.1, read on the forward strand.
ACATGCAGTAAGCAACCATGACCAGGCAAAGATTGATTGAATTTATTAGTTTTATTGAGTTCATATCTAAATTACTTAAAATTGATCACTAATGGATATTGGTTTTGAAAAGTGTGCATAATATCTATTGAAAACTGATAAAAAAGAAAAGCAATTTAGAGCAGTTACAATTTCCTTACCAATGTGCTCTGTGTAATAATTGGAAGACTAATGTTTATACACATTTTGAAGTATAATTTCTGTAACTTTAATCTTTTTTCTCAACAAACAATATGATGACAATCAGAGGAACTTTTATCAATATAAATGTACACAGTCTCATCAAAATAACAAGTACACCATCTCATTTTTGAAATCCACTGAATAAAAACAATTTACAAAGTGATTCAAAGGTTTGTGTTTGACATTCCATTGCAATGTATTAAACCATAGAGTAATTTTCATTGAGAAAGTAACTTAGATTTTAAGTTGTTGCTTCTTGCTAACATGAATATATAAATGCTCTCAGTCTGTGTGAAACTATCAAGGCAGTCATTACTAATTTTACATGTTTTGACCAGTTACATTATACAGTCTTCAGTGGTAAGAAAATTAAGCTCACCCTTTGATTTGTTTTTAATCAAGGACATAATATAGCAGGTACCAGTATTGAAATAATCTCTACAGGTGTTTTTTTTAATTTGTTTTTTGGAATTTAATATTGATTTGCAACATCCACTGTGCCATAGGCAACACTGACCTTAGATAGCTTTAGTTAATCTTCTTTTGTTTTTTTTTTTTTTTTTTGTGTTTTCTAAATGTTTTGCTGTATCCAGATCTTTTGTTTGTTTATATGTATATATATTTTTAGGCTAGAAATTATTTATTGGTGTTTGCTTTACGCTAATCAAAATATAAAACAAATATTATACTGCTAAAAGCTTACAGTTACTATTTCATAGAATTCTATATAGTTTAGTTCAGCTAAAATGCTAATCACTGATTTGGTGTTATTTGACTTGGAATCTGCATATTATATTATATATCTTCCAGTTTAGGTTCAGATTTGTAGTTATAAATCTTTAGAAATGGTACACTACCTCGTGAGATACTTATTTGAGGGTTCAAAGTTTATTATCTTGTTCTTAATTGGTAAAATTCAACTTGATGCAATCAATTGAAATTTTTCATGTGTAGTCACTGTTGATGATGCAATAATAACCCGGAAGTAATGTTGAACAAATCAGAATTTTGTTCACATAAATTTGGGGACTTTAAACCAATGGGAATCGTGGTTACTCCGGTATGATGGACTACACGTGGAACTAATGTAAACAGATTGGCATATGATTTGACTTGTGAAAATGACAGAAGAAACAAATGGTTTAGAGACAAAAGTAGAAAATATGACTACCAAAAATTTGGAAGAGGATGTTGTCAATCCATGGGAAGTGGCGAGTTCTTCAGACAAAGGAGTAGATTATGATAAACTGATCAGTAGGTCATTTGTACACTTCTGTTACTTTTCTGTGGGTCGGTCTTTTCACCACCGAACACCCAAAAAGACCACTAACCCTTAAGAAAAACAGAAATGCTACACAATAAAACAATTAAATCGATTAAATTACGTAAAATTTAATCCTATTCTCATGTTTTCACATTTTTATGTGCATTAGTCATGTTATATTATAGTGATGTTAAAGTTGAGAATCAAAATAAAAAAAAAAAAAAACGCTTAACGGATCGGGTACCTCGAATGACCGAATAACACCGTTATTATCCGAATAACACTTGTAATGACCGAATAACACTTGAAATTTTAATATTAGCACATATTGGTGACTTTTAAACATTGATTATTAAATAATATTATATTATAAGTGTATTTTATAACTTAAAAATGATATATAGAAAGCAGGTAAGTTCATAAAGATCATTATAAATATAGAGTGTACATCCAACATGGAGACCAATGAAAACACAATGGAAGAATAAAGAATGATTGCATATGCATTCAAAGAGAAATGCTATGAAAATAAAGTATTAATTTATGTACTGTATATACATAGTATTGTCCAATAATTGTTTTCAGTAAGGTTTTGAAAAGTTAACAAGTACATCAAAGCCATGAAATTACTCCAATCACCTATTAGTTTTCTTAACGATTTACTCAATATTGAATGAAACGTAATTCAGAATTTTCACATATTTAATTTAAACTTTAATAAAAAATTGATTATACTTGATTGTTTTATAATAAAAACAAAGCAGCTGAATGGATGATTCGTATGTATGTTGTAATAACATTTTCTCAAAAAGAAATTAAAGATTTTCAGAAATAAAAGTAAGAAAAAAAATAATATTCAAGTATTGACGTTTTAATTTTTTTATTGCTATGTTCATCCATTTTAATACATTAAGTAAGTTTAATAATGAAATATTTGGTGCCAACTAGATAATTTAATTGTGATAATGCCAAGTTCCCAATAATCAAATTATTTATTACCTTACAATTCTATTATATTGTTAATTAGATTGTTGTTTACTGACACGTGCCCATTACATAATTAATCATTAAATGATAATGAAATTATATTACGGTATGGACACTCTGGCTGCATTAAACAGGCTTGTGACTATCTTGGTATACCAAGGCTGCATTACCAAAACCAATAATAATAATAAAAAAATAAAGAAACACAAATAAATATTTATAACTATATACAATATATGTACATCCTAACTATATCTTCTGTAAAGGGTAATAAGCTTCATTGTTTCACAAAGAATTTTGATTATTTAAAATATTATTTTTTCTTCAGAAAATAAAAATAAAAAAGTTTATTTAAACTTATTTGGTATGAGGTTTTCCTGTTTAATAAAATACGTTTTTTGGCAAAATTTTATTGTAAAAGAAAAAATGTATGAACTTCTGCCTAATTTATGTACCTTGTTTCTGATTATGATAGAAATAATAAAGGAATTAATAAACCACATTGAGTTTTCAGAATTAAATCCATGTAACCATGTCTTTTCAGACTGGTTAAGTTATATTTTATATTTGTAATATTATTATAAAAAAATACCCCTCTCCCCTTTTAAATTTTACACACCCTAGATGTAGAGTATTAAAGTATTATCAGTTTCACCCCAAGAAAGTATTCATTTTAATAACATAATCTTAGCAGTTAATCAAAATGAAAATCTTATTGTCTATAAATAACAATGAAATGTAACTGTTTCTTGGAAAAGGGTTTCCAATTTTCCCGCCAAAAGCACATGGCTTTCAACAAATGTAAACAAAGCATTCAATTTGTGATCATGGATTACAGCTTTAATTAGTTTAATTTGGATATAGATATTCAATTAAAGGTACAGTCAAGCATTGTTTTACTTTCTTGACATCATAACAACAGACGATCTGAAATATACTGTGAATATATATATTCAGTGACCAGAACAGAATTTTGAACTCTGCTACGGAAGTCGGTTACATCATGCTTTTTGTCCATAATCGATAAAACTGTCAATTTTCATAATACCCGAGACAATTATTATTTTTTTTTTTTCATATTTCAGTAAATTAACGATGTCAAACACGATTTCAAAAGGTAAAATTTATACTTCAAAGGTTTACACTTTTTATTTTCACGGAGATATTTTAAAGCTGTGTCAGGCTATAATATTTATCATTTAAACTCCGATTTGTATTATGTAATCAAGTCTTGAATGTTGTTCTATCTAATCAACTTTGTTGTAAAATCAGAGCGTTGCATCTAATAATGATCAATTATCAGTCCAATGAGGTTAACACACCTGTAGAGTTTTAATTTGTCACTTGTTACTTCACAGTCAAAGTATGATAATAAAATTTTTACACATAGCGCGATGCATTGCGGCGAATTTTATGCGTGCGGTACCGCAATGCATGAATAGCCTAGGAAAACACTAAGCAATCATTCTTTATTCTTCCCATAGTGATTCCCTTGGTCGCCATGTTGGATGTACACATTATATTTATAATGATCTTTATGAACTTACCTGCTTTCTGTAAATCATTTTAAGTTATAAAAACACTTATTATATAATATTATTTAATGATCAATGTTTAAAAGTCACCAATATGTGCTAATATTAAAATTTCAAGTGTTATTCGGTCATTACAAGTGTTATTCGGATAATAACGGTGTTATTCGGTCATTCGTGTTACCCTAACGGATCTAGCAATATTTTTCCAGATTTACATTGTCTTTATTTGATTGTATATTATCTTATGGTATTTACATTTCAATTATTAGAAATAAATTGTTCAAATAAGTTAAAACATTTTATTTAATTAATGTGAAATTATCACAATAATTATATTTAAAAAATGTTAGACTTGAAAGTGTACTGTTCTAACAACAGCTCTGCAAGACTGTCCTTTTTGGTTCTCTTGTTATCATTTCTTATTAATTTATGTATATATATGTATAAACATATTCATCCTCGTTCAGAAGGTAAGTAAAATATATAAATAAAGATGAAAACAATATATTTAGGTGTATATGGTAATTAGGATGGTATTTTAATGTGTTCGATGGTGTTCTTCTGTGGTGAAAAGACCTACCGCTTTTCTGTTGAAAAATAGTGTCATAAGTTCATTTTTCTGTTAATGGACTTCTGGCTATGTTTGTATGATGTGCATTCAAAATATTAGTGTCATCATTTTCCAAGAAGATATTAATTGTATAGTCTCTTTTATTTAGAGTACAGAAAATAAACAATATCTAAAAAGTATATTTCTTAAACTTAAACTCCAAGCCATAAATGCCTTCTATATAATTTTTAGGCCCCACCTACGATAGTAGAGGAGCATTATGTTTTTCGGTCTTTGTCCGAACATAGAACATAGAAAATGATAGTGCGAGTGGGGCATCCATGTACTATGGACACATTGTTGTTTGGTCATGCTGATTATGTTACTTATACATCAAATCATTTTCAATTTTAATAGTTTCAGGTAATCTTTTTCTAGTATTAAAGAATGATTTATAAATAATCTAATATTTATTCTACAAAAATACAGATGTAGATAAGTCGGTGTGTTATTAATCTGCATTTACTTAAATTTGCATTATCCCGAATTTTCCTAAATACTATTTTCATATGTGTATCCGTAACTAGAAACTGATTTTATTATATGTAAACAAACAGAGGATATTCAAAAAATTAAATGTTTCAAGAACTTATGTGATTTTAAGCTCATGCAATCCAGAAAAAAATTTACACAGACCAAACGTGAAAAATAAGATAGCAATTAATTTTAATCATATAAAACTAAAATAGTATGTCATGGTGTCATGTTCTTTTTTTTTTTTTTTGCATAATGCCCTTTTCCTTTCCTTGATGTCATGTCCTTTTTCTGATAAGGTTAAAGCATTTTCATAACTTATAAAGCCTCAGTGTGCCTTTTCCCTTTTGTCCTTTCTATTTAAGTTGTCAATCAGATTCGAGATATTTTAAATGACTTCATACTTTTTATGCCCACATTGTCACCGGAGGGGGCATTAAGTGTTATCCCTGTCCTTCCTTACATCAGTTCGACCGTCCATACGTACATCTTGAAATTGGTTTCCGTTCTCTAACTTTAGTTTGCATCTACCAAATGTTTTACTGTTCTCGAGTTATGCCCCTTTATAATGTTATATGTAAGCGGGACATCATCTGTGTCCTATGGACACATTCTCCATTTATTTTTATTCTAGTCTAATTACTAGTAATAAGGGTTTATTGCAGGTGATTAGTGTTGAGGGGTTGATAAGAAATTAATTGCATAATAATTAGATGACCTCATCAGGAACAGATAACCATGACAACAAGTTTTTTGCAAAATGATTCTGATATGTAACTAAAGATTTTGTTTTTAGAAAAATTTTGTTGAGCCTGCGACATTAAATATGTTGCGAAAGCGAGACATAGTGATCCTAGAATCTGGCGTCGGCGGCGTCAACATTTAGGTTCAGTTAGTGGTTAAAGTGTTTTTAGACATCAATAACTTTGTCAAACCTTCACAGAATTATAATATTTGGACAGGAGCTTGTTTATGACCAAAATACAGTATCCAGAGCAAAATTTTGAAAATATTTTTGTTCATTTTTCCATATTTTACTGATAAATTGACTTAGTTTTTTTTTACAGTTAACATTCAGATTTAGTATGAGGTTAAAGTTTTTCAGTCACCATTAACTTCGTCAGATCTTCATGGGATTTTATGAAATTTGGAAAGAAGCTTGTTAATGACCAAAATACAGTATCCAGAGCAAAATTTTGAAAATAGTTATTTTCATTTTCCGTTTTTTTTACTGATATAAAATGGACTTATTTTTTAATTTAAGTTAACAAGTATATACTGTCTAGGGTTAAAGTTTCTTACACATCAATTACTTTGCCAAACCTTCCTACAATTTTATGAAACTTTGGCAGAAGCTTTTTTATGATTAAGAGATAATGTCTGAAGCAAACTTTTGAAAATTTATTTTTAGCTCACCTGGCCCGAAGGGCCAAGTGAGCTTTTCTCATCACTTGGCGTCCGTCGTCCGTCGTCGTTAACTTTTACAAAAATCTTCTCCTCTGAAACTACTGGGCTAAATTTAACCAAACTTAGCCACAATCATCATTAGGGTATCTAGTTTAAAAATTGTGTCCGGTGACCTGCCAAACCAACCAAGATGGCCGCCATGGCTAAAAATAGAACATAGGGGTAAAATGTATATTTTGGCTTATAACTCTGAAACCAAAGCATTTAGAGCAAATCTGACTGGGTAAAATTGTTGATCAAGTCAAGATCTATCTGCCCTGAAATTTTCAGATGAATCGGACAATGGGTTGTTGGGTTGCTGCCCTGAATTTGTAATTTTAAGGATTTTTTCCGTTTTCGGTTATTATCTTGAAAATTATTATAGATAGAGATAAACTGTAAACAGCAATAATGTTCAGCAAAGTAAGATCTACAAATAAGTCAACATGATCAAAATGGTCAGTTGACCCCTTAAGGAGTTATTGCCCTTTAAAGTAATTTTTACCAATTTTTGTAAATTTTGTAATCTTTACAAAATCTTCTCCTCTGAAACTACTGTACCAAATTCAACCAAACTTAGCCACAATCATTATTAGGGTATTTAGTTTAAAAATGTGTGCGGTGACCCAGCCAACCAACTAAGATGGCTGCCATGGCTAAAAATAGAACATAGGGTAAAATGTAGATTTTGGCTTGTAACTCTGAAACCAAAGCATTTAAAGCAAATCTTACAGGGATTAACTTGTTTATCAAGTAAATATCTATCTGCCCTCAAATTTTCAGATGAATTGGACAACAGGTTGTTGGGTTGCTGCCCTGAATTGGTAATTTTAAGGAAATTTTGCCGTTTTGGTTATTATCTTGAAAATTATTACAGATAGAGATAAACTGTAAACAGCAATAATGTTCAGCAAAGTAAGATCTTCAAATAAGTCAACATGATCAAAATGGTCAGTTGACCCCTTAAGGAGTTATTGCCCTTTAAATTAATTTTTACCAGTTTTTGTAAATTTTTGTAATCTTTACAAAAATCTTCTCCTGAAACTACTGGACCAAATTCAACCAAACTTAGCCACAATCATTATTAGGGTACTTAGTTTAAAAATGTGTAGGTGACCCAGCCAACCATCCAAGATGGCTGCCATGGCTAAAAATAGAACATAGGGGTAAAATGTAGATTTTGGCTTGTAACTCTGAAACCAAAGCATTTAAAGCAAATCTTGCAGGGATTAACTTGTTTATCAAGTAAATATCTATCTGCCCTCAAATTTTCAGATGAATTGGACAACTGGTTGTTGGGTTGCTGCCCCTGAATTGGTAATTTTTAAGGAAATTTTGCCATTTTTGGTTATTATCTTGAAAATTATTACAGATAGAGATAAACTGTAAACAGCAATAATGTTCAGCAAAGTAAGTTTGGTAAGTTTTTACAAAATGTTTTCCTTTTGTAATCTTCTTTTCTGAAACTGCAGTAGAAAATCAATATAGAAAACAATCTACTAATGAACTGGCAATAAAAATAATTGATAATTCTATAACATGAAAAAAAAAACACATTAATACCTGATGATGGTGTTTCTTTCTTTACATTGAAAATGATGTCACAACTATAATCCCGAACAATAGGTCGAATGTCAGATATGTTTCAGTACTTTGGCTTCATTTTCTACAGATTCCGAAGTGCAAATGATGCTTGAATTCCTACACTAATTTATACAGACTTCATCCCCTTTCACAGGTAATGCCTGCCTCATATTATATTTAAAACTTTAATAGAATATCAGAAATTTTGAGAGAAAATTAATCAACCATGCAAGATCTAAAACTTAATTAATATTGTTCAAATTATCAATTAACTATTAAAAAAAAATTCTCATTAAAAAAATATAGTTCTTCATTTTATATTTTATCAGAAGTTTAGGGAAAAAAATTGAATTTAATTGTGTCCCTTGTTCTCATTTCCTGGGATAAATCCAATACAAATTAAAGTATTGGTATTGAATTAATATTTAAGAAATATTTCAAACCTTACCATTTTCTTCACAAGAATGAAGACCATATTTTCAGTGTCATGAGTATCAGTCATCATATTTGTTGTACTTTGTTGTTTAAAAGTTGAATACAAAAAAAGATCAACAAAGGAATTCAAAAACCACTTGAATTTTGCAACAACAAATGAGAGTTTTTAACGACCTCAGCTGGCTATACAACCCTTGCACAATCAATTGAATTTTGCAGAAATCATTAATAGGAAAGGTTGCCCTTAAATGATAATTTTTTATTACCTTTTTGTTTTTTAGCTCACCTGGCCCAAAGGGCCACGTGAGCTTTTCTCATCACTTGGCGTCCGTCGTCGTCGTCCGTTAACTTTTACAAAAATCTTCTCCTCTGAAACTACTTGGCCACAATCATCATTGGGGTATCTAGTTTAAAAATTGTGTCCGGTGACCCGGCCAACCAACCAAGATGGCCACCATGGCTAAAAATAGAACATAGGGGTAAAATGAAGATTTTGGCTTATATCTCTGAAACCAAAGCATTTAGAGCAAATCTGACATGGGGTAAAATTGTTGATCAAGTCAAGATCTATCTGCCCTGAAATTTTCAGGTGTATCGGACAATGGGTTGTTGGGTTGCTGCCCTGAATTAGTAATTTTAAGGATTTTTTCCGTTTTCGGTTATTATCTTGAAAATTATTATAGATAGAGATAAACTGTAAACAGCAATAATGTTCAGCAAAGTAAGATCTACAAATAAGTCAACATGAACAAAATGGTCAGTTGACCCTTAAGGAGTTATTGCCCTTTAAAGTAATTTTTACCAATTTTTGTAAATTTTGTAATCTTTACAAAAATCTTCTCCTCTGAAACTACAGGACCAAATTCAACCAAACTTAGCCACAATCATTATTAGGTATTTAGTTTAAAAATGTGTGGGTGACCCAGCCAACCAACCAAGATGGCTGCCATGGCTAAAAATAGAACATAGGGGTAAAATGTAGATTTTGGCTTGTAACTCTGAAACCAAAGCATTTAAAGCAAATCTTACAGGGATTAACTTGTTTATCAAGTAAATATCTATCTGCCCTCAAATTTTCAGATGAATTGGACAACTGGTTGTTGGGTTGCTGCCCCTGAATTGGTAATTTTTAAGGAAATTTTGCCATTTTTGGTTATTATCTTGAAAATTATTACAGATAGAGATAAACTGTAACCAGCAATAATGGTCAGCAAAGTAAGATCTTCAAATAAGTCAACATGATTAAAATGGTCAGTTGACCCCTTAAGGAGTTATTGCCCTTTAAAGTAATTTTTTACCAATTTTTTGTAAATTTTTGTAATCTTTTACAAAAATCTTCTCCTCTGAAACTACTGGACCAAATTCAACCAAACTAAGCCACAATCATTATTAGGGTATTTAGTTTAAAAAATGTGTGTGGTGACCCAGCCAACCAACCAAGATGGCTGCCATGGCTAAAAATAGAACATAGGGGTAAAATGTAGATTTTGGCTTGTAACTCTGAAACCAAAGCATTTAAAGCAAATCTTACAGGGATTAACTTGTTTATCAAGTAAATATCTATCTGCCCTCAAATTTTCAGATGAATTGGACAACTGGTTGTTGGGTTGCTGCCCCTGAATTGGTTTTTTTATAAGGAAATTTTGCTGTTTTTGGTTATTATCTTGAAAATTATTACAGATAGAGATAAACTGTAAACAGCAATAATGTTCAGCAAAGTAAGATCTTCAAATAAGTCAACATGACCAAAATGGTCAGTTGACCCCTTAAGGAGTTATTGCCCTTTATAGTCAATTTTTAACAATTTTCATTAATTTGGTAAATTTTGGTAAGTTTTTACAAAATGTTTTCCTTTTGTAATCTTCTTTTCTGAAACTGCAGTAGAAAATCAATATACAAAACAATCTACTAATGTACTGGCAATAAAAATAATTGATAATTCTATAACATGAAAAAAAAACCACATTAATACCTGATGATGGTGTTTCTTTCTTTACATTGAAAATGATGTCACAATTATAATCCCGAACAATAGGTCGAATGTCAGATATGTTTCAGTACTTTGGCTTCATTTTCTACAGATTCCGAAGTGCAAATGATGCTTGAATTCCTACACTAATTTATACAGACTTCACCCCTTTCACAGGTAATGCCTGCCTCATATTATATTTAAAACTTTAATAGAATATCAGAAATTTTGAGAGAAAATCAACCATGCAAGATCTAAAACTTAATTAATATTGTTCAAATTATCAATTAACTATTAAAAAAAATTCTCATTAAATAAATATAGTTCTTCATCTTATATTTTATCAGAAATTTAGGGAAAAATTGAATTTAATTGTGTCCTTGTTCTCATTTCCTGGGATATATCCAATACAAATTAAAGTATTGGTATTGAATTAATATTTAAGAAATATTTCAAACCTTACCATTTTCTTCACAAGAATGAAGACCATATTTTCAGTGTCATGAGTATCAGTCATCATATTTGTTGTACTTTGTTGTTTAAAAGTTGAATACCAAAAGATCAACAAAGCAATTCAAAACCACTTGAATTTTGCAACAACAAATGAGAGTTTTAACGACCTCAGCTGGCTATACAACACTTGCACAATCAACTGAATTTTGCAGAAATCATTAATAGGAAAGATTGCCCTTAAATGATAATTTTTATTACCTTTTGTTTTTTGGGGGTGGGGTTGCGCAACAACAAAACTTCACAACAAACTTTCTCATCACTTAGCATTTCTCGTTAGATAAATTTTACAAAAATTCTCCCTGAAATTACTGTCAAATTAAACCAAACTTGGTTTAAATCACCACTAGGATATCCAGGGACCACTATGTATGATGACCCTGCCTGCCAACATGGCACACATGGCTGAAATAAACGCACTTTTAGTCTTATATCTCTGAAACTAAACGACAGTACAACAGTTGCATTTATCATGCATCGATTGTAAATACAAATATCAGGTGAGCGACACAGGGTCCTTGGAGCCTCTAGTTTTTTGGGGGGTTGCGCAACAACAAAACTTCACAACAAACTTTCTCATCACTTGCATTTCTCGTTAGATAAATTTTACAAAATTCTCCCTGAAACTACTGTCAAATTAAACCAAACTTGGTTTAAATCACCACTAGGATATCAAGGGACCACTGTGTATGATGACCCTGCCTGCCAACATGGCACACATGGCTGAAATAAAACATAGGTTTCAAACGCACTTTTAGTCTTATATCTCTGAAACTAAACGACAGTACAACAGTTGCATTTATCATGCATCAATTGTAAATAAAAATATCAGGTGAGCGACACAGGGTCCTTGGAGCCTCTGGTTTTCTATTTCAGTATTTTTCTGTTAGATGGACATAGTTTTTTACAGTAAACATTTACAGACAGTCTGGGATTTAATTTTTTGTACTTTATAAATTTGTAAACCTTCATGGATTGTTATGCAACTTAGACAAACTTCGCAGGCGAAACACAGGGTTTCGCGGAACCCCTTACCAATTTTTTTTTTAATTTGAGCTATTACATATATATGAATTAAATAAAATATAACTCAAAGAAGGTGGAGAAAGCAAGAACTTATCTGAGGAAATCTGATGAAGTTTAAAAGAAATATAATGCAGTGTTTTCCCTTAAAATTTCCTTCCTTTAAAATAAATGATATTTGACAATCAAGAACGTTTACATTATTATTTAACATTTATACTGCAGCTGATAAAACTATTTAATTAAATTAAAAGACAGATTAATCTTGTGTAAGAAAACAGATGAAGGGGTTTCTGTCATGAAAATGAAGATCATTCAAATGGCAAAAATTTAGATGCTGAATTTTACTATAATCTGCTCAAAGTTTTTCAAGATATGAATGTAAATTTTTAATTGAACATGTGATGTTCATTTCTTTTATTTCTAGGGATTTGAAGAACAAACAATAAGATGCATATATAATTTAACAACCCAACTCTTAACAAGAAATGTTATATTTGTCTTATTAAGAAAATTGTTTGTGTCCCTCTGCTGTCAACATCTCCCATTAAGTGTCCCTTTCATGAAAAAAAAATACATGTTGCATGCCCTTTTAAAAGAAAGATGAAACACTTTCAGATAAACAATTTGTGAGAAATTGTATTCTTCTTTATGTTGTTTTACAAAAAATGCTGTAAAATAGGAAAACAGGAATGGGATTACTATAGTGTTTTTAGTTTTAGGGCTTTGGCAGTACAGAAGCATACTTGTACAAGACACTTGCCTATTATCTTGACAACTGTGATAATAATATAGTAACTTTAATAAGCAAAAATGTTTAGCAAGACAAGATCTAAAACCAAGTCGAATAACTGAAATCGTTAGTTCACTCATGATTTGAGTTATGACCCTTTAATGACAATTTTACCAATTTTTTGGCGTTTTTGCCTATTTTGAAAATTATAATAGATGGATAGCAAAATTGATCAGGAAGACAAGATCTTCAAATAAGTCAACATTACTGGAATTATCATATGTCTTCTTAAAGGAGTTATTGTCCTTAAATGACAATTTTTTTTACCCTTTTTTGTCTTTTGGGCGAAAAATATAGAAAATGGAGAGAAATTAAACAGAAAAAATTATCAGCAATACAAGATCAACAACAAAAAAGAGATTTTAGTCATAAATAATATCCCAGTCTACAATGTTGAGGAGTGTCTATTGTTGAAGATTCACATAGACCTACATGTAGGTGAGCAACATAGGCTCTTTGGATCCTCTAGTTTAAGTTGTAATACATTAAAAGGTATATTATATGATTAAAAAAAATCAGATACTTGTAAATCAAACACAATGATTATTTTTGTTGTGAAGGATCCTTTTGTATAATTTAATTGTGTAATGTATTAATTTTTAGAGAGATTTGGAAGTTCAAAGGTTGATGAGGAACTCATAAAAAGAATAGAAAATGTTACTGGAAAACCAGCTCACCATTTTCTGAAAAGAGGAGTTTTTTTCTCTCAGAGGTAAGGTATTATTTTTACCACCCACAAGCAACAAAAACATATTTTTGGAGGCTTTTATATTTATATTTATATTTTATATATAAATGTAAATATAACTGGCACACCACAGTAAACTGTACCCCCACCAACAGCAAAGTTGTCATAGTAAGAAAATTCACAAATAATAGACAGTTGGATTGTCTGACATTTAGACATTTGTATACATGCCTACAGAATGTTCAAAATTATTTAATTTAATATGTAAATATGTGTTGTTTTTTTATTATTCCACTAAATTATATGTATGAATTTAAGCTGTATTTCATGTTTTTTCAAAGTAGTTTATGAATGTCAGTTTCACAAAAGCTTTGGCATTGAAAATTAATCATTCACATATCATTTAATGCAGACAACTTAATATATTTGTAAAAGACTGATACATTTATGACAAATATATTCAGTGAACAGTGGAAAGAAATGAAAATATAATAGTTATAGGGTTTCAATACATAACATCACCAACAACCTTTTTCTATAGTCTATTTGAAACTAATGATTCCTCTGATTTTTAATGGAAAAATAGTAGTAATGAGTAAAATATAACAATTCAATATTTCAGAGATATGCACCAGATATTAAATCTTGTTGAACAGAAGAAACCATTTTACCTCTATACAGGTCGTGGGCCTTCATCTGAAGCAATGCATCTTGGACATTTAATACCATTTATCTTTACGAAGTAAGAAATCAATCATTTTAAAAGTATGAACATTTTTGAATAAAAAAAAATAGTTATCATACATGTACAATATTATTGCATTTACACTGTAAAAATCTATGTGTCAGCTTTTATGTAGGTAAGAAGGATTAAAACATTTTCAGAGTGCTATCATGTTAATTTTATACGACCGCAAAAATTTTTGTGGTCGATATTGGTATGATGTTGGCGTCGTCGTCGTCCGTCGTCCGAAGACACATTAGTTTTCGCACTCTAACTTTAGTTAAAATGAATGGATCTCTAGGAAGTTTTACCATAAGGTTCAATACCACAAAAGGAAGGTTGGGATTGATTTTGGGGTTATGGTACCAACAGTTAAGGAATTAGGGGCCAAAATAAGCATTTTGTAACTTCCAGACAATAACTTGTGTTTAAGTGTATGGATCTCTGACATTGTACCACAAGGTTCCATATCACAAAGGGAATGCTGGGATTGATTTTGGGGTAATTGCCTCAAAATTTTAGGAATTAGGGGCCAAAAAAGGGGCAAAAAATAAGCATTTTTCTAGTTTCAGGACAATAACTTGTGTGTAAGTGTATGGATCTTTCTGAAATTGTACTATAAGGTTCCATATCACAAAGGGAAAGCTGCAATTGAGTTTGGGGGTAATTGCCCTTAATGTTAAGAAAATAGGGGCCAAAAAGGGGCCAAAAATAAGCATTTTTCTAGTTTCCAGACAATAACTCGTGTTCAAGTGTATGGATCTCTCTGAAATTGTACTGCAAGGTACCATACCTCAAAGGGAAGGCTGGGATTGAGTTTGGGGTGATGAATCATAAGGGGTTCAAAAATTGGGGGATTTTTTTTTTTCCTTTTTCCTTTTTTTTTCTTTAAAATTTTCCATTTTAAGTTGGTTATTTTCTGATTTATATTTAAAAGCAAATAATAATGATATGGCAGGAGATACACACCAAACAGGATGTGTAAATTATTATATAATAAGTGTTGTGCAATAGCAAGAAATTTTCAATTGCACAGTATTGCGCAATAGCAAGAACTCTTCAATTGCACAGTATTGCGCAATAGCAAGAAATATCCAATAGCACAATATTGCACAATAGCAAGAAATTGTCAATTGTACAGTATTGCAATAGCAAGAAATATTCAATTGCACAGTATAGCGCAATTGCAAGAAATATTCAATTGCACAGTATTGTGCAAAAGAAGATACTTTGTATAAATTGCTTATTTCTTGACCAATTTCAATGGGGTTTTATTCTTGAATTCAGGGACCTCGGTGGCCGAGTGGTTAAGGTAGTTACTACTGTAATCACTAGCCAGTCAACACTGAGGTTGTGAGTTCGAACCCGCTCGTCTTGGTGCACTCGACTCAGTCTTAATTGACTAGGATTGTCAGTTTTCCTATCGAAGGTCTGTGGTTTTCTCCGGCACTCCGGCTTCCTCCACCAATAAAACTGGCCGCCACGAAATAGCCCAAAAGCGGTGCTTAAAAGTGGCGTTAAAACACCAAAATAAATAAAATAAAATAAATATTCTTGAATTCTTGGGGTTCTTTAATATGCTGAATCTAACCGTGTATTAAGTTTTTGGATTTTGGGCCCGTTTTAAATTGGTCCACATTGAGGTCCAAAGGGTCCAAAATTAAACTTTGTTTGATTTCATCAAAAATTGAATTATTGGGGTTCTTTGATATGCGAATCTAACCGTGTATTTAGATTCTTAATTTTTGGTCCTGTTTTCAAATTGGTCTACATTAAGGTTCAAAGGGTCCAAAATTAAACTTAGTTTGATTTTAACAAAATTGAATTCTTAGGGTTCTTTGATATGCTGAATCTAAACATGTATTTAGATTTTGATTATGGGCCCAGTTTTCAAGTTGGTCCAAATCGGGTCCAAAATTAAACTTTGTTTGATTTCAACAAAATTGAATATATGGGGTTCTTTGATATGCTGAATCTAACCATGTATTTAGATTCTTAATTTTTGGTCCCGTTTCCAAATTGGTCTACATTAAGGTCCAAAGGGTCCAAAATTAAACTTAGTTTGATTTTAACAAAAATTGAATTCTTAGGGTTCAATGATATGCTGAATCTAAACATGTATTTAGATTTTTGATTATGGGCCCAGTTTTCAAGTTGGTCCAAATCGGGGTCCAAAATTAAACTTTGTTTGATTTCAACAAATATTGAATATAAGGGTTCTTTGATATGCTGAATCTAACCGTGTATTAAGATATTTGATTTTGGGCCCGTTATCAACTTTGTCCACATTGAGGTCAAAAGGGTCCAAAATTAAACTTTGTTTGATTTCATCAAAATTAATTTCTTGGGGTTCTTTGATATGCTGAATCTAACCATGTATTTAGATTCTTAATTTTTGGTCCCGTTTTCAAATTGGTCTACATTAAGGTCCAAAGGGTCCAAAATTAAACTTAGTTTGATTTTAACAAAATTGAATTCTTAGGGTTCTTTGATATGCTGAATCTAAACATGTATTTAGATTTTGATTATGGGCCCAGTTTTCAAGTTGGTCCAAATCGGGGTCCAAAATTAAAATTTGGTTGATTTCAACAAAATTGAATATATGGGGTTCTTTGATATGCTGAATCTAACCATGTATTTAGATTCTTAATTTTTGGTCCCGTTTTCAAATTGGTCTACATTAAGGTCCAAAGGGTCCAAAATTAAACTTAGTTTGATTTTAACAAAATTGAATTCTTAGGGTTCAATGATATGCTGAATCTAAACATGTATTTAGATTTTGATTATGGGCCCAGTTTTCAAGTTGGTCCAAATCGGGTCCAAAATTAAACTTTGTTTGATTTCAACAAAATTGAATATATGGGGTTCTTTGATATGCTGAATCTAACCATGTATTTAGATTCTTAATTTTTGGTCCCGTTTTCAAATTGGTCTACATTAAGGTCCAAAGGGTCCAAAATTAAACTTAGTTTGATTTTAACAAAAATTGAATTCTTAGGGTTCTTTGATATGCTGAATCTAAACATGTATTTAGATTTTTGATTATGGGCCCAGTTTTCAAGTTGGTCCAAATCGGGGTCCAAAATTAAACTTTGTTTGATTTCAACAAAAATTGAATATATGGGGTTCTTTGATATGCTGAATCTAACCATGTATTTAGATTCTTAATTTATTTTTGGTCCCGTTTTCAAATTGGTCTACATTAAGGTCCAAAGGGTCCAAAATTAAGCTTAGTTTGATTTTAACAAAAATTGAGTTCTTAGGGTTCTTTGATATGCTGAATCTATACATGTATTTAGATTTTTGATTATGGGCCCAGTTTTCAAGTTGGTCCAAATCGGGGTCCAAAATTAAACTTTGTTTGATTTCAACAAAATTGAATATATGGGGTTCTTTGATATGCTGAATCTAACCATGTATTTAGATTCTTAATTTTTGGTCCCGTTTTCAAATTGGTCTACATTAAGGTCCAAAGGGTCCAAAATTAAACTTAGTTTGATTTTAACAAAATTGAATTCTTAGGGTTCTTTGATATGCTGAATCTAAACATGTATTTAGATTTTTGATTATGGGCCCAGTTTTCAAGTTGGTCCAAATCGGGGTCCAAAATTAAACTTTGTTTGATTTCAACAAAAATTGAATATATGGGGTTCTTTGATATGCTGAATCTAACCATGTATTTAGATTCTTAATTTTTGGTCCCGTTTTCAAATTGGTCTACATTAAGGTCCAAAGGGTCCAAAATTAAACTTAGTTTGATTTTAACAAAAATTGAATTCTTAGGGTTCTTTGATATGCTGAATCTAAACATGTATTTAGATTTTTGATTATGGGCCCAGTTTTCAAGTTGGTCCAAATCGGGTCCAAAATTAAACTTTGTTTGATTTCAACAAAATTGAATATATGGGGTTCTTTGATATGCTGAATCTAACCATGTATTTAGATTCTTAATTTTGGTCCCGTTTTCAAATTGGTCTACATTAAGGTCCACAGGGTCCAAAATTAAACTTAGTTTGATTTTAACAAAATTGAATTCTTAGGGTTCTTTGATATGCTGAATCTAAACATGTATTTAGATTTTTGATTATGGGCCCAGTTTTCAAGTTGGTCCAAATCGGGTCCAAAATTAAACTTTGTTTGATTTCAACAAAAATTGAATATATGGGGTTCTTTGATATGCTGAATCTAACCATGTATTTAGATTCTTAATTTTTGGTCCCGTTTTCAAATTGGTCTACATTAAGGTCCAAAGGGTCCAAAATTAAACTTAGTTTGATTTTAACAAAAATTGAATTCTTAGGGTTCAATGATATGCTGAATCTAAACATGTATTTAGATTTTTGATTATGGGCCCAGTTTTCAAGTTGGTCCAAATCAGGGTCCAAAATTAAACTTTGTTTGATTTCAACAAATATTGAATATAAGGGTTCTTTGATATGCTGAATCTAACCATGTATTTAGATATTTGATTTTGGGCCCCGTTATCAACTTTGTCCACATTGAGGTCAAAAGGGTCCAAAATTAAACTTTGTTTGATTTCATCAAAATTAATTTCTTGGGGTTCT